>JAZGLO010006558.1:1500000-2110050 GCA_036873155.1 Biomphalaria sudanica | reverse complement strand
CGATTGTACATTGAAAACGAATGACTAATTGCTACAGTCCAAAGTCCAGAGTTGTAGTTGAGTCCTTTTGAGTCGCAAAGAAAATATTGACTTATGTCGTTTCTCTTGTTATTTTTTCTAAGCCAATTAGCCGGACACGCTATTGGTCAGCCTACAAAATGGATTCGGAAAGTGATAAATTAATAAAGTTGTAGGTTTGATTCAATGGATAGCGCTACGAGGTTTCCTCGAATTTGTAGGAGTTTACTTAAGTCCAACATTTCATCAACATTTCAAATGGACATCTATCAGACACTGCAGCACTATTGTTAATTGTTAGCCAATAAAATAGGAGGGCCTAGTGTCGTCTGCTCTATGTATCACTAGGAAACTTGATTTTCATAACAGGTCATATTTATTCTCTGCTGAATTTCAAAAAAAAAAAAAAAAAAAAATTTTACATAAAATCTATATTTTCAGAAATACAACTTAAAAAATAATTGTAATTGTTCTTTTCACGCACACTTGAACTAAAAAAAACCCACAGAACTCAAGACACACAAAAAATATATATACCCCCCCCCCCATAACTCAAAACTTAAAAACAACAGAATTCAAGACACAAAAACTTTAAAAAGAACTACAGAATTTAAGACAAATGAAGTTATAAAAACACAACTCAAGACACAAAAACTTTAAAACACAGAACTTAAGACACACACACACAAAATAAAAACACAGAACTCAAGACAAAAAAACTTACGATAAAAAAAAATAGGATGCAAAAAAATTCAGAAAATGACGAATCGTTAACTTTTATTGTGTTCAGGCTTTACTCTCAGCAGTAATCGGCAAAGTTTATTTATTCCTAAGGGTAGAATAGAGCAGAGCAATGCAGGGCAGAGCAAGGCAGTGCAGGGTAGCCTCTCCCCAGGATGCAATTCTTTCATTTTTTTTATGCCCAGAAGGCAAAGCAACAAACCATTTATTGTAATGACTGTTTAAGTTAGGACACAACCCCATTCCTAGCCACATAGATACATACGTAACTACACACACTCGTATTAACACTCTTAGAACAGATTTAGGCCCATAACGTAAAGTGTTGCCACATTTCCCCCCCCCCGCCCCTCCCACTCAATTGTAGCGCCCCCTTCCCTAAGCTACTTACACTTCTACGCCTATTCAAAATTCATTAAAATAATGCTTCCATCGTGCGTACAATTGAAAACAGAGGACGTCATTTATGTACGACTCCTCACATCTGCCTCGCGTCTTGCGATTCTTTCAAATCGAGTGAGCCGCACGTGTTAAAATAACTGTTAGGCGGGTGTTTCTGGGTGGTTAATCGACTGGGTTCTTGGTTGAAATTGTTATGTGGTAAAGGAACAAATATTGTGGCACTTTTTTTTCTTCTTTTTATTGCTAAACGAAACTAAACGAATTAAAGACAAGAAATTCTGTGTGCAAATGTTAAAAAGATGGCATCACATATGCTGGTACATAACTATGTTCAAATGACTACTAGCAAGTTTTTATTACATTTCATTTAAAAATCATCCCAATCAGTATAGGTTGAGGTTTTGGGGATAAGCACGACACATTCTAAACAGAGTTATCTACTCTTTACTTAATATCTCTATTTTTAACATAGGGGGAAAAAAGAGAAAGCAATATGTAGAAATGTAAGGGAGAAACAAAGGGTTCTAAAATATAACATGAAATTAAATAAAGAAGATTGGAAAAAAATTAAAAATAAATAGATGTCGACATCGTTAAAATTTAAGATCACTGCTGTCAACTAGAGAATTAAAATTACTTTGTTATAAACCAAAGAGCTTACTAATTTATATTTACAGTGGCAAATTTGCAAAATAAAAAATAAAATAATGAGGATATCTTTTAAAATGTCTATCTTATCAACAATTCTAAAGTAGCATACATCGGGAAAAAACACCAAAAAAAAAAAAGATTATGTTTTCTATAACAATTAACTCTACATTACATATCTGGAACAGTTATCTAATATTACCTAAATTCTACTTAGAAAATGGTTTCTAGACCAAAATGCCTTGTTTCAATATGTTTACGTACGCGTCTATGAGTAAGTTCCATTCAAAGAAAAGAAAACTCACTTGTAAACAATTATCAACTTATGTGTGTTTCTCTGTTTCCTGTGTAAAACATCTGCCTCTAAATGTTAGAAACAAGGAAAAAATGTAACCCTCACACTTCGTCTTTTACACACACACACATACAATTAGAGATAGAGAGAGAGAGAGAGACAGAGAAAGAGAGAGAGAGAGAGAAAGAACGAGATAATTATAAGATTATTAAAATGCCCTTGTTATGCTGGCTGAGATGCATATGGAACCAGAACATTTTTGTGGAAACTGAAGAAATTGAAAGTAGTTTCCAGCGAGAGAGATTTTTTTTTTCGGACTCTAGAGAAACTTAGGAGTGTGGCTCCTGCAATCGTGTGAAGAGAAGGAACTGTTGGCAACCAGGGGGGGGGGGAGTAACTGATAGTGCTTGAGACTCTTGCACATCGACATTAAACTGAGAAATTGTCCGTCAAGATGAAATGAGTGTGAGCGTGTGGTGAAAAGGGAAAGAGTGTGTGGGTGTGTGTGAGGTGGTTGCGAGGAAGAGTGCATTTTGTGGCTGTGTGTGTGATGGTGGAGAAGAAGAGAAGGGGGGTGGGTTAGCAGAGGCGCATTTTGTTTGAGTGCTCTCATTCCGTCGTGCACACAATTTAATGCTCACCATCGTTGATTGCTGCTGAAGTAGTTCTTGTATGTGTGTGTGGGAATGTCTGGCTGTGTGGGTGAATGAGAAATCGGTGTAACAGGATGGGGGAGGGAGGCTGTGTGTGTGAGTGTGTGGTGGAACCTACATGTCTGTTTGGATTATTTCATCTCTTGCTTATTGACCAACACTGTTTAGAAATGGTTCAGTAGAGAGCCTTCCCAACGTGCACGAGTTTGTTCATTTTCAACATCAGGCAGTCAACAAGTTTTCAACAAAGAGACACCCTACACCCTGAGCTTTTGATTGCAGAAAGTTATCTGGGATTTATTCCTTTTTACAAAGCTTATATCTACTCACCCTGTCTGTTTGTCTGTCTGGTAAAAAAATCTCCCATGCCAATTCTCGATTCAAGTTGAAACTTTGCGCAATTATTTATTGGCGTGGACAAGAGATGAACCGATTAACAAAAAAACAACCAATTAGACAGTTAATCACTGGTAATAATTATTTTCTTTGATACCAACAAGGGAAATCAATCCTTTAGTATTCACAGATACGGATAAATAATTAGCTCTGCGTCCCCTTAGATAATTGAACAGGTTATTAACCAGTTCTAGGATCATGTTGAAACTTTAAACAATTATTTATTGTACCTAATAAAAAAAACATGAATTAAGTAAAAAATTAACCAATCACTCGATTAATTATTGGTAATAATTTATTTTGTTTTATATCGAATAAAGGAAATAACTTTTACATTATTCGAAGATATAATTGTAAGTGCGGAGTCTTTGTTTAAAATATAAGGATTTTAAAAATATTTTGTTTGTTTATTTCCTGATATTCAAATTATGGCTTACTTATGTGGCTACATCAAATTTGTACATTTAGATTCGTACGAGCAAGATCAACCCTTTCTAATATGTCATGTTATGAGTTCTAGAGACGACACAAACACAACATTAAACTAGTGATCAACTTAGCCACGTGAATTGATCTATTCCTAAGTTCACCCAGAATGCAGTTGACTTCCGTTTGGCGTGCAACAATACACTTGGCCTGCACTTGGCTCCCACTTCTGCTCTCAGGCCATGGTGTGGAAGAGAAGAATGCCCTCTCCATTATTTCATCCATTCCTTCATTTCTTTCTCCGTACATGTGGGCGTGGCTTTCTCTGATGCACGAACTCGGGTTATTATTATTTTTCCAAAAGCGTTTGTTGCTCATAGCTTAAGAAAACATTTTTTTAAACCCTTGTAAGGCATCACGTCGTAGATCTTGTAGCTCCAGATTTCAATTTTTAGAATCGCAAAGCTAGCCTAAAGCTTATTTCATGGTCTACAAATGTATCTTCATATGCCAGGTATATCTATATTATTGGAGTTGGATGGCCTCCGGGAGCTTTGGTTGTGTTGTATCCGTCTCTAAGCTCTACTTTCCGAAAGAGGCGCCCACTTCATGACACCTATTTGTAATGGGCAACCGCCAATACTGACCAATCCTACGGCTTATCTAGTTGGAGTTATTTGACACACATTTTCGTCGTGGTTCGTCTTTAACTATTATTATATCTTCTGGTTAGAGCGTGTCCTCTAATCATCTTGTAAATCTCTATGTATTTTTTTTTAAATTTCCTTTCCCAAGTATGTATTGACTTTTCTGATGCATTAGTCAGTGTCCAGTCCCAGGTCTCACTTGCATAGATGACTACATGACCTCAATAATGGTTTAGTACTAAATTGTAGATAGCTTCATTTGTTTTTTCTTGATATTGCTTAGCTTCTCAACCTTAACCCTATAACCCTCTGTTTTTCGTTCCTTTATTTCTGGAGTTATTTCTTCTTTAAAACTGTTTTGGACTTTCTAGTAAGTGAAATATTTCTCATTTCATTCATTTTACAATTTTGTTTCTCTAATCATCTCCTGACATGATGAAGTACTTTCTTTTATTATCATTACCCTCAAGTCCTGCTACTCAGGCAAGCCAGTCGATATGCTTCTTCCAGTTATGTAGAAGGCTCTTTCAATGCCCCAGTGGTTTCTTGTTTTCTAGTAGCACAACGTCACCGGCCTGAGCCAGGCAGGTAGCGTACAGGTTGGGCTAGCGGTAAAGGAGAGGGGGGAGTAATTTGACTAAAGAGATTCCTTTTCTTGTTTTTTGTATCGCCCCTCTCTTTGAGAAGCTACTGCACGTGAGTAGTGACCAGTCATTTGGTCTTCCCATCCTGTGAGTAGTGACCAGTCATTTGGTCTTCCCATCCTGTGAGTAGTGACCAGTCATTTGGTCTTCCCATCTTGTGAGTAGTGACCAGTCATTAGGTCTTCCCATCCTGTGAGTAGTGACCAGTCATTTGGTCTTCCCATCCTGTGAGTAGTGACCAGTCATTTGGTCTTCCCATCCTGTGAGTAGTGACCAGTCATTTGGTCTTCCCATCCTGTGAGTAGTGACCAGTCATTTGGTCTTCCCATCCTGTGAGTAGTGACCAGTCATTAGGTCTTCCCATCCTAGTTTTAATGGTTTCTTTGTTGTTGTTTTTTCTTAAAGGTCTAAAACGAAATTCTACAGAGACTTACCTCCCCATTAGAATAATCTTAGAAATAAATCGAGCTATTGAAACACTTGACACGAAGCGTCGATTACGTTTTGGGGATTTTCTCACTCAAGTTTCTGAGTATTTTTTTCTTTCTTCAACTTGAAATCCCATCTGTACCTCGATGTTGTGAAGATAGCATGAAGTGAGCAGAGGTGGGCCAAAACAGTTCCAAACGTTTTCTTAGGTCAGGCTACAAGAAACTATCTGCTAGCAAATCTTTCTAGTCATTGAATTTTTACATTTTTTTTTTACTCGAACCATAACCATTTTTTTGTAACAAAATTTTCATTAGTAAAAATGAAAAATAAAAAGTCTGTCATTAATTTATAGCTTAAAAAAAAAAATAAAGTGTTAAAAAGAAAAAAAAAGCTCAAGAGATATTCTTCTAAAAAAAAACAGAAATATTTTTGAATCTACTAAGAAATCAGCCCCCCCCCCCCAAATTTTCTTCTGCCTCCCACGTCTGACCCACCTGTTAAAAACAACGCTCTTACTATTCCTTCAACCAAATAGACGATAGAGATATAACTATTATTAACATTATTATTATTATCATTATTTTGTTTTTGAATAACAAGAAATAAACATAAAAAGAAAAAAAAAGAGGCGGGTGGTCGGTTTGAAAGAAGTGGATACATCAAAAGACGAACCTGAAAGAAAGAAGAAACGCGAAATGTTTTTGTGTTTTTTGAAGATAATAACTTGAAAATCACTAAAGCCCATCTAATATTCATCGCGCCACGTGGAGCTGAAGGTCTGGCGCCCTCAATGTAATCGTGGGCTGTTGGGTGCTCTTAAATCTCAGATTTCAAAAAAATATTTGCTCGTTGGGGTTGTAAATAAAAAATACATTGAAATTTCTAGATTTAAAAAAAATAGAATTTCCTCCTGCTCCAACCTTTTATCCTCTTCGGCTGTGATTTGTTCCGTGTAATACCTATTTTGTATTGACTCTATGTTTTTATGTGATTGGCTGGAAGTATTTATTTAAATCAATGAACAATTTCATAAAACAGATAACAGAAGGACTCTATTCATGTATAAAGTATTCTATTTGATTTCAAAATGAATAACTGCATTTTTCTCCTATTCTTAATTGAGAAAACATCTGTACATTGAAGTTTTAGTCTACTCTAGGATATATTTCTTTGAACCGACGAATTTCGGCTGCATTTGATTATAGCAAAACAGTAAAATACACTTCTTCATTTACATTGGTCTTGTAGTTTTTAAATAGTCTGTTATATATGTGATCTATAGGGCCGAGGATATAAATAGTCTGTTATATATGTGATCTATAGGGCCGAGGATATAAATAGTCTGTTATATATGTGATCTATAGGGCCGAGGATATAAATAGTCTGTTATATATGTGATCTATAGGGCCGAGGATATAAATAGTCTGTTATATATGTGATCTATGGGGCCGAGGATATAAATAGTCTGTTATATATGTGATCTATAGGGCCGAGGATATAAATAGTCTGTTATATATGTGATCTATAGGGCCGAGGATATAAATAGTCTGTTATATATGTGATCTATAGGGCCGAGGATATAAATAGTCTGTTATATATGTGATCTATAGGGCCGAGGATATAAATAGTCTGTTATATATGTGATCTATAGGGCCGAGGATATAAATAGTCTGTATATATGTGATCTATAGGGCCGAGGATATAAATAGTCTGTTATATATGTGATCTATAGGGCCGAGGATATAAATAGTCTGTTATATATGTGATCTATAGGGCCGAGGATATAATAGTCTGTTATATATGTGATCTATAGGGCCGGGATATAAATAGTCTGTTATATATGTGATCTATAGGGCCGAGGATATAATAGTCTGTTATATATGTGATCTATAGGGCCGAGGATATAAATAGTCTGTTATATATGTGATCTATAGGCCGAGGATATAATAGTCTGTTATATATGTGATCTATAGGGCCGAGGATATAAATAGTCTGTTATATATGTGATCTATAGGGCCGAGGATATAAATAGTCTGTTATATATGTGATCTATAGGGCCGAGGATATAAATAGTCTGTTATATATGTGATCTATAGGGCCGAGGATATAAATAGTCTGTTATATATGTGATCTATAGGCCGAGGATATAAATAGTCTGTTATATATGTGATCTATAGGGCCGAGGAATAAATAGTATGTTATATATGTGATCTATAGGGCCGAGGATATAAATAGTCTGTTATATATGTGATCTATAGGGCCGAGGATATAAATAGTCTGTTATATATGTGATCTATAGGGCCGAGGATATAAATAGTCTGTTATATATGTGATCTATAGGGCCGAGGATATAAATAGTCTGTTATATATGTGATCTATAGGGCCGAGGATATAAATAGTCTGTTATATGTGATCTATAGGGCCGAGGATATAAATAGTCTGTTATATATGTGATCTATAGGGCCGAGGATATAAATAGTCTGTTATATATGTGATCTATAGGGCCGAGGATATAAATAGTATGTTATATATGTGATCTATAGGGCCGAGGATATAAATAGTATGTTATATATGTGATCTATAGGGCCGAGGATATAAATAGTATGTTATATATGTGATCTATAGGGCCGAGGATATAAATAATCTGTTATATATGTGATCTATAGGGCCGAGGATATAAATAGTATGTTATATATGTGATCTATAGGGCCGAGGATATAAATAGTCTGTTATATATGTGATCTATAGGGCCGAGGATATAAATAGTCTGTTATATATGTGATCTATAGGTCGAGGATATAAATAGTCTGTTATATATGTGATCTATAGGGCCGAGGATATAAATAGTCTGTTATATATGTGATCTATAGGGCCGAGGATATAAATAGTCTGTTATATATGTGATCTATAGGGCCGAGGATATAAATAGTCTGTTATATATGTGATCTATAGGGCCGAGGATATAAATAGTCTGTTATATATGTGATCTATAGGGCCGAGGATATAAATAGTCTGTTATATATGTGATCTATAGGGCCGAGGATATAAATAGTCTGTTATATATGTGATCTATAGGGCCGAGGATATAAATAGTCTGTATATATGTGATCTATAGGCCGAGGATATAAATAGTCTGTTATATATGTGATCTATAGGGCCGAGGATATAAATAGTCTGTTATATATGTGATCTATAGGGCCGAGGATATAAATAGTCTGTTATATATGTGATCTATAGGGCCGAGGATATAAATAGTCTGTTATATATGTGATCTATAGGGCCGAGGATATAATAGTCTGTTATATATGTGATCTATAGGGCCGAGGATATAAATAGTCTGTTATATATGTGATCTATAGGGCCGAGGATATAAATAGTATGTTATATATGTGATCTATAGGGCCGAGGATATAAATAGTATGTTATATATGTGATCTATAGGGCCGAGGATATAAATAGTCTGTTATATATGTGATCTATAGGGCCGAGGATATAAATAGTCTGTTATATATGTGATCTATAGGGCCGAGGATATAAATAGTCTGTTATATATGTGATCTATAGGGCCGAGGATATAAATAGTCTGCTATATATGTGATCTATAGGGCCGAGGATATAAATAGTCTGTTATATATGTGATCTATAGGGCCGAGGATATAAATAGTCTGTTATATATGTGATCTATAGGGCCGAGGATATAAATAGTCTGTTATATATGTGATCTATAGGGCCGAGGATATAAATAGTCTGTTATATATGTGATCTATAGGGCCGAGGATATAAATAGTCTGTTATATATGTGATCTATAGGGCCGAGGATATAAATAGTCTGTTATATATGTGATCTATAGGGCCGAGGATATAAATAGTCTGTTATATATGTGATCTATAGGGCCGATGATATAAATAGTCTGTTATATATGTGATCTATAGGGCCGAGGATATAAATAGTCTGTTATATATGTGATCTATAGGGCCGAGGATATAAATAGTCTGTTATATATGTGATCTATAGGGCCGAGGATATAAATAGTCTGTTATATATGTGATCTATAGGGCCGAGGATATAAATAGTCTGTTATATATGTGATCTATAGGGCCGAGGATATAAATAGTCTGTTATATATGTGATCTATAGGGCCGAGGATATAAATAGTCTGTTATATATATGATCTATAGGGCCGAGGATATAAATAGTCTGTTATATATGTGATCTATAGGGCCGAGGATATAAATAGTATGTTATATATGTGATCTATAGGGCCGAGGATATAAATAGTATGTTATATATGTGATCTATAGGGCCGAGGATATAAATAGTATGTTATATATGTGATCTATAGGGCCGAGGATATAAATAGTCTGTTATATATGTGATCTATAGGGCCGAGGATATAAAGGTCTTCTATTTGTACTGTCAACTGATAACGAGGGTGTCACTCGGTTCGGAAGCCAAGGACTTTTCCTGTCAGCCACCTTGCCCCCCAATATTATCATACTGTAATTGCTGGTAGTTAGACACAATTGTGCCTACTTTTAATAGTGTTCTACGCTTCAGTGGTCTACTTTAAATTTGTTTACCTTTGAAAGAAAAAACCTATAAAAATAGAACACATGAATTGTGGAATTCTTTTCGCTTATGCTTCTAATAAAAATGCACCAGATGAATAGGTTTGATCACAAACCAGACTGTGAAATCCTACACAAATCAATGATTGACATTTTACATGTCATGACCAAAAAATCCCCACTACGATAGGACTGGAAATCTCTGTATGACTAAGAAAAAAACGACTATTTATGAGGACATTCTAAAACAATGCCTTCAGTGGTAGTTTTTCAAAGCGGATATGCGACTTCTTGGCTATCTTCAAGTTTATCATCTTTACCTATTCCATAGTCTGTTCGAAGTTTGACCGTCTTTTTCCATTTCTGTCTTTTTTCTTTCAATGGCAGGCCCATCCATTCTTTTATGTTGTATTCCTATCATTTCCTCTGTCTGGCTCTTCTTCTTTTTCCTGGTACTGTTCCCTGAAGGAAGGTCTTTGCGAGTCCTGAGTTTTAGTTTTCATTTTTTGACAGTAGCTAGCAGGTTATCATGGAGTCCAATCGCTGTCTCTGATCTCTTCACTTGTGATGGAGTCTTTATATGTGATACATAGGATGTTTCTGTAGCATCTCAATTCCAATGCTAAAAAAGTTCCTAGGAAATGAACCAAGGAATGAGGTGCCAAATATCACGTTAGGAATAGTTTCTCTGGTTTTTTTTGATTCAATACAATCATAATAAATACTTTATGCACTTATGTCATACGCTTATAACCTACAGCAGACAAAGATTTACATGCTATAAACATTGACAAACTCATAAGACAAAGATTTTTTGTTCTCTCCCAAGTAGATCTTCTTGTTTCTCGATTCAATGCTTAGACCTGGACTTGTTTATTTCTCTCAATGTAAGGCGGTTCTATAACGAACCTAATGTTTACTGAGTTCCGTCTTTAACCGTACGAGAACGTCGAAGGGGGTGAGTCTTTGATATTTTAGTATCCGATGACAGATCATTCCCGGTGTCGGATGACAGATCTCTCTGCCTGTCAGACAGATAGAAGGGGCCGAGGATTTTATCCCGTGAGCTTAGGAAGGCCCGCGCGTCTCACGCTCTTCGCACGCGCCTCCTTAAACGTGCATGACGAGGCAAATGTCTGTTCCGCGTGATTGATTGGCGCCCGCTATCGATATTCTCTTTCGATGGGCATGGGCGTTCACGTCTGCATGTAACGTGGATATTGGGGGAGCGGGAGAGGGGGGGGGAGGATATAGTTGAGAGTGGGGGAGTGATGGATCGCATAGCAATTTTATTTTACTTGTTAGGAGCTCAAGAGATTTAGAAAAAAAAAGAAAGAAGACACAGTAGACCCAATAAGAAACATGTCCATCCAGCTCTGATGACTGACCTCCTCCAAATGACACTAGCCAAATTTAAAAAATCAAAATGAAATCCAAAATTGTTACAGAAATGTTAAAGTATTTATTTATGCTCCACCTATAGTACAAATAGAAACAAATTTATACTCTAAAATCAAGGCCTTCTAAACAATATATCCACTGATATTATACTGACATTGGAGATAGAACGTATATTTGTTAAGGTTATACAAACAATCCGTTTTCTCTTAACCACTGCGGATAAATAAAGGCCCTAGCCCCTTTAGACTTCAATAGAAATGCACTTAAAAACATTGATAAATCTAAAAGCATGTCATATTTGTTATGACAAATATCTTATGATATCCATTGTTTCAGGCCGAGAGACGAGAGGCTGCCCATGTTAGGAATGTACCCTGGTGGACCGGGCATGGATCCAAGACTTCCACATCGACCACCAGAAGGCGACACAAGTAAGTCCAATTATCACCATTTAAAATATAAAAAAAAAGTTTTCTCTCTAACTAAGTTACTAAGTTCATTTATAGAATTTAAATATTTACAGTAAAATACGCTGTTTGCATAATAGGCTCGTTAATATATTTATGACTTTATTTGATATTCAATTAATAAAAACAACATGTTGAACAAATGTATAAAACAGTTTTGTTATTGAACTTATGTGTAAACGTTCGTTGTATTCGAATGTAGGACACTTTCCAATATGTTTAATGGCTTACTATTTGCATGTCTAGTGCTAAGCAATATCAAACTACTTCTCAAGAAGGCTTATACTTCCACTCAACCCAGAACTAGGCGAATTAACGTCAACCATGTAGGTGACCCAGAGAAGTGTGCACTCTTTGGCGAGCTCCTGAACAGTTCAATCCCCTCGTTAAGTGATGAAGAAGACATCTCTATCAGATGGGAGAAATTAAGAGATGTAATCTACAGTTCGGCAATCATCGCCTTTGGGCCTCAAAAACACAAAAATGTAGACTGGTTTGAGGCGAATCTAGCACGTATGGAACCTTGCATCGAGAAAAAAGCGATCTGCACACCTCGCTCTCAAGACAAAGCCAAGTCCAAGATCTTTGGAGGCCTTCAAAAGTGCTAATAAAGAGGCGAAACAAATGGCTAGAAAATGTGCTAACAACTTTTGGAGGGATACCTGCAACAGAATCCAAGACAGTCTCCACTTAGGAAATAGCAAAGCTCTATTTGATGGCATTAAAGCGGCCCTGGGTCCAACAGTGTCTAAGCCTGCCCGCCTTCTATCCAAATCAGGAGAAAAAATTACAGATCAAACCAAGCAGCTAGAACGTTGGACAGAATACTACCTCGAAGTCTATGCCACACAGAACACAGTAGACGATGTCGCCCTGGCTTCTCTACCAGATCTTCCAGTACTGGAATGCCTAGATGATCTTCCGAGCCTCAGTGACCTTAAAAAAGCAATTAACTGCAGAAAAAAAAAGAAAATCTCCTGGGAGTGATGGTTTCCCAGTGGAAGTAGTGAAAGTCAAGAATCACTCCTGCTCCATGAACTCTATATTCTCCTCTGCCGCTGTTGGGAAACAGGTCATGTCCCACAGGACATGCGTGACGCAACTATAGTCACAATATACAAGAACAAAGGGGATCGGAGTGACTGCAACAATTACAGGGGTATCTCTCTTCTCAGTATAGTGGGCAAGATCTTCGCTAGAGTGGCACTATCCAGGCTGCAAGTGATAGCTTCTAGAGTCTACCCAGAGTCTCAGTGTGGATTTAGGAGTGGTAGATCCACTGTAGACATGATATCTTCTCTACGACTACTGCAGGAGAAATTCAGAGAGAGAGACAGACCCCTTTACGTCGTTTTTGTTAATCTGACTAAAGCTTTTGACATGGTCAGCAGAAGTGGCCTTTTCAAACTCCTGAGGAAAATAGGTTGCCCTCTGCAGTTCATTGAGTGTTTTCACGAGGAAACTAAATGCACTGTCAAATTCAATGGAGCCCAATCAGCACCTTTTGAGGTTTGCAGTGATGTCAAGCAGGGATGTGTGCTCGCACCTACTCTGTTTGGCATATTCTTCTGTCTACTGCATTATGCGTACAACGACATAAACGAAGGTGTGTTTCTCCATACAAGATCCTCTGGAAAACTATTTAATGTATCAAGGCTGCGGGCAAAAACCAAGGTTAGGAAGCTACTCGTCAGGGAACTCCTGTATGCTGATGATGCAGCTATTGTGGCTGATTCTGATATTCAGCTACAGTGCCTGGTTGACAAATTATCTGCTGCTTGCCAGAAGTTCGGCTTAAACATCAGTCAAAGCAAGACTAAGATACTTGTCCAAAACACAAACACTGCACCTCAAGTAAGCATTAATGGCCAACCACTAGAAATTGTTGATCACTTTTGTTACCTTGGCTCCATCATATCCAACAACACTCTACCGGATAAAGACATAAACAACAGGATAGCCAAGGCAATGGCCACCATGTCACGGCTGCAGAAAAGAGTCTGGGACAACATATTGCTGACTAACAGTACTAAAGCCCTAGTCTACCGGACCTGTGTGTTGAGCACCTTGCTGTACGGAAGTGAAACATGGTCAACCTACTCATGGCAGGAAAAAAAGCTAAATGTTTTCCACCTCCGATGCCAAAGGCGGATCTTTAAAAGAAGGTGGCAAGATAAGATAACCAATGAGGAAGTGCTACAAAGAGCAGGGTGCCAGGACAACCGCTCTGTTATCAGCAGCAGACGCCTTGGCTGGCTTGGCCACGTTCGTAGAATGCAAGAAGGTCGACTTCCACAGGACATCCTGTATGGCGATCTAATAGAAGGCAGGAGAGCCGCTGGTCGCCCACTTTTACGTTTTACGGATGTATGCAAACGCGACATGAAGCTCTTCAAAATCAGCACTGGCAACTGGGAAGAGGTGGCACTGGACAGATCCTCATGGAGAGAGAGCATAAAGGAAGGTTCAAAGATTGCAGATGCCATACACAACAGAAGCAGAAAGAAGGGTGAAAATGCAACGGCGCCTGGTGATTATATATGCCCAACCTGCGATCGCAGCTGTGTATCAAGGATTGGCCTCTTTAGTCACACAAGAAGTTGCAAAGGGAAAAGATCGTCTCTCGAGACGTAAAATGCCACAGACAATTTGCATGTCTAAAATTGCATTACTTTTTAATCGATTTCAACTGATATGTTACTTATTTATATACTAGCAGAATTTGAAGTTGCCCGTGTTTATTTGAAATGGAAAAGAAAAATCCAATACATCTGACGTAAAAACTTATATGAAACTTAAGGACACACTGGGTAGTGGAGGGCGGTTTCTAACATATCGTACGGCCTCTATGTAGACCTAACAAATATTTTTGATAAATTTGTTCGAGATTGATTCAAAGAGTTTAACTTCTTTGAAATTTTTTTTTATGATTAGCTTTATATATAAGATGTAAATAATTTAACGGGGAATATTTATATATTTCATTGATTTCGATTAAAATCTATCTATCTATCTATCTATCTATCTATCTATCTATCTATCTATCTATCTATCTATCTATCTATCTATCTATCTATCTATCTATCATGTATGAACTAGTTTAAAGGAATGGATTAAATGAACTAATTTAGGCAGGTATAGATTAAATGAACAAGTTTAGACAGGAATGGGTTAAATGAAATTCTTTAGGTAGGAATGGATTAAATGAACTACTTTAAGTCAGGAATGAGTTCTATGTCACTCACTGTGTTTCAGGTAAACCGCTCAACCTTCAGGTCAATGGACACCACAAAGAGGCCGAGGCCTCAAGAAGCGACGATGGCTACGATGATGACAAGTTGAGTGAAGACGAGCGTCCAGTAGATGAAGGTCAGTGACACCAAAGACCCTGTCATTCCCCATAGCCATCCCCTTTCCCAGTTTGCCCTTTCCCTGAGATTTGTTGTTCCGTCTTTATGTTCCAGACTGCTCACATTTGTACCATATAGATCTTTTCTTTTTAACTGGAAAGAGACGAGAAGAAACTTTGGTGTTTGTTTTAGGTTTGGCTTTATATACTGTTTGGAACTTTCTCGAAACCTGAATATACAGTTTAACATGTTATTTAATAAATTAGTAAATCAACGAACTTAATAAAGTCTTTAAAGTTTATATTTATTACAGAAAAAAAGGAGAGGACATGTATATGTGTGTGTTTGTTTGTATGTCTCTTAGTGTAGGTGTGTGTATGTATTTATATGTGTGTTATACTGTACATGGGAATGTGTGTGTGTATATTTCTAAGTCTCTGTGTGGGAGGTGGTTAGACTGTGTGTGCATACAGGTAAAAACACTAAACGAGACATTGCTACCGCAACTGTAAACTTTTATTTCATTTTTGAATAACTAAATCGATGAGAACATTTGATGGAGGTGAGCAGAAAGACCAGATGTTGGCCCTTTATATTTTTGGTGATGAGTAATTTGTCATTCATTTATTTACTTTTGCCTACATTCTCTCTTATTTTAGGCTCCATCCCCCTCCCCCGCCCCTTGTTGCCCGCCCTCTTTCTATCTTATTGAAGCCTATTCACCAATCACCAATTAATGTCATGTGTTCAGCTAAGCAATCCTTGCGAAATGTTGCCTACCAAGCTACTAAGCAACCAAGCTACGACTGCTGCAAATACAACAAGGAAATGATCTCTTGTTTAAGCCAGTGACACGGTTCTGAGCTAATAAACTTCAGTTCATATGTCCGCATAAGATAATCAAGTGCATATGTATGTTTCTTTTTTACATATACAGACAAATATACGCAACCATCTCATCCATGCATCCAAGCACAACTAAGCATAAACATGAATATATGGATATGTACATAGACAGATGGTTTTGTAATTGCTACTCTATATTGTAAATGCATATTAAATCTATATAAAGTACTAACTTTTCTTAAATAGGTACTTTGGCGTATTTATAGGGCCCTCCGGATTTGGAAGGGACATTGAACATACATACGGTCTCCGCCATGCGGGAAGGAACATTATGCCAAGTTTTATCAAGATTGGTCAAACGGTTTTGATTTTTATTCGAGACAGCCATACACACATACGCTGTACATTGTGCTTTATAATTATATACCATGGATATCTGCATTGGTTTTTATGTTAGTATTCCAGTGATTGTGAATCTTGTAATCAAAGTATTTCTTTGTAGAATTAATAACCTATAACTTCTCTATCTCACTGTGTGTATGGAATGTAATCGTTTACACTAAACTTTGATTTACAATATACGTTTTCATTGTGTGTTATACTTTGTGTGATTTAAATTGAATATATTTGTGGCAATCGTCGTTTAATGTAAAAATTCTCATATACCAGTGCTTATATTTTCACCCTTACCTATCAGGTTTCTACACCGAGATTACTGTTTATCTCAAAATGTGAAACTATTTTCTTCCATCGAGATCTGTGTTGCATTTCTTTGCCTTACTCACCGATTGCCTCCCTCCCCCCTTATTTTCAGCACCGTCACCCCATTCGACGTGTTGGGTTACCTCCCTGCTCACATAAAATGATTAGCCTGACAGTTACGATTATCTCCCTGCTCAGCTCAGATTATGATTATCCTCCCCTTACCTTAAGACCCGAGAAGATGAACACATCTCCCGAGCCTGTAGGCGAGCGAGAGCACAGGGGTCGTGGCAATAACTGCTCAACTTCGTTAGTTTTATGCCATTTCCTTTTTTTCCCCCCTATTTCCTTGTTCATTTCTTTATCTGGTCCACTTGTAGAGTTTCTGTGAGACCTGTCTACCCCCTACAGGTATGTATCTATCTCTGCTACCCTAACCTGTCTACCTCACAGCCCGTACGTGCCACCTTTAACCGTCAGAAGACCACATAGCTACTGACACCGTTCTATGTACTATTCTTTCGTTTTATTGTGTTTTCCCCATCTGAATTTATAACGAGGCGGCGCGCACTAAAGTTTATATCATCTCTCACTCTATCTGTCTGTCTGGGTGGAATATTGTACAGCTTATTTCTCCTATTTCCAATCCTCGGATCAAGTTGAAATTTTGCACATTTATTCATTGTCCCTAACAAAACATGAAACAATAGAAAAATGGAACAATTATTTTATCAATTAGTCGTAATAAATTAATTTCGTTTCATATATAGACAGTTTCAGATAAAGGGAGGCAAGCCTTGTGTAGAGAATTAGGTCACCGCATAAAAATTTGAAACTAACAATAGATAACTATAAAACCTTTTATTGTGATAAGTACTTGACTGGCTCAGTGGTTCATGTGTCAGATTGAGGGGACTTGAACCATTTTATTTTGATAAGCACTTGGCTGGCTCAGTGGTTTATGGGTCGGATTGAGGAAGCTTGACCCGTCAAGTTTGAATTCAAGTCGAACAACCCTTTTTTATTTTTCTTTTTTTTTTATCACTTTAAAAAACAACAACTGTAACCTTTTCCAAGAAACCCCCTCACTTTCCCCCCCCCCCCCCCAAACTGGTCCGCAGAAGTGCTTGGACCATAGCGCACAGAGCATTCTAAAAGCATGAAATTGCGCTTAACAAAAACGTTTGGTAAAAATATTTCTTAGTATTGTTAGTCTAGAACTAATACTACTTAATTTCTCAGACTTTGTATTTTTATTCTAGAACTAATACAACTTAATTTCATGATTGATTAAAAACAAATAACTGACACAATGACACTTTCTCATGCACTTTCTATAAAGCTTTAATTTAAAAACTATTTTATATATTTATGATTTTCATCTCTATGCCGAAGTAGAACTTTCAAACGTAATGCAACATGCCCGCGAGATGCTCGAAGCCTTAAGGAAAGACGCCCAATTATGTTGAGGTGATACTTGAACACCAGGGTCATACTTATTTGGACATATACACAGTTTACACGCACACATACACACACATATAAATAAAAACAAGTTAACCTGGTTATGTTTGCTGTTAAGTCAACGATTTACCAAAATACAAAGAAACCAAATAGGAACAGCTGTGTAAGACAGGAAAGGGTCATTGGCTTCAGCTTTATTACTGGGAGTATTACAAGACAGGCTTTTATTTACTTGCATTAACATCAGGGCTGGATTTGGACTTCATAAGGCCGTAACCTATTTGCCCCCCTCCTCCCTTGTCATCAATATAAGACAATTTCCATTTGATCTTTCTTCAAAAGGATTGACAATATCAGTTAAACCCTTTTGCGGGGGGGGGGGGGGGGGGCTATACCATAGCTTCTGATACCTAGAGGTAAAAACAGCACTAATAAACATATATATATATATATTTTTTTTGTAAGAATCACAGGAAATATTTTTCTAGGGATGGCAACTGCAGAACGTTCTATTAGTCTGTCTGTCGGTCTGTCTGTTCATTTCTATGTTTGAAATTCTCTGATCTCCAATCTATCGGTTTATATCGATACTCAAGTCTCTATTGCTCTATGATTTTTTCTCTTGTTCCCCCCCTCTGTCCCTCTTCCTCTCTTTATTTCTCAGTCACCCTCGTTCTTTCTCTATTCGTCTGTCCGTTTGTCTGCCTTTCTCTCTCAGTTTCACCTTTAATCTCTTTTTTTCCCTCAGGTACTCCCTATCTGTTCATCTTTTACTCTTTCTGCCTCTCTCATTTCTGTATGCATTGGAAGAAAGCAAGCAAAGAAACCAGGCCAGAATGTTCTCAACAAAAAGGCTACACAATGAAAACCTAACGTAGAATGAGACAAGAAGACGTCATCAAGCCAGAAGTCGAGTGTAATGATGTCACTCCCGTGTAGTTCACATGTCATTAAGTTACTCGTCTGTTCTTTACGAGGCGATCCCAGGTGAAGTTTACTCCTTCAGCTAAGCTTTGTGTTTTTAAAGAAGCACTACTTTATGGGACCTCCCTCCCGCCCCTCCTGTCAAGTCGCCCAAGGTTGGCAAGAACCATCTTGAAATGTCAAGGAGATGAATACAGGTCTATCGCTGTACATAAAGTTCCCCATCAAATATTGGGCAAAGAAGTAATGCTATGATGATGACTCAATGATAGAGCCGCGAAGGTGTTTGGACCTGGGTGGGAGTTCCGATTTTGAGTTATCTACATGAGTTAAACCATTGATGCCCCCCCCACCCATTTTCGGCCAGGGAGTCCGTAGACATTTTCGACACTCACTGAAAAACAAAATGTGTGGAATTCATTGAAACGCTGCGACTACATTAAGCACCATGTTCAGAAGTTTCCGGGGATCGGATGTGACCCACAGGCGTAGTTCGGGCTTAGAAAAGTATAATCGTACGATTTTAACTATCTAATATATTTATTTTATTGTTTGAGATTTTCATAAAATGGAAGCAAATCTATAAATAGCAAGCGTTATTGTGTATCCGGCGTACAGATAAAAAAATATAAATAAACTAAATATTTGCAAAACCATATAATATATGTTAGCACTTTTGTGGCACCGTAGAGTCAAAGTAAACTATACACATGTAATAAAAAGCAGTTGACTGTCTATTACATTTAATCAGAAAATCTCCAAACTGATAATAATTTTGCCATGGCGAATAGAATTATCAGGGGTATCATAAGCTGCATTACTGTGTATGTGACCAATTTGAATGTCTGCTTTAACCAATGTCTTTTTAGAGCCAATGGGGGCAAATACTATCTATTAGACAAGAGTCAGCACTGAGTCAAGCAATACAATGAACAAAATGCTAGAGGTTACAATGATCAACGCCTTGACACTGACTGTACAGCAAGGGAGAGAACATGGCAATGAAAATAACAAGATGTGGGTAGAATGTGCAGAAAGGAACGATGCCAATGAGAGAGGCACATCTATCTATCTGTCTACAGTCTATCTATCAGTCTGTCTTTCTGTCTGTCTATCTGACGTGCGTCCTTCGGTCTGTCTGTCTACCTATCTATCTACATAGATATCTACAGAAAAAACATAAAGAGGGTCTGAGACAGTGAATAGACTGACTTTATTGAATAACACAAACAGTTTTACTACTTTCTACAAAAAATTCTTAAATCTAGTTACATTATAAAGACCTATGCTTGCGCTGGTGCGTGTTTGTAATACTTCTAGACTTCAGTTCGTGTCATCTCTAACTTCATGTCTTCATTGCCACTAGATGCTTTTGTTCATGTTTCTTTTCTAAACAAATTTATGTGTCTCTCAACGCGACCGCCTTGCATAAGCGACATCTGGCATTTTTAAGAGTTGCCGACCCTTGCCTCTTTCCTGTAAGAAAGAAAAAAAACAACAACCTATAACATGCACCGGAGCTTCCGTTTCAAAATATAAAATCTACAAGGTCTTCTATGAAAGATATATTTAGCAATTTTTTTTCCCCTTGTTTAAAGTTTGTATTAGTTAAAGGAAAGTTTACGTGCGAAAAGGAAGGTTTGGGGGAAAGGGGGGGGGGGCGGGACGACAAGGCCGGACTTAACTCATGCATAGGGCTTCATTAAACATACACCCTATCATAGACAGCTGCTGTTTGTTAGGTGCCGGTTTGGGCTGTCAATAGCGAAGGGAGTTATTGTACGTTAGGGGGAGGTGGGGGGGGGGGTGTACCTGTCCGAGGCATAAAATTTATTTACTTTTTTTTCCTTGTTAATTTTTTCTTCTTCTCTTTGTTCCTCTCTACCTCTCCTGAGTCTCCTCTCTCACTCCGGCTCCGTTCATCATACCATAATCCTTTCGTTCTTTTTTATTCATTTGGCTTGATGTATAAATTTATAATAGATGAATCCCTCTTTACGATTTTTTGGACAGTTACATTAACCTGATGTATAGACCCATCAGTACAACCTAAAACTATATACTCTGTTCTAGAAACATAGAAGAAACATTAAGACTGCACAAGGCAATACATATTAATCCAATGACTTAATTGGCTCTATGGTAAAATAACTTTATATAATTCACACTGACACGCAGACAATAAAAATTAAAATATATCTTTAAAAAATGAATTAGGTAAGTGCTAAAAACGTACATTTCCTGCCCTCTGCCTCGCATCCATTCGCACATTTGTATTCATCTGTTAAACAAAATGCATTGCATTCCTTTTTACGAGTTAGCAAAATTTCCTATTTTTTAAATTGTTAATTCAGAAATACATGTTTTCCTAAATAATTAAACTTAGAGAGCTACACTTTTTAGCTTTTACATTAACGGCTTGATTTATAATGTGCTATCATATATATTTTTATTGACATGTAGATTAGTTCCTACTCTATTCAATGTGATGAAGATTTGATCATCTTGAGCTGAACGGAAATAAATACAAAGAGAGTACAGCTAGTTTAAATTCAATATCGTCCCTATTATTAATCAAATAGAGTTATGACAGAAAGTGATATGGTAAAGAAAAAAAAGGGTTACTATCATTGTGCATTTTAATTTAAGTTAAATAGTCTCACCAATATCGCCCGGGTCATGCTAGACTATTATTGTTGGACTCCAGTTGTAGAACGACCCTTATTTATCTCGTGCAGTATTCTGTTACCGGAAAGAAACCCGCGCCCATAGACAATAAAAGGCAAAGAAATGTGAAGGCTTAAAGCTATTTGAGATATTGGGCTCCTTATATTCTAATTAAGGCAATTAATTCCTTTAGCTTTTCCTCAAAACAAATTTGGGGGCCTATAGGCAAATCATGAACAAGGCAAAGGCGTCATTAGATTTGTTGGTAGAGGAACAAGATATTTTTTTGTGTGATTCGAATTTTTGGCAGAGTTGAGGTTGTTACTTGTGCACTGCCCGTACCTTTCTGTGTCACCATCTCTCTTGGCGCGATCTAGAGCTATGTCTTCCCAGGAGGTAACAACAACCTACACTTCATCTAGGTCCTTGCTTATTACATCCACATATCGGAGGTGTATCTAGACAAATCTATTTAAATCATCAAAAAACGAATTCAGACTTGCTTCCCATTATAAAACTGCATTTTCCGAACTGCCTTTTCCGAACTGCCTTTTTCTATTATCTTACTAACTTTCTGTTGTTCTCCCAACTGACCAATTCAAGTAAAATTTAGATTTTACATTAATACACACACTTTCATCCGAGACAATTAGAATGCGCTTTTCGATTACAAAAAGTCTTTGCAAGTAGAGATTATGTGTAACATTCTCAACACGAAACTTCCGATATTTATTTCCCTTGTCTGTATTTAATCGTCTGTAAGTTCATTACACTGAACGGTGACCCCAAACTGTAGCCTATACAAAAGTCTTGTGGGTTATTGTACACAGAATGTTGCCGATACAAGTGTTGACTAGAGAAAGAACACGGTTTTGATTTCAAAGCTTGCCAACTGTCCTCCGTGTTTGTCCCTGACATCTATATGAGGTGCTAGAACAGTGCACATCTTAAGTGCATTTTGGGAGAGGGGGGGAGGGGGGAATTGACACCTTCTTAAGAAAGAAGTAGGTCGGGAAACCGATCAAGTGGGTAGGGAGGGGCTAAAATGCTTCTGTTAGGTTTC
The DNA here is from genome assembly GCA_036873155.1 of Biomphalaria sudanica. Taxonomy (NCBI): domain Eukaryota; kingdom Metazoa; phylum Mollusca; class Gastropoda; family Planorbidae; genus Biomphalaria; species Biomphalaria sudanica. The sequence goes on along the minus strand of JAZGLO010006558.1, from coordinate 2,087,295 downwards.
TTTTTAATAATGATATTAATGTTGTGCATAATAATTTTAAATAAGCCTAAGGAAATTATTTGTACAAGTGTATGTGTGTTAGTCACTTGAGCTTCTATGCTCTGTACATTGTAAATATATACATTCATTAAATAACATTTTATGCTCGCTCAACAATCGTACACATTTAAACAGAGTTTAGTTTTGTTTGTTTTTTAATTTAATACTTATGTAATATTTATTATATTTAAGAAACAATTTGTTTGCGAAGTGAAAGATAAAATTTTTATTTTTTATTTTTTACAAAGCTTATAACAACTCTCTTTGTCTCACTGTCTGTCTGTCTGTCTGTCTGTCTGTGCCAAATTTTGTACACGTTGTTCAAGTTGAACCGAACAAAAAATGAATCCTTTAATGTTCTATTCTATGCTGGTGCTTACATCGGCCCTCTATTGCTCCAAGGTGTAAACATCTATCTCAGTATGGTCGAAAAAAAACAAACAAACGAATTCAACACTGTAATTATAACAGTAAGTCTAGACCAGTGGTTCCCAAACTTTTTTGTCTCGTAGAACCCTTGCCATGTTTTCTGATTTTCGGTAGACCCCCTGCTTAACTTATATTGCATTTTTGCACATTCATAAACTAATTTTTTAAACTAATTTCTAACTGCAGTGTACACATTAATTAATTTGCCTTATGTATTATTGCAAAAGTTTTCGCAAAGAGCTTTCTTGAGCTTTCACATTTGGCTTAAATATTGATCCTGCGGAGCTAGGCTGTTTTCACTAACAGGAGAAGAGGCAAAGGTGAGTTACTGGCGCCTAAACCAGTAAGCTTCGGGCAGGAAGGACTCATTAGCCTTGGCTTGCAGCCCACCTAGCCGAAGGAAAATAGAATTCAAACCTCTGCTGATTTGCAGCTATACACCCAAACATGGGAAAGGCTTCGCGGGTCAGCCCTGGGGAAATTTTGGAGCTGAAGACCATTAGGTAGTTTGCAGCTTTAATGTTCATCCCACCGATGTGCCCTTGAACTGTAGTGTGTTTAAAAGAAATTCGTTTCATAATATCAGATGAAAGTTTGTGTAAAACAGTTATTAAAACTACTTCAAGGACTGGTAAAATCAATGTTTTATCTATAATGTTTTTCGTATTTGGCTATAGGTATAGAGATCTTGTAAGACGCTCACAAACCACTTTTTTACATGATGTTGAAGAAAGATTTTGTGGATCTATTCTGACATTTTTTTCTCACTTTTTTCTTTTTATCAGGGTGGCACCGTCTCAAATAATGCTTAAGTTTAATTGATTTCATACAAAGACTCTTATTATAGACAACCGCTTATTTAACAAGGAAATAAATTATCAACGCTTTAAAATCAAGATTTCTTTTTGTTAAATATTAGTTACATGTAGACAAAATTAACTATTTAGATTAGTATTGTAATTAAATACGACTATTTTACTTTTGAATTTATAATATTGAAATTAATATTTATAATTAAGGTACAAATCATTTATAAGTGTTTGAAATAGTGACACTAATGGAGTGTGAAAATTAAAGTCATAGACCCCCATGGACAGCTCATAGACCCCCAATTTAGTTTTTCACTTTCGTAGACCCCTTGGAAGTCTTCGTAGACCCCTGGGGGTCTATATAGACCACTTTGGGAATCACTGGTCTAGACCATCGATCCCTTAAAGCCAACTCGATGTTGATTTGGTCTATACACAGAGATATGTTAAAGTTTTATTTAATGTTGCCCCCCCCCCAGCTCCCGTTCATTCCTCCCTTCAGACATTTGATGTTTGAACACTAGAGGTTCTCAATGACATTTACACTTGCCCCCCATTTTTTTTGTTTACTTTAACTATTTGTATAGAGTAGTCTTTCTTGTTCAGAACTGCAGAGAACCTAGACATTAACCCATTCTTTTTTAGCGGCCCCCCGAAAGGGGAAAAGACGCTATTAGTTTTGTGCAAAATGTCCGTCCGTCTGTCCGTCCGTCCCGTTTAGATCTCGTAAACTAGAAAAGATATTGAAAATCCGACATCACAATATTTTTGACCATTCAAAGTTCTGATGCAACGGCTCCTTTTTTTTTTCTCAAAGCGAAATATCTCATTTTTAAAATCAGTTTTGCAAGCATTTTTTAAAATAGAAAAAGCTAATTAGTATGCATTATAAGTTAGACCTAATTTAAAACGAATTAAAATCTTGTAAACTCCATTTTCATGAGCTTTAGTATAACCGGCAGTACATTAATTTTATATTTCCTTTTGAGGATTCGAATAAAGAGATTGAACATTTTGCAAAACAATTAGATCAATTATATGACATCAGTTAGGCCAGGGGAGGTGCGGTGGCTGAGCGGTAAAGCGCTTGGCTTTCGAACCGGGGGTCGCGGGCTCGAATTCTGGTGAAGAATGGGTTTTTTAACTTTGGAATCTTTGGGCGTCCACTCAGCTCTAATGGGTACCTGACATTAGTTGGGGAAAAGTAAAGGCGGTTGGTCGTTGTGCTGGCTACATGACACCCTCGTTAACTGTAGGCCACAAAAACAGATGAACTTAACATCATCTGCCCTATAGACCCAAGGTCTGAAAGGGGAACTAGTTAGGCCAGGTTCACATCTAACTTTACATTCACTTTCACCTATCCTTTGATCTGCTGGACCGTTGGGGAACTACACAAGATCTGTTAACCTTCTTTCTCCATTCTTATCTCTCATTTGTCTTTGATATACTTTCATTCGGATGTTTTTTTCTGAAAATATTGAAGCCTGCCTGATTGGAACCCTTCGGGGCCGATTTTGAGTTTGTGTTTCCACACAAACTGTCTTTTGTAACCTTGTGTTTTTTTTAAACTTTTTAACTTTAACTTTTTAAACTGATGTTATCAAGTTGTTTCAGAAATGTTTGACTTCCCACCTACCCAAGCCCTCTCTCCTTGAAAATCAGATAGAAATAATGCTAGTCAAAAAAAAAGATGTATGATTTTTTTTAAACTTAAGATAATAACGGCAATGTCTTCGATTTCGAAAATTAAGAATGGGTGCAGTTATTTCACATGACAATTCAAACCCAGTGGCGACCTACTTATTTGAGGATGGCACTCTCTATGCATTTAAAAAAAAAATAGTTTTTATTATGTTTTTTATATTGTTTGTTAACATGGTATTTAATAGTTTACATAACTTTGTATTCCACTTTACAAATACAATTACTTTTTGAGATTACTGGCAGTATTCTGAAAACTATTTGTTTCAATATTTTTTACTAATTTATTTTACATTCCATTCTCAATGCAAATTTTAAAATCAAGAATTTGGCTTTTATATAATGTAAAATACAGTTCTAACTATATGAGAATCTTTCTTGTAACACAATATGTACTACAAATGTGGCTAGGTGAGAATCCTTGCTCTGTAAAGTAAAAATCTGACTTTATGAGAATCCTCGAGTCTTACAAAGACTAACGTCAATTCTTTTGTAATTGTCAATCTGTCTCGCAGCAGATGTCTCCAGGCCAGTGAGTGGCAGGCGTTGGCTTGTTTTAATTACTTACATGGACTGTAGAAAAAGGGCCCCATGTTTATTTTATTGGTCCTATTGATTTCAACTGGTAATCGTGGCCCCTTTTCTTCTCGACACTTTTTATTGTTGTCTGCAGCAGACGTCGAGTCTTTAACTGTTCAAATCAACCACACAATAAAATATGTTTTCTCTTCATTCTTCTCTTTGACCTGATGAGCGGCTCTGAAATTTATTGGACCAAGTAGGCTGTGACATTATTTAGACTTTGCTTTATCATGAAACCTCATTTTGAATCATCTTGCCTCTTTAAATATTGAAATTGTGTTTGATATGCGGCCCGCCGATTACATTTATTTTGCCTAAGGCCTTTGTTCATAAACATGACCAAAAAGTCAGTCACATTTATAGTTAGATTTCTTTTGTATTTCTTTGTGTGTGCAACTTTTGAGTTGTTTTTCCCCCAAAAGATTTCTTATTTCTTCGTGTTCAGTTCAATTACAAAAGAATTGTAAGACTCGAGGATTCTCATAAAGTCAGATTTTTACTTTACAGATTCTCACCTAGCCACATTGGTACTATATATTGTGTTACAAGAAAGATTCTCATATAGTTAGAACTGTATTTTACATTATATTAAGGTCAAATTCTTGAATTTAGAATATTATGTTTGATATGCGACCAAAAAGTCAGTCACATTTATAGATAGATTTCTTTTGTATTTTTGTGTGTGTGCCACTTTTCAGTTGTTTTTTTCCCCCAAAAAGATTTCATATTTCTTCGTGTTCAATAGCTTAGTTAGGTATTTGTAGACATATAGTATATATTTCATGACCTGGAGATACACAAACTTCACAAAATCATTGCTATATTTTCATTCTTTTAAAAATTGCCTAAGAACTTCCTGATTAAGACAATAAGACCTTTTTACAGTTTACCCCTCTCCTCACAATATATATATATATATATATATATATATATAATTTATTTTTGTAGAAATAGTTAATTAAAATCAAAATCAATATCTTGAAATGAATCTCTTTTTTTTTTATTAAAATGTATCTAACAAACTAAAAGTATAATTAATGCCCCTACTTGTCATTATTGATTTCCAATACAGTTCAAAGAAACAATAAATCATGAAATGATCAGCAAATGACAGTTTTATTCCATCCTTAAACTGATTTTAGCCTCTCACGTCTTTTCATTCTTTGTTCAACTGAATACAAATCTGTCGGCCTGCTATAAAAAGAGCTAGATAAACTCTGGCTCAGATATAAATAATAAAAAAAAGAGATGAATGAATTAACTCTTGCTCAGACCTACATCAAACCTAGATGAATGAATTAACTCTTGCTCAGACCTACATCAAACCTAGATGAATGAATTAACTCTTGCTCAGACCTACATCAAACCTAGATGAATGAATTAACTCTTGCTCAGACCTACATCAAACCTAGATGAATGAATTAACTCTTGCTCAGACCTACATCAAACCTAGATGAATGAATTAACTCTTGCTCAGACCTACATCAAACCTAGATGAATGAATTAACTCTTGCTCAGACCTACATCAAACCTAGATGAATGAATTAACTCTTGCTCAGACCTACATCAAACCTAGATGAATGAATTAACTCTTGCTCAGACCTACATCAAACCTAGATGAATGAATTAACTCTTGCTCAGACCTACATCAAACCTAGATGAATGAATTAACTCTTGCTCAGACCTACATCAAACCTAGATGAATGAATTAACTCTTGCTCAGACCTACATCAAACCTAGATGAATGAATTAACTCTTGCTCAGACCTACATCAAACCTAGATGAATGAATTAACTCTTGCTCAGACCTACATCAAACCTAGATGAATGAATTAACTCTTGCTCAGACCTACATCAAACCTAGATGAATGAATTAACTCTTGCTCAGACCTACATCAAACCTAGATGAATGAATTAACTCTTGCTCAGACCTACATCAAACCTAGATGAATGAATTAACTCTTGCTCAGACCTACATCAAACCTAGATGAATGAATTAACTCTTGCTCAGACCTACATCAAACCTAGATGAATGAATTAACTCTTGCTCAGACCTACATCAAACCTAGATGAATGAATTAACTCTTGCTCAGACCTACATCAAACCTAGATGAATGAATTAACTCTTGCTCAGACCTACATCAAACCTAGATGAATGAATTAACTCTTGCTCAGACCTACATCAAACCTAGATGAATGAATTAACTCTTGCTCAGACCTACATCAAACCTAGATGAATGAATTAACTCTTGCTCAGACCTACATCTAAAATAGGATGTAAAAAGAGACAAAGAAGACAATCATTAGTTAATTGGAAAATGAAAAGTTCAGAAATTGACCACTCCATGGTTATGTACTGGAATTAGTCATGTACTAATCATGTACTAATCCTGGTTTAGTACTACTGTTTATCTCAATGTTCTGTACTTTTTGTTCATTGCACGTACTAACGTAAACACGTCGTTTGGACTCGATGCATCCCAAAGTGGTGTTTGTAGTTGTGGTTTTGTTTTTGTTTTTCATCTGCACAACTTCAATAGAGACAACAAATTCATTTTTCGCCTGACTGACTTTAATGTTGACGCCAACAAGCCGCTACTTATCGCTTGACTTGAAACGAAAAGTTTATTTCAACAAATCATCATAATTCTTAGGCTCATTATCGGCTTTCTGGTGCTTTCTGAATGCGCCATCTCCCCACTCCTCCCTTCTCACTCCGTGGTACCCCGAAACCCCACTCCTCCTGCGACCAACGTGAAATTATTGAAAGTAATCAAACTACAGAAACATTTTTTTCCCCTCGCACACACACGCACGCGCGCACAAACATTAGAACAAAAATGAAAGAGATAATAAAAGCTGTTACTTTAATTTAATCAGAAATGATAATTCAAGATTTTATTGACACAAACTCAATTTCTGACTGAGACAAAGTCTAACGCTGCAGCCATAACATTTGAGAATGTCTTAGCAGACTACTACGTTGAAAGTGAAGACAAGACTTTAAAGAAATGTTTCATTTAGGGAGGGTTTAGATAATCAGTTTGAAACAAACTACAGGGAAGATGTTTATGTAATAGTTCTATAACTTTTTTTAGGCGTCGTCTCTAATTTGTGTCTGTGTCTTCCTGTCTGTCTGTCATGTTTAGGTATCAAACGCTTAGCGCGCTATTGAAAATCCAAATGTACCATCGCCTTTATATTGGTTGCAATAGATGCTAAGATTAAATGTAAATCTTTTCAGCACTGCTAGGTCCTACAGATCTCTTCAGCACTGCTAGGTCCTACAGATCTCTTCAGCACTGCTAGGTCCTACAGATCTCTTCAGCACTGCTAGGTCCTACAGATCTCTTCAGCACTGCTAGGTCCTACAGATCTCTTCAGCACTGCTAGGTCCTACAGATCTCTTCAGCACTGCTAGGTCCTACAGATCTCTTCAGCACTGCTAGGTCCTACAGATCTCTTCAGCACTGCTAGGTCCTACAGATCTCTTCAGCACTGCAGGTCCTACAGATCTCTTCAGCACTGCAGGTCCTATGATCTTTTCAGCACTGCTAGGTCCTACAGATCTCTTCAGCACTGCTAGGTCCTACAGATCTCTTCAGCACTGCAGGTCCTATGATCTTTTCAGCACTGCGAGGTCATGTAGATCTCTTTTGCCTTCATGTCCTTCAGTTTTCTTCAGCACTATAAGGTCCTGTGATCTCTTCAGCACTACGATGTCTCCTCAACACTATAAGGTCTTGTAAGGCAAAAAATGTCACAACTTGCAAACTTGGTTACAAAAAAAAAATAAAAAAATGGCACAACCGTTGAAAAATGATTCAAAAGTTAATATGACCCAGAGGAGGGGGATAGGTTGGGGCTTATTACTCTTTCATTATGTCCTATACCAGAAACTGTTCACCGCCCTTACTTAACAACATGACCAATTCAACTGCGTCTAATACTAAATAAAGTGTACACCCCAACAGCCGTCATCATCTCCCCCATTTTTTTTTCCTGGTGCGACTTTCTTTTTCGGCACTCTTCTCTGTCTTCACCGAGTCGGTGCAAGAGTTTTCGGATGAGAAAATGACTACGCCGCTGAGTGCAGATATCATAGGCAAAGCAATAATAATAATAGTTTGCAATAAATAATATTATTGTAGGCGAAGACATCACACGATCGCGCACAGACTCGCACATCTCTGCACTTGACGACCGCTGGGTCTGATAGCTGCCGCAAGCGATGACTTCAAAGGCTGGAAGGAGTTGAAGCGGATCCAGGAAAATCTGGAATATGGCATTGCAGCTAGAAGCAGAGTTGAAGAGTTGGTCGAAGGAGGGCATGGGGGCGTTCCCGGTAGGTTTTATTTGTAAGAATAGGTCAGTGGATATAATGGACAGTCTAGGGGTTCGCTTCAGCGATCTACTTGTGTCTTTTGAAATCCCAATGTATGTTTATAATTTCTTCTTGTTAGTCTTTTGTTTATAAGTTCTAGTTTTCAGTAATTAAGGCAATAAATACAATGAAGAAATATAAAGAAAAGAAAGCAATATAGAGAATTGTAAGGGGCTATATAAAGTAACCTAAAAAACAAAAAGGCGAATAAATATTAAGACTGATTTTGAAGAAAAAAAAAATTAGACTAAAGAAAGCCAGGACACTGTATAGAAAGATCAATGCTACCAACCGAATAAAAAAAAGTACTTTGTGCTAGAACTTGATTTAACATTACTTTTAAGTACACAAAAGTTTGCCCATATATAAACCATATAGCCATTTTACACATTCTTTATTCTGTGCATCAGAAACACTCTAATAATAAGCCAGGATAGTTACATCACATACAATTGTACAATAGCTTATAGAACAAATACATATATATACATGGTAACCGATATAACTTGGGTGATGTCATTACACATATATGAATTCATTTATTTTGTAACTTACCACTTACCACATAGCTAAGTCACGTGTCTCGAAGAAAGAGAATTTTAAGAAAAGAATATTGATATTTCAAATTTTTATTAAATTTTAGAACGCGAATTGATTTTTACAATAGTGAATAAGACATAACGAAACAGTAAAACGATAGTGAATAAGACATAACGAAACAGTAAAACGATAGTGAATAAGACATAACAAAACAGTAAAACAATAGTGAATAAGACATAACAAAACAGTAAAACGATAGTGAATAAGACATAACAAAACAGTAAAACAATAGTGAATAAGACATAACAAAACAGTAAAACAATAGTGAATAAGACATAACAAAACAGTAAAACAATAGTGAATAAGACATAACAAAACAGTAAAACAATGGTGAATAAGACATAACAAAACAGTAAAACAATAGTGACTAAGACATAACAAAACATTAAAAAATGGTGACTAAGACATAACAAAACAGTAAAACAATAGTGAATAAGACATAACGAAACAGTAAAACGATAGTGAATAAGACATAACAAAACAGTAAAACGATAGTGAATAAGACATAACAAAACAGTAAAACAATAGTGAATAAGACATAACAAAACAGTAAAACAATAGTGAATAAGACATAACAAAACAGTAAAACAATAGTGAATAAGACATAACAAAACAGTAAAACAATAGTGAATAAGACATAACAAAACAGTAAAACAATGGTGAATAAGACATAACAAAACAGTAAAACAATAGTGACTAAGACATAACAAAACATTAAAAAATGGTGACTAAGACATAACAAAACAGTAAAACAATAGTGAATAAGACATAACGAAACAGTAAAACGATAGTGAATAAGACATAACAAAACAGTAAAACGATAGTGAATAAGACATAACAAAACAGTAAAACAATAGTGAATAAGACATAACAAAACAGTAAAACAATAGTGAATAAGACATAACAAAACAGTAAAACAATAGTGAATAAGACATAACAAAACAGTAAAACAATGTTGAATAAGACATAACAAAACAGTAAAACAATAGTGACTAAGACATAACAAAACAGTAAAAAATGGGGACTAAGACATAACAAAACAGTAAAACAATAGTGACTAAGACATAACAACACAGTAAAACAATGGTGACTAAGACATAACAAAACAGTAAAACAATAGTGAATAAGACATAACAAAACAGTAAAACAATAGTGACTAAGACATAACAAAACAGTAAAACAATAGTGAATAAGACATAACGAAACAGTAAAACGATAGTGAATAAGACATAACAAAACAGTAAAACAATAGTGACTAAGACATAACAAAACAGTAAAACAATAGTGAATAAGACATAACGAAACAGTAAAACGATAGTGAATAAGACATAACAAAACAGTAAAACGATAGTGAATAAGACATAACAAAACAGTAAAACAATAGTGAATAAGACATAACAAAACAGTAAAACAATAGTGACTAAGACATAACAAAACAGTAAAACAATAGTGAATAAGACATAACAAAACAGTAAAACAATGGTGAATAAGACATAACAAAACAGTAAAACGATAGTGACTAAGACATAACAAAACATTAAAAAATGGTGACTAAGACATAACAAAACAGTAAAACAATAGTGACTAAGACATAACAACACAGTAAAACAATGGTGACTAAGACATAACAAAACAGTAAAACAATAGTGAATAAGACATAACAAAACAGTAAAACAATAGTGACTAAGACATAACAAAACAGTAAAACAATAGTGAATAAGACATAACGAAACAGTAAAACGATAGTGAATAAGACATAACAAAACAGTAAAACAATAGTGAATAAGACATAACAAAATAGTAAAACAATAGTGAATAAGACATAACAAAACAGTAAAACAATAGTGAATAAGACATAACAAAACAGTAAAACAATGGTGAATAAGACATAACAAAACAGTAAAACAATAGTGAATAAGACATAACAAAACATTAAAAAATGGTGACTAAGACATAACAAAACAGTAAAACAATAGTGACTAAGACATAACAACACAGTAAAACAATGGTGACTAAGACATAACAAAACAGTAAAACAATAGTGAATAAGACATAACAAAACAGTAAAACAATAGTGACTAAGACATAACAAAACAGTAAAACAATAGTGAATAAGACATAACAAAACAGTAAAACAATAGTGAATAAGACATAACAAAACAGTAAAACAATGTTGAATAAGACATAACAAAACAGTAAAACAATAGTGACTAAGACATAACAAAACATTAAAAAATGGTGACTAAGACATAACAAAACAGTAAAACAATAGTGACTAAGACATAACAACACAGTAAAACAATGGTGACTAAGACATAACAAAACAGTAAAACAATAGTGAATAAGACATAACAAAACAGTAAAACAATAGTGACTAAGACATAACAAAACAGTAAAACAATAGTGACTAAGACATAACAAAACTGTAAAACAATGGTGACTAAGACATAACAAAACAGTAAAACAATAGTGACTAAGACATAACAAAACAGTAAAACAATTGTATGCTCGTGTAACAGATTCACTCAAACTTCCTTGTTTTGTATTTCATGATTATAGTTGTTGAGTTTTGCTCTGACTATCTATTTCACTACAGTCAATTCATGTAGGCATCTTTTCAATATTTTCTGTTTTAGCTTGCTCTCTCTCACTGTTTCTCTCTATCTTATCTCTCTCTCTATCTCTGCATATTTCTATCTATCTATCTTTCTATCTATCTATCTATCTATCTATCTATCTATCTATCTATCTATCTATCTATCTATCTATCTATCTATCTTCTTATCTATCTATCTATCTCTATCTATCTATCTATCTATCTATCTATCTATCTATCTATCTATCTATCTATCTATCTATCTATCTATCTGAATGAGTAAATGAGAAAGTATAGATAGATATATATACATGTTAAAACAGACGCGGAATAAAACAAAAAGAGCAGAAACTAGAGACACGTAGAGATTGCACATGTACACACAACATCACCGTGAGTATTAAACGAGCGACTTAATGATGCTGATCGTAAGCGACCAGTTTCCATAATTAACAGCTGTCTCGAGTCATCAAACAACTTGGACTCACTAAACAGGTCCAACAAACGACCAGCGCTCTAACCTGCAAACATGTTGTATGTGTGTGTGTGTGCTTCTGTTCGTTTGCTCCAGTTTTTAATTGAATTACGTCAGTGCAACTCGTCAACAGCATTTTGTTGCTGTACGGCAAATATGTTTATGCAGTTCTCCATCCAGCTTTGCTGAAACCTTCCATGTCCAATCAAAGAATATGTCCAATTCATGTGTTTTACAGATGTTCTTAGTTGGCAGGCTTCAAGGGAGGAAAACATTACCATCTGATAACCAAAACATTACACACTTAAAACAACAACAAAACAATTAATAATAATAACAGGCTTTCTTGCTCAGAAAATAAGCCGACATCTTATAACAAGGATGGAATAATTTGAACTGTCAATCCTATATTATGAAAAAAATAATAGTAAAAAGATCTGAGCCCGTTTCTGAACATACATTTTAAGTGTTGGAGGGGAAAGATAAGGAGAAAGTGTAAATGTGTATACACATGTGTCTAGGTGAGAGAGAGAGGGAGAAGAATAGCAATAAGATAGACACAGATAGATAGACATATATTTAGTGAAATACAGTAAAATAGACGATAGATATATATATATATAGAGAGAGAGAGAAGGAGAAAGTGCAGTCTGTCAGACTAGTCAGAGGAGAGACAGAAAACTAAGAGAGAGAAAAAAAATCTAACTGCCTAGCCATGAGAGAGAGAGAAAGAGAGAAAGAGAAAAAGATGGAGAGACTAGCTATGAGAGACACTCAGAAGGAGAGAAAAAAAAAGATAAGACATACAGAGAGACATATAGAGAGACATACAGAGAGAATGTGTATCTGTGTAGAGAGAAAGTGTTGCCAGCGAGATATAAGAGAGACATACAGAGAGAACGAGTGTTTGTGTAGAGAGAAAGTTTTGCCAGCGAGATATAGAGAGACATACAGTGAGAACGAGTGTTTGTGTAGAGAGAAAGTGTTGCCAGCGAGATACAAGAGAGACATACAGAGAGAATGTATATTTGTGTAGAGAGAAAGTGTGTGCCAGAGATAAATGTAAAATATGTAATAAAACTGTAGTTACATTTTTTTTGAGAATATATTTTTTTAAGTTTTTTTTTTTCATTTCCTCATTTTCTCAACTAGAAATCCAATAATAACCAACCCAGTTTTACTTAACAACCCAGAAATTAACAACGCATTAGTAGAGAAATGGCTGTATGTTATTTTACTAAGTTGAGTCAAGGATAAAAAAAAAAAAGAGGGGGGGGCAAGGGAAATGAACAGATAAATTACCATTGAGTTTTGGTTCTGGTGAGGACTGCAAGCCAAGCACAGGCGGTTACATCGAAAGGAGAAAAAAAAAAGATTATTTAAGTACTAGGTGCTCGCAGCGGCGAAACGGTATGGGGTAGGGGAGGGAATGGGGCAAACCTAATTAACCCCCGGCCGTACGCAAGAAAATACAGAAATTATAAAATTGTTTCAAAGGCGGGCGCTGTTTTGGGGCAACATGTGAGAAACGCGTTAAGCCGAAAGGGCGGCACCGACACAAAACTAAAGAAGCATTTAGAAGACGTTCAAAGTTGTCTTTGTGTGTGTGTGTGTGTGTGTCTAACTGTTGCAGTGGTTCCGACATTATGCTTCACGTCAATACCGGCTGCACGGTCACAGCTCTACCAGCCCTTCAGGAATTAAAGAGACATCTTCAAAGATACAGGAACAATTAAAAGCTGAATTGAAATAGATATAATATAATATATAATATAATGGATAGAAATAAATGTCGAAATCTGACCATTGGGCATGATATTAGAGAACAGACACAATGTCAGAACCATTGTTCTAGTCAATAGCGTGCAAATATGGCAGGGGACGGTGTATGTTACAAGAGGAAGGGAAGCAACCCTGATCAGTCGGTGCGCTTCAGAAGTAAACGCGCCCAGCAGACGAGTCTTAATGAGTTTATCAGAAATCACGGCAATCAACAGAACGTATCATTTTCGTTTCATTTCTTTCTCCGGTTGTGTTTTTTTAACTCCTAGTTTCAGTTTTGACTTATTATTATTTTTTATTTTTTTGTCTTTACCTGCAAAATACTTTGTTTTAAAGCACACGAGTAATAACATAGGTACAATGGAAAGAAAAGCAAGTTTTATTTTCCCCTTGGGACTCTACGAATCTGGAGAAGTTTTAAAGGGTTGGAATGTACCAGGTTTCGGGCCGCATATCCCCCGCGGGCCGTAGTTAGAGTAACGTTGCGTTTGTCAACTGTTTGAAACATGAAAAAAATAAACGTGAAATAATACAACTGGCTGATTAAAAAAATATACTATAACACTTCACTTTTTATTTACTGAATAATCAAGAAAGCATAGATTCACAATTTTTGTCTGAATCATTAAAAAAGCCTATATGCAACCATCTCTCTTGTACATATGGCTGCCTAGTCGTGTGGTATGTGCTCTGGACTGTTGCTCAAGCCCTACCAGTCACCATTCTCGTTGATCTGTGTGAGATCAGGATTAGGAGGTGATTATCCTTAATTCCAAGGCTACATCCGATGCATGTAAAACAAAACCTACAACTGCTTATGGGGAATAATATATACCTAAAGATTTTGGGAATTCATATGATTCTATTCAATCATTCTACACCAAACCAGATCAAACTGGTCCTAATAACCGTCTGGTCCAGTCACTTAAATATGTCCTGTCTAGAAAAAAAGTTTCGTTACCAGTAATCGGATTCGACTGTATTGCTTTACTATTGGATACGTCTGTGAGACCCTATGTAACACTGTCTACGATTGGATGGATATCAGTAGCATTTATAAGCTTATTTCTGGTGGAGCTGGAAATATATTTTTCGGACATTTAATTTGTGACATTTGATCAAGATTGTATGACAATGCTATTGGAAACAATCTAAAGCCCTAATGTGGCCCCACTGTGGTGAACAATGAAAATCATTGCTTTAGTTCGTTTTTAATTATGATTTTTAATGAGATTCCATTAACCGCTTTGCGTGTTTATTGTCTTTTCTCCCCTCTAGACGTACATGTGCAGTTCTGCCATTCTTACAAAGCATTGAAAATGGTAATTGTAAATATACGCTTGCGTGTTTGTCTGAGTGTGTCTACATATGTATGACCTGTGTATTCATTGTTTTGTTATGACCAAAGGTTTGCGTGAATGTGAGGGTTTTGCTCTATTGTGAGGAAATAATTTCCTGCAATCTCTTGGGATATGGTCTCTGAATCTGCTGTATGAGGAATTCACCAAAACTAACACACACAAAATATTGTTTTTTATAACTTTGAGTTCATGGCAAAGAATTGGGCTTGCTCTGTCACGCGATGGTATTAGCAGTATTGGTGTTCAGTAGGCTATACTGCTTGGGTGGGTGTGTGTACGTGTGTGTGTGTGGGGGGTATAAACTACAGAATGTTTCATCGACGTAGATTGTCTGCTGTGAGAGTAGGGAGGGAAGAGGGCTGGGAGAGGGGATGTTTATTGAGTACTTAATGTGACACTAATTGTCTTAGCAAATCGTATCGTCTGGATATTATTTCTTCTTGATGTCATGCTGAATCTTTTACATTTGTTGATATGTTTATTATGGCTGTTTATTATGACTGTTTATTATATCTGTTTGTTATGGCTGTTTATGCTTAGGATATGGAGAGAGCCAGAAGTATGAGGGAAGAGGAGGAACAGAGAGATGGGATGGAGAGGAAGAAGAGAGAGAAATAGAAGGGAGAGAGTGAAAGAAGGGAGAGTGGAGAGAGAGAGAGAGAGTGAGAGAAGGAGAGACGAAGGAGGAATAAGAGGAGCAACAGAAGGATACAAAAAACATAAAGAGGAGAAAGGAAGTAAGAGAGAAGAGAGAGAGATGATTATAAATAGAAGGAATAGAGAAGTATAGAAACAGAGAGAGAGAGAGAGTAGAGTGACAGTGAGGACACACAGAGAGACACATCGTGTATGCTTCCTCAACACACTAACTAACAGGGCTGGTGAAAAGTACATTAATACACTTAAAAATATATAAGATTAAAACGACGACAAAATAATTTAACTTGTATAAGATGTAAAATGTGTGACATCCATCACATACAATAGCGTTAGGGATTATCCCAATTCTTGTCAGCAGTCTACATTTGTTTTACGTAGCATCGTACACTTAGAAACAGAGCAAGACCACATTGTAGTTGACCTTCACCTAAGAGGGTCACGCCCTTGCTTAAGACACGAACTCAAGCTGTACTGAACATCTCTCTTGACCCCACACAACTCTCCCATTTCCCTTTCAGCTCTCCCGTAATCACATTAAAGCGCATATATAATCATATAATTATATAATCCATGCACTTTCTTGACCAGATTAATTCATTCAGTGTCTTGTTTTGTTCTGTCTAGCACCATCTTTCGAGATGGAGGGGGTTGGGGGCGCGAGGTCTCAACATCTTGACATACTGTAACAATAATATATTTTAAAAAATTAAAATTAAGAATGTAATAAAGCTATTTAAGCTGGTCATGTATCAAGCAATAAGAAATGCAATAAAAATTAATACGTGGGAGACACATCATTCATTATAGGTGGTCGTAGATGTTTCATGGGGTCCTTGACTGTTCAGCGTTAACAGTACATTAAATCGTATCACTGTTTTTAGTACAATAGTTTTGTTTCTAGTTCAGTGGTTCTAAACTGAGGTCCGCGGACCCGCTAGAATCCGCCAGACGACCGCTTGGGGTCAACAGAAAGATGAAAATTGTATAGAATTGAAATAACTTCTTTGCTAAAATCAGTGCATATGATCGTATTTGAATACTAATAAACTAGCCCCTCACTACTTTAATATGAAGATTTTGAAGACATTCTTCACTTGTGATTCACGACTGTGTAATGACCCTTTTTATGCGTAGATAAACCCAGATCCCAATCACAGATCAACCCAAAGTAATACAGGAGCAGCTTATTGAACTATCCACAAGCCAATGCTCGAACAAGGAGACCACAAGTTCTGGTTTCAAACACAGATTCGTACAGAAGTGGTTGACTGGTTTCTCTTCTTCTTATTCGGTACTTCGTGGATTCAGTATCGTAATGAGCCTCGCCACTACTTAAAGAAATCGATTATAAATTGATGCTCGTTGCGGTGGCTACTTACATTGAGCCGGACATAAATACATTCAAAAAATCTCATCAACCTCATTCAAATCATTAATATTTTTACAATATTGTTAGGTTATCATCTCAGTGTAGACTCCTTCAATGAAATGTTTTTCCATAGTTGTAATTTACATGCTATGCATTTATGTGGCATTTTCACTTAGGGGTCCTTGGGCAAGTTTCGACTATATAAAAGGGTCCCCCAGTTAAAAAATTTTGAGAACCATTGTTCTAGTGTACCAAAAACCTTACTAACGAAGCATAAAAAGGTTTCTGTTCTTATTAGGTACGAAGTTGTTTTTTTTTAATGCTAATGTACATTTTCTGATTTCATAGTTTGTATGTATTTTAAAACGTGTATTAGAAAGAGAGAGAGAGAGAGAGAGAGGTGGGGAGGGAGAGAGAGAGAGGTGGAAAAAGAGAGACGAAAAAAGAGATGTATATCGTGAAACAGCGCCATCTTGAAGAAAGAAGCTGTGCAGAAAGACATTAAAAGAAAAGATGCAGCCGATTAAATTCCAACTTCTGTCACAGATTTGAAACAGTCATAACACTTCCACATTATTTCGTTGGGATAGTCGGGTGCCCCCATCGCCCCATCTTAACCCGCCCCCTTCCTCTTCAATCGTAACTTGAACACGTGTACCAACGTATGCTCCCAGGCGCCGATTACAGATTGGAGGGTGGGGCAGGCACAGAGGTTCATTGCCAGATTTGACTGCAGCATGATAAGATGTTTCAAAATTTAAAATGGACACCAAGCAGCTCACTCCAGACTAGTCCATATAGCACCCCCCCCCCCACATACACAGACTTCTTTCTTAATAAATTCTTTCCACTGCCTCTTTGTTTGCCCCCCCCCCCCCATACGCCTAATAATTTATTTATTTTTGGTTCATCTCAATGTATAGTTAAAGATTGATGCAAATCTCGCGAGAGTCAGCGTGAGCAACCTTTAACTTTTATTGGGAAACCCCGATAGGAAACGTGATATTTTGATGCCGCCAAAACCTGCAATTGTTATTTATTATTATGGTTTGTGGAGTGGGGGGGGGGGAGAAACGGAGAGAAAGAAAAAGCTAAAGCGTGTGGCTACCTATGTGTATACAAACTAAAACGTCGGGGGGAGGGGGGCTGTTTGAAACTGGAGGGAAGGCCAATCCAGTGGTTATCAGTGACGACTGTAAACTAGCATCAGTGTCAGTTTAAAAAATATTTGATACATAGGCATGAATCTTGTAGTGTCATAAAATTATACGATTTTTATTTCTTCAATTCGTTTAGAGGAGGCTAGAACAATTTGAATCACTACATTTTAACTGGGACATTTTCTTGAGCAGTAGATTCGAATACTCTCATTTCAAGGTTGTACCATCGTTAGAACAATTTTGTCTGAACCGTATTTAAGAATGTGTATTGAATGTGTTTAATAATGTGTATGACATGTGTTTAAGAATGTGTATTAAATGTGTTTAATAATGTGTATGACATGTGTTTAACAATGTGTATTAAATGTGTATTAAATGTGTTTAATAATGTGTATGACATGTGTTTAACAATGTGTATTAAATGTGTTAAATGTGGATGAAAATGCGTTTAGCAATGTGTATGAAATGTGTTTAACAATTTGCATGGAATGTGTTTAACAATGTGTACGAAATGTGTTTAACAATGTGAATGAAATGTGTTTAACAAAGTGTATGAAATGTGCTTAAAATATGTATGAAATGTGTCTAACAAAGTGTATGAAATGTGCTTAAAATATGTATGAAATGTGTTTACCATTGTGTATGAAATGTATTTACCAATGTGTATGACATGTGTTTACCAACGTGTATGAATTGTATTTACCAATGTGTATGAAATGTGTTTAGCAATGTGTATGAAATGTGTTTAGCAATGTGTATGAAATGTGTTTAACAATGTGTATGAAATGTGTTTAACAATGTGTATGAAATGTGTTTATCAATGTGTATGAAATGTGTTTAACAATGTGTATGAAATGTGTTTGTTAAGCTTGTTATAAACGAAGAGAGTTTGCTGACATTCGATGGTTCCCTTCGTCACTATTTAAACGTCTTCTATCATTCAGTATCAGCGTCCACTAACTTCTAGTGATTGTTTGATGGATGTCGTTGAGTATTCCCTTCAGTTTGGTTTGTCTGCATTGGACACTGCGGAAACCAGCCATCTTTGACTTAGCTATAGAAAAAAGAAAAGGCTGTTTTGTTATGTCCTTTAAAGGTAGCAATTATCCAGTCTCGTACTAAGTTAAACCAAATAATCCTAAATTTAGATCTAGATCTATGTGTGCCTCCAAATTTCTCCCTCGACCTCCCTTCTATTGGGAAGCAGAAACAAAAAAAACAAGACATATCGTCTTCTATCCAAATGTTCTCCCAACATCCCGCCCCTCCTTTACTGATTCGGCCTCTCTGTTGCTAATCTAAGAAAATGCTAACACACTAGAGAAAAAAAAAGTTTAATACCTTTCAAGGGCCACACGTAAAGGACGCGAGATGGCTATCTACCGTTGTGAGGAGGTTATAAACCATTCGCGGCCAAAGAACATAAAATCTTGTATTTTGCGTGCCACGCACCTAGATGCTGTTAGATAGACATATCCCCCCCCCCGCTTCAGAGTACCTACGATCTCTAACTCTACAACACGTCTGTCTCCCCTTCACCCCATCCACTTCTTGGTTTTCTCCAAATCAAGGAATATTTCGCTGTTCTTTAGTTTTAATTCTTCTTGACACCTGATAGCAGACGTCAGTGTTTTGGTCTATTTCTTGTCTACGTCTCCATTTCCTCTCCACTGGAAACACGCTCAAATGGCGCATTGATACAAAGAAACAACTTTTTCATTTGTTTTAAAATAAAAGGGACTTCCTTATTAGGTAAATCACAATTATCTGCCCATTGTTCACAGTTTAATATTTAACATTTGGCACACATTCAAATGACATCTTAATTAAGCGACAAAACACAGCACGATAGAAAAAGAGGAGAAAGCGACATTGATTAATGCTGGGACAACGTAATGGAACATAAAGAGAAGTGTAAAAAAAAATTAAAAATTTGAAAGCTAGAGACTTCCAAATAAATAATCCAAAATAATGGTTTTGAAAGACGACTATTGCCAATTAAAAAAAACAAATATTAATTTTTTGCTTCTTCGCTACAAGTGGAAGAATTTAGAAGTATTACTCTTTAATAGAGTTAACTGCAAAAAAAAATAATAAAAAAAATAAACATATATATTTTCTAAAAATAGATAATTTGTCCAACCTACAATACACCGAATACACAAAGAGCTTGTTATTTATAGACTTGCTTTATTTCATGAGAGTCACCCAATGATTATTTCATGAGAGTCACCCAATGATTATTTCATGAGAGTCACCCAATGATTATTTCAATGAGAGTCACCCAATGATTATTTCAATGAGAGTCACCCAATGATTATTTCATGAGAGTCACCCAATGATTATTTCAATGAGAGTCACCCAATGATTATTTCAATGAGAGTCACCCCATGATTATTTCAATGAGAGTCACCCAATGATTATTTCAATGAGAGTCACCCAATGATTATTTCAATGAGAGTCACCGAATGATTATTTCAATGAGAGTCACCCAATGATTATTTCAATGAGAGTCACCCAATGATTATTTCAATGAAAGTCACCCAAGGATTATTTCAATGAGAGTCACCCAATGATTATTTCATGAGCTTCTTAGTTGGAACAACTATTCCTTCACACCGTTTTGCTCAACATTTCACTTGGGAGTTAATCTAAAGAAACAGACAGACACGAAAACAGACAAAAAAAAACACACACAAAACATTTAAATATTTATAATGAGATAC
Organism: Biomphalaria sudanica; assembly: GCA_036873155.1. Classification (NCBI taxonomy): domain Eukaryota; kingdom Metazoa; phylum Mollusca; class Gastropoda; family Planorbidae; genus Biomphalaria; species Biomphalaria sudanica. The sequence continues at coordinate 2,066,620 of JAZGLO010006558.1, read as the reverse complement.
AGCGGGCGCAGGTGTGTGCCCAAATATATTTCCGCTGACCACCTTATCTAGAATTTTTCATTACTAGCTTATAAACCCGGCACTGTGAGGAGTTGAGAGGTATCATGTCTATAAAAAAAAAATATAATATCGTTGTCAGTTGTAGTCGATTCCAGCAGTTATGCTTCATGATTATTTTTGTATGGTCAATAAAAATTATGTAGCGTAAAAAAAATGGCTAAGAGAAAAATGTATTCTAAACATTTAGTTACGGAATGACATAATGATAGGTGGGATATTATCACTCGAGGCATAGTTACAAAGACGAATGTGTTTTTTTTTTATTAGTCGACGTCAAGATAGAACGGGGGAGTACAGTAAATAACTGTATACGTTTAAGACACAAGATATGTGATGAATCATAGATATAATGAATTCAAGATGTATTTAATAAATGACATAATGAATAAAAGCAAAGTGGATGAAATATATAATAAATAAGGAATCAAAGATTTAAGTATTCAAAGCTATAGTGAGTCAAATGTTTAGTAAATCAAATGTATAGTGAATTGAATCAAATATAAAGAAGTCAAATATAATGAATGAAAGTTGAATAGATTTAAGACGAAAGGACTCCAAGATCTAAAGCAAAGATATATTTCATTAAAGATTAAATCATCAAAGCTATAATAAATCAGAACTCAATAAATCAATCAAGGTATATAATAAATAAAAACTCCATGAATCAAAGACATAATCAATATAAAAAAAAAAGCTTTTTGTATGAACACAAGTGTCGCTGGCAAGAAAAAGGGAGATAAATATTAAATAGTAAAGAGATGTTGTTTTCGAAAATGTGAACTTCGCAGATTACCACGAAAAAATAGTAATGATGTATAAAGTCAGCATCTATTTGTATGGTGCTATAGTGTGTTAATACATTTCAGTTTTTGAGGAATGAATTCAGCTTTCAATCAATTGACCAAATGTATTTTATGATTGTTAGGAATGCTTTAGACGTAATTGAAGGCAATGAAACCAACAGTTCTTTAGGATCGGTATCGTATTACGAACGAATCGGATTCTCCCTCAAAGCAACAAAATATCCGTAGTCGGTCAAGAAAGCACCTAGATATCGATACCATCAGCGCAAAGGGAAACAGCTTCGGAAGCAGCGAATCCCTTTATCTTCAGAACGCATCTAAACTGAAGAGGTTTACCAGTAATTCACATTTCTTTTTCGCACTTCTTCTGCGGTGCACTGACGTAGAAAAAGCTACTTCCCCGCAGCCACTCGTAGCCACAGAGCCAGGTTCTCACTTGCATGCTTGAAAAAAGTGTTTACACATTGACCATCTATAAAGTCAATTGTGTGGACCTCTACAATTATTGGTCGCTTTATATAACTCATTTATATCTGTATCTGTTTTTTAAAATAATACAACAATAATAAGTCAAGGTGAATGTTATTACGATGTAAAGCTGAAGATATTATTATTCATAATATAGACTGTTTTCAGCCCCACGTGTACACTCGGAAAATATATTTACAAAGATAGTTTTACTGCAATTATTATTATTATTATGGCTTTTATATTATGGCTTTTATATAGTGCTATTTTGATTCTTATAGCATGCTCAGAGCGCTTTGGTCCTATCTCAGTTGTGGACCAATTGTGGGGAGGGGAGGGGGTAAACACAACTCTGCTCGAGTCGGGTGTCGAACCTTGAGCCCTCTTCATAGGTAGCCAAGCTAAGTGGGAGTTCAAGCGCACTTAGCCTCTCGACCACGCTTCTCACATCATTATTATTATTGCTTTTACATAGCGCGACTTCTGTGCTCCTATGCTCCTAGCTCTTTGTTCCAATCTCTTTTTGGCGGACATGTGAGGAAGAAGGAAGGGGCGTGTGTGGCAGAAGGTTTTCTTGCACATGGGGGTTTCGGCTCAAGTCTCGAACTACTAATGTCCTAGTCCACATCGGGCTGGAACTCAGGTCACACCTAGATAGCAGAGTGGTTTATTACACATAGACTAACCCCCAGAAAGTGAAAGCGAAATATCTTCTATAGTATTATTATTACCACACTTATTGTTTTTGTGTGTATGTGTGTGGGAGTTTTCCATTCGTTGTTTTCTAGAGTCATATAATCCATTTGAATATCTCTGTGTCGATAAATAAAATAATACTGTCAAAGATATTATTCCAACTCTCATGAATATGCAACAGGTTTGTTATAATTTTGACACCTCTTTATTTAATGTCCCTACGTGGCCTTGATTCTCCTAAGAAAGAAGTTGTATCCTTGACTCGCACATTAAAACCTAGGAAATAAATTATTTATATGTATTTCGTAGAGAACTTAGGAAGAAAAAAAACCGGAAGATAAAATAAAAATACAACTTTTATTGACGGAATCATTGCCATGTTATGAACCCAGTCTGGCTATGTCAGATAAGCTGAATAATTTTAATCTTCCCTTAGCCTAGCAAGGGAGGTCAGCGAGTTAAACTTGTTAGGGGTTTATCTTTCTCTTTTTGAGGGTTTGTTTTCATTCTGAATCAAGACAGCACAAACATCATACACTGAAACATCTACCTTAATCTTTGAACATCTCATACTATGGACCAAACATTACGATATATTTTATTGTATTCATTTTCAAAGACTTTCAGACATATAGACCAACTTTTTTGGACACGTTTGCTTTGTCAATAATATTAACAAGTGTATTTTAGATTCACGCGATAAAGATTTGAATTTCACATTCTCAGGTTAAACGCCAAGAGTGCTTAATATAACGGTACCATACACCTAGTCTTATATCGCTACAAATGTAGTCATCTTCATTTGCATATTTACTTATATATTTTTTATGTAACTTATAACTGTAACATAAAATTGTACTGTTGGTTGTAAATTAAAAAAAAAATGGGGATGAAGGACTCTCTGGTACTACGTTTGGTATTTCAAGTAGAAGTCATGACCCCTTTCAGATCTTGTGGTCTGTACGGCAGGATGATGTAATGGTCATCTTCATTGGTCGCAGACGGTGAACGAGAGTGAAATGTGGCCAGCACAAAACAATCAATCGACTTTACTTTTTCCAACTCAAGTTAGGTGTCCAGTAGAGTTGAGTGGACTCAGGAGGGTCCTAAAAATCCCGAAATTAAAAATCCCAGTCTTCACTGATTCGAACCCGGGATCTCCCGCTTTACCACACAAACGCCCCAATAAGCTATTTCTACCACTTCCCTAATTCCACCCAATCTTAATGGGTACCTGACATTAATAATAGATAATAAAGGCGAAAGCTACTATACGGGAACATTTTTAAAAACCATATTTCAAAATATCCATTGATTTATAGAAAGTCCAGATCTTCTCAAACATTTGTAATCTTAAAAACTCTATTATTTTTGTTTGTTATATCCACAGACCTAGACGACAGCTATGACAGTGATGATTACCACAGTGGTGACGCCGCTGATAAACCCAGACCAGGTTCCAACCCCAACCCATTCTCCGCCGTGGGTGGCGAGTCCGCGAGCACGGAGCTGGACCCCTTCGTGGTCAAATTCAACGCTGTGGTGAGGGCGCTGGTGGACGCTACGAAAGCGGTGGAAAGACGGGTCATAGAAGAGAAAAGTAAGTCATGACATCATGGGATTTGTTTTTGTCTTCTGTCAACAGAAATGTAATGTAGTGTAAGGATGTAATGTCATTCATCGACTTCATTCTTTCATTTACGAGGTAGAGAGCTGGGCAGAAAAAAAAAACAACAAAAAAACCCTTACCGATTTAGAAACGACTCTGCCGTCTACTAGTCTCCAGGAAGTTGCCGAATTTGACATTTACGAGGCAATGTACTTGCTACATAACACAAAAGTTGGATCTTCTCAACTCAATATAAATGTGTATACAAATTCCAAATATATTTCATAGACAATGTCCAGGATTCTCCTTCCCTCAAATTTTTTACTACTTCTCATCCCTCACCCCCCCCCCTTTTTTGTATACTCTAGACAGTGGTTTGAATTTGATCTTGGCTTGAATGCTAGTAAAATAGATATCGTTAAGTAAGACAATAGTGTTATTGTACATTGGATGCAGTAAATATACGGACAGGCACAATGTCATGAAGTACTTTTTAAGTTGAAAAGATAAAGAGTAGTACTGTTTTTAATGTTTTCAAATGAGACAAGCTAAAGATGTAGAGAAAATATTTCGTTAAGAGAGAGAGAGAGAGAGAGAGAGAAAATCACAGAGCGCTGTACAGACAGAAAAAGAACAATATATAGAAAAAGAGATGAAAGTTGCACTTTACTAATTCAATTTAAGAGATAGAGATAGAAATATATAGAGAGAGAGAGAGAGAAAGAGAGAGAGAGAAAGGAATGGAGAGAAATGAAAGGGAGAAAGGGGATTAATTAAGCGATATAGAACTGAAAACTAAAGAGAAGGAAGGGAGTTAATAAAGTAAATTACAATCACACTAAAATAATGTTCTTCCGAGCCACATCTAGTCTGAATAACTCTCCATTTTTTTACTTCCCTGCTTCAAGTGTTACTTTCAAAACTAATACGTACAGAGAGAGAGAGAGAGAGTGAGAGAGAGAGAGAGAGAGAGGAACGCATCTCTTAAAGAGCTTTTTGTCTCCCTGGGACATTAAAGATAACTCCATTAGGGGCCCTGGTCGGTCACAGAAACACAATGCTCGATTCTACACTCACTCGAATCTCAGATATCGATATTTGGTATTCTTTTTTTTTTGTAAGACATTGTACACCCAACTGCTGGATTCCACAACACCAGACAGCGCATTCTGTTATAGCAAATGAAAGAAAGAGTTCTCCCCCTGGAAGCTACACAAAGAATACAACAAAAAGTTCCAAATAACAATAAATAACAAGATATTCATATGACAATGGAAGATTGACAATTTTAAAAAGTAATATACTTTTTTTTTAATGCAATGTATTACTTTCGAAACGTCTATACAGTGACTTGCTATTAACATTCAGTGACACCGTTAGAAATCAAGTTCTGGAAATTTTAGAAATGTACAAATTTCCTCTAGATTGAGATTCAATAATTATATCTCGCGGGTACCGTGTTATTTCTAATTATGTAAATAAGTATAACATCATACGTAATACAGGACTGCCGAATAAATATATTTAATTTTAGGAATTTATATGCGCTATAATATTTACTCAGTATTTAAAAGTTACAACAATAAATCTACACTGAGAAGACTGAAGCATACTTACAACTGATTGACTTACACTGGACCTCCATTTTAAAGCAGTTTTACCTCTTTATTTATTTCTTTGTAGCTATAGAAAGAACAAGAACAGAAACAAAAAGTATTTACTTTCTTTATTTAGTGCCCCTGGAACTGTACGAGCTATTTTTAGCTTTCTTTTTAACAAATAGATTTACTAGAAGATGTTAGTGATGTTAGTGAATAACGAACGTTGCATTGGTCGATTGGCTTGTGACAGATGAAAGTACATTTTGTCAATCTTTAGGAGTCAATAAAACGATACTGAAGGAAAGTGACAGTCGCCAAGTGAAGTGGTCATCGTGGATGTTGTCGCTAGTTAACAACTACATTATAGGAATATAGCGGTAGTAGATAATGTTGTTACTACCATACGTAGTGGACAACTGAAAGATAACTTCTGTAGTGGAAAATATTAAAGCTAGCTTTTCTGTAGTGAGCTATATGGATAATAGCTTCTCTTGTGGTCAATCCGGAAGATACCTTATGTATGGACCAATGTGAAAGCCACTTTTGTAGTGGCCAATATGGAAGCTTCCTTGTGTAGTGACCAATTTGGATGCTACCTACTGTAGTTGCCAATATGGATGTTACATTTTGTAATGTACAATGTAGCCGGCTGTTTTTATAAAAAAAGTAAAAATAAAAATTGATAAAGAGTACATGTTAAAAATACACACGCTTTATTTTCAAAAGGTCACATGTTTATGTCCAAACAAAAACCAAATATGAAATGGACAATGAAATAATGCTTTGTCATTTGTATACCAACGAAAATCCAATCGCCATCTACCTTGAATACTAAATTACCAAACTATTTAGGAAAACAAAACAAAAAACTACTTTTAAAGTAACTAATCAAGTGCAGGCTATAAGAGTGGAAAGAATAAGTGCGATAACTCCTCCTCTCTCCCGCCTAAATAAAAGAACAAAAGACAAAATACAACTTTTAACTTTCTCTTTTTTTCTCTCTATCTTTTTATCCAAAACTTCAGCTTCTCAGTTTCCCACGTCTGCCCGTATAATTTGCCCAGTGGGCATACAGGAGGTATTATCTCCTCTTTACTCGTCCGCCCGCCGAATGGATCCGACAAATTAGTGTACTCTCCGAAACATTAACACCGGGGACGTCATCCCATCCCATGATTCTGAGTGTAGACCTCTGGTGCCAGCATCTCGTCTGCTCTGGTTTACCAATTTTGAACTTTTTTTTTTTTTTTTTTTTAATTTCTACGTCTTTGTGTTTGTTTTCACGTAAGCTACCGGCGTTGTTTGTTTCGTTTCGTTACCTGATGTAATTCCAACATTTTGACAGACGGCGAATTGGTCTCCCAATGGGAAACGGAAATCAAGAACTGTGTATAAGCGCGGAGTAAGAAAAACAAATCCAAAAGCAGGATAGCGGAGCTCTTGGAAGTGATTTGTCTTGAGAAATATAGTCCTTAGACTTTTTTTTTTGTTTTTGTAAATTAATTCGTCCCACCTCATCTCCCCGTTCCCTAAATGACCTCACTACCCCACTACCTCTTTTATGAAATAGCATTAACGATAGCGCAATAACTTACTGTCATTGGCTTTTTATGAGAGAACCTTACTCTATAACAGTACGTACATTTAAACAGCACATTATAATAGTATTTGTTTAGATATGTTTGAAATTTCAAGACGCGTTAAAACAGACAAATTAGAACAGTGTTTCCCAAACTGTGTTCGGTGGTACTCTAGTATTCCGCGAGGCCTGAAAAGGTGTTCTACGAACTACTAGAATAATTAACTAGTAGGCCACGATGTGAATTGCCCTTGTGCTTAAAAAATAAGCACAATGTTCCGCTAAATACTCAAAATGTGCGAAGTGTTCCGTTAAGAAAAAGTTTGGGAAACACTGAACTAGTACAATTAGCCAATTTGGAGAGCAAACCCAACATACTCGAATTCTCATGTTGGTGACAAAGTACGATGGTTGGCTGTCTGGTTGTAGAGTTTACGCTCTAGAATGCCGTCTCAAGGGTCCTAGGTTTGAATCCTGCTCGCCGACATACCCTCGCCGTCCTGCGGGATGTTTGGCTAGGATGTAATAATTTTAAATTCTAAGAGGACATCCAAAACGTCTGGAAGAAACAAACGTATTGCACCATTTCGGAATCTAATCTTGTTACGATTGAAACAACTGTTTAGTCGGAGGAAAAGAAACAGTGTTTTTTTTTTTAATTTGACACAAGTTCAGAAAGGAAAAAAAATCGAAATGCTAAAAGAAAAGGAAGTATTTGAGCGACAGAATGCTAAAAGAAAAGGAAGTATTTGAGCGACAGAATGCTAAAAGAAAAGGAAGTATTTGAGCGACAGAATGCTAAAAGAAAAGGAAGTATTTGAGCGACAGAATGCTAAAAGAAAAGGAAGTATTTGAGCGACAGAATGCTAAAAGAAAAGGAAGTATTTGAGCGACAGAATGCTAAAAGAAAAGGAAGTATTTGAGCGACAGAATGCTAAAAGAAAAGGAAGTATTTGAGCGACAGAATGCTAAAAGAAAAGGAAGTATTTGAGCGACAGAATGCTAAAAGAAAAGGAAGTATTTGAGCGACAGAATGCTAAAAGAAAAGGAAGTAATTTGAGCGACAGAATGCTAAAAGAAACAAAAATGGCGGGGATAATGAATTGAATTTTACATTCAGATGCTTTTAAGATGTTGCTGGCTAGAATTTCTTCATAACATGAACACCAAGAACAGAGGGAGGAGGGAGACTGAACTTTAACCCCCCCCCCCCAAAAAAAAAATTATGAAGGAGAAAGGGGAATAAGGTCGTTAGTTTGGGGACGAACTTGATAGAGGAGTCTAGGATAAGTAAGGTACATAAAATGTTTCCCTCAGTGACCTCAATATCCCCAGTAAATAGCAATTGACCCCTGCGCCATGTTCCTTAATTTGTATTTCATTGGTCAAAGCTATAAGCATGAACTCAAATTAGTATTACAGCTAATACGAAAATAAAGATCTCAATATTGCTGAATACACATTTATCTTTCTCTCTCTCTCTCTCACACACTCTCTCTCTTTCTCTTTCTCTCTCTTTCTTTCTCATTTTCTCTCTATCTCTTTCTCTTTCTCTCTCTATCTTCCTCTCTCTATTTCTTTCTCTCTCTATCTCCATCTCTCTCTATCTCTACATGTCTCTCTCTTCCCCCCCCCTCTCTGTTTCTCTCTCTCTCTCTCCAGTATCTATCTATCTTGACTTTGTCGTCTCTCTTTCAATTTACCCTTATCTCTCATTCTCTCTGCCCATTTTCTCTCTCGTTCCTTAAACTTGTTACTTCATTACCTAGTCTCTCTCTCTCTCTCTCTCTCTCTCTCTGTCTGTCCATCTCTCTATCTCTAGGTACCGATATAGATTACAATTTCAGCCTACGACTGGTGCTAGAGATATCTTCTCACCCTCTTTGCACTCTAAGGAAATGAACGAAGAAGAAGAAGAAGAAGAAGAAGAGAGAGAGAGAGAGAGAGAGAGAGAGAGAGAAGCCAGTATTAGGAGGGAGGTCAACAAAAAATCGGGTAGATTTGTTTTTGTTGATATTTCTATTGCAAGTCCACGCTTTCATCCCAGCGTGATCCAGAGATGAAACACCTTGTCAGTATCTTCACCTCTGTGATGCCTACATTTTGGATGTACAGCGAAATGAAAGGGAAAATAATTCTATTTCTTTAGAGACTAACTAGAAAAGATCATTTTAATTGACATATCTTTCTGGGTTATTTCCTCTTTCCTTTTTCTCGTGTTTTATTACACTCTTTCTTTATATCATTATCTACCCCTCACCCCTTTTTCTTTCTCTCTCTTTCATCATGCCTGACTTTTTTTTCCCTTGTCAGTTTATTTCTTTTGTGTCTACACGCGCTTCTGAGTGCTCCCCTTACTGGCTGTTGTACTTTGTGTTGTCGTCACAGTCTTAACCTTTAGCACGCTCTCTTATAGAACAATAGTATTTTCTTGTGGACTTTGTTCAGGTGGAAATATTTCTTTTAATAATATTTGAATAGCATTTTTCTTTTTACAATTCCTCCATTCAGCTTGCAAATTCATGGATGGGCGGACACGGGTTCGTGAAAACGAATGAGAAAACTTCTACTTTTTAAAAAGTTTGTCTTCCCAAAATTAATTTTGAACTTGAAAATGTTTTACTTTGAACAGACACGTCTCTGCATTCAACACTCTCAATTCTAGAACATAAAAATAAAAATCCAACCATGAAAATCTATTCGGTGAAGAAATCATTTTGGTCAAAGTCATCCTACGCTACGTTTACTTGACGGGAGTATTTGTAATGAAGAGCAGTCAGCAACAATCCAGAAATATATTAAAAACCTCAATGACCTCTTATATCGGCCACTTTTCTTTATTGTCTCTGATCAAACCTTTTCTATAAACTTCCAATTCATGGGGGATTCATTTAATATAACTTAAAATATCATTTGATATTCGGGCTGGTCTCAGGGCGACACAACATCTAGTCAAGGTCTCAGGGCGACACAACATCTAGTCAAGGTCTCAGGGCATTTGGTGACACAACATCTAGTCAAAGGTCCCGACCCGAAGTTTTGCTGGACATCTCGAGTGTAACCTACTTTAGCAGTTGACGTAAATTAAAAAAAAAATTAATTCTTAATGTCTCTAATTATTTGGTGTTGTTGTTGTTGTTGTTTTGTTGTTCAAGGCTTTGTAAATAATGATACCGTTCATTTGCAGCCTCCCTAAATAAGTCGTAAACTGTTGTTGACCTCCTTCAGTTGTAGAGTGAATATAGTTCATCTCGAAGAACACATGTGACTGTGGTGAGAGACACTGCCGTGGTTGAGAAGCTAATCACTCAGTATGCAGTACACTTTCTTGCAGAGATGAGACCCCTATTTGTTCGCTCTACATAGCTTTCTTGGTCAGTATTTCTCTCTCTATATAGCGCAGTCTAGAACAATGTCTTCCCAGTAGTCAGTATCAATATTCACTGCCTTGACGGACGTTTGATGACATCCACATTATTATGGAGGAGGGGATAACCAGGGTTTTTTTTTTAGCCAGTCGCTAGTCGCCCAGAAAGGGTAACTTTCTGGATTCGATTATCCTCCTTCCGGCAAAGACGACCAAGCCAGCGCAGGCGTCGTTGTCTGAGGATTGTGAAGATGCTGAGAAGACACATTCGCGCAAGGATCTCAGTGTTGACCACTCTCTCTCTTGCCATGGGATTGTCTAAATCCTTCGGAGGCAGCGCAAGTGGAATGAATTTAGTTTTCTCTCTTGCTTGCGTAGGTAGTCTATGACTCATTGCCGTAAACTGTATGTCATAAACACTTTTTTGAGCTAACCTTCGGTTTGTGTGCATTTTACACTATTCCCCATTTGTTTGAGCTCCGATTCAAAGGTTTGTACAAGAGAGTCTCATGGGTGATAGCATTGGTTTGCTTCCAAACTACAGTCTCTAAATGTTTTTCAAATTTCGTCTTTATGTCTCTTGTCTCTCTCTCTCTCTCTCTCGTAGACGTTTAATATTCACTGCCCTTATGTCTGCTCTTCTAAAAAAAAATAACATTTTCATCTATGATAGAGTGCCGTGTTCCATAAAATGTCTGCAGTCAGAGCGTCGTGAGTTCACCTTTTGTCTGTTTTCTTGACTGCAGTCAAACTGTCCAATCAATCAAATAGCAATGAACAAGTCAATAACAGAACCCTGGACTCCTCCTTCTGGCGCTCTTCCCGCCTCGCCCACCCCCTCCTCCTTTCCTGTTCTGTATTTCTGGCGGTCTTCTTGAATGTTATATCCTCTACAGGTGACCCAACCATTCTCTCGACGCCCCTGACACTCATTCTTTGGCATCTAGACCCTACTTCGTTCTTTTTATTTTTCATTCTACACGCGAGTAATGTAGCGCCCTATTGCTGCTCACGTCTTGAAGGAGTTATTGCTGTCATAGAAGTTCAAGTGATGTATTTTTGTTTTCCAAGACGGCCCCAATGACTCGCATCGATTCAGATGTCAATTTGCTGTTAGCTTACCGGAAGTAGATCGAGCCGCAACAGGAGATCGACTGCCCTTCAAAATGACGAGCGAACAATTGATTTCTTTCCTAGTTCTCCCAGACACGGCAATTAGTCTTTTTAGAAAGCTTAAACACATTTGATTTATAAATTTATTTTAATGAGAAATTAATTAAATGATAAGTTTGTATACTTACAAATGATTGGTTTTTTTTCTGTTGTTTTTTTTAAAGTCAGTAAGTGTCTTATAACAATAGACTAAAATAAAATAAAATAATGGCTAGATTTCTATATTCTATGATAATTGGACTTCTACTCGGATGTTCTTCATCCTATAATGAAAGCTAAATGTTCAGATATCTAAGTATCCGTACATAATGGAAGCAGTGCCCTTCAAGAAGTCATCACATTAAGGCTATGAAATAGATAACATTTATTAAAATTATTTGCCCATTATCTCATTTATAAGTTAGATTCCTTTTAGCATTTAAAAACCACCAACTAAATTTTCTTGTAGCCCACAGAGAACCCATACAGCTTGTCAGAGACAATCAATACATTGCATAACTTGTGATTGGCTATCAATGAAACAAAAAATAAGCAAAAGAAAATCTTCTTTGAAACAAAATAACTAAATATGGTTTCATTCCATATTGTATTGTATTGTACTGTATTGTATTGTATTGTACTGTATTGTATTGTATTGTATTGTATTGTATTGTATGACTAATCTTTTCTGCGAATTTTTCGCAAACTTTTTTTTTTTTCCTATAATTTTTCTTTTTCATTTCCTTTGCGTCTCTTGAAGAGTCCGAGCCTGTCACTCTGAGCATGGCGCCCATAGAGAGGGCGGTCATTTCCGGCTGTTCATTGTTTAGCGGGGAGAACAGCTCCATCATCTGCAGCGCCCTCCATAGATGCATGGATGGGTGACTAGAGGCTCGACTTTACTAATTCCCAACCTCTTTCTTTATTTCTTCTTGCTCTCTCCTCATTAGCCCTCATTCGTTCTCTCCTCTCACTTATTTTGGTTTCTCTCAACAATTACTCATGAGTGATTTACTCTCTATCTGAATGCTCAGTTTTTTAAATTTTACTTGTTACTCTATATTATCGAATAGGTTTGCGAGGGTCTGTGCAGTGATACCATTTCATTAGCTGTGTTGTTTTCCATGCTCTGTCTATCTCTCTTTTCCCCGTCAAAATTTAGTACTGCATTGTTTCAAAGACTCCCCTCTCAATTTAATATTGTTTTCTATTTCTTTGGTTTCATGGTTTCGAAAATTTGAATATTCTTTTTGTGTTATTACTATAGAGAAATGTTACCTTTGACACGGGAATTAATATTCTAGTGAGTGTCCTATGTAATGAGTCTCAATATAATTCATTCATAGAATTGGCATATGTTGTTGTCGTTGCATTCTGTTTTATTATAACTCTTGGGCAATGATGAAGGGGTGTTGGAAGAGTGGGTAGTTGCGAAAAGTCTTTATTGTGTTGGTCACATGATACCCTCATAAACTGATGGCCACAGTCACAGACGTGCTGTACATTATCTGCTCCATGGACCGTTAACATATTTCACATTAGAACCGTTTTGTTAGCAGAATTGTTAGGACCTAACGTCTCTCTATTTTTCTCTCTTTCTTTCACTCTTTCTCTCCTTCTCTCTCTCTCTTTATATATATGCACATGGGAGGGAGCGGTGATAGAAAATGCATAGCCTATATTTTAATAATAATATTTTGTCGAATTATTCATTCATTCAATACTCAATATTGATTAATTGAAGGATAATCACTCCTCTCGTTACTGATAGTAATGTACAATAGTATCATGATATCATTATGGTTCCCTCCCCTTGCGCGCCTTCTCTATTCAATCTCGACTCATGAAGTTAAAAAGTTTCTCTTTTCCAATCTTGCAGACATGAACACACACACACACATGACTTTTGAAAGGTAACTTATGAGATTTTAAGGGTATCGATCTGTTGCTGTTATCGAAAGGTAGTCAGTCTCTTTCACGCTAAAACCTTTCATTTAAAATAGTTTTTAAAAAAAAATTGATTATAATTTTAAGATAAAATATTTCTTTAAAGAAAACAAAAAGAAGGATATAAGCCGAAACTGGATTTAAAAAAAAACAATCCAGCCGGATGTAAGTTTCAAAGATGGCTTTCTCAGACCAGAAAGACTAAAAAGCGATTTCTTATTTCAAAGTTGAAAATATTCAATTTCTTTCAAATTTCTGATTGAAGCAAGTCATTAATGGAAAATCTCAATGCAAATTTTATCCATTCATAAAACAAAAATTTTCCTTTCCCTCGGACAAAAAGAAAAAAGCGAAACGAAAAATGGCGGAAGTCCATTATTTTTCCGCACGTTTAAAATTTGAGAATTTAAAAGGAGATCTTAATTCTTTTATTCCTCCCCCATCCCCCCCCCTATTTCTACCCACCCCTTCTCCCTTATAGCAGTAAATCCGAGACTTAATGGTTACATATGAAAGAAAAAGAAAATTATTATCCATAACTGTGATGGGGGTTGTCATACGTTCTGAGAGAGTTGCGGTCCCTGGTTGCTAATTATGTAATAAATCGGCTTTGTTTTTCAAATACTAGCGAGAGAATGACGGGAAGAGAGAGGGGGAAAAAGAGATACTGACGTCTGCTCATGTGGAATCAGAGTGTATTATTGCTATTAAAAACTACCCCCCCCCCCTTCCTTTCTTTGATACTCACTGTTACTTTGCCGGACCCAATAACTGAACGCCCCCCCACTCTCCTATTTTTGTTCTCTATCTCGGCATTGTGCTGGAATTATGCTTCTAGGTGAGAGGGAGGGAACGGTGTGGTAACCCGAGGTTTTAAAGGGGAGGGGGGAGGCACTCGTTCTCATCTCACACACGACTGACTGGGCAATAAATCTGAAGAAAATGGGCAAGTAATTCAGTGTTCTGTTCTCGGAGATAGGGGCCGTAAATCGAAGGCCTAACCGCTGTGGCTTGGACACAGAGGACAACAATAATATTTCAGACTTTGTCAAATGCTCCATTACTGACCAGGGAGATAGCTGGGCGCCCAGTTCATTAAAGGTTCACACAAATAGCTACATAAAAAAATGGTTATAATACTTTCATTTGATAATGATGCTCTCCAAAGGAACAACATATTTTTTTTTAAACAGATATATTACAACAATATATTTCACAACGGCTAATATCTACATTTCCTCAGACACATTTGTTTTGACTATTTAAGGTTTACACAGTGTAGCTTATTATGTTAATTAATTTGTTAAATCTAGGTCTCTGGCTACTTTCAGTCGCGACAGAAATGAGATGAAATCCTGGGCATTAGCTATGGTCGAAACACAGCAGCCCCCCCCCCCCCCCCCCCGCCTTCCCTTTTTCAACGCAGCTGTTGTATTACAAAAAAAAAAAAGCAGATGCAAAAACAGTTTGGGTTCAGCGGCGTTGCAGATTCTGCCAGGGTGTAGCTCTGTGTACTGCTAGCTTCTTAGGGGTCGCCGGCTTCTGATTTTTCCCCAGAATTGACTCCCGAAGCTTTCCCCATATTCGGGAATAGCTGCAAGGAAGGCAGCAGATGTTTAATTTCAGTTTGTCTTCTAGGTAGGTAGCAGGAACGGGGAGCGGGTGATTGGCTGTGAAGGCTTAGGACTTTCTGACGAAACCACGAAGTGGTCTAGCGTAATGCAATTGAAAATAAAAAGATGGTGCCGTTTCAGGAGACGTGAGATGGAAGTGACGCGTATTTATAAATAGATTTTGTTTAAATTATTATTTTGTTTGTTACTACTATATCTTATTTCAAGTTAAATCTATGTATACTTATACCTACAAGCTTTATTCAATTTAAAAAAAAATTAAAGTCCCTTTAAGTTTATTTTACCTAAAACATGAACGCCTACATCGGTTTGAAGCTACAAACCAACAACTGAACAACTACACCCTGTCGTTCTTGTAGTTTATTAGTTAAGGCTCGTTTGTGTCCCCTTACTAGTGTGAAAACAGTTTCGTCAATATCTGTGATACTCGTGACGTCCACAAGATGGACTGGTTGTGAGAGGCTTTTTTGAGACACATACCATTGGAAACATTTTATAGGTATTGGAGGTCTTTTATCCAATACCACTTCCGGCAAAATCAACCTTTAGGAACCGTTATTAAATAAGCTTACATTCAAATAACGTTTACATTTTCCAAAATCTCGTAAAAAGATTGAAACGTTAATTATGAGGTATTATTCATATTGGTAAAGACCAGATATAAGTCAATATTCCGTAATATAAGAAAAATATCAATTGATACTTCGCAGTCTGCACACCAGACGCCACAATTATAATAGGCAAGAGACAAAATTTAAGAACATACCACTAGAGTGGATTATGTCTAAATGCCCAGGGGAACATACTTTCTCATGTTACACTTTCGGTTTTGGTGAATTATTCCTGAAAAATGAAATACATTTTCATTTTTTTTAAAAATCTAAATGGAACCCTAGACATCTTCTCTCATGAAACATTTCGACTCAGTGCTAAGTTTTTGTAATGTAATTTGTCTCGAATCCAAACGGGCAACGTGTTGGAGAAATCTGGCCTCTGAAAATTAACCAGCAGACGATGTTCCAGGCACCCGTCAAAGTTTGTGCACGGAAAACCAGTGCCCCCCCCCCCTTCCACCAACATCTTGCTGTAGAGGTGACGGGGTCACATCGTGTTGGTGTGTACCCTTCCCCTCCTCCCCGTTGTGGCACAAGGTTGTTTTGGGGTGGGGGGGGGGGGCATTGGCTGGTGATGATAGTCTGGCTGAGATTGGGTAACAAATGATAGGGGCAGAGTCCAATACAATTTACTTGTTACTGGGTCATGTTCAAACTTCTGACACCTTTTTTTTTAAAAATATAATAAACGACATTAAAAAAGGGATTTATTTATTGGGTAGCACTGTAGTATTAGCACTGTACTATTAGCACTGTACTATTAGCACTGTTGTAAGGACAATAAAAAAAAAGTGAAATTCATATGAACAGTTGCTCTAGCTATAGTTTGAGATAATAAAGTTTGATGTTGGCTTTCTATTAGACGACCTTCAGTAAGAAAAAACAAGTCCAATAGATTTTTAAAAAATCAACCCCGTCTTTATGATTACCTGAACTTGGATCGGATCGTCAGTGAAAACAAAAATGGTCAGAGCCTACGACATTGGTGTTGTTAGCGCGACCTTCTTTCAAACTTGTTGCCATTTTTTGAAGTTTGCTGTTTTCACACTTTTGGCCAAGTTATTTTCATCCGTCTGGCCGTATAAGAGTTAAAGTAGGAATGAAAACAACTTAGTTTTGAACCAAGGTAAAAACAAATACGTTAGCACTGAAATAGTTTGTTCATTCTCTTTGTTTAATTGTAAATTAGCTATCACTTTAGACTTAGCCATCTTAGGCATTTTTAACCTAACTATTTTAGACTAGACCTTTTAAAACTAAAATCAACAACAGTCATCATGAATTGCTCTGGCTATTTATCCTAATAATTACTAAATACACACTAGCTGAACACAGAACTAGATCTACCTCAGTCAACACTAAACTTAAAAATGAACAACAGTCATAATCAATCATCACACTTTAGATCAATGCAACTTCAAAAATAACCTAACATACACATCAATAACATTAAAGAAGATTACCCATCACAAATGGAAGTTCTCAATCAGACACAGTAGAAAAAATGTAGTTGATTATGATATTATCCCTGGTCTATCAGACCATGAGATCATAAAAATACACAGTCAGATAAAAGCAGTAGCCAATACAAAACCAAAAGAAAAATCTTACTCTGGAATAAATGTAACCTAACACAACTACACCAAGCTGCATTAAACTTTCAACAAACATTCTTATTAGAAAAAGACATTAACCAACCAGTCGATGACCTCTGGAATTTCATTAAAAACCATCTTAAAAGCATTATAGAAAATCATATACCAACTAAATACACATCAAACAAAATAAATAAATGCTGGTTTAATAATAGACTAAAGAAGCTTTGTAAACAGAAGGAAAACCTATATAGAAAATTAAAGAAACCAAGGCAGAAAGAGTTACAAAAAGTATATAAAAATTAAACACCTAACCCAAAAAGTAAGCAGACAGCTGCAGAGTGAATACATAAACAATGTAATATCTAAAGATAACAACAAAAACCTATGGTCATACATTAAGTCTAAGAAAATGGAAACAACAGGCATAGCGCCATTAAAAGATGAACATAACATAATACATAATGATAATGAAACTAAAGCAAACATCCTAAACAAATACTTTGCATCAGCATTCTCAGCCCCAGGAGACAAAGACATATTTCTTATTTGAACCAAGTAGACAACATAGAAGATTTAGTAGTACAAGAAAATGGAATTAAAAAACTATTAGCCAACACCAAACCAAATAAAGCGTCTGGACCTGATGGTATTCAGCTAGATTACTCAAAGAACTAAGCAATGAGCTAGCCCCAGTGTTCAAATACTCTTTCAGGCATCGCTTAACCAGGGCAGAGTACCAAAGGACTGGAAAGAAGCTAATGTCACCCCCCTATTTAAAAAAGGAGAAAAATCTGATCCAGGAAACTACAGACCAGTATCACTTACAGCATCACATGTAAAATACTAGAACACATAATATGTAGCAACATCATAAACCACTTAGACAAACATAATGTCCTCACCCATACCAACATGGCTTTAGGAAATATAGATCATGTGAAACCCAACTAATAGGACTAATTGATGATTTCTCAAAGGTTTAGATAATAGTGAACAAATAGATGCTATCTTACTAGATTTTTCCAAGGCTTTTGACAAAGTTCACCACCATAGTTTGCTTAAAAAATTAAAATATTTCGGCATTAACGGTCCACTGCATCAGTGATTAAAGATTTTCTGATAGGGAGAGAACAAACTGTAATAATAAATGGCTCTAAATCAACACCAATACAGTAAACTCAGGTGTACCTCAAGGAACAGTCTTGGGTCCACTACTATTTTTAATTTACATAAATGATTTACCAAATTGCATTAGTTCAGGAACAAAAGTCAGATTATTTGCAGACGATTGCATAATATATAGAACAATAAAAACAAAACAAGACACAGATATTTTACAAAGAGAATTAGATGAATTACAGAAATGGGAATCAAATTGGAGCATGTCTTTCCACCCAGAAAAATGTCAGTTGTTAAGAGTAACAAAAAAACTAAAACAAATTAATTCCACTTATCTTATTCATGGCAAACCAGTAACACAGACTAAAAACTCAAAATACCTAGGTGTTATAATAATGAAAAACTGTCATGGAATCCACATATTGATGAAACTATAAAAAAATCCAACAAAGCATTAGGGTTTATTAAAAGAAATTTCTATAAATCAAATAAGAACATAAAACTAAAATGTTATTTAACCTTGGTTAGGCCAATAATAGAATATGCATCCACCGTGTGGGACCCCTCAACTCAAGAAAACATTAAGAAACTGGAACAAACACAAAATAGAGCAGTGAGATTCATAACAAACGAATATTCACATTTGACTAGGGTAACACCATTAGTAAAATCACTAAATTTAGAAAGCCTTCAGGACAGAAGACTCAAAAGTAAAGTAGCAATTATACATAAAACACTGAACCATAATCTTCAAATACAAAAACAAAATTTAATAAAATACTCTGAAAGACACAAAAATAAAGGCACATTCCTCGTCCCATATGCTAGGACAAATTTGTACAAATACTCCTTCTTCCCTAGTGCTATTAGAGCATGGAAGGGTTGCCTGAGCTAGCCAGAAAAACCAGTGACTTGGCAGAATTTAAGTCATTGGTAATATGCATGACTAAATGCATGACGCGTAGGACGTAATCATCTTCTTTTTTGAAGTAACGTCTGTATTATATAAGATAAGATTCTCTTTGTTCATTCTCTTTGTTCATTCTCTTTGTTCATCCCCCCTTTAAAAAATTAGTTCCCTTCTTAAACAACCAGTTCTCTTACTGGACTTCTGTACATTGTACATAAACTTGCAAAAAGGGGGGGGGGGGGGTTTCAACGTAATACTGTGGCATTTTACGTTAAGGAAGACGATCTTTTCCCCCCTTGCAACTTGTAACTAAGGATGCCAATCCTTGATACACAGCTACGGTCACAGCTTGGGCATCTGTAATCACCAGGCGCTGTTGCACCTTCACCTTTCTTTCTACTTGTGATGTATAAGCCATCTGCAGCCTAAGAGCCTTCTTTATGTTTGCTCTCTATGAGGATATATCCAGTGCCTCTTTTTCCCAACTGTTAGAGTCAATTTTGAAAGACTTCCTGCCGGGATTGCATACATCAAAATATTCAAATGCCTAAATTAATGTTGTTACTAGAAGACAGTGTAAATGATGTAACTATAAAAAAAAAACGCACTAAAAAAACAGCATAGTTGGCAGCTTATCCTTACTGGCGCTGAGAGAAACTCCTGAGACCAAAGATTTTCCGAAAGAGACAGCTGAACGACGTTTACATAGATCTTGAGGCATCCAGTGGAGACTAAGTAACCTACTACAGAAGACAGGGGCAGAATGCGAAAACAACTCTCAGCCGACAACCAATTTGTCTTCTCTTTATGTGAAAAAATATATAAGTCACAGCGTGGCCGAATGCACTCTTCGGATCTCTTCCTTTATACTCGGAGAAAAAGACATTCGCCTTATTGCTGATATTTGTACGTTTGAGCTTAACTAAATATTACTTGTTGTTTTTGTTCTTATTATACTACTAGTCATTGTGCATTGGGACTTCTACGTTTCATAATATTTCTCTGTTTAACCGATTTCGTTATTTTCTGTATTTCAGATCAATTAAGTCTAGAACTGCTGAGAGAAAAAGACAAGTCAATGAAACTAGAGAGAGAAGTGCAAGAGGAGAGAAAGAAGAGAGGTAGGCTACTGTCAGTGTTTTAAAGTGGACTAGAGTTGGATGCAATGATAGAAATATCTGATTAATGTTAAGAGAGACTGGAACCCATGTTAAAACCTGGCACTGAATGAAGTCTTGCAGGCGATGAGAAGAACACTACATATTTAACATAGTGAACAAAAAAACTCTCTAATAATGTTAAAGGGTTCAAATAACCAGTCCAATAACCAGTCCTATAACTAGTCCTATATCTGAAATGAACAACGCTGCGATTTCCTGACCAGGCAGCTCTTCATTGAGTTGTTGTTCTATACTTGAGTAACAGGATTAAAATAACGTCTCTTTAGTTTCATGAAAGGTCACATCTTTTGTTATACTCACAACTTTTGTTATACTCACATCTTTTGTTATACTCACATCTTTTGTTATACTCACATCTTTTGTTATACTCACATCTTTTGTTATACTCACATCTTTTGTTATACTCACATCTTTTGTTATACTCACATCTTTTGTTATACTCACATCTTTTGTTATACTCACATCTTTTGTTATACTCACATCTTTTGTTATACTCACATCTTTTGTTATACTCACATCTATGCTTTCAAAAAGCTTCTATCACTCTTTCATTTCTTCCTTTTTCTTTTCTTTTTTTTTTTTGTTTCCTTTTCATGGACACACCAAATCAAAGTGACTTTAAGAAGCAAGAGAATGTAATCAGGAGAAAGAGAGATAACACTTCTGTAGTACTATCTAGTAGAGATATCGCAGTCAAACTTCAATACATGAAGAAAGAGAGATAACACTTCTGTAGTACTATCTAGTAGAGATATCGCAGTCAAACTTCAATACATGAAGAAAGAGAGATAACACTTCTGTAGTACTATCTAGTAGATATATCGCAGTCAAACTTCAATACATGAAGAAAGAGAGATAACACTTCTGTAGTACTATCTAGTAGAGATATCGCAGTCAAACTTCAATACATGAAGAAAGAGAGATAACAATTCTGTAGTACTATCTAGTAGAGATATCGCAGTCAAACTTCAATACATGAAGAAAGAGAGATAACACTTCTGTAGTACTATCTAGTAGAGATATCGCAGTCAAACTTCAATACATGAAGAAAGAGAGATAACAATTCTGTAGTACTATCTAGTAGAGATATCGCAGTCAAACTTCAATACATGAAGAAAGAGAGATAACACTTCTGTAGTACTATCTAGTAGAGATATCCCAGTCAAACTTCAATACATGAAGAAAGAGAGATAACACTTCTGTATTACTATCTAGTAGATATCAGCAATCAAACTTCAATACATGAAGAAAGAGAAGAGCACTGTGTCTGTCTCTCTATATACCATTTAGTAGGGGTCTGTGCTTTTAAGTATAGTTTCAATTCTTTCTGTCATCACTATCTCCACAAGAAAGTTGATTACCGCTGGATAAGATAATTTAATAACGGGGTTGTTGTGTCATGGCTGAAAATTCACAGAAGACCAGTGGACTAGAAAGTTATCGTTTGAAAAGTCATCTGCGTCCCCCCCCCCCCCCAAATCACCCAACCACCCCTGCGGGGCCTTGTTCTTTGTGCTCTCCCAGATAAGGAACGTACTAGCCTACCCCCCCCCCCCAATGATGTTGTCCTGTGTGGTGGCTGACTTACGTTACCACGTTTTTGTTTCTTGCCCATACACCCCCACCCCCCACCCCACCACCCGCGCTCAATAGGTAAGCTTATCGCCATCAAAACATTCGTTAGTGAGCGTCTAATGAACAGATGGCTATGAAACAACAACGATCTATTCCTTTTTTTTTTTTTCTTTTGCTTTTTTGTTTTCGGAGTGAGAAGAGTTCTATTTTTATGTCTGTTGCTTTTTGGTGTGTGAGTGTGAGGGGGAGGGGAGGTATGTAGGAGAGGAGAGTGGAGAGGGACGAGGCTTAGTGGACGGGGAAATGTGGGGACTGTGCGTCATTCAGACTACGACATCACCGCTGACAACGAGTGAGATTACGCATGTAATGAAAACAAAATAAATTGAACTGAGTCGTGTAATTCTATTTAGAAGTTTTTTGTGTCCAGAAGTGAGCATCTTTTTGTGTTTAACTGTAAATCTGAAGACAAACCCCCCCCCCCCCCAAAAAAAAAAAAAAAACTTAAATGTAACTTTTTAGGTTGTTCAGCATTGTGTACATTATTTTATCCATCCTGTGGAAGATTTGGGCTAGGGTGTAATGATCTTCTATTCTGAGGGAACAGCCGAAGCAAGTAAATCAAACGCATATTGTGTAGTCAATCGTTTACTTTGGTTCTATCCGACAAGTGATTCATCACCTTACACATTCAGCTTTTGTATTACCTACATTCGCGAGTAAGACTCTTTAGCTCCGAGTTCTTCAGAAAGGTTACCCAGTTCCAGCTTACTTTTTTTTAGTTAAAGAAATGAATTTCTTGTCCCTGCTAAAACATTCCTGCGCCAATACTCCTGGCCACATATTCGTTCAAGTCATCGTGAAGACACTAGAATGACTAGAACCAGAGCGAACCTCCAAGAATGGATTTCTAACTGGAAATAACCCCCATGCAGTAAGCTTTAAGCCCATTGAGCCAATCGTCCATACTTGATTCCGCCCTTGAGTCTACTTGCTGTAACCACATTGTTCCATCGTCTCGTGGTCTAACTGGTTTCGCCAGCCCCCGGAGCTAAGCCCACCCCTCATTTTTTTTATCCGCTTTTAGTCGAAAGTATCGATTGAGTCCAGTATGGACTGCTTGGCTGTACTCACAAGCGGGAGAAAGCTTTAGGGTTATAATAGAGGGCGCTACTATTAATGTTACCAAGCAACTGGTAGACGTTATCACTAATGGTACATTGCAACTAGTGAATGCGTAATGTGTGGGAATAGTGAAAATATAATCACGAAACTTTTATGACTTAATTTGTACTCTTAAATCGTCAAGTATTCTCTTCCCGTTTGTGTTATTGAAATGAATATGAATCATGAGTTGAAATTAAGCGATCTTTCCTCGAGAAAATATGCATTTCCTTCCACAGAGTTATTTAGGCTAAATTGAAGACTAGCTTATATGATATACAAATAGTTATTAGAAAACTGGTCTTATTTGTGTTTAATGTTTGCTGCTATCTACACTATCTTGACCAGTACTTTATGTGGGCCACACTGTCTAGACCAGTACTTAATGTGGGCCATACTATCTTGACCAGTGTACACAATGTAGCTCACAGTGTCTTGACCAGTACACAATGTAGGTCACACTATCTTGACCTGTACACAATGTAGGTCACACTATCTTGACCTGTACACACTGTGGGTCACACTTTTCTTGACCTGTACGCACTGTAGATTATACTATCTTGAACTGTACGCACTGTAGGTCACACTATCTTGACCTGTACTCAATGTATACAACATCACTTCGACTAGTTTTATATTCAAAAGCCATGATTATCTAGGTCTTCATTTCGTAAAATATTTGTTTGAGAAAAATTCGTATTGCATTTAGCATGTTTTTTGGTTATGTTTCCAGAGTTTTTCCAAAGACGAGTCAGAAGACTGAAGAAAGCACTCAGGGATGAAGCAGGATCGCCAGACGACAGCACTAAACAGATGGATAAATCTGACAGGCCAAGACCAGAGTGCACTCCGGAGCCCCTTAGAGGCACACAAGGTAAGTTTTTAAAAAATCTACATTATATTAAATTTATTTATTAATATTTAATGAATATTATATATATATATATATATACACATCTTCGGTTACACTTAAAGAATTTTTTTTCCACGTGATTAATTTTTTTTAAAATTTAAAATTTGGTTTTGTTGTCACAGAATCGAATGCTCATGATGTAGATAGCGAGTCTCAGTCTATTCCTTCATCTCATACTATCGACTTGGACCGTAAAACAGGTACTTGAAATGTTCCATCTTTTAGTCTAGATATTTCTATAGGCGCTAAATAGATGCAGACAATAGAGCTCTTTATCATTAGAAAGAGGTGCGTAAAAAAAAAAGGATTTAAAAAAATTAGTTTTGTTCATCGTTGTATTCTGGCCAAGTCAAAATATGATACATTTCCAGAGAAGAGGTCTCTCCATCATCTTAGACTTCTATATAACATTCCAAAGTAGACGAATTATTTTAGGATGATGATGATCATAAAGTTGACATTTCTCTCTTTTTTTTTGTTTCCAGATAGCTCCCCAGCCAGCAGACCGATGACAACACGAGAGCTGTTCGAGTCTCTAAATAAATCCCACCACACGCCCCCAACCAGCAACTCCATGAAATTTTCCTACCATCAAATGATAGCACCTTCGGATGTTTAGGCACATCTGTTCCTGCCCAGACAGCATAGACCTACAATCACACATACACAAACCTCACACTCTTCCCCCTCCCACACCACCCACACAGACACACACTCCCACTGGCACGTTACAAAGCTTCTCCAAGCAAAGTCTAACAAATCCTATCATCCCCCATCCTCCCATCTCACTCGTGTCCACAAGACTCTTAAATTAAATTTAAGGCGGCATTACCAGAAAGCGGGAACTTTGATTCGGTAAAGACAAGTTGATGCCAACTCTGAAATTTCCCGGAGAAGCAGAAGAGATAGTCGATGTGTTCCTCTCAGGACGTGACAAACATTTCCTCTAATGGAAACATCTTTGGCTTTAACTCTATTGTGTCAACGCGGGAGACGAGTTTCTCTCTGCCTAACTAGAGTCTCTGACTGCTTGACACTTTTGTTGACAATGGAATCATTGACATCTTCAAGAGAGTAAAATGTATTTGTGAATCGCCTGCAAGGAAAGAGACAAAATCTAAATACAGAAACTCTAGGTCTCTAAAAGCTTTGTCGTCAAGCTGTTTGAGAAATGCAAAGAAGAGTTTCAACAGTAATGCAAGGAATAGGAGTATTCTATAATCCTTGCATTATGCGAATACCTTCTAAATTAATTTATTGTCAAGATATTAGTTGTTTTTTTTTGTTCTGCCTTTTGATACACCCATTTCAATTCAAAATGAGTGCGTTAATCTTAAAATAAAAAATACAATAACCAATACTCGAATCGAAAAACTTTGGTTATAATAAAAGAAGAAAAAGTACGTGTTTATTTGGAGATCTGTACAATACATTTACATAGTAATAAGTAATGGATGCACATGATGACGTGTTCACGCTTTTTCAAACCTGATGATAAAGTGATGAGTTGAAGTAACGTGTGAGCGACACTCACTACATCACAGCAGACTATGTTACAGTTGTCTCGTTCTAAAGTCATTATTTATATATATATTGTCACATGAAAATGTGCTCTATGAGATGAACCATAGTCGTTACCATTGATGGAGGGCGCGGGCCTATATAAATATGACGGAAGGTGAAATTATGTAGCTCTTTAAAGTGTCCAACAATAGTGGTTCAAAATGTAGACATTGTTGAGCACATAGCACCGGACACATTGCTTTGATGTGGAGATCAACACTGAAGTATTCACCCACGTTAATAAACACAACTGTTTTTTATTTCCTATTTATGTTTGTATTTTCAAATATTTTGTTTCTTACTCTGATCAGAAAATGTATTTGTAAGTTTGTAAATAATTATTAACATTGTTGGCGGTATTTTTAACGCTGAAAGTAAGCTCGCAATTTTCTAGATGTTTGTCAATGTCAAAATATATTAGAACCCAAACTGATTTTTACAGATCCAAGATTGTGTACAAGAGAAGTCATCTATGTAAAATTACTCAGTGTGTTCGGGTGATGTAAAGTAGGTCAGTTGTATGAAAGTGTGTCAAATGATGTAAAGTAGGTCAGTTGTATGAAAGTGTGTCAGGTGATGCAAAGTAGGTCAGTTGTATGATTGTGTGTCAGATGATGTAAAGTAGGTCAGTTGTATGAAGGTGTGTCAGATGATTAAAGTAGGACAGTTGTATGAAGGTGTGTCAGATGATGTAAAGTTGGTCAGATGTATGAAAGTGTGTCACATGTGACTACGTATGTCAACTGTAACAAAATGTAACTAGGTATGCCAAATGTCACCAAGTGTCGGATGTGACTAAGTTTGCCCGATGCTTCAAAGGATGTTTGTAAGCGAGAAGCTACAATGATTTTCTGAATGTCCTAACCTTTTGTTAGTCTTCAAAATATGTATCAATCATTGTATAGCTTTTTGATTACTTGCATGTCTGACCCGGCAAGGAGATGCTTTGTCTCGCTTTACCGTGAGTGTGCTTGATGAAAATGTCAAATTTTTATTTTATCATAGAAGGGCTAATTAATTTGTAATTAATTTTTTTTTTTGCAATAAAAGGCTCACTATCACTAGGTCAATAAATTTGTTGATATGGAGAAGTATATAAACAATAAGATGCGCTTTAAAAAAAGAGTTAGAGATTTTACGCATAATTAAATTTGCCTATTTAATTATCTTAATTTGCCTAACTGACCCTAATTCAATGGCTTTACCAATGTTACACGTGCATCCCAATCCTGATAGAACGGAGCTATCCAGTGGAGTCCCTGATCCTCCAATGAAACCACACATGGTTTATTGTAGTGTACAAAGACCATTTCACATTCCCTGCAGGTCATCTACAGAAGGTGCACAATCCCAGATGGATTGTATAGAAAATTAATCAAAACTAAAGTAGGAAGCTTTTATCGCTATAATGTCTCTACGTCTAATTCATAGGCATGAGAGCAGCAACACCACTTTCATAAGAGACAGTAAAGTTACATTCATCTTCAATGATATAGTTGATAACTTAGCGGTTGTAGAATATTCGTGTAATACAAAAAAACAAGACAAGTGTTGATAAGGGAAGCTATATTAGGGACTCCATTTATTACGTAATCACAAGCAGTGTTTACATGTACGCGCTAGTGTGCACATGTACATATAATACCATTACATTACAGCGGTAGTAATTTTTTTATGTTATTTACAAAAAAGAAACTTCACCACAATAACAAATTAAGGTCATTGAGACTTCAGCTTAAAAAAATAGTCTATAATAAGTTTCTCATAGACAAAGTCGTAACTGGATGTGACTTGGTACGTGTGATGTGCCTGTTTTGTTTGCCCTAGTTTGAATGCGTGCTTTCTAGAGTGTGCGCCTTCTTCAGACAACGCCACAGATCATTACAGTTGATATTATTATATTGTTGATATAATCAGCTAGAAGTTAAAGAAAAGGTTTATATTTATAAGAGCCAGTATTCCAGTTGTGAGCCACATATCACCATTTGTACATAGTCAGCAATGTAACATGGTTATAAATCTGTGTGCTAATCGTTCACTTTGATGTATTGATATCATGCGTGATCGTCTTACCTTATGTAATCGCGTGACTGGTCATAGTCTTACATTATGTAATCACGTGACAGCCTGCCACACATGCATCTAGATTGTACTTGTTACTTATCTTAAGATTGCGTTTATAACTTTTATATATAAATATAAATTACAACTCATCTTGATTTACAATGTATTGATAATGTTTTTCATAGTTTTAACTATTGATTTGTTTAACTAATGATTGATTCACAGTGTATTTATATGTGTTTGTGTGTAAGTTAAATTACACTTATATGACTAGATTGTTATGTTTGTAAGTTTTTAATAGTCAAATCGCTAACATTTTGATTGTAAGTGTACATTAAAATAAAGAAATTAAAAACAAAAAAAAAATGTGATTCCAGTCTTTTTCTTTGCACTGTTAGGTCACGATTAGGAATAGGGCGCGAACAATTATTTGTTTCATTAAAAGTGTAAAATTTTATCTTAGCGTCAATGACGTGACAATAAAAAAAATCAAAACCAGGATTGGAGGTGAAACAAAAGAAATCACAGAATGCTTTTGGCGGC
This sequence comes from Biomphalaria sudanica, assembly GCA_036873155.1. Lineage (NCBI taxonomy): Eukaryota > Metazoa > Mollusca > Gastropoda > Planorbidae > Biomphalaria > Biomphalaria sudanica. The sequence continues at coordinate 2,038,460 of JAZGLO010006558.1, read as the reverse complement.
ATAGAGAGAGAGGCGGCTTTGGTTCTGTGAAGTCTTACAGACATAAATGTCTAGCTGACGACTTACGACTTACCTACACAAGACAGAGGGTACTTATGTCTCTAGACCTTTATTATAATACCTTTAATTAGGTCACCCCTTCTTGGAACCAAGATCAAAAATGGGTGGACGCGATTCTCAAAAACAACTGTAACGATTTTACTAGAAATTTTTAGGTTAATATTGTTGGGAAAAGAGTCACTAGCTCGTTGGCCACATTGGGAAAACTATAGTTTGACCGTTGTAATTTTTCGAAGTGCGAAAAATAAAAATAGTTTAAATTTGGCTAGAGATCTAAAAAATCTTTATCTTGAACAGACTTGAACAGGACATGCTTTTAGATATTATTATTTTTATTATTAGGTGGATTTTTTAAAATTTTATTGAAGCTTTCAAAAAGGGTAAGGGGCCTCTAACTAACTTAAATCCGGCCCCGGTCGGTAGACTACAAAAGACACTTTAACTTCCTCTTTCTGTATATCATTATGTATTTGTGTGATCCATCCCTAAAAATAATGAATAACAAAGGAGATACTATAAAACATGTATAACATTGAACAAGAAAACATACTTCCAAGAGAATGAGATGATCTACAACAAGGTTACAAAGACAGTTTGTGTGGAAACACAAACTCAAAATCGGCCCCCGAAGTGGTCCACCCAGGCAGGTAAAAAGGCAGGTTTCAATATTTTCAGAAAGAACATCAGAATGAAATTCTATCAAAGAAAAATTACAGAGAGGAATGGAGAAAGAAGGTTGACAGATCTTGTGTGGTGCCCCAGCGGTCTAGCAGACCGGAGGATAGGTGAAAGTGAATGTGAAGTTGGATGTGAACCTGGCTTAACTGATGTCTTATAATGAATATCTAATTGATGTAATTGTTTTGTAAAGGGTCAATCTCTTATTCAAATCCTCAAGAAAAAAATATTTCCGTAAAAAATATAAAAATCCTTTAGTTAGGTATTCAAGGGCTGTGGATGTGTGCTGCAGTTCACGCGTTAATATGAAAAACTACTTATTAATTGTTGTTTTAAACTATGTCAAACTTATATGCATACTAAATAATTTTTTTCTCTTTAAGAAAAAAGGAAACCTTTTTTTTGTGTGTAAATGTAGTAGTTAGTAGTACAGAATTTATTTGACTTAGCAATCAATTAATTTTTTTTTCTTTTAAATCTAAAACCATTTGCATAAATGTGTTAAAAATATAGTAGACTGTAACCTCCACTACTAAAGAGACTCCAATGTTTGTTACTATTAATAGTGAATAGTTGTAAATGTGGTGTATTTTTATTTTAAAAAAACATGCTTGCATAAGTGATTTTAAAAATTAAATTTTTGCTTTCAGAAAAGAAAGAAAGTAGCCGTTGCATCAGAACTTTGAGTGGTCTAAAATATTATGATGTCGGATTTTTACTATCTTTTCTAGTTTCTGAGATCTAAACGGATAGACAGACAGACGGACGGACAGACAGGCCACACAAAACTAATAGCGTCTTTTCCTCTTTCGGGGGCCACTAAAAATGGATATCAAACTGGAGCATCTTTCCACCCAGAAAATGCCAATTATAAAGTGTAACAAAAGAAACCAAATCAAATAAAAATATCTTTATTAGATTACCCTGTCAGATCCTCAAATTCCTCAAGTCATAACAGTTGGAAACCGCTACCTAATTCGACATATAGATCTACCTGTTCCAAAACAAACTCTCTTGTCAGTCTTTTGAGACTTTTACCCTCACAGGTTTAACCTGTTGGTCAAGTTTACATCGAGCTCTCAACGTCGCCATGTCGTCTTCCTCCGTCTTTGTTGTTCCTATGGGGAATTTTGTGGAACTTTCGCCAATCTGTCAGCTGCGTACATGTTGTGTTTCTTGAATGAAGAACATTGACTGTGACTTTCATTCTAATAGTGCTGATGACGAGTGGAAGACTTTATGTTTATCATTGGCGTTACCGTTACATTGAATGAAAAGAATGTCTAACTTCAGGGCAATACGTTGTTTGCATGTTGAATCCTTTCCAACAAAGCGTTTCCTTTTCTTCAGGCAAGCATATCTGCGAATAGGCATTTTTTTTGTGATATAAATAAGTAAAAAATTAAGTCAGTGCTGACTGTCTGTAATCTGAAAGCAACCATAGGAGAATCAACAGTAAGCTAGTTTCACAAGTTTAGTAACATTGTACACGTGTAAACGAGTATAAATAGTTAAATCTTCACATTAAGTTCAAATATACATTTGTGCTAGAATGTCGGATTTTGGACTTTCAAGATTAAGTAGGAAGCTATTAATAAAATTAGAAATTTATTGTAACTTCTATATTTGACTTGTAAAAACGAAATGTATGCCTACATGTATACTAGGTATAAATATTTTTCTTTGTTCTAATTTTTAATCACACACACACACACATACCCTCTATTTATATAAATTTGCGGCCCCACATACCAACAACAACGAAACAACAACATTTGTATGAATCCTTTAGAAAAAGGTTGGCCTACCCTGAACTAGAGCTTTCGAAACACATCCGTATTCCTTTTCGTCCTTTACCCTACACAATTCAAACTGTAAACAATACAAAACAAACAACAATACCTCTTTATCCATCTTATTGAGCGATTGTTGTATTCTTATTAACTAATGAATGTGAAATTAAAAATAAATAATTCCTGAACATTAATTTATTATGAAACTCTTGAAAGCGGAAATATCGGGTGACAAGAGACGTTATTGCTTTCATCTTGTTTTTATAGACATTGTCCTTTAACATTATCCCTCGAGAACTAAACTTTATTATTGCCTCTACCATCAGACAGCAAATGTAGAAGGTTAAAGCTAACTATTACCATGAAAGGACTTAGCACATCATTGTATTCAAGGAAGTAAGAAACGACGCTGCCAGATTACTTTCTCTTTGTTCTGTTTCTTTTTTTTCTGTTTCTCTTTTTTCTGTTTCTCTTTTTTCTGTTTCTCTTTTTTTCTGCTTGGTGAGTTGAAGAGATAATGTTCTAGAAGTTAGGAGAACATTGAGGCGAAAAGTAAACTTCCCAATAATGAGCTCACCTGTACGGTCGATGTGAACAGTTGTACCTGACGGTGGCAGCTTGTCAAATTATCTATAACAGAGGTTCCAAAACGTTAGGCAGACTCAACAAACTGTGTCTACTCCTCTCACTAAATAGAAGCTGTTGTATATTAAAAAAAACATTTCTTTATGCATCCATACAAAAGGTTTTTGATGTTGCTTCAAAGATTATTTAAAATTCCATGTGTATCTAGTAGGTTATCAGATTCTGACTACCAATAAAATAAAATGAGAACCTTGAATAGAAGACTAGTTAGTCACGTGACTTGTGCGCCCTGACAGACTGACGCTGATAAGAAAGAGTACGACGAACAGAAGTCAATGGGACCGGGCCAAGAGGGGGGGGAGAGTTAAGGCAAAAAAGGGAAATGGGGGGTGGAGGTACGGGAAAGGGTACACGACTTGGTTGAAGAAACGATTCATTACAAGAATTAACCCCCCGCTCCCTTCCATTTGTTGTTTTTTTTCTCTTCATACTTTAACTTACAGATTGAAGGCAGCAAATGGAAAGAGACAGTTGACGCCCTTGAATCAACTCATGAACGTGTAATCTACCTTGTCATTGGCTGCTGTTATTATTTTTTTCTGCTATTTTATTTCGTTACTCGTACATTTAATTTGAGACATTCTGGATTTATTTCTTCAGCTAATGAGACGATTTTAGAACGCACCTGTGGTATCCTGTCTTTGTAGTTTGGTCTGCATTAAAAACATATACTTCGGAGAGGGGGGGGGGAGGTGTCAACATGAGGCCTTGAGGACACAAGCGATCTGTAGTCTATAGACTTCCATCTAGCTAAAATAATCCATAAAATTGATGATCAAAATAAAATTAATGTAAAAAACAAACATATGCGTATGGTGTGTAATTGTATCAATTAGTTTTGGATCAGTCATAAATTTGTAATAGATCTAGACTAACAATAATAAATCTGCAGTTAGAAACATTTTTAGCAAATGTTTTGGTCTAATGCGATTTCAGGCTTTCTCAATGCGCTCTGCAGTATCTGGAACAGTTGGGAGTGGGGTGGGGAAAGAGGAGGATGATGGAAACTTTTAAAATGCATTTTATATTTTTAAAAAAAAAGCGACTTAAATTTGTACTCGAGGGCTCAAGCCAATACACTACCCACTGACTGAGCCAGCGAAGTGTTTATGAAAATGGAAAGCTTAAGAGCTATCTATTGTTAGTTTCAGACTTTTATGTGACAACCTAATTCTCTAGACAAAGTATAAAGTAAACTAATAAAGCTTATACCGCCACATCTGTTAAGTACAATTTCTTTCCCTTGTTCAATACCATACATAAAAATTACCTATAATTATTTAACTAATTGGTTAATTGATTATTACCATTTATGTTTTTTTTTACTTATTCTTGTTTACAAATGTAAAAGAAATAATTGTGCAAAATTTCCACTTGATCCGAGAATTGGGTGTGATAGAAATAGCGTGTACAAAACTTGTGAGTGAGTTGATATTAGTGATATAGCTAGTCGATTGAAAGTCTGTATGTTTAACTACTACTGTCACAATTGTAAGAAAGTTTTAATTAGGAAGAACTAGGAGATAGCGGCGGGTTCTCTCTACACTGTCTCTAGTTAGATTGAAGGGGTCCTAAACATACAAATTATCACCAAGAATTTGTTCAAGAAGTTCAGGCTAGTAACTTTGCAAGAATGGTGTTCATAAATGATGGATACTTCATTCTATTATGAGAACGTAATAGCAACTTAGTTGGCAGTACTAAAATAAATGAAATGCAATGCACGAGAAATGCAAAAATTTGCAGTGCGCAAGAAATGGAAAAAAAAAAGATTTCAGTGCACAGGAAATTAAAATGGTAGCAGTGCACAAGAAATAGAACAATTAGCAGTGCACAAGAAATGGAGAAAAAAATCAGTGCACAAGAAATGAATAAAGTTTACAACGCACAAGAATTAAAAAAATTAGCAGTGCACAAGAAATGAAAGGTTTGCAGTGCACAAAATATGAAAAGTTTGTAATGTACAAGATCTGCAAACGTTTTTAATGTACAAGATATGCAAAAGTTTACAAATTCAAAAGATATGACAAAGTTTACAGTGCACAAGAAATGAAAAGTTTGAAGTCTGCAAGAAAATGAATAAACTAAATCACAGAATACACTTTTGTGAACAGCTCGTGACAGATCAAAAGACTTTGAGTGCCCCAAGTAGCATGTTCTAAATGCGTGCCCACATCAGTGCTTCAAAACAAGTTTGGCTCATTATACTTTGCTTTTGCATATCTCGCTCGAGATGTCATGATGTCCTTCACTGGAAACTGCAGCACGATGAACGAGTTCCGGTTTGTAACTTATAAATGAAATGTCCAAAATTAAAACTTTATTACAGTCATGGATTAAAAAGAGAGTTCAACGACATGGCCCTATTTTTCGGAGAACTAGGTGAATTCTTGTGATCACTGTCACCAAACTTACCGTTTTGATATAGCAAAAAAAAAGATGTAGTTTTAGTCTCTCGGTTATTATAGTGTTCACTCCAGCGTTCGAAGCAGTATATAGTTTAAGTATTTGTTGGTACTTTGGCACGATGGCTGGGATTCTTCGGACAAGGGACGAGAGCTTTACCGGGCAATGAGTAGACCAGACAAAAGAGATGCATGGTGGCAACTGAATCGTGCGGAACAGGCGGTCCTAGCCCAGTTCCGGGTCGGACACTGTCCAATTGGTGCTTACCTCGGACGGTGGAAGGAGAACTACGACACACGGTGTCGCCATTGCATGGAGGACGACGAAACAATAGAACACATTCTTTACGAATGCAGAGTTCTGCATGAAGGACGATTGGGACAAGGGTTAGATAGAGAGATGACTGGTTCATGGCCGACACAAGGGCTGTCCTTGTACGGGGATAAGGGAACCTTGAAACTCACTGCTCGCTTCCTCTCACGTGCTCTAAGGGAGTAATTCCCAGCATGTTGTTCGTTGTCAATGGGGTTTCTGAATCGTAGGCAAAGGATCTCTCAGAGAAAGATACATCAGAAAATTGTTGCTTCCATAAGATTAACTGCTGCAGGCCTTCCAGATAGATGAGTTTAAGAAACGTAAAAGGATTTAACACAGTGAAGCCCGGCCTTCATCCATAGGCGGCAATGTTGGTCACGTGTGTGGAATTAAATATTGATTATTAATTGTTGTATTAATTATATTCCACTTATATGTATATTAAATAGACTTTTTCTCTTTTTAAAAAAAAAGCGAACATAAAAAAAAAAATTAGGTATTTAGTATGACAGAAATTACTTAATTTAGTAATTCAAGTTTAAAAACAAAATTTTTTGACAAAAATCTAAAACCGTTTGCATAAATGTGTTTAAAATATATAAATTAGAAGTATTCCTTACTAAATAGTCTCCCATGTTTCTTACCATTAATAGAAAATAGTTGTAAAAATTGTGTATTTTTATGAAAAAAAAACTGCTTGCATAGATGATTTAAAAAAAAAAAATTCACTCAAAGAAAAGAAAAAAAGTAGCCGTTGCATCAGAACTTTGAAATGTCTAAAATATCATGATGTCGGATTTTCAACATATATTCTAGTTTACAAGATCTAAACGGGACGGATGGACGGACTGACACAAAACTACTAGCGGCTATTTCCCTTTAGCAAAATTTATAGATCAGTCTGCTGTTTCTAAAAGGTATAACTTTATACCACATTTTTCCAAAGTATTGGGTTGAGCCTGTATCAAACTCTTCAGAGTTCCCATGTTCCCTCACTGATGGCCGGCCTCTTCAAAAAATTTCGTTTTATGCGCACCCACCTACCTTCTTGAAAGAAAACATTCAACAATCAGGTTGACAGGCTTCTCATGTGTTTTGCAGAGAATGTGCGCATGCTTTTCAACATCTATTCTAGGTTGATTTATATGATGTTTATGAAAGGTTTGCCAGCTTCAGTGTCAGTCATTGGGGCTCTATAATAAGGAATTTTTTTCCTATATATTTGTAGCTAAAAGACAGAAGACCTTCACATCAAAGAATCATTTTTGACTTGATTAGTTGGAATAAAAAAAAACCCAACAAAAACTATAAATGGAAAAAAACACTGCGACCTGCATAATACAAATAGGTTTTTTTTTCATTGCTGTCTCACTCTCTCTCTCTCTATTTTTGTATATCAGTCTGTCTCTCTGTCTATCTGCCTGTCTCTGTGCCCTTTCATCTGTGCTTTTCTCTCTCTCTGTCTCTCTCTAGCTGTCTGTCCATCCCTCCACCTGTCTCTCTTTCTTTCTCTTTCCATCTTTTTATCTAGGGTCCATCTATTCCTCCATTCATTCATCTCTCCTTCCGTCTGTCTGTTTATAATGTAGATTCACTTAAATTGGTCCACTTTATTCATACTGTTCCTGAGCGTCTCTAGTTGAAACACAAATTAAGGAACATTGTTTTAATTCTATAGAGAACATCTCTTCATATTGCCATTGGCACATATAAACTTTTGTTACACGTGTAACTGTGTGTGTATTTTAGTGAACATGTGTTAGTGTATGAGTGTGTGCTCATGCGTGATTGCGCAAGAGTAGGCCGTTATGTTTCTTTGTTTTCCATTATTTATCTATCATCGAAAAAAAAAAGGTTGATAATTTCGGTAGCATTCCTACATACAGATTAATAACACTTGCCGGAAGTTGGAGACTTCAGAGGTCAACGGAAACGGAAACAAGATGGCAGCCGAAGACAATTACATTATAACCTCTTGCGGTTTGTTTCAAGAAGTTGTGAAAGAACTTCTTCGCCTACTCCTCCACCCAATTAACCCCTCCCCCACTACCTCTCTTCCTGCTACATATTTCTTCTTTATATTTCTCAGGGATCGAATGTTTCCTCCCAACGTCTGCCATTTCTCTGACACTCCTATGCAGCACCTCCCTCTTTACTCCGACCCACGTGCTCTACGGGCATGATACCGACTGCGGATGACAATTAATAGTGTCGAGTTTTATCAAGACGATGAGATACAACTTCTGGAAATGGGGGCGCGCTCCGCCACGGCTGTGGCGCAGCTTAATTAGCAGGGAGTCCCTCCTTTACTTCCCTTCTCTCCCCCATCCCATGTGCGAACTGTGTCTGCTCCTAATGCGCGAGTGATGATTTACAGACTATTTCCGAGATGCAGACCAGCGGATCAGAAAACCTGACCACGGACCCACATCGCCATGATCAACACAAAAAACTTGGACTTGAAACAGCGACGATGTAAATGTTATGAAAAAATATAGTCTTGAGCTGCCTTTATGTGATTACATAAACAAACTAGGAGAGTGCTTCAACAAGGCGGTTTGCTGCTCTGCCACCCAGGACTCACATCAGCGGTGGTCAAATCTTTTTTTTTTAAACCCTTAGAATCAATAACTGAAAACATATCTAATATAGCACTTTGTGCTAAAAGTGCCGCTATCCCCGACATCGATTCCAGGTTGGATCGAAGACTATTTTGAATGGTAGTATGGTATCGAAAACGTCCATTCTTTCCATTGTAGTTTGAAATATATTACATAGTAAGACAAGCAAAGAAATGGAGGGCTAATGCAAACGAAGCTGAGTCTAAGCAGCTGCATCGAATCTAACTGGGTTTACAAGGCGACGATTAGACTCTTCATCTTCAGGGATATGAAAGTTCATTCTTTACAAACAAGGAAAATAAAAAAAATATATATTTAAAAAAATGCTTTTCCATATCTCAATACTCTCAATTCTTTAAAATAAAAACTAATTAATTACCACTAATCGATTACTAAACTGGTTAATTTTGAATAAATGATAGAGACAGAAGAGATCCAATCACTGACTGACTTCACTGTGGCGTTGTCCTTAGAAATGGTTAGCACTTTTTTTTACTGTTCTACAGAAACATTATAGCGATCATGACTATACGTTTTCTAAAGGGAAGACAATTGTTTCCTAGCTTAGAGTCCTTTCAAATGTATACCGTAAGTATTACGTCAACAAATATATTATGCTAAACAAAATGTATCGTACATAGCTAGTTATCAATTTGATGGCAACCACAAAAGAGTTATAACTAAAAAAAATAACAATTCAAAATTATTAATCCTCAATATCGGATGTATAAAATAGAATATATATAGAAGTTTATGGACAGGCTATTGATTTGAACTGTAGGTATCACCTGGCACCGATACATTCACCTTCTTAGTATTCATTTCATTTCTCCTTGAGTACGAATCCAGCAGGAACACACATTAAAATTACTTTTTCTACTTAATTAATTTACTAACACAAATTATTTTAACTTATATGAAACAATGTGCATAAATGTGTTAAATATGTTATTACTATGTCTTCCTTAATTGAAATCACATTGTTGCTTGTTTGTTTTTTGGTTGTTTTTTTTTACTATTAATAGTGAATAGTTGTAAAATTGGTGTATATCTACGAGAAAAAAAATGGTTGATTAGTGAACTATAACAATTAACCTTTTTGCTTTTATTTCAGAGAAGAAAAAAGCAGCCGTTGCATTAAAACTTTCAAAGATCTAAAATATGATATCAGATTTTCAACACTTTTTCTAGTTTTTGAGATTTAAATGAGACAGTCAGACCAGATAATACTAATAGCGACTATTCCCCATTTCGGGGGCTGCTACAAAAGGATTGTTGAAAAACAAACAGTTCACGAAAATGGTCTAAGTTACAAGTTACAAGGATAGTGGTACTTTTTGATGAGCCATAGATTGTGTGTTTTAAACATTATTTCAAATTCAGTTGTTCTGGTTTAAATAACTGCAACAACAACAACAAGACGACTACTGTTCGTTACACATTCTCCTGATAATGATTACAATTATAATGAACGTGCTTTAAAGCGTTGCTCGCCTCTGTCTTTGGACAAAATGCTATCAGGAGAGCACAGGATGTTGTTGTTATTAAGTGTTCAATTCCAGTTAGTAGCTCCGCGAGTGGAACAAGAGCGGTCTCAGGACTAAAGGAGGACAACGAAATGTAGGAATTCATATCTTTAAAAAAAAGAAAGTAAAGTTTCCCTTCCAGACCTTGTGATCTATACTGCAGATGATGTTTTTGTTTTTGCGGTCCACACACTAGGGTGTCATGTGGCCAGCACAACAACTAACCGCTGGGTGGACTCTTACATCCCGAAATTGAACATTTCACTCTTCACCAGTATTCGAACCAAGGGCCCCAGAGCACTTTTTCACTCAGCCATCGCGATTCATGAATGAGTAACTTACAGACTAAAATATATTTATTTAAAAACGTCTAAATGTACACTCAGAATGACACACTGAGACACATTGAGACGCACTCAGACACACATAGGTCACAAACATATGGCATTTAAATAAAATAATACACTGAGTATATTCATCATCAGTTTCATCCTCCTCATCAGTATTCATCTTCTCTTCTTCATCATCATCTTCCTTCTCGTTATCCGACCCCTCTTTCAACAGTTCTACCCCACTCCGCCTCGCCTTCATTATCACTACTTATCACCTCCTCCTCTTCATCGTCAACATCATCATCACGTTTGTTTTGTCTCGCAATTAGTGTGTATGAATTAACGTGTCGATGCCTTGTCTAAGTGGCATTGATCAGACTTTTTGTCTAGTGGGGCCCATCTTTAAATGTTAGGTCTATTTTTGTTAAGCTAGACCTAAATATACACGTGACCACATTAAGTCAGAAAAGGATTAACATAAAAATATGGTACTGCATGCTGAGAGTAATCTCAAGTGGGGGGGGGCAAGATTTAATTATGCCCCTTTGGGATGATCACCCCCTTACATGTTACCATGATGTCACTACCTCACTTAAACATGTCAAGTTTACGTTTCATACTGCATCAAATCGAGACCCTGTGTGTCAACTCCCCACTTGACCTAGTAGGATGAAAGATTCTGGACTAGAAGTAGAGACGACTTGGAGATACCTCTTTACAATTCTATACACTACACCCTGTCAGAGATGTTCAACAATCAAACTCATTTGGAAATCATAAAGGTCTGACCTCATCCCGTATCTATACATAATCAGCTGTATAGAAAACATCATCCGATACCAGCTCTAACAAACTGCTAATCTTAATGTAGCAATGGCCCTCAAACTCATTAATCTTCATGTTTTGAAACTTACAATTCTCCAGCCTCTTAAACTCATCATTCTATGTTCTCAAACTCATTATTATCCAAGTCTTAATTTTTTTTTATTGTACAGGATGTGAGATCTTTGTAGTCTCCGGGCTCTCGAACTCATTATTGTCCGGGCACGCTATTCCAAACTTATTAGCTTCATGTTTTTGAACTTATACTCCGACATCTCAAACTCATTATTCTCCAGGTTGTTTAACTTATTATTCTATAGGTTCTCAAAGTCATTATTCTCCTTACTGTTTAACTTATTATTCTAAAATTTCACAAACTCCTTATTCTCCAGGCTGTTTAACTTATTTTTCTAAAGATTCTCAAAGTCATTATTCTCCAAGCTGTTAAACTTATTATTCCACAGGCTGTTAGGGCTACTATTCTACGGGTTCTCAAAGTCATAATTCTCCAAGTTGTAAGAACTTATTATTCCTCATACTGTTCAACTTATTATTCTACGGGTTTTCAAAATAATTATTCTCCAGGCTGTTAAATTTATTATTCCATAGGATGTTAAACGTATTATTCCACATGCTGTTAAACTTATTATTCTATAGGTTCTCAAACTTATTATCATGTTCCACATGCTGTTAAACTTTTTATTCCATAGGTTCTCAAACTTGTTATCTCCAGGCTCTGAAAACAAGATTCTCTTTTCCTTGTGTGTAGTCTACTTAAAAGGAGCCACTGTGTATCTAACGTACAGGTCTGCCTCCGCCTTTCATCACCGGACAGCTGATGAGAATCACGTGACATAAAACAAGAACCAGGAAATTTGTTAATGGGAGAATCTGTTTGTTTGTATATTTATTTTACTTAGCTATATTCCTTTACCTGAAGATTGTCCAGACTCAATCCAATCAACGCAATCATCTTGTTTCACGGTGAAAAAAACGAAAAGACTACACTAATATAAGGGGACTGAACATGGTGGCATTCTGCTTGCTTAGATCATGATGGTAATGTATGCACATAAACAAATAATTTTTTGTATCTTTTACTTTTGAAAGTGAGTTATTGTACAGACTTAATGAGAAATTGATGACATTTCAGTTCAGATAAGAATTCATATAAATCTTCGCGTTAAAATTTAATGTATAACTTACTTAGACTTAGAACCTACCCGCGCCGTTTGGCGCATTGGGCGGTAAGCTGTCTCTATAAAGATATGTCACAGGCAATGTCCGAAGCCTCTTCCCACATGGCGTCAAGTGCTCTGAGGTCCTCCATGAAGGTGTGGTGCCAAGTTATACGAGGCCGTTCCTGTTTGCGCTTTCCTCGTATTGACCTCCATGTCATTGCAACTCTTGGTATGCGTAGTTCATTTTGTCGGAGAATGTTAGTGTGTAGTGTAATTACACTTTATAAATCTAGAAGTATAATAGTTATTTCTTAAAGACTAACATCAATGTATTATAATGACATTTTCACAATCATAAAAATCCTTCTAAAAATATATATATTTTCTCCACGATAGACATAGTAGTTCAATAACTTCTTCCCTTGTGATTATCATCTATATTATAAAGTAGAATGTGAGGTGTATGTATGTATGTTTGTATGTTACTTATAGACATCAAAACCGCTTGACCAATCTTGATAAAACTAGGCAGGAATGCTCCTTGGGTACTAACTTAGACCGTAGTGTATGTATTGTAGCCCTAAAACAAACTTAAGACCCTTAAGAAATACACTTTGCACAGATAGTTTTTTACTTTGACACATGAAAATACAAAAGAAGGTCCATTGATTTCATTATATAATAAAATTAACCTTCAATTTTGTGTTTCAAAGCATTTTTTACATAAATTTGTTCCTTATATCTGTGACTACAGATTTCCTGACGAACATTCTTTCATTAGACAATACCGTAATGAATCGCGTACTAAAAATTAATTTGTTTAATTGTTTACCTTAGATCTAAAACTCTAATTCAACTCTAAGATGATAAAACTTCTCTTCGCACAGATAGTTTTATACTTTAACACATAAACATATTAATTAAAGTCCATTTATTTCATATTTTGATCAAATAAACATTCAAATTTGGTTTTCTAAAGCTACACTCGACCAAGAGAGCTGCGAAGCCGAGTTGAGATAGGCCTAGATCTATATTCATTCATGAATCGCAGACAGCTGCAGAGTGAATACATAAACAATGTAATATCTAAAGATAACAACAAAAACCTATGGTCATACATTAAGTCTAAGAAAATGGAAACAACAGGCATAGCGCCATTAAAAGATGAACATAACATAATACATAATGATAATGAAACTAAAGCAAACATCCTAAACAAATACTTTGCATCAGCATTCTCAGCCCCAGGAGACAAAGACATATTTCTTAATTTGAACCAAGTAGACAACATAGAAGATTTAGTAGTACAAGAAAATGGAATTAAAAAACTATTAGCCAACACCAAACCAAATAAAGCGTCAGGACCTGATGGTATTCCAGCTAGATTACTCAAAGAACTAAGCAATGAGCTAGCCCCAGTGTTCAAAATACTCTTTCAGGCATCGCTTAACCAGGGCAGAGTACCAAAGGACTGGAAAGAAGCTAATGTCACCCCCCTATTTAAAAAAGGAGAAAAATCTGATCCAGGAAACTACAGACCAGTATCACTTACCAGCATCACATGTAAAATACTAGAACACATAATATGTAGCAATATCATAAACCACTTAGACAAGCATAATGTCCTCACCCCATACCAACATGGCTTTAGGAAATATAGATCATGTGAAACACAACTCATAGGACTAATTGATGATTTTTCAAAAGGTTTAGATAATAGTGAACAAATAGATGCTATCTTACTAGATTTTTCCAAGGCTTTTGACAAAGTTCACCACCATAGTTTGCTTAAAAAATTAAAATATTTCGGCATTAACGGTCCACTGCATCAGTGGATTAAAGATTTTCTGATAGGGAGAGAACAAACTGTAATAATAAATGGCTCTAAATCAACACCAATAACAGTAAACTCAGGTGTACCTCAAGGAAAAGTCTTGGGTCCACTACTATTTTTAATTTACATAAATGATTTACCAAATTGCATTAGTTCAGGAACAAAAGTCAGATTATTTGCAGACGATTGCATAATATATAGAACAATAAAAACAAAACAAGACACAGATATTTTACAAAGAGAATTAGATGAATTACAGAAATGGGAATCAAATTGGAGCATGTCTTTCCACCCAGAAAAATGTCAGTTGTTAAGAGTAACAAAAAAACTAAAACAAATTAATTCCACTTATCTTATTCATGGCAAACCAGTAACACAGACTAAAAACTCAAAATACCTAGGTGTTATAATAAATGAAAAACTGTCATGAATCCACATATTGATGAAACTATAAAAAAATCCAACAAAGCATTAGGGTTTATTAAAAGAAATTTTTATAAATCAAATAAGAACATACAACTAAAATGTTATTTAACCTTGGTTAGGCCAATAATAGAATATGCATCCACCGTGTGGGACCCCTCAACTCAAGAAAACATTAAGAAACTGGAACAAACACAAAATAGAGCAGTGAGATTCATAACAAACGAATATTCACATTTGACTAGGGTAACACCATTAGTAAAATCACTAAATTTAGAAAGCCTTCAGGACAGAAGACTCAAAAGTTAAGTAGCAATTATACATAAAACACTGAACCATAATCTTCAAATACAAAAACAAAATTTAATAAAATACTCTGAAAGACACAAAAATAAAGGCACATTCCTCGTCCCATATGCTA
The DNA here is from genome assembly GCA_036873155.1 of Biomphalaria sudanica. Taxonomy (NCBI): domain Eukaryota; kingdom Metazoa; phylum Mollusca; class Gastropoda; family Planorbidae; genus Biomphalaria; species Biomphalaria sudanica. The sequence goes on along the minus strand of JAZGLO010006558.1, from coordinate 2,023,403 downwards.
GGACAAATTTGTACAAATACTCCTTCTTCCCTAGTGCTATTAGAGCATGGAATGGGTTGCCTGAGCTAGCCAGAAAAACCAGTGACTTGGCAGAATTTAAGTCATTGGTTAATATGCATGACTAAATGCATGACGCGTATAACGTAATCATCTTCTTTTTTGAAGTAACGTCTGTATTATATAAGATAAGATAAGATCGCGTACTAAAAATTATTTCGTTTAATTGTTCAGTTTATAATTTCATTCATTTAACAAAGCTATCGCTCTTTTTGTTTTTTGAATGTATCGGCTTCAGGTAATCCCATTTTCGCAGACCTAATTTTATTTTCGTAGCGAAAAAGAAAAAACTTGAAAAGATCATTAGTTAAGTTTAACATACATCTAAATCCAATCCACTAGATTAGTAAACACAAACTTAGACCCGCAGGCCGCGGGTAATGTCTGGCGAACATCCTTTCATTAGACATTACCAAATGGTTACACATTAACAGTGATTAACACATCTCTCTACTGAGTCTATTCCTAGGCCTAGGTCTAAAACTCTTATTGAACTCTAAGACGATAAAACTTCTTTTCGCAAAGATAGTTTTATGCTTTTACACATAAACATACTAATTATTGTCCATTCATTTCATATTTTATCAAATTAACATTCGAATTTGTTTTTCTAAAGCATTTTTAATACATTCGTTCGCTGTTCGCTAAATAAAGCTGCGTAGCCGTGTTGAGATAGGCCTATATTCATTCATGAAAAAATGTCACGCCTGCGCAACACAGAATGAACTCCATAAAAGCCAATTTTTAACTCTAGATTAGTGTAGATTTAGATCTATGTCTACCTCAAGATCTACTTTATACTTTAACACATGAACATACAAAATTAAGTCTATTCATCTCTAATTTTATTCAAATATATGTAGACCTACAAGCAAATGTTTTATTTTTTAAAAAAATGGATTTAAGCCTATTAGCTACTCTAATTTGATAGCTTCATTCACACTATTTTTACATTGACACATTCGCTTTACTTATTACATTATTATTTTGTTTAATTGTTTACAAAACACTCTCAGTGACTATATCGACAGTAATGCGCAAATAAAGACCCGCGGGTCGCAGGTAACATATGTCTAGTAGATCTATATTTATGAGAAGCCTCTCTATGAAGTTACAAGTTGTAAAGAGAACAGATCGTCTCTCACGACGTAAAATGCTACAGACCAGACATAAAGTTTACACTGACATGTATAATGACAGATACAGCATTTGCAAGTGTCCAATGCCAACAACTTTCAAATAAATATCAAGTCAATTATTGATTGAATTCAAAATATCGCAATACACTTTCAATAAAATATCAAGTCAATTACTAATTGAATTCAAAATATCGCAATACACTTTCAATAAAATATTAAGTCAATTATTGATTAAATTCAAAATATCGCAATACACTTTCAATAAAATATTAAGTCAATTATTGATTTAATTCAAAATATCGCAATACACTTTCAATAAAATACATTTGATCGTTCTGTTATATTTTTACTAAGCATATATCAACTCACTGTCTGCCAGTCTGGTAAAACTTTGTACACGTCATTTCTCCCACACCGACTCTCGGATCAAGTTGAAACTAATGCCAATTATTCATTGGCATAGAAAAGACACGAATCTACTAAAAAAAAAATACAATCTGTTAATTACTGGAAATCAATTATTTTGTTTGATATCAACATGGGAAATAAATCCTTCAGTAGTCGCAGATACTGTTAAATATGAAGGGTTTTCTCCCTTTATATAATTGAACACGTTATTTCTCCCACACCCATTTTCGTATTAAGTTGAAACTTAAAATAATTCTTTATTTTACCTTACTAAACATAATTAATTAAATAACTATCCAGTTAGTCAACTAATTACTGGTTTTTAATTATTTACATAATAACTATAGTGTCAATTTCTTGAGTATAAAAGGAAAATATTTCAATAATATTTTAGGTACAAACACTTTGAATAAATTACTTTTCTTTTCTTTGAAATGTTTATCATATAATTTCTAAGATCTGAATGTATCTGTTCAGTATCAAACATCTTCTGGTCTTTATGCCTTTCATCCATTGCCAGCATGATTCAAACACAGACAGAGGTGGACTCCACTAATGCGAGAAATAAAGAATGCCACACAAAGAGAAAGCTCTATTAAAAAAAAGTGATGAAAAAAAAAAACTAAATATCTTGTCAGGGATTATTTCTTCATTCGTTCACACGTAAACACATTTAGCCGTACAAGCAGAAAGGAAAAGAGGAAGAACAAGGGACACATGTATCATCTATTTCAGCATTTATTTATCGCAAGGAACAAGCTGCGAATCTAAGAAAAGTGAAAATGATGCCCCCAGCTGTTGCCTCTTGCCCAAGTCCGGCATATATCTGCCATCAGATTACATACGTACAGTTAGTAATAATAGCTAGATTCCCTAACGCACCCGCCCCTTTCCCCCTTTCTTTATACAATAAATAAAACGTCTCAGCCAAAGAGGGGAAATTTTCTTTGATCTAATATTTTAGTTCGCGGCTTCTCTCTCCGAAACATTTTTATGCCCCTGTTTTGTTTACGTCATCAGAACCTGTTGTTTACGTCACGGGGACTTTCTTTCTCGGGGCCCCTTTTTACAAACGACCTGTCATCGAAACGCCTCGAGGGATGTCTTGTTTCAACCCCCTGTTTCAGTTGAATACATTATAAACATCAGACAACCCAAATCTCACTTTATCCGTTGGTTAGAATGCGGCATCCCCACTTATATATATACCATAGAGAGTAAACTTTAGGAAGAAGTTCGTTGTTTGTTATTACAGTGTCTGGTCTTCCCAAAGGTTTATGTATTTAGTGAGTTCTTGGTCTAGGATTTACTCACAGACTTCTGGGGGTGATGATGTACTAACACGATATGAAATGTAACTAATGAAATTATATTAGAGGCGGTAGAGCTAAGTGTCTCCTGTCCTGTTTACTTAAAACACACACACAAAAAACGAACTTAAAAAAGAAAATTAATTACTTTTTAATTGATCTTCCCCGGACACTCGTGTTAAGCTTGTAAGTAAAAAAAAAATAAAGTTTCGCTTTCTAGGCAAAGCGAGTGTTGTACATATGAATACAGCGTGTGTGTGTGTGTGTGTTTGTGTCCATGGTGTAACGTGAGTCGGGTATGGCCGGTTCAATGATCGAGAGCTCTAATACAAGTCCCTAAACTTAGTCCAGTTATCAAATGGCGAATGACCGTGACTTGAACCTACGACCCTTGGGATTGGAACTAATAATCATTCGAGATTCAGTATTTTGTTGTGCTGAATATTTGATTTAATAAGGCAGTGGTTCCCAAACTTTTTGTTCAACGGAACACTTCGAACATTCTGATTATTTAGCGAAACACTTTGAACATTCTGATTATTTAGCGGAACACTTTGAACATTCTGATTATTTAGCGGAACACTTTGAACATTCTGATTATTTAGCGGAACACTTTGAACATTCTGATTATTTAGCGAAACACTTTGAACATTCTGATTATTTAGCGAAACACTTTGAACATTCTGATTATTTAGCGGAACACTTTGAACATTCTGATTATTTAGCGAAACACTTTGAACATTCTGATTATTTAGCGGAACACTTTGAACATTCTGATTATTTAGCGGAACACTTTGCTTATTTTTTATATTGAGATTAATTCACGCGGTGGCCTACTAATTAATTATTTCAGCAGTTTGTGAAACACTTATTTAGGCCTCTCGGAATACTAGGGTTCCGCGAAACAAAGTTTGGGAAACACTGGTCTAGAGCTTTTAGAAACAATATTGAAAATTATTAGAAATGTTTGCTGTTCAGAGGATACAGTGTAAACGACGTAGGCTTTTAGAAACGTTTAGAGAACAAATCTTGTACGAAAATATAGAACAAATAAAATGAGCTTTCAAAAAAATCTTATAACAATATAGAAAACCCAAATCTCACAAACTCAGAGGCGGCCCCCATCAAATTCACCAATGGACGAGAAATATATTCAAGCCATAGTCTTGTTTTGATCGTTTAGAGAAATTTTAAAAATTTGGCGTTATTTTTCACATAAGACAAGATCTAGATTTCTTGACTAGTTCTAGATATGATATAGTCAAGATCTAGAATCTAGAACTACATCTTGATTAGATCTCTAGACTATTATCTATTATATAGTTCCTCACTTACATATCGGTACGTACTGCCGTCTTCGGCTCCTACCATGTACCATCCAGAGGCGTATTTTGGCACTGTAGTAATTATGTAACATGAGGGTTCATATTGCATGAACATTCTGCCCTGGCCTCTGACTCTCTGTTCGACAAGAACTCTGCATCCAATGTTCAGAAGGTCGTTCCTTTTCCTCCTGGGGATTAAGGGTGGATTCAGGCTGATGCGACTCTAGGAAGGTGTGTGTTTCCCTATCAGCCTCCATATGGTTTTGGGTAGCGTCAGCTGAGGCTACTTCTGCATGCATTGACAACATTTCTGCCGCTGCGGGTTGGCTTGTGTGGATGACTACAGTGTTGGATTGCCTAGTATTCAGTGGCACTTCAACTGACAATTCTGCTGCCTTGGGGGCAGGTTGCAGTTGTACTCCCTGTGGTTGTTCTACGGATTCAACCTAAATGTTGCTCACTGCTGCACAAACATTAGGGCAAGCTCGAGTGAAGTGGTCCCGGCTGCCACAATTCGAGCAGTAGCTTTAAGAAGGGTGTTGCTGGTGAGCCCGGTTCCCTGGCTTCTTTCGCCGACCTTGGAACCTGTTCCTCAGCTTGCAATTCCTAGCAAGATGGCCAGGTTTGCCACATGTGTAGCATTTTCTGTTCTTGAAAGGCCTCCTCTGGCTAAGGGTGCGCTTTGGTTGTGAGGCAATCTGTCTCACACTGCCGCTAATGTGATCAGGTTGATGATGGTTGCAGTGGGGACAGCTAGAGTTCTGTGGCCCCGAAAGTTGTAGGCGCACAATCTGGGCTGCAAGCTCATCCACTTGCTTGGAGAGAGCAGCTAGCTGGCCTTCATCCTTTATCTCACCGCATGTGAGATTGACTTGTGGTGCGACATCCTCGTCCTTTGCCCACCTAATGGCCATGTCTCTTAACACCAGGAATTCGGTTTCTGGCCTATTGTGTAGTCTCTCTCGCAGGTCTCTCCTTAGGGTCCTGTCACTGAGGTTTTCTACAAACTGGTCCCTCAGGATAGACTCGCTGAAGGGAGTTTCAGATAGAGCTCTCTGCCTGTCAGTGAGTGCTTCAAATGCCTGAAGGAGACGGTGTGAGTAGGTGCGGACAGACTCATTTGGGTGCTGTCTTATTCTGAACAGCTGCCCAATGAGGCAGTTGATGCTCCGCCTTTCTCCATAAGTGGAGCGAAGAACTTGTACCAGGGCATCTGGACATGCCCTTGTCGTCTGAGGATGACACCTAAGTTCGGCCTTCACTGCCTCACCTAGATGTGAAATCAGGAACTCGCACTTCTCATCTGGCTGCTGTATGTGCTGGGACTTCTATGTTTATGTCTAATATCTCTATGTCTTGAAGGAACTCTTCGACTTCCCATGCTGGGCCATCGCCATGGAAGCGTCGAATGTTCCACTCCGTTCTTGGCATCACAATCACTTTCTAAGACGGCTGCATTCTTGCTGCTGCTGCTGCTGCCTCGCTGTTCATCTACGTAACTACTCAACAAAACTAAAGCCTACTAACCTCTCAATAACAATACCAAAAAAAAAAACAACTTAACTTCCACTAGCTCTACTTCCTATCAATGAACTCTAACACGAACCTAATCTATCCTAATCCCCCAAAAAATATGCGTGTCTGGTCACTCAAGCACAGATCCCCCTTCGGACACCAAAAATGTGAGCAGGTCAGGCAGGCGCGAGTGGATAGACCTATTAACTGCTGCTCAACATTAAAATTTACCAACAGTAGGCAGATGTTAGCGCTACTGGGTGGGCTCAATCTGTGCACCTCGGTATGGTGACCAAGGGTCTAGAGTCTCCTAAGTAGCCAGACATACTAACTATACTAACCTAAACTAAATGAAAGCAAGATAACGAAACTTTACTTTAGGATAAATAAACAAAACGGAACTTTATTTACATAAAAATAAATGAATCAATAATAAAATATAATATATACACTAACCACTATAAACAACTAATACCAACCCCCCTGCTACTAAACTTACACTACCACAAACACTACACTACAAAAACAAAATAACACTAGATTCTAGATCTACAGCAAGAGTTACAGCAGAGTAATAGCAGTTATAATCAGCAGTTACATTCAGCAGCTAAAAGCAGCAATAATAGCCTGCAATACATAAAATCATATATCCTATTAGATCTAGAAAACTCAAAGCAGGACTGATGGACGCTGATATCTTTAAATCACATGCTCAAAACATAAACTGCCAACTAGAAAATAAAACTAAATTAAAATATATCTAGCATATTTACACACAGTTAGACATAGATCTAGTAAAAGAAAATCTAAAAAATTTCTACACTTACAGGCCGTCCCAGGTACAGAAATATAAAATAATTACACGACAGACCACAAAGATCTTCGGCTGTCACACAGACATACTATACTAACCACTGGTCAACTGTACACTGAAATGTTTTAAAACAGCGTGGCATCACTTTTTATACACCCCACCCTAACCTACACAAAAAGCGGAAGTACAAATAATAAATTTGGCACTAGCCTATAAAAAATAGAATACATAAAAATATAGCTCTGGGAGCGCAAGCTCACATTAAGAAACTGGAACAGACACAAAATAGAGAAGTGAGATTCATAAGAAACGAATATTCACACTTAACCAGAGTAACACCTTTAGTAAAATCACTAAATTTAGAAAGCCTTCAGGACAGAAGACTCAAAAGTAAAGTAGCAACTATACATAAAACACTGAACCATAATCTTCAAATACAAAAACAAAATCTAATAAAATACCCAGAAAGACACAAAGATAAAGGCACATTCCTCGTCACATATGCTAGGACAAATTTGTACAAATACTCCTTCTTCCCTAGTGCTATTAGAGCATGGAATGGGTTACCTGAGCTAGCCAGGAAAACCAGTGACTTGGCAGAATTTAAGTCATTGGTTAATATGCATGACTAAATGCATGACGCGTATAACGTAATCATCTTCTTTATTATATAAGATAAGAAGATAAGAAGATCTAGATCTAGAATTGATCTAGATAAATCTAGAACTAGAATCTAGAACTAGAATCTAGATCTAAAATCTAGAACTAGAATTCAGACTAGAGATAGAATTGGAATCTAGGGTAGAACTAGATTTCTAGACTAGTTCTAGATCTAGTTTAAATCTCGATCCATACTCTTGATCTAAACTATATATAAATCTAGATTTAGATCTATCTAGATCTCGATCTAGAATCTAGACTAGGTCTAGAAGCAAGATTAGCTAGATCTAGACTAGGTTAAGGTCAAGACTAAATAGACTCTTGATAAAGATCCAGAACTAAAGCTATAGCCTAATCTAGACTAGAATCTAGACTAGATCTAGAAATAGAATCTAGATCTACTAGAGCTAGATATCTAGATCAATATTATGATTAGGATTAGTAGGCCTACATCTAGGTTATAGTGCACATGTGCTGTTCACATCAGATTCGCTTCTTGATGTGATACTACTGCTTACATAATAAGTAAATCTGCACCCTTAAGCTATTAGAAGATAAACTATTTTCTTAATGGATTAGAAATGTAAATTTTGTTTAAATTTATTAATACAATTAAATCTAAATCTAGATCTATGTCAGGCCTCTATTTATTATTCTTTAGATTGTTGCCAAGTTTATAGCGAAATGAGGATACGTGAAAACTGCGCGCTATAAAAGTGGTTCTTTTTTTATGATCTAAAATATCATGATGTCCGATTTTCATTTTCTGTTCTAGTTTCTGAGATCTAAACGGGACGGACGGACAGACGGGCCACACAAAACAAAACTTTTCGCTTTTCGGGCGCCGCTAAAAATGGATCATTTGTTATGGAGTGTTTGTGTGTGTTTGTATGGTGACGGTGGGAAGAGGATAGCGATTGGTTGTGAATAGTGCAACATAGTTGGTATTGTCGTCACTTGGTCTTAATAGGGGAGGCGACTCCAGAACGTGAGACTGAAAAGTTGTGTTATTGTAGTGAGTTAGATTAAAGATATTATTACTAAAGTCTAATACATTATCACATTTATCACAAGTTGATTTTGTCTAAATTATTTATAAAGTTATATTAGTATTGTTCACAAGGAAGTTAATCAAGTTATTTGATGTCCTAATTGTTAAGATATAATGCGCCTACCAGCAGTTGTCTACCAGCAGTTTGGTGATACAAGCCAACGACCGATAACAACACCATTACAATTCAATTCGTTCTTTATTTCTTACTAGTCGGACATTACCCGCGGCCTGCCGGCCTTAGTTTGTGTTAACAAATCTAGTGGATTGGATTTAGATGTATTTATGTAAAAATGCTTTTGAAACACAAATTTGAAGGTTTATTTTATTAAATAATGTAATCAGTAGACTCTAATATTAATTATAATGTGTCAAAGTAAAAAAACATCTGTTCAAAGTGGAGTTTTAAAAATTAGATCTAGATCCTTTCGATCTTATCATTATGTAAACATAGTAAACATGGCCTAGATCCATTAAATAGTAACTTTCATAGAGTTGGTCAACTTTTTTTTTTTTGAGGGTCTTAAGTTTGTTTTAGAGATACTATACATGCGTCACGGTTCGAGTTAGCAGCCAAGGACCATTTATGCTAAGTTTTATCAAGATTGGTCAAACGTTGTTGATTTCTATTCGAGACATAAATACGCCTTACTTTCTACTTTATAGTATAGATATTCTTGCATAAGAAAAAAAAAGTATTCCCAACAAAATTTTGGTGTTGGACCGCTCATCAAAATAAGAAAAAAAAACAACAAAAAAAAAAACGGAATGCTGAACGTATTTTCGTTACTGAGAAAAAACTTCATGCACACACACACACAGACACCTTGCATTACGTCAGAAGCTAACATGGAACCTTCAATCGTCCGACCATCAGTAAGTCGTAAATCCCTACCCCCCTGCCCCCCGCACACCGCCAACGAAGCCAGTAATTGCGAGGCGTCGCCTAGACCTGACTGCACTCTTAAAGGGAGGGTCCAGATCCTTCCCATGTAACATCCTTCTAATCAACCTGAACAGCCAAACAAAAAGAACGTACTAACATTCATTCGCCATTTAACGAATCCCATAATTTAATTGAAAGTACCACAAGTACAAGACTCCCAACACGTGAACTGGTAGTGTTAGTCCCAGACCAACCACCAGAGCGACTCAGTTTTAATTCCAAAAAAAAAAAAAAGTTTCCCTTGCAGGAAAATCCGATTAAAATCCGGATCCAGAAGTCCGCTATCCTTTCCTCCTCCTCCCCCCCCCCCCCGCACCGTTCCATCCCTCTCCTTGCGTCCAAAACAATCTTCATTTCTTTTGACTCGGGCATGATATGAAACAGAGGGTCCTTTGTTTACTCAGCACCGCCGCTTGGGTTTCATTTGTTTCCATTCGCAACCAACTCGGTGATTACCCGCCAATGTCTCCTGTATTTATTTCTCCAGCCCCTTGTATTTATTCCGGCTGGATGTAAAATTTATTCACAGCGTATGTTGGATTTCTAATCTCTTTTTTTTGGTCCCTCCCTCTTTCTCTTTTACCCTACTCTTTTACCCTACTCTTTTACTCTACTCTTCTCAAACTATTCTATTTTCCCCTCCTTCTTCAGCACCGCCGCAGCTTCTCATTCTGCGGGTGATGGCCGATCCAGTGTTTAGAAGCAACTAAACTGTTAAGAATGAAATTGATGAAAATCTTTGAGGAGGAATGTAGAAAGAACATTCACCCCCCCCCCACTTTTTACTTGCTCTGTGTATCCCAGTATATCTCTTTACCTTTAAAAAAAAGTACCATACGGCTGTGGGCGGTGACAATAACATTAGTGGGGAAAGGGAGATAATTGAAGGTATCGTTGGATTTTTTGTTCCCTTGACTGAAGGGAGAGCACGGATTCAAGGAGATTCTGCGCCAATGGCTCTCAGAAAGTCATCAAAGAACCCAGTTATCTCTGGGGAATCCTTAGTGTTGCAAGGAGCTGGAATGGTGCTTACCCGTATATATATATATATATAAAAAGAGAAAAATGTGACCCAGGAAACTACAGACCAGCATCACTTACCAGCATCACATGTAAAATCCTAGTAAAATGTAGCAACATCATAGACTACTTAAACAGACATAATGTCCTCACCCCATACCTACTCCTCTATAAGAAATATAGATCATGTGAAACACAACTAATAGGACCAATTAATGGTTTTTCTAAAGGTTTAGATAATAGTGAACAAATAGATGCTATCTTACTAGATTTTCCCAAGGCTTTTAACAAAATTCACCACCAAAGTTTGCTTAAAAAATTAAAATATTTCGGCATTAATGGTCCATTGCATCAGTGGATTAAAGATTTTCTGATAGGGAGAGAACAAACTGTAATAATAAATGGCTCTAAATCAACACCAATAACAGTAAACTCAGGCGTACCTCAAGGAACAGTCTTGGGTCCACTACTATTTTTAATTTACATAAATGATTTACCAAATTGCATTAGTTTAGGAACAAAAATCAGATTATTTGCAGACGATTGCATAATATATAGAACAATAAAAACAACACAAGATACAGAAATTTTACAAAGAGAATTAGATGAATTGCAGAAATGGGAATCGAATTAGAGCATGTATTTCCACCCAGAAAAATGTCAGTTTTTAAGAGTAACTAAAACAAATACTTCCACTTATCTTATTCATGGTAAACCAGTAACACATACTAAAAATGCAAAATACTTAGGTGTTATAATAGATAACAAAAAATGTTGATCAAACTATCAAAAAATCAAACAAAGCATTAGGGTTTATTAGAAGAAATTTCTATAAATCAAATAAGAACATAAAACTAAAATGTTATTTAACCTTGGTTAGGCCAATAATAGAATATGCATCCTCCATTTGGGACCCCTCAACTCAAGAAAACATTATGAAACTAGAACAGACACAAAATAGAGCAGTGAGATTCATAATAAACGAATATTCACATTTGACTAGAGTAACACCTAGAATGCCTTCAGGATAGAAGACTTAAAAGTAAAGTAGCAATTATACATAAAACACTGAACCATAATCTTCAAATACAAAAACAAAATTTAATACAATTCTCAGAAAGACACAAAGATAAAGGCACATTCCTCGTCACATATGCTAGGACAAATTTGTACAAATACTCCTTCTTCCCTAGTGCTATTAGAGCATGGAATGGGTTACCTGAGCTAGCCAGGAAAACCAGTGACTTGGCAGAATTTAAGTCATTGGTTAATATGCATGACTAAATGCATGACGCGTAGGACGTAATCATCTTCTTTTTTGAAGTAACGTCTGTATTATATAAGATAAGATAAGATAAAATCTAATATTTCTATAGTTCGTCAAATATTCTCAGTTCAAAGTTATCTCTCATTTCTATCTATCTATCTATCTGAAAAAAGGGTGAAATATAAAAGTACCACTTTGTTGTGAACATTAAATTTTAATTCCCCATGTAACTCTTTTGATATAGTCGTATAGATAAATTACATTCCAAAAGTGAGAAGAACCTTTTAAATTAAGTAAATTAAGTTTATAATTCAAATTATCGTTTATCCTGATTACATACAATTTCACTTTTACAATAGTTCTGTTCAAGTCACACCTTCATAGAACCTAGACACGGATATCGAAAACGGCTCTAACAATCAGCTCCGAAATATATTTTAAATATAACATTCGTTAGTAATTAAGAGAAAAATAATCGGTCAATAAGTTGTATACAGGAGGTAAATGTTTGTTTTAAAGTGTTTTTTTGTTTTCTTGTTCATAGTTGTCAAATACATTTTAAGTAAATAAAACGCTACGGACACGCCAACCATTGAAAACGTGGATATCGTAGAGATGAAAATATTCCCACGCATCAAATACACATTTTATGTTATATAGACATTTATACTGTCAAACAATAAGATATTATTAATAGAACTATTTTTAAAATGACGATTAAAAATAGTTACTGTTTGATGTCAAAAAAATAAATAAATAAAACTAACTAAGGAAGAACAGTAATAAATTAGATCTTTTTTTTAGTCTAATTAACGTGATCTGTCAGATATATTTGATAATTATTAATTAGCTGTTATAATTAACTCTATCATATTAGGGTTGGATTAAAATATAAAAAGCTGCATTGAAATAAAATAAAAAGATAAATACAATTCTAATCTGACGTAATCTATATATTCTTCTTTCCGTCGGATATTTCAGTTTTGAGTCTAAGTTCGCAGTTAAGAATGACTTCATCTTCATCTGTTTTTTCTGAACCCACTTTCATAGCTCATACGTATTTATGCTATAATACACTTTAGGGGTACGGTGGCCAAGTGATAGCACGCTTGATTTACCAACCGAAGGGTCTTGAGCTGAAATCCTGGTGGAGACTGGGAATAAGAATTTCGGAAATGTATACGTCCCTGAGCCCACTTAGCTCTGAATGGTGCCTGAATAACGTAAAGTTGGCTGCTTGTTTCGCTGGCCACTTGACACCCTCGTTAGCATAGAAACAGGTTGGGTAGACATCATCTGCCTTCGTATATCGCATTATTTATAACTTGTCTCATCTGAAAGACATTGACTATATATCTGGATAGACAAAACTATACACTCATAGTGTTACAAAAAAGGTAGATCGTTGTTGACTGACTATGTACATCTGTTAAAGCTATATTGAATTTCAGTTACTTTTGGCCTACTCTCGGTATATACATCTAATTACGCATCCAGTAAATCTGTAATTTATTTATAATTTATTGCTCTGATAAGTCATTATAAAATCGGTTTTGGGGATTTCACTACAATTAATTGTTTTGTATAAAATAAAGAAAAAATTAAATCCAGAAGTTAAAGTTATGTCCCTTCTCTTGGATTTCCTTCACATGAACTTTTTCCTCTTTTCAATAATTTCTTTTCTTTTTTTTTTTCCTTCTATCGAAAATTCCTTCGTTTCAAGAAATCACCCAGAAGTCGCCACCGCCCCATCCATCGTGGAACCTCGTCCCGCCTCCCCCCCCCCCCATCTATCTTCCAGTTTCATGAAAGCCTCTGGCTACGAATCCACTCGCTCGATTGTCAATATGAATCAAGCCTGGTTCTCGAAGGCTTAAAGGGCTCCTAATTATCACATTCTGCCGCATTTTGGCTCCGCCACTGTCACCCAAGGGCGCCAGAATGGAGTCAAACGTTAACAAAGCACAACAAAATAAACTTGAGGAAAACCAATAATAGAACAAAAGGGGCCTCGGGTCATTAGCGCCCCCTGTTATATCCCCAGTTGATTTTTTTCTTTGGATTTTCTTTTTTGTTTCTCTGGTTCTCTCTGTTCTGCCCCACGATCCCGTTCCTTCAAGCGAACACTGCATTTTATTGCAATTGGCTTTTGCCGACCGATAATGTAGCAGGGTTTTGAAAATAGAGTTTCACTCGCTAGAGCTTCCACTCCTAGTAATCAATCTCATACAAGTTTTGTGCAGCGCTCTGGTTTTCTCGTGAAAATTGTGGAGACAATTTGGTTTCCTTAATTGTGTTTTTTTTTTTGTGTGTGTAAGATTCTTGGTTCTGCCAGAACAATGCAGTTCCGGAATATCTCTTTGAGCATCTCAAAAGGACGTAGAGATATATAAAGAAAATGAGATGGGTTTTGGAAATGTAATTGTGCCTTGATTTTGTTTGCAAGAAGTATTTGGCTTTGATAGAATAGTGTTATTTACATTAAAAAGGTTTTACAAAGTATAAAAGGGAGGTCGCGTAGCTCAAAGTGTTAAATGTCTCATAGATAAGATATTCTCTCTCAAAATTAAGGACCTTAAAAACATTTGAGCTTTACAGACGAACTTGCTACTTAAGTAGTGAAATAAAAACTAGGTTATAATATTTATTCAAAGTTCTGTATTTCGATTTATTGTTTGAAAGATTGGTATTGAGTTTGTATTATACAATAGGTAGATATGTGATAAACAAAATACCCACGGTTATATCATTTAATTTTAATTTAGTTTCTAGTGGTGGTTAGGTTAGCTATTGAATTTCAGTTACTTTTGGATTACTCTCGGTATATAAACTAAAGACAGCTTTCAAGCCAAGAGGTGAAGTTTTGGACAGATGAACAGACTTACGAACGGGCGAGTGAAATGGCTGAGTGAACTCTTCTGATAGAGGGCAGCTACGACATCCGAAATCTCGCGCATGCGTGGTCAGTATTAAGTACCGAGGACAAAACTGAGTAAGTTCAGGGGCGGGAGACGAAGAGGGAAATAGAAGAGAGAGGAAGAAAAAAAAAACCCTCTCGTCTTTTACATGTGTGAGTGGTTCCTCATTTTCCCGGCGATCAGGCCCGGAACCAATAAACTTCCTGTCCCCAGGGGGGCTGTTACTAGTAATTTAGTGACAGTACTATGTAGTGCCTCTCACACTGGCATGTCTCTGGACAAACAAGTGTTGCCATTGCTTCTACATCTCCTCCCCTGAACCCACATCTCTATTCCCTACGTCTGGGAGGAAAGACAACTCATAGTCCGATGCGTGACAAAACAATTTTATACTTGATACAATGTCTCTTCAACCAATAGTCCTCTCTGTTGGTAGCATTGCCTGGAAGCAACAGTTGCAAGATGGCTCGGAAGAGGTGGCTAGTACCATGATTGAACGCACCCAATATTGCGAGTTTAATTTGCTTTTTAAGGGAGATGTAAAGTTAGAGAGGTCGTGTGTGTGTGTGTGTGCGTTAGTGGTGAATGAAAGCCGAGATGAGGCCCTGTTAAAAACAAAATATTTGTTAAAAACAATAGCACAAAAAATAAGGGGGAACATTTTTTTTTCAACCTTTATTGAAGCTGCGGATAACATAGGATTTTCTGGCATTGGAGAAGTTCACTAATCCTCTTGTAGGTCTAATTTTATTTCAGTACACCAAAGTAGATTCTAATGTTAACGGAGTAATGAAGTTAGAAGGCATTCTTTTCACTTGACAAATGATCAGCCCCCTCACTGCATGCAGCGGAGCATTCCATAGTTTGATTGAAGACTATATCACCCTGGATATTTGTGTGATGAAACGGTTCTATGCTAGAAAAGAAACAGAATTAAATTTAAGAAAAAAATTCTTTAAGATCATAGTTCAACAACAAGAAACATAAATAAAAAGTTCAACCAGCAAAAAATATAAAAATCCTCTTTAAAAAAAGCTTCTCTAAGTGTAAAGAACTCAATATCTTTCAATAATGTAGAAGTTATTACCCGCATTCATTATCAAACAACATAATAATTACCAGCCTTTCATTGACTGATTGGTTCATATTTTAATTCATTCATGTTTTGTTATGTAAATTAAATAATCTTGTAACATTACAACTTGATCCGAAATTGGGTGTTGGAGAAATGAGGTGCTCGGAGTTTCGTGCGAATAGTCAGAGTGTGTTAATGCAAACTTATCACCTTTTCAATAATCTTGTTTTAGGTAAGAACATTTATACATGATACGATGAACTTTTGATGTACTAGAAACCAGTTCAATGATCATCTTAACGCAATTGCAAGATATATATATATATATTTAATGAATTCACACTCTATTTTATACTAATTATTTGTACATGGTTTATTTAACAAAATATTTCAAGCTGCGATGTTTTGGTGCAGCCATTTTGGCACTGGGCGTTGTTAGGCTTGACTTTTGGAAGCGTCCAACTCCGTTCAATCAAATCTCTATCATATGAGACACACAAATCAATAATTATAATTATTAGATCTTGAAATTGCATTTTGAATACATCTTACAGTGGGGTTAAACTACGGAAACCCTAATACGCCACTGTCAACCGGAGCCTCAATCTGGTGCCTTGGTGATTACCAGCAATAAAATGTATGGACATTCGCCTTTACATCTGGTGACGGCCTTCAGACTTATCTGTGTACGTTCACAAGATCTCCAACCCTAGCCCTGTAATAAAGTGGAAAGCTATTAAGCGCTTAACCGATATGCCCCTATCCTTCCATGCGTGATTCTTGGCAAATTTATTTCCAATAGGCTCCTGAAAGAAGAAGAAGAAAAAAACCAATTAGAAATCTTTGGCATTGGCATTATGCTGCGCGTTCCTCGTTTCATTTTCTTTCTGTATTCGTTCCATCTCTCTGTCTGTCTGACTCTTTCTCTCTCTCTCTCTCTCTCTCTAGCTTTCCTCTTAAGCTCTATTTCTTTTATTACATCCCCTCTCTCTCTGTCTTCAGTCAAAAGTGATTTCTCGAGCTAGTGGTGGGAGATATCGCGTGACATTTCTATGTGACCAATCGGATGGAAACAAAGTTTCCCCCCCCCCCCCCAAAGTTCTATTAGGAATTATATAAAAAAAATATTTCTGTGGTGACAGAAGAAACATAAATAGCAATACGTTTGATTGGTTATGAAGGAAATCGATTCGAAGATCATTAAATTCAAAACACGATTAGACTTATCTATCTATCTATCTATCTATCTATCTATCTATCTATCTATCTATCTATCTATCTATCTATCTATCTATCTAATCTATCTATCTATCTATCTATCTATCTATCTATCTATCTATCTATCTATCTATCTATCTAATCTATCTATCTATCTAAGAGGCACTGCGGATGAGTGGTAAAACGGTAGGATTTCTTATTTTGTGATCTTTAGAGTCCAGCCAACTTCATAAGTTTGGGAAAAGTAAAAACGTTTGGTCTTTGTGCTGGTCACATGACATCCTCCTTAACCGTGGTCCACAGAAACAGAGGATTGCAAAGTTTGAAAGTGGAATTTACTTAACTTCATTATGTGTCTAACTAATATATAATATTTAACATACAGCTCAGAGCGCAGAATGTCAAACCGTTTGGCACCACATTTCTTTAGGGATGAGACCCGTTTTTCTGTTGCTACAGTGTGTATGTTCTCACTCTTACAATGCATAGGTAAATACAAGAATTACGAATATAATGGTAAAAAGTTGTCTCATTTGTATAGTATTGATAATGAAATTGTGCCCTTTCACCTCAGGCAGATATTCAAACCATAAATACTAGTAAGTGCCTTATAGACCACAAGGTCTGAAAGAGGAACTTTAAAAAAAAAAAAATTAAATATGAATATTAACAAATAAATTAAAAAAATGTATGCATAAAAGCTTTCAAAAAAATTGTGTTAGAAATGGATCCACCCTTAATATACCGTTGAAAGTTTGTATACATGGATTATTTTGAAATGTGTGCATATGGATAGCGGATAGCGTAATTAATTTTATAAATAAAATGGTTTGCTTTCGAAAAAAAGAAGCAGCTGCACCATAGACTTATATACTATATCTAGACTGGACATGGAGATTTTTTAACACTACAAAAAATGTCGTGTATATTTTTTAGAAAGTTGGATCAAGGCGTTGTTTCGTAAAGTAGTTAAAAGAAGTAATGTTTTTTTTTTTTACTTTTTCAACCCTAACCTATGTAACATATAATTTAACTTTTAGATCTAGATCTAGTAATAGGGTTTGTTGGACTAGTCCGTTTCTTTTCTTTGATTATAAAGTATTGGGCCGGAAGTCGCTTTTTTCCCTATATATGTTTGTATTTTTCAGTTCTCTTTTTAAATTAAACTGACATTATTATGCTATAATTTTAAGTGTACCTGATAGAGAAAAAAATTCTGCACAAAAATACGGATAGTTGGGATATAACCCGATAGAGGCTATAAAAAGAAAAGACCCGAAACTAGCGCGTGAAACTACACATTTACAGTACTTTATTTAATGAGTATTTTACCCAAGATCTGTGTTGTTGTTTTTTTGGACTAGCTTATTTCATGTACCCGGCATTTTCCGATACACAATATCATACACAAAATAATTGTTGAAAAAAATTGAAGTGATTTTAAACTTTAAATGATTACTTAAAAAGGTGTTACTCTAATCAATGTTGAATATTATTTTGTTATGAATTTCAATGTTTATTTTGTGTCTGTTCTAGTTTCTTAAATTTTTCTTGAGTAAAGGGGTCGTTTTTCTCCTAATGGGTATATCTGATTTCTCTAAGCAGCCTTTGTAAAATATTTGTCGTAAATAACGCTATGTTTATAAAAGAAAAATCGCATGACTGCATTATGATGAATGTACGTGTTAGTTCAATATCTTTTATATTACTAGGTAACTATAAATAACCGCATAAATAGACGTAAGTTTAATTTTTTTTCTGTTAGATAAAGTCATATGGCAAATTTTTGTTTATATCCTAATTCTAAAAAGGAATAATAATAGAATTATACAGTAAAAATAATCATTACTTTTTTATTTTAATAGTTTTGAAAGTCTAACTGAGTTTGCTACACCATGAGTCAGTCCTTCTTTTCTAATTGTTTAGAAATGAGTGTAAAAATGTAGGCTTCGATATTTTTAGCCTGAATTTAAGAAGTTACAAACTTCAAACAACTAATATATTGCCTCTTCCATAAAACTTTGTACTTAAAAAAAAAATTATCCAATGCTCGAAATCCTGCTTGTATACTTAGGCCCTATTGAAATCGATCCGGTATCTTCCGGTATCAATGTATTAAGTAGCAATAACCCCGCAAAAAAATTAAATGAATGAAGATTGAGATATACATATATTTTTGTGACGGTACGCACCGGTACGGGGTACCGGCACCTTTTTTCAATGTCGGGAAAAATGATTACTTTTCTTGTAATTCAACGTTAATTGTTAATTTATTATTAGTTGAAAGTTAGGCAATCTATCACTGAGTACCGGAGCCGCTTTTTTATTTTTACAAAAAAAAAAAAGCACTTTATATACTTTCAGCCGACATGCCGTATTATTAAAAACACCTTTATGTGAACTTCTCAGTCATCTAGAGTCATAGACAGTCATTTTTTTAGACTAGATTTAAGTAGAGTCTAGACCTAGATTGAGTAGTCGTATTATTATAAAAAAAAAATAATAATCAGTCATTATAGACATCATTCGCAATTTATTATTAGGTCTCGGCATTGAAAAGTAAATCTATTAATAAACTATAATAGATCTAAGTCTAAGTACTAACTTATTAAATAAGTCATTATAAGTAGAAGTATTATAATGAATATTGTATAGATCTAGATTATAGATAGATCTATAGATAGATCTCTAGTTTAGTAGATTAAGTATAGAGTATAGTAAACGTATTACAGTATTATTAGATCTATGTCTTATGTCTATATCTAATAATCTAATAATTAAAAAACTTTAGTCTTTATTAATATCTAGACTTTTTCTAATAAAAACTGACTATAGGCATAGCATAGGCTAGACTCGGCAATCGAGTCTCAAGATAGAATCTATACTGTTACTAGATCTATTCGATTTTTATATATAGATCTAGACTAGAATTAGATTATATAATAGATCTAAATATACTAATGGAGAGATGATATGAGGTCTTAGCTAATAGCGTTGCGCAAGAAACAAACCTGGGTTTTTCTAAACTCTATACTTGGTATGTAATAGTAAAACAGCACCTACCTAAATAAATCGTAACTAGAAATAAAAAACCTATATTTATTGTAGTATATATAGGTCTGTGATTGTATTTTATATAGCCTTCATAACTTCTTCTATAGAGAAATGACTTTTGTAATTTCTTTTACTGAAAATTGGGCTATTCGCGTCTGACACATATATAATTTTTATGTTCAGCAACAAACCCTATTGAACATCAAAAATAAGAGTACTCTCGTCTCATAATTATTATTTTGCAATTTTTGGATACATAATCTAGAAAGATCTAGGTAATCAATCTATTTAAATGTACATAGGATGATTTAAATCAACAGGAATTATTGATTTTTGAAACATTATCTCAATGGAAACAAACAGGAAATACCTTTGTTTCATATATTTGCGTGAATATCCGAGAAATGATTTTGCATTATTACTAAACTTTGAAAACTAAAGATCATTACATTTCTAAGACAGAAAAGATTGATTGGGGCGACTCCCCTTAGAGCCTAAAAAAGAGTTTACGTACATAAAAATCTATATATGTATAGGTCTGTGAATCGATCAATCGCGGATAAGAATTTATTCCCGGTTTCCAGTCTAGATATAATATATAAGTCTATGAGCTGCACCTAACTAAGCCACAAAAATGGTGAATAAATATTTTTAGTGGCCTAGGAAAGGGGAAAAGACGCTATTAGTTATGTGTGGTTTGTCCGTCCGTCCGTGCGTCCGTCCCGTTTAGATCTGGTAAACTAGAAAGATAGGGAAAATCCGACATCACAATATTTTAGACCATACAAAGTTCTGATGCAAATACTACTTTTTTCTTTTCTGAAAGCGAAAAATCTAATTTTTAAAATCAGGTATGCAAGCAGTTTGTTTTTTCAAAAAAATACACCATTTTTACAACTAGTCACTATTAATAGTAATAAACGCTGGGTGCAAGTAAGTAAGGGGGATACCCAATCACCATATTTTTAACACATTTATGCATATGGTTTTAGAATTTTTGTCAAATTTGTTTTTTTCAATTGTATTACAAAGTTAAATATATTCTGAACTGCGGAGCTGCGGTAACGCTATGATACTGTCAACTTGAGACCAATCAGGTAATCATTTTAAGACATCAGTTAGGCCCACTCACTCGCTACTCTACATTCACTTTTACCAATCCCTTGGTCTGCTGGACCGTTGGGGCTTCACACAAGATCTATAAACCTTTTTACTCCATTCTTCTCTGTCATTTGCGTTTGTTAGAATTTCTAAAAATATTGAAACCTGCCTGGGTTAACCACTTCAGGGGCCTATTTTGAGTTTGTGTTGCCACACAAACTGTCTTTGTAGCCTTGTTTAATAGTGTTTTCAGTTTTTGAAATCTAATAGACGAACGGACAGACAAACTACGCAAAACGAACAAATTTGTACAAATGCTCCTTCTTCCCTAGTGCTATTAGAGCATGGAATGGGTTGCCTAAGCTAGCCAGAAAAACCAGTGACTTGGCAGAATTTAAGTCATTGGTTAATATGCATGACTAAATGCATGACGCGTATAACGTAATCATCTTCTTTTTTGAAGTAACGTCTGTATTATATAAGATAAGATAAGAACTAATAGATGGTTTTCCTCTTATTTATGGCGGGGGCGCTAAAATGAAGTTATGTGCGCTTTACAAGCGTGTTCTTTGCATATGAAGAACAAAAAATAAAATAGTTAGAAACTGTTTTTGATGTAGGAGAAAGCGGCCATTATTATTTGGTCATAAAACTCACCAGCATTCACTCTGATCACTATCTCCAACATGTTGGAGCATATTTGTGTAGGCCATGTTGGTTTCGTTTGGACGTTTCTGAACTTTTTCTTCTGCAAATGAACTAAAAATGGCTGACTCCTACTTCGTCTAAGTCAAAGGTCCAGGTGTCAGATGTGAATACTAGATAATAGTCCTGTTAAGTAGTGCTGTTAAGTAGCACTGCCGAGTAGCACTGTTGAGAAGTACTGTTGTTTAGCACTGTTGAGAAGTATTGTTGAGTAGCACTGATGAGTAGCCCTGTTGAGTAGCACTGGTGTGTAGCACTGTTGAGTAACAGCGAGTGAACACAACGCAACATGTACGTAGCAAACACCTTAATTTGGAACTGTAGAGAAGATCCTTACCCCAAGACTTGCACTATAAACCTAAACGACAGTGTGTTGAAGAAAATAAACCTAGACACATTTATAAAGTAAATATGTTACACTTTCTTTCCTCCCTTGTTTATTTTTAACCAGGATTTAGGCAGAATTTTTTTTTACATAAAACAAAGAAAAATTAAATTAATTGTAAATGAACATTCATCGATTTCTTTTTCTGTATGAAGATAAAATTTGTAATAAGTACTTGAGCTAAGTACATTGTCTTCCTTCTGCTAAGTACATTGTCTTCCTTCTGCTAAGTACATTGTCTTCCTTCTGCTAAGTACATTGTCTTCCTTCTGCTAAGTACATTGTCTTCCTTCTGCTAAGTACATTGTCTTCCTTCTGCTAAGTACATTGTCTTCCTCCTGCTAAGTACATTGTCTTCCTTCTGCTAAGTACATTGTCTTCCTTCTGCTAAGTACATTGTCTTCCTTCTGCTAAGTACATTGTCTTCGTCCTGCTAAGTACATTGTCTTCCTTCTGCTAAGTACATTGTCTTCCTTCTGCTAAGTACATTGTCTTCCTCCTGCTAAGTACATTGTCTTCCTTCTGCTAAGTACATTGTCTTCCTTCTGCTAAGTACATTGTCTTCCTTCTGCTAAGTACATTGTCTTCCTTCTGCTAAGTACATTGTCTTCCTTCTGCTAAGTACATTGTCTTCCTTCTGCTAAGTACATTGTCTTCCTTCTGCTAAGTACATTGTCTTCCTTCTGCTAAGTACATTGTCTTCCTTCTGCTAAGTACATTGTCTTCCTTCTGCTAAGTACATTGTCTTCCTTCTGCTAAGTACATTGTCTTCCTTCTGCTAAGTACATTGTCTTCCTTCTGCTAAGTACATTGTCTTCCTTCTGCTAAGTACATTGTCTTCCTTCTGCTAAGTACATTGTCTTCCTTCTGCTAAGTACATTGTCTTCCTTCTGCTAAGTACATTGTCTTCCTTCTGCTAAGTACATTGTCTTCCTTCTGCTAAGTACATTGTCTTCCTTCTGCTAAGTACATTGTCTTCCTTTTGCTAAGTACATTGTCTTACTTCTGCTAAGTAATTGTCTTACTTCTGCTAAGTACATTGTCTTACATTTCTGCTAAGTAAATTGTCCTATTTCTGTTAGTTAATTGTCTTACTTCTGCTAAGTAAATTGTCTTACATTTCTTCTAAGTAAATTGTCCTATCTCTGTTCGTTAATTTTTTACATTTCTGCTAAGTAAATTGTCATACTTCTTGTACGTTAACTATTATATTTCTGATAAGTCAATTGCTAAATAAACACTTATACTTCTGCTAAGTAAATTGTTACATTTCTGCCAAATAAATGATCACACTTCTGATAAGACAACTGTCATAGTTCAGCTAAAAAGATAATGTCCAAACTGAACTACAAACTCTACAAACATTTATATTCTTCACATATAGAAAAAAGAAATTCAATTAATAAATACATACACATTGTCCTTCGTTTTCTTCTTTATCAATGAGCCATATGTAGGCGACGTGAGTATTTGGCAAGAACGAGTGGCGATGATAATGTAATGCTTTAGAACCCACACACAACACACATACGTTGAAAAAGGACGAAACATCCTTGAAACAACTCATGGAGCCGCCGGTGATTAGGCTCTAAATCACCAAATAAATGTTCGATTTTATAAAAAGAATCCTAGTCAAGCAAATGTACAGATCTACTAGACTTTATACTCTTTCAAGGAGAGGTGTTTATATCTAGTGTTAGATGACGAGGAGAAAAATGTTCTTGAAAATTATTTTGATTCAAATCTTGGATGAATAATATCTACTTGC
Source organism: Biomphalaria sudanica (assembly GCA_036873155.1). NCBI lineage: Eukaryota > Metazoa > Mollusca > Gastropoda > Planorbidae > Biomphalaria > Biomphalaria sudanica. Next base: position 1,999,667 of record JAZGLO010006558.1, on the reverse strand, counting down.
GGAAATACCCGAAGACGTCTGTACAAGAGAATTATTGCCTCGTTCTATAGCCAAATTAGAATTTATTTATTTTTAACTTCAAAAAAATTATAACGGTTAAACTAGAGAAAGTTTGGCCAACGAGCTAGTAAATCATTTCCCAACAATATACAGCGACCCAAAAGTTCTAGGAAAATCATTAGAGCCTTTTTGGAGATCCGTGTCCAGTTTCACCTAGGTTCCTCCATGAAGTTCTGACTTGAACAAAGGTAATGTAAAATAAATTCCATCTTTAAAAAATAAATAATGTCTTAATTCTCAGCAATGTCCACATTTTAAGAATCACCACGTTTTGAAAAAAAGCTCAACTCTGAAAGCTAGAACACTCTAGCTCAAGAGAATTGATCTCTAACACAAAGTATACTTTGACTAGCACATATCATTTACTTAAATGTCTATTACAAAATAAACAAGAGTAATGGAAGAAAAAAAAATGTAGGCAATATGCTCTGTGTATTACTAAAGTTGCAAATTATAACATATCTTTTCAGAAAATGTTGAACTAGCAACCGACTGAGTCCCGAGTGTTTTATCATTTTTCTGATCTGTTTCTAACCGTCTTTATGCAACTTCTAAAACAAATGAGCACATGCATGTCACAAAAAAGCTGCCAATTTTTTTTTTCTGAAGATACGATTATCAAGTAACACAGGCCATGCTAATAGGTAACTTTCTAAGTCACTGATAAGTTAGATTGTGATAGAGAGACAGAGAGTAACAGAAGTCCAAAGGTCTAGCGATCAAAACGTCTTTCAAGATAATAACATCCTCACTCAAACCTAAAGACCCCTCCCACCCCCCACCCGTGACTGTCCTAAAGAACATACGCTCACAGAATGCTGATATGTAATGTTTTTTTTCTGTGTGTGATAATTTAATAAATTTTACATCGCTTTCTACACGCACACCCACCCCACCTCCTAGTTTAGCTAGATCAAAGTAAAATAAATAGAAAGGAGAATATATTATTATTATTGCTATTATTATTATTATTATTATAACACACACAAGGGATATTACATGACACAGAAGATAAAACAGACTCACAACAGAGTTAAAAAAAAAAGGACAAAGAATTAATAAACAAAGAAAGAAGATGGGGGGGGGGGGAGGAGAGATAGAAAGTCTGCACCGAGAAGCATTACCTCAGAGATAAGCAAGAGACAAATTAGCACATTGAATTATCTTATTATTACACTCCCAGGGACCAGATACTACAGCAACCCACTGGATACAATCATGACCTCAAAGGGAGACGATAAAAGAATACTTTTCCCCTTTCTCTCTTTTTTTGTTTTTTGTTCTTTTTAGAGCAATATTTTAGGAAAGAGAAAAATAAATATAAACTGACTGGCTCACTCAAAGAGTCCTGTCGACCGACCATCAAGAGAAGAAATCAGCGACCACCTCCTGTTTACGCCGTTCGCGCTGCACCCGCTCGGAGGCGCCTTAATCAAATGGGAAACATGGTGCGTAGAATCACTTTTATTCTCTTGTCTCAATTGAGATGATATCAAGGGGAGGTAAAAAAAAAAAGGAAAGCAAGAGAAGGAAACCCAGCCATTGAAAGAGACAAAAAGAAAGCTTTCAGCCTGCTACCTAACTGTGCCCAGTGGGAGCAATTCTCTGCAGTTACACCGTCTTTTGAAACGAGGCAATTAACAGTCGTAATCTGAGGCTTCGATTAACCCCGGGGTCCCGACGGAATCGCCAGCTCGCGCCAAAGAGGCTGCCAGATTTCTGTTTTCGAATTTCGTCTTGAAAACGTACATGAATTACGGAGCCACCCAGAGAAACGAATAAAGAAAAAAAGAAAGAAGCTAATTTCGTGATGAAGAAAGAACTCGCTTTTTAAAAAACGGTTTCTTCTACCAGGCATTGCCAAACAGGTACGATCATAGACATTATGCTGGGAAGACGGGGCGAGGAATTTCCGGTGATATGATTGTCTTTTGAAAACAGAACTTATAAGAAAAGAAAGAAAACTTATATTAAGCGTAGTTGTATCAATAAGTCTGGGTCGGTCATTTAATTAAATTTAAAATAGATGTACCCTAAAAATAATAAGTTTAGAAATATTTTTAGAAATTGTTTTTGTTTAGCACAATTTCTTGATTTTAGGTTTTTCAATTCGCTATGATCCAATTGAGAAAGGGATGGAGGAAGAAAGAAAGGGGTATTTGTGTGAATGTTACCGTAATCACTTTTTAAAATGCTTGTATAAAAAGAAAAAGTTGAAAGACCTAATTTCAAACATGAGGGTTCAAACCGCCTTGAGCCTCCTCAAGTCTCCTCAAGCCTTCTCAAGCCAATATTCAAACTGCTATAACAGGGAAGTGCTTACGAAAACATGTTTTATAGTTAGTTATTATTAATTTCAAAATTTAAAGGGGACTAATTCAACATATAGCACCACATTAATCAAGCATAATCTCTTTCCCTTGTTCGATACGAAAGAAATTAATTGATTATCAATAGTTAGCTAATTGGTTAAATCTTTTTATTGGTTCTTGTTTTGTCATGTAAAAGAAAAAAATGTGCAAAATTTCATCTTGATACATGTTTGGGAGAAATAACGTATACATAATTTTGACCAGATAGACAGACAGACAGACAAAGTGAGTTAATATAAGCTTTGAAAAAAAAAGTGTAAGTTTGAAACAACTATGGCATAAGAATTTAATTATTCTTATAGTTTTTTTTTAAAGACCACAGCATGTCCTCCCAATAAAGTTTTCATTGGAGACATTCCACATCCTTTTTAAAAAAAAAATAACTACTAAGAATTAATGAACTTCAACCATCCTTAACAAGTACAAATGTAGCCATCAGATGTACTCCAACACCGAGTTGAAGACCACTGTCCAGTACAGTCAATACATTTTAAGGCTCATTTGTGACAAAACCTTTTATGTTACAATAGGTCTTGATCTTCATATTTGTTTATTTATACAAATTTCTGAGATTTTAGATGATTCAGTAAGTTATCAAACATCATAGAATTCTAAATAAAAGAAAAGTAATGAAAATTATTATTTTACAAATATTGGACGTACTTTAATGAAGAGTTGTACAAACCTTATTCCTACTCAAAGGTTGAGACTTACTGTAATGCATCATAGTAATTACCGCTGGGGTTACCCATACTCTGCAGCGACGCCAAAGACAATCGTTTCCTCGAACGCTGGGTCGACCACTTCGCTAGGAGAGCAAACTTGAATTCAGTTGCGCTCTACATGGTTTGAATTTCAACATGGCCTGCCTTCCACTCTCTGTGTCTTCCATCTGAAATGATGGCATCAGTTGAAGTTCTTGATGAGCTGCTTGCGACATGAGACGTTAATGGATGAGGTGGGGGGGGGCATTTGAAGAGAGCCAAAGATGAAGACAGAAAGTTGTTGGCCCACTTGGCTCGCGATGTTGAGAGTTGGACCATCGTCTTGTTGTGCTCACACCCTAGTGTTCAAACACGTAACCAAGCTTGATATATTACTTGGTGGTTGACTTGGTTGACCAATACAATAGGCCTGCTAATATATAAATGTGCCCTTCAAAACAGTATATCAACAGCTATACTATAAATACAAATTGACTTGACAAAGACTATACGTAATAAAAAGACTAACGCCTCAGTAAATTCAGCAGATTTTTTTTTTCGTCTTCTGTATTTGGTAATAACACACTTGATGGGCACAACCTTTCTTAACATTATTTGCTGATTATGGAGTGAGTGGCTGGGTGGCAAAACCTCTTGACCGTCTATCAAGGAGGGCTAGAGTTCGAATCCCGACTCTAGCAATGGCAGCACGGAAACCTTCTCTCAGATGACCCCTCAACCCACAGGTTCAAGGAGGAGATTAGAATCAATAGATCAATAGTTAGATCTATATTCAATCAATTCAATAAAATAAGACAATTTCTTTGATCCAAACAAATGGTGATTCAGTTGACTACAGTTGTCAACCTCATATAATACTATTTAATAAATAAACGTAAACATAAACAACATTCACATACAAAACACTTTAAAAACACACACATACACACGACCAGCGCATTATGAATTAGACTGCCTTGTTCTTCTCGGTGACGACATTGAAACACCTTGACTGAAAGTGTTATGGCATTAATGGAGAGTAGAAATCAATGATATATTAAAGAGCATTCTATGTAGCATTGTTATCATTTAGGACACACCAATGGTTAAATGCTAGAGGTCCTTTAGGTAGAAAAATATTGATGGCCGCATTAGTCAACAGCCATGTGCTCTGGACTGTCCTGTGCTCTGGACTGTCGTATGCTCTGGACTGTCGTATGCTCTGGACTGTCGTATGCTCTGGACTGTCCTGTAATCTGGACTGCCATGTGCTCTGGACTGTTGTGTGCTCTGGACTGTCCTGTGATCTGGACTGTCTTGTGATGTGATCTGGACTTCCATGTGCTCTGGACTGTTGTGTGCTCTGGACTGCCTTGTGATCTGGACTGTCATGTGATCTGGACTGCCTTGTGATCTGGACTGTCATGTGATCTGAACTGTCCTGTGATCTGGACTGCCATGTGCTCTGGACTGTTGTGTGATCTGGACTTCCATGTGCTCTGGACTGTTGTGTGCTCTGGACTGTCCTGTGATCTGGACTGTCATGTGATCTGGACTGTCATGTGATCTGGACTGCCATGTGCTCTGGACTGTTGTGTGCTCTGGACTGTTGTGTGCTCTGGACTGTCCCATGATCTGGACTGTCTTGTGATCTGGACTGTCATGTGATCTGAACTGTCATGTGATCTGGACTGTTGTGTGCTCTGGACTGTCATGTGATCTGGACTGTTGTGTGATCTGGACTGCCATGTGATCTGGACTGTCATGTGATCTGGACTGTCCTGTGATCTGGACTGTCATGTGATCTGGACTGTCATGTGATCTGGACTGTCATGTGATCTGGACATCGTTCGGTGGTTTTCACGTTTACGAGTTCTAACCCTGCCCGCTCCCCCCCCTTCGTTGTCCTGCGGGAGGCTTGCTCTAGGATTTAATTATCTGAAGGAACATCCGTCACACGCAAAAGCAAAAACATAAAAAAAAGCAAATTGATGAATTAATTAATATTAAGTTTTTTTTTCTTTATTTTTAGGTAAAACCTGACCCTCCCATTTTAAAAAAAATCTTGAAAAAAAAAACCAACGAACTATTGAAATATCTCGCATGTGTTCTATACTGGATACGTTGGAAGTATCTTGTTTACAATCAGCAGACAAGGACAGGTGGAAGAAATAGGATGGAGAGTCCTCTTCCTCACACACACACGCACATACAACGATGCCGCACTACACCCCCGCTGTCAATTGACTTTCAAAAATGTGAGTATTAAAACTGGATATTACCAGCAATGGTTCACCTCGCGGGGGTGTTTCTACTTCTGCTAATGGCCCCGGGCATGCTGCCCACACCTTGGCATGTTGCCCACACCTTGGGTGCATGTGTTTCCTTTCAGGCGATAAGTTTGTACACCATTAGAGACAGATGAACCAAAAGTTATTGACTGTAAGCTATCTCATCTTCCTCTGCAGCTTTAAATGAATTTAAATACTATGAAATATGTAGAATACTTTTTATAAAAAAGTAATCAGAAATAATTTAGTTCTTTTCTTCACCATTTTTCCCCATTAGACCATAACTTAATAGTCTATTTAGGGACCTCAGTGTCTCTGCTATTCATTAGGCGTGTTCTTGGCATCTTGGCCTATTATTTTTTCCTCCACCTTTTGGGGTGTTTCTTTTACTATTGAACGTTGTGTTATTTGGGTCTGCTTTTCTTTTCATGTATTATAGTTTTATTTAAAGTTTAAATGAGTTTACAAAGCTTAAATCAACTCACTCTCTGCCTGTTTGGTACAAGGGTTCTACACGTTATTTCTCCGACACCCAACCGAAATTTTGCACAATTATTACTGTTGCTTAACAATACAACACAATAATCAATAAAAAATATTAACTCATTAGATAATTAACTATTGGTAATTAATTATTTTGTTTGGTATGTCGAACAAGGGAAAGGTGGTTGAAGAGAGAAATGTTTGAAACGAACAATAGACACTAAACTTTCTATTTTCAGAACCCTTGACTTGGTACAGTGTTTCCTGCATTGTCTAAAGGAGACTGAGTTCAAATTCAGGTCTTACAATTTTTATTTTTTAGAAATACATGTAAAAACGATCATCCAGATACTTTCTCCCCCTAACCCTTTTCCCAACTGATCCAGACAAATGCTAACATCATAGCGTATTGAGAAAGCTGAAAAAGACAATTGATAAAAATATTTGTAACACAGATTTATAATTGTTAGTCTAGATCTGTTACAAATTTAATGACATGAATGATCCAAGCTAATTCATACAACTACGATTAATATAACCTTTTTTTCCCCCCAAGTTCCTGCTTCCCTCAAGTGGACAAGACTTGTCTGTGGTAAGATGTGCCTACCAGTAAGATACAATTGATGACTTGATCTCTTCACGTCCCCTCTCTCTTTGCCATATTGACTAGATCTATGTTCATGGAAAATTGAAAGTTAGTTAGACCGCAGACATAATCATTGTATGAGGGAGGATGTTGTGTGTCCAACAAAATGAACATCCAGCTATCCCACAGCTATTCCACAGCTATCCCACAGCTATCCCACAGCTATACTACAGCTATTCCACAGCTATTCCACAGCTATACTACAGCTATCTCACAGCTATTTCACAGCTAAACTACAGCTATCCCACAGCTATACCACAGCTATGCTACAGCTACACCATAGCTGCCCCACAGATGTTGGAAATGTTGGGTAAACTCTCGGGTTAGGTCGAAGTCTTGCATCATCAACATCAATTAACAAGAAAAGTTAAGAAAAAAAAACATTTAAAATAGTGCTGCATCAAAGACCTAGTACAGTCTAATAATAATAATAATAATAGGCTTGGAAAATAAGCGTTTATGGAAGTTATTTAAAATAACAATATCCCTCATTGTTATATCAACCGAGGGGATAACGACAACTAACCTAACAGAAACCTACATGGCCCTTAAAATTCCTAAGAACATTCTCGTTGCCTGTCAGAGGGCGGTACTGTTGCAGACCTGCCACATCACTAGAAAATTCCTCAGTGGAAACTGTTAAAGGGACTACAATGAATTTTGTTTCTCTTTAACGAAACTCGACCCGGCAGTGCCAGATCGTTTCTAACATACTACTACTACTACTACTACTACTACTACTACTACTACTACTACTACTACTACTACTACTACTAATAATAATAATAATAATGGCAATGAGTTTTGATTCCGAAGATTAAAGATGTGTGCAGTGCTTCACATGACTATACAGACCCAGTCTAATATCGTGTATTTATGTAGACTTCTCATTACGATCGGGGAAAACAATCAAAGATAAAGAGGTACAAGGGAAGTAACTTATACTAAATTTATAGAGGTAAAACTTTAGAGAATTACATACTCCTTAATAAAAACACGTGACTTTCAATTATAAACATCATTTAATTAAGAATATGTGAAAACTTGTCAAATTTAGAAAATTTTCAACACGTTTTTTAACTCTTTCTCTCCGTAAATATCTTTCCACGTTTCGACGGAATTCTTCATTTTGCTTATTACTATTTCACTCCCCTGTTATGATTAAGCTTCAATAACTTTGTAGTTTTTTTATCGGCAAATGTATTATTAGGTATATATGTAAAGGGGAATGCGTGCTCTTTTTATAGAACAAAAAGTTGGTCAAATTCAACATTAATTTAATGTAATGAGGTCAAATCAACGATGGTATCTTCAATTAGGAGAGAAAGAGTTTAAGAATAGAACAGTTTGTGATATAGTTGCATACATAAATGGGAGTCAAAGCCACAAATATATCCATTGACCGGTGCACAGAGCAAGAAATTATTGTTAAAATATAATCATAAAAACAATTATTTGTGTGCTCTTCAAGGAAAGCAAACAGAAGAGTTCAATTCAAAATTAAAATGTAGACTAAGAGCAGAGTACTGTGTATAACTTTTAGTAAACAGTGATCTCCCCGATTCTTGGCTACAGAAATGAAAATTAAACAAGAAATGAATAGGTTTTGAATTTTTAACTTCTATTCTTACTTCAGAACTAAGGATTTATACGCCCTAGCTGACACGTTTTTGTCCATATGAATAATCTCAAAGATTTGTTGTCGTCATCTTGCGTTACCAGAGGTTTTAAATTTGTATCAACACCTAAATAGTTTATTTCTTGATAATAAATTAATACAACTGCTAGATTAATGATGCCCAAAATACGGCCCGCGGGCCAGGTACGGCCGCGACGTGGCTCCATCCGGCCCGCAGAAAAGTCGACACAAAGTGAAGAAAATCCCCTTCTTTTTTTAAAGTTGAAAAAGTATCTTGAAGTACGTTAGGGCCTCCTTTTTTCTCTGATGGATTGATACAAGGGCCTTTAACATTAGTACCTATACGTTATGTAATGGAAGACCCGAAGAAACTCTAAATTTAGAATATACCAGGAAAAGTTGAACGGATCCTTCATTATTTGTGAAACGTGATAATAAGCCAATTTTTTTGATTTATAAAGAAAGTTTGGCTGTTTTAAAAAGGAACAACATATACACGGCATTATAAAACAAATATGTCGTCCTTCTTGGTTTGAGTGTCAGATACAAAGATTGTTAAACTTCGCCTAGAGATTGGAAGACAAAACAAAAGAAGAAAATGATTTGTTGGTAAGCTGGCTACAGTGTCGCTCACATTTTAAGCAGAGGCGCGTAAAAACAAAAAGGATACATTTCAGATATCCCATTAATTAATGTAAGCAGGCTACTAGATCTAGAGGTTTCTAATAAAATTGTTTCAGGTCAATTTTAGTTTGTTTTTGTACCTTTTCGGTCATGTGGCCCGAGACACGAGTGTCGGAAAGTGAAATGGCCCGCAGGTCGAATTAAGTTGGGGCATCACTGTGCTAGATCATTTCTCAGTAGACACTGTTTCAGTGGGACAACAATGAATTTTTGTCTGTGACGAAGTTCAACCTTGGCAGTGCCAGACAATGAATATTAGTTCCTTTTTTTCACATAATAATAATTTCCTCTGTAGCAGTACATGTAGTATGTTTCTCTTTCATGGTCGACTAGAAGTTAAATTGTACTTTCTGTGAACTCGAAGTAGAGGAAAATCACGTTCACTTTGTGTCTTATGTGTCTCTCTTGTCTTAGGTGTGTGGTTGGGCTGTTTACTTCAAGTCTCTAAACAAAAAGTTATTTTGTACCTCACCTGTGGATCTAGTGATCTAGATCTATGTATCAAATGATCTAACAGCAAGCAGCGGAGAAATGGAAATTTCCGATGAAACCAAAACTAAATTCAGTGACTGTTACAGCTTTCCTATTATATATCTATTTATAACTCTCTGACAACTACCTGCTCGATGCGTCTAGGTGTCCCGAGGTTGCGCTGTAATTATCGAATAAAACAACTAACCAACTAGATCAATACACAAACTTTTAATCCACTTCTCGGCATATCACACAATGCACTCTCTCCTTTTGACAACTAACTCACTTCCGGTGATTTGCTCTTTGTAAAAATAAATTATACATACATACACACATTCACCCGTGTCAGTGACCGACATTCAAATATGTTAAGAATACAAGAAAATCAAAACTAGGGAAGGTCAGATGATGCATACAGGCGATATATACAGGTGATAGTACATTTTTTTAAGTGCATTCCTCTATCGCAGACATTATATATGCCGAGAACTAAAGACTTCAAAAGCTATTCTACAGACGAGAAATAATAAAAAGGGCAAAGATTGAGTATAATTTATTATGCATATGACTGTGTTTGTGTGTGTTTTTAGTGTGGGGTGAAGAGAGAGAGAGAGAGAGAGAGAGAGAGAGAGAGAGAGAGAGAGAAAAAAGTACATGTCTAATTTAAAGAAAATAAAATGAAATAGTCTAGTTGATCCTAGTTGTTTACAAACATTTCAAATTGTCAAAAACTCTCTTAAAGGATTGGTAAAGAGCCGTGATGCCTTACTTTGCCCTGAGACGTAGGATAGGATGTTTTAACTCTTACAACACGCGCTACTGAAGTCATTTACTTCTCTTTCTACTATACTAAGTCCCTTGAAATAATTGTACACGCTATTTCTGCCACACCCACTCTCGGATGTAGTTGAAACTTTAAACAATTATTTATTGTACCTAACAAAAACACAAATCAATTTTAAAAAGAAACAATTAGTCAATTAATTATTGGAAATTAATCATTTTGTTTGAAATTGAAAAATGGAAATAATTTCTATTTGCTTGAGTGAGGAGTTTTTGCCCCTTAGATAAACTTTTTAATTTAAATTTTTTTTTTGCGTGTTATTTACTTGGATGTTGCTATGTTCTTATCTTATATAATACAGACGTTACTTCAAAAAAGAAGATGATTACGTCCTACGCGTCATGCATTTAGTCATGCATATTAACCAATGACTTAAATTCTGCCAAGTCACTGGTTTTTCTGGCTAGCTCAGGCAACCCATTCCATGCTCTAATAGCACTAGGGAAGAAGGAGTATTTGTACAAATTTGTCCTAGCATATGTTCTGTAGAGGTTGGAGAGCACACTGTCACAGATAGGGCCTGCAGACTTTAGGATGCGCATCACGTTAGAATGATTATGTCACAATGATCAAAAAAAAAAAAAGTAGACAGCAATAACATTTCAAAAACCAATAACGTTGTTTAAGCCAAGAAGTGTCATTTCTCAAAGAGTCTGGACGATCAAAGGGAGAAAACCGACGTAATTGTTTCATTAATGAATACATTATTGTTATCGTTATTGGCACATAATATATTTTCAGTATAGTAGGTAGAACAGATTAATTACTGGTCACATTGAATTGTTTAAAAAAATGAGAATCTGTAAGTTTTAAAATGTATTTGCAAAGTGCCCGTATATGACTGCGTTTCGAGATGTACTTTAATCCAAGACTTGTAGGTCTCCAGGTATCTCTATTATCAACAACATCCGGATGTCTGCGTCTCCCCCTTGAACAATGCTGTCTGACGGCTTAAGTTACGACAGGTAAGATCTAAATATTAATTTCTAAGAAAATATTCGTTTTGAAAACAAGTATAAACAATGTTCGCTTTAATACGTATTTGAATTATGGACATTCAAATTTACCAGAGAAAGATACATTTCCTTGAGAATGTTTGGTAGCGTGAAATAAATATTTTCTGTTCATAATGTTGCTTTTCCCATTTTCAGTTTAGAGGTTGGGGCTACAGAAGTTGGGGCTACAGAAGTTGGGGCTGCAGAAATTAGGGCTACAGAAGTTGGGCTACCTTCAATGAAGTCCAGTAGGGAATCGGCACCGTAGGCGCCATTATCTCGAGGATAGTTAGAAAGGCGTTTATCAAATCAACGGGCCTTGACGTGGGATTATTCACCCCTGATCTGTCTGCAGTGGCGGCCATGGACCGAGTAAGTGGACCGCCCACATACACGGAGCACCGCGACTCGTTCAACTCGCTTGAGAATGTTTGCCCGAAGGCAGCCCAAGCCATGGGGGAGTTTGTCCCATTTTCCTATACTATAACCGCCACTGTTCCGTACAAGGACCGCCACTTCAGCTTAACGGCGCACTGATGTCGGTCCCCTTGTGGAATAGCGTGGCTGGGGTGGCGACGGGGGCTAAATCCTCCGGAAGTTGAGCTACAGAAGTGGAGGCTACATAAGATGATGGACTACAGAGGTGGGCAACAGAGGTTGGGGCTACTGAAGCTGGACTACTAAATTTTAACTAAAGAAGTTAAACTACAGAAGATGGAAGTTGGACAGCTAAACATTGTTTCGTTAATTTTATATGTTTCAGGCGTTCCTTATCTTATCTTATATAATACAGACGTTACTTCAAAAAAGAAGATGATTACATCCTACGCGTCATGCATTTAGTCATGCATATTAACCAATGACATAAACTCTGCCAATTCACTGGTTTTCCTGGCTAGCTCAGGCAACCCATTCCATGCTCTAATAGCACTAGGGAAGAAGAAGCTTTTGTACAAACTTGTCGTAGCATATGGAACGATAAATGCGCCTTTATCTTTGTGTCTTTCTGAGTATTTTATTAAATTTTGTTTTTGTATTTAAAGATTATGGTTCAGTGTTTTATGTATAATTATAAGTCTTCTGTCCTGAAGGTTTTCTAAATTTAGTGATTTTACTATAGGTGTTACTCTAATCAAATGGGAAAATTCGTTTGTTATGAATCTCACTACTCTATTTTGTATCTGTTCAGGTTTCTTAATGTTTTCTTGAGTTGAGGGGTCCCAAACAGAGGATGCATATTCTATTATTGGCCTAAAAAGGTTAAATAACATTTTAATTTTATGTTCTTATTTGATTTATAGAAATTTCTTCTAATAAAACCTAATGCTTTGTTTGATTTTTTTATAGTTTCATCAATATTGTGATTTCATGACAATTTTTCAACAGTTACATACTAATTCAAATCTAATGTAGGACGGCAGGGAATGGAAGTGGTCTAGGGTTTGAACAGTCTTTGAAATTTTTTTTTCTAGCCGAAATGGCCTCGATTTCTTCGGAAAGAAATTCCTTTGTGGTTTTGTCTTAATAGAATTTTTTACATGATGGCGCGTATGTCTGGAAAACTTTCGAGACATAGTGCTTCCTTGCAGAGGCGGAATGGGTGTCGAAATCGGGCCGAGCATTTCTATACCAACTGGCCCATAAATTGTCTATGTGATGGCCATCCAATTCTAGGAATAGAGGTTTTTTTGGCCCGAGTAGAATTTGTAAACGATTTTTAAAAAATACGTCACTAAGAGGGCCCCTTTATAAGAGAATACTATAAAACCTTAAAAAATTTAATATGTGCCATAGTGGCCCTTATCTTATAAAATACAGACGTGACTCCAAATAAGAAGCTGATTTCTGTGGTTATACCTGCCCATTTGGGTACCGGCCCACCGGGCATTTGTCCAAATGCCCATATAGCAGTCCGCCCCTGCTTCCTTGCATCCACAACTAAATGTTTTGATATCTGGCTTTAATTAATCTCATTCGGCTTAATTACACAAACGGGTAGTGATTATGTATGTCTGCGTATGACCGGGAGAGGATAGATTCAACGAATCCTTAATTTATCTGCTTCGGGCGTAGCTCGAGTGTTGCTCAAGAAAGAAAAACCTTACTTTATTTTTTTAAAAGATTCCTGCACACGATACAAATAAACAATGTCGCTGCTCCAAATAGTATTTCAATCATTTACATCTGTGGCTAAATGAGAACACAAAATGGAACGAAAGAAACAGACTCTATGTTAGACTAGATAAAATAGCACAAGATCGTGTTTGTTTTTTGTTACACAGAGAGAACCCAGAAAAAAAACAACATACAAAAGGCATAAACCATAGAAAAAACACTTTTCCCCAGAACTAATGAAGACATTTTGTCTAAATACTTCAACGAGACATCAATCTTTTCGAGACTTTGTTTTACAAATTAATCTAAATGTGTTGATAAGTAAAACTAGTGAAATGAACTCTGTGTAAAAAGACGCGCCTTGAGAAAGTTAATTTTGAAATATAAACTGGTTCACAATTATCTTGTTCTAACTTCATTACTCCTATTTTCCTCGGAAATTTTAATTTACCTTTAAAGTAGAATTTCATTGGTCTGACATAATGCCTTACATTTTAAAAGAAAAAAAAACACACTATTTATATGGGTGACATCACGGATATAGGAAATAGTTTCGTTTTCAGATGACAAAATATTTTTGAGAACCAGTGGAAAAAAAATGTGTTCGGCTTATATAACAGTCAGTCTGTAAAAAGGTATTCGCCAGCCAAGAGCTTCTGGGACACTGTGACAAGAAACTAATCATTTGTGATCTGAGCTATATTTTAAGGTAAAGACTTGCATTAACTGTTTTGTAATATTTTCCAATGTTAATTTAGCTATAAGTAAAAAGAAAATGTATATCTTTTTTTTTTAAAGATGGATTCTAAAAAGACAAAAAATGAAATGTCGTCATTGCACGTACACGCCTTGCTCTTCAAAGTTTCAGAAGTCTTCGCCCCTTCCCCTTTCTAGAATCTACTTTATTCTGTGATTAGGTAGAAGAAACTACGACACTGGAATTCTTGCCTCTGACCTAATAATTTATAAATCTATCTAATTATATATTCTTTGATTACTTCTTAGCCTGCATCTATTACAAGGGGAACATTGGTTTGAAAACTCAGTTAAGGGTAGACATTATTTAATGTATCTATTTATATTAAAGTGGCACGTAGTGTATTTAAATTTATTCGTACACTTTGAATAAATAAACATTGTTTTCAAGTTGGATATTTCTAGAGACTTAGTATGGGTCGCACTTGGCTTCAGGGAACGAATCTCGGTGAAGACTGTGATTTCGAATTTCGTGATTTTTAGGTCGCCCCTAAGTTCACATAACTCTGATGGGTACCGGACATTAGTTGGGGAAAAGCAAAGGCGGTTGGTCGTTGTGCTCTGGGGCATTCCAGTACCACCCCATCGTGGTTGTCGGGTGAACACTCCGTTCTAAGGAGTGGCCAAGAGTACTGGTTGCTTTCCGCTGTGAATGAGCAGCCGGCAAGTGTAAAAGACTGGACTGACTGGTGCGGCCTTAGTGGGCTGCATCGGGCGGACCGGTCTTCGCCCACGAGCTAGGCTCTATCTAGCCCGTTCCCTGGCGAGCTAGTGGAGGAATTCGCCGCAGCCAATGGTAACTCTGACACATGGAATGTCGAGAAACGCGTGCCACCCCACTACTGCCCTGCAGGAAACTTATATGCTAAACTGTGGTGGTGATTGCTTGGGCAGGTTCCTACCTTGCCCTTAGTGGCGACACAAGTACAGGCCATGCACGCTGCTGCATTAAAGCAGTAACTAAGGCCGCCAACGGCCTTAACCATACAAATATGATAGACACAGACACGGGAAAAAGCGGGCACGAGCAGACCCGAACAGGCTCCGTGCGCCGGGTAGTGGGCGTCAGGCCCGGGCACGAAAAGTCCACTACTAGTCGCCCCGCGACCACGATGAGGGGGAATTTGTCAGGTCATGAAAAATTGGCTAAAATTCCTCCACCAAAGTCCTCTTCTCAACGAACACTGCATTCGTACCTCCTTCGGAGGTCCGATTCGATAAAGGTTGATGGAAGTCTGCCACAACATCCTGCCGACCTAGATACACGGCAGGCAAATATGACTGGAAGCGAAATAGTGACGGGAGCCTCCGGCCCCCAAACAACCCAAACTGACATTAGTGGGATACAACCCACCACAGGAACTAAGCCCATAAACACTAGGTCCCTTCTGATCTTACAAATTAATATCTGTGGGGTAATACCCAAGGTGTTAGAGCTCTCAAAACTCCTCCACGAGAGGGCTATAGATGTGGCTTTATTACAAAGGACACTAACGGGCAAACGCAATGCCAGTATCACCGGTTATACAGCATTTAAGTGCAAGTGCACAGACTGCCGGGGGATCATCACTTATGTACGCAACAACTTGATTGCTACACAAGTCCCCGGTCCACGAGTGCATGGGCGTACCGACGCCATCACCCTCGAAGTACATAAACTCGGGCGTAAATTTACGGTAACTAATCTGTACAACGCCCCCCCCCCCCAAGCACGAAATATGACTGTACCAATATCAATACTCACAACGTCATCGCAGGAGACGGGACATAAAATCCATGAACTCCTCAATAACTCTAATTTGTTTTGTCTGCGAAATAAACATACTCCTCCAACCTTATATCACACTGGAAATGGCAGCCAATCTAGACCTGACCTTACTTTAATTACAGCCAATTTAGAATCTCACACACACTTCCAAGTCCTGGACGACATTGGGAGCGACCATAGACCCATATTGGTCACAATAGCCCTCTCAGAGGCCAGTGGTGTAACCCCAAAAACTCCGCGGAAGTGGAGTTACACCAAGGCGAACTGGCCAGCGTACGAGGCAGCAGTCGACACTGCCCTTATGAATTTAGCAGTGGAGGATAGTGACGTCGATACTATATACGGCGAATTAACAGCAGCTATGTTGGGTGCGGCCAAGAGGTTTGTCCCGCGGACTTACCCCGTCGTAAGGCAGAAACGCGTGTGGTCTCAGGAATTGAAAAAGCTGGTCCTGAGACGTAAGCGAGCCCGGAGACTTGCTGAACGGAAGGGTACCCCTGAAATCCGGCGGGAGTACAATTGGCTCTGTAGAGCCACGAGTGAACTAGCCCGACGCGTCCGGTCGGACCATTGGAACGCTGCCTGCGCCGGGATGGATCTTCGGGACACCTCGAAAGCCTGGCGTCTTCTGCGAAACCTAGAGGCCAAAGACACAGCGCGGACGGCTGCCCCTCTATTGTCACCCAGAGGGCCCGTCTCTAAGGTAACCAAAATGGCCGGCTTGTTGAATCGACATTTTGCTAAAATCAGCAAGCCCGAAAAGAAGTCAGCCACGTCCAAAGCCCTCAACAAAGAACGTAAGAGACTCGAGAGGGAGCCAGATGAGCCTGAAAGCCAAGCAACGTGCAATGCGCCCTTCTGTCGTGCTGAGCTGGATAGAGCGATTGCAAAGTGTAAAAACAGAAAAGCTCCGGGGCCAGATAAGGTTACCCCCGAGATGGTAAATCACCTTGGGGGCATTGCAAGAGGTAAACTCCTGGAGTTTATGAATCGAACCTGGGCAGAGTCCAGACTGCCCGGAGCCTGGAATAGTGCTATCATTGTGCCAGTCCTTAAGAAGGGAAAAGACGCGACTAACGTGGAGTCCTACAGACCCATTTCACTAACCTCAACGCTTGGCAAAGTTGCTGAACGAATGGTTAACGAGCGGCTAGTTTGGTCCTTTGAGAGTGCCGGTATCCTGGCGCCAGAGCAGGCCGGCTTTAGGGCAGGCTTGAGCCCGATCGACCAGGTCACAACATTCGCACAGGAAGTGGCCGATGGGTTCCAGAGGTCCGAGAGCACATACGCAGTATTCATAGACCTAAAACAGGCTTACGACCGTGTGTGGAAGCAAGGCCTCTATCTAAAGTTAAGAGCCATGGGTGTGCGGGGCAAGATATACAATTGGATACAATCCTTTCTGTCTGGGAGGAGCAAACGTACAAAATACCAGCCCTCCCTTAGCAAGCCAAAAACAACAACTTAATGGCCTGCCTCAGGGCTCCACCCTGTCCTGTACACTTTTCATGGCCTTTCTGAACGATTTGCCCAGCTCATTGCGGTAAAAAAAAAACTGCTATATGCTGATGATATTGTCCTCTGGTCAACCGGGAAGAAAGCCGACCAATCGATTATTGCACAATGCAGAACGGAACACTGTCCTATAGGGGCATACTTTGCCCGGTTCCGCACGAACTTTGACTCCCGATGCCGCCACTGTGGAGAGAGCGCTGAAACAGTGGCGCATGTCTTGTACGAGTGTTCCCAGCTCCGCGAGCTAAGGGGGGACCTGTCTGTGCAGTCACTCGACTTGTATGGTAGCTATGAGGCACTACGCCGGACGGCTAAGTTTCTTGCCAGAGCACTACGGGAGGACTAGTCCTTCCTGCTCTGATTTTTCAATAGGAGTTCATCTCAGGTCGTTGTGCTGGCCACATGACACCTGCTCGTTAAGATTGGCCAAAGGAACAGATGACTTTAACATCATCCGTCCTATAGATCGCAAGGTCTCAAAGGGGAACTTCAGTGACTCAGTACAAAATTGAAACAGATTTCATTTATAATAAAAATGATGATGATAATAATAATAATAATACTCTTTATTATCCTTGCGGAAATTTGTCTCACAATGTGTGCATTAAAAATAGATTATAACAATAGAAATAAAATATACCTTCACACTAGAGGCACTCAAACGTTGCATATAAAAGTTTACATCAGATAAATCAATTCTCTTTAATGATTTGATTGATAGGGGAACATAGGAGTATTTGTGTCTATGTTAGTCAAAAACCTGGCGCAGAGGGTGTTTCATTATTTTAAAAATCTTTTTAGTATTCTTAGATATGTGCAGGTAAATCTATAATGACCTCCACTGCGTTTTGTCAAATCAGATTTGATCTGTACTGTAAAAATGATCGGAATATTGTGACTGATTTTTTGCTTTGATTCTATTATTTTAGGTGAGATTTTAATACATCTCTTCCACCAGCGCAGCCAAGGGGGTTTGAGTTTAAAACTCACTACCAGGGGGTTTTGCGGTAAAATCCCCCTCTTCTATAAAACAACAACAAAAAAAAATGCAAGCGAAAATCCACAAATTCAAAGAGCATAGCTAAGGGAGATTTTGAATTTCAACCCCCCCCCCCCCTACGAAATTTAAAATAAAAATTTTTAATAGCAGGATAATGCACTGCAGATACCTCAGAATATGCATTTTGTCGGCTTTTAATACCGGAAATATTGCTGGCGGCGGGACTCCCAGCGCTCCCCCAACCCCCTTGTCGGCAATGCCAGGGAGTCTACAATTTTTCCACTAACTCCACTAACCTATTCAAGGTCACAATAAGCGTCTTCCAAAAGTACGAAGGGTCAGAATGTAATAAAGATTAATTATACACACACACACACATATATTTTTTTTTTGCCCGGGGGGGGGGGCAGAACTCCTGGCTACGCTCATGTTATACATAATACAATTGCTAACCTGAGACTAAATAGATACAACCGTCATGTATTCCATACTTCATTGATTATGCTCTCTGGAAAACATTTGGCAGTACAAAAAAACACTCTTTCCAATATCCATGTCTAGGACTTACAGACTTGTTAACGACACAAAGACATTTTACAATTCAAATAGTTTTAACTTTTTTAACCTTCTGTAAATTATCTTCATTAAAAATCATTTCAATAATATGTATATTCTTTATTTTTAGATACATCAAAAGAACTCTTTAATTATGCTAAAAGCACTACTCTTGGCTCTATTGATGGGCCTAAGATCGTTTGGAGTCAATGCTGCCTGTTACAGAGAAGACTGGAGCGACAGTTTTGAAAGAGAAGGACTCTCGACGTGTCAACATTACATTAGAAAAATACAGGTCAACGGAGGCGTTGCCAATGGTGGACTGGGCCTGCTGGAAGGTGCAGAGTGCTGCAGTGCCCTTTCCCCCTGGATCAGCTCAAAATTACAAACAGTTCACGCTGATTGGTGGGACTCTTTCAACTCCCGAGGCGAAGTAGCATGCCCAGAAGGATTTTTTCTTCGCGGACTAAAGAGAACTGGTGGTAGTCCAGGATATCTTTACAATCTTGAAGAAGGAAGATGCACAAAACCAGCTGACCACCCACGTTACTATAAATCTTGTTACATCGAGGATATATCCCTTTGCATTCGTCGTAACGGGCTCTGTGGCTGCAGAGAGTCGTACTTTCTTGTAGGCCTGGAGAGAGATGAGTGCCAAGAGCTGCAATGCATAAAAAAGGTAAAATGCTGTTCAATGTTTGACCAGATTGAACCACTCACTGGACTGAATAAGGTGAAGGAGAGAATCATGGATGTAACTCAAAGCAACATGGCCCTTTTGGGTCACATCCTTGGCTACGGATGGGCGGGCGGATGTAGGGAGCCGTATGTTGGTGAAGGTTACAACAGAGTGGGCGATACATGGGAAGCTGATGAAAGCTCTAGATGTAATGGTTACAAGAGTGATTACAGGCTGAACATGGTCTACGGAAACTGGGAATTCGAACTGGTAAACAGAAATGACGGAATCCAAGTTACTACTCAACTGGAACCGGAAGCTTATGATTCTGGTACATCCACAAACAATGACTCGACACCATTAACAGTTCAAATATCAAAAAGTGTTTCAGTAATCCGCCAGGTAACTCACACTGTTACGGACACCTGGGAAGATTCACACAATTTCGGTGTCAATTTCAGATATGCTGCTTTTGGCGCTAGGGGCCAGTTGTATTACGATTTCTTATATAAAACATCGAAGACCACAGTAACCAACAATAACACCCAGGACTTTAAAACACTTACAAAAACCATTGAGAAAACTCAAGAACCGCACACTGTGAAGAAATGGAAATTAGTGATGTACAAAAGCAGGACCACCCTCCCTTACACAGCTACAATCAGAGTGAAGTTTTCAGTGGATTTCCAAGGCTTCCTTAGATGGGGAGGGGGAAGAAACGGCCAAGACACCAATTACCATTACCAGTACCGCGGCAGTGAGAACAGACCATCGTTTCACTACCAGTTTGGTGATAAGTCCGTTCCATTCTATGAGGCTCTTAAAGAACAAAGCAACAAACATTCTTTACCCTGGGAGTGGTTTAACATAAAAAGCAAATATCCGGATGCTCAAGCGTTGATTGACGATCTGGTCAATGAGAAGCATTACCAGTTCACTCTGAACGGAGAGTTTGAGGACATCATGGGCACGTCAGTCGACGTCGTATGGAGTCAAGTATTGAAGAGAAAGCGCGAACTTTCACCTTTGAAGTTTTCAAATCCTATCTTTAGAGAAAACCGCATTGCAGAGCTTGGACCTCATGACCTCCCGGTGCATGTTGACAAGCCGAACGTCTTCTTAGACACAGCCAAGATTTGCGATTTTGATGTTCCCGTCAACATTTCCTATTTAGTTTAAAACAACCACAACTCGTTAACATAAAACTTGATGACTTATTTTCTAATCATCATCATGGTAAAAATAGTCTCTATAAGTTACGTAACAATGTCAAAACATTTACTATTTGATGACTTTTCATTTAAAAAAATTGATATAAGAATTGAAATATTTATTCCATGATAGCTGTAATGTTCATCACCTCCCTATGTTATTTAAAAAACAACATACATCTTTTCTATTGGTAATTTTTTTAGCGGCCCCCGTAAGGGGAAAAAGCCGCTGTTAGGTTTGTGCTAAATGTCCGTTTGTCCGTCTGTACTCAGATCTCGAAAACTAGAAGAGATATGAAAAATTATATTTCATCATTAAATGCGGCTTGAAAAGTTTAGGTGTAACGGCTACTTTTGGTTTTCTAAATTTATAAAATTAATTATGCAAGCGATTTTTTCATAAAAATACACCAATTCTAAAACAATTAGGTAAATGTAAGGGAGGCAATGTTACAATATGCTAACAAAGATGGACAATTCTTGTGTATTTTCAGTATCACTAAGTCAAATATGTACAGGAAATGTTTACAACAAATATAAATAATAGTTAAAGGTGTTTTTTCTGGTCAACTAGCTGCTAAAATTAAAAGAAAAAATTTCTGTTTGTTTATTAAGGCTAATAATGCACTTTGTATGTAAATATCATGCACATTTTTTTAAATGGACTTTTTATGCAGCGACTTTCGTGCAGTAGCGTAATGTCGCAACATGTCAAAGTACTAAACCATTTCCTTAAACTTTATTAAAAATTTCAGATTTTATTTATTTTTTGTTTAGTGCCCCCATCCGAATAAATAAAGATTATTTTTGTGTGTTTTGTCTGTTGGTCGGTCTGTCCATCACGATTAGATTAATATATAATAAGGGAGGCTATTGTAAATCTAATTTATCTTTTAATTTTTCATTCAGAAATATTGCAATAGTTTTAAGTATCTATAATGGATTGTTCCGGATGTTTTGTGAAAAACAAATCAATGCCAATGAATATTTGTTTGCTCTTCTAAGTTATAGTAGATTTTATTTCCATGCTTAAATGTTGCAAGAAACACACGATCTTTAATATATTGTTCCGGTTTTTTAATGTAAATAGCATATAAATGCTAAATAAAAATATCTATACTGATTTATATTTTATTAACTATAAAGTTGTTCCGGATATTGTTTTATAAAAAATACATTATGTCAAATGATTGTTTGAAATCGCATAATTGACTAATATTACACTTATTCTTTGACACTACTTCACTATAGTTTATTTATCAATATCAATTGTTCCGAATTTTTAATTTCAAACAACTTTATGTCAAATAATTTTTTTTTCAAAAATATCGACAATAGGTTATTCAGGATTTTAAAATAAGAAAGTAATTTACTAGAAACGATTATTGAAAATCATTTTTAGACTTATTTTACAGTTAATTTTCTTGCCGAAACATAATAAAAGTTGTTTAATCGGTAAATAATTTTCGGATTTTGTTTCCAAAAAGAAATCGACTGAATTTTCTCTCCATTAGGCTATGGTACATTTAATTTTTATAACAGACCGTCCCACAAATTTAATTTACGGCATTTAATTAATCTGGAATTCTTATTTTCTCTCACTATAAATATATAAACATCCGGAAAAATCTAGTATAGAAACTTAAAACTAATGCGATGTTTCGGTAAGGAAATTACATTTTAATCAAATTTTCAATAGCTTTTAGTCTTTTTTTTTCTCGCTATTAACATAACGGACAGACAGACTGACAGACAAAACAAAAAAAGCCTCATTAATCCCTTATATATATATATATTTTGTCTAACTAGCCAATCAAATGAAATGCTAAAAGAACAAACTCGGTGCACCAATGTCTATGATCCCTCGAGAAGCTGCTCTTAAAGATGACTTTTTTTAGTCTAACTAGGACGTGTGACGTAATGGAATTTTTTTCCTTTGACGTCATATGGAATAAATTCTTTAAATGCTAAAACAACTCGGTATAGTAATGTTTTTTAAACCTCGTAATTATACTCGCATTTTAAAAAGACATAATAGCTAGATTTAGATCTAATCTCGATTTTTTACACTAGATCTAGATTTTTTTGTACACTAGAGCTAGATTTTTTACACTAGATCTAGATTTTTTTTCTTACACTACAGCTAGATTTTTAAAACTAGATTTAGATTTAAGTTCTAATTAAAATCATTAAAGAATCTAGATCTAGAATTTCTTGGTCTAGTTTAGAATGTTTGTTGTTTTACATGTTTCAGATGTTCCTTCAGAGTTGTAGTCCAAACCTCCCGTAGGATGATGGGGAATGGGAGTGGGGGGGGGGGTTTGAACCTAGGACCATCGATGAATCCAAACGACAGCCCAGCGCGCAAACCGCACTACCAGACAGCTATGATTTAGACTAGATCAAGATCTATAATTTTATTTCTAGGATTAAAGTGTAGATTTTTATTTCTAAAGTCTAGATTGTCAATGTGTCAATATTGTAATGTTATAAATACTAAAACTAATCTACTATTTTAATATAGTAGATATAGATATTGAGAGTGCTAAATTAGTAGTTTAATTTAGGTAGATCTACATCCTCATTCTAGTTTCATTTAGGCCTAAATGAAAATGCTCAATACCAAAAGATTATCTAAAATCGCTCTTCTGACATATTGTACATATCTGGTAGTTGTCATTCCGTAATGTGTAGGTATATTATCAATAGTAGTCTATTAGTTTGTAACCAGTTTGTCATTAGATTAAGAGCAATGCCTGGTCGTGCGGTTAGCGCGCAGGACTAATTATCTCTACGGTCTCGGTTTCATACCCTGCTCGATGCCATCCTCAGTCGACCAGCAAATATGCGGATCCGACAGGAATCCGTCTCCCACGGGGGCCGCCTCTGAATTTGTGTTACACAAACTCTCTTTGTAATCTTGTTTTATTTAAAACAATTTTTGTTTCTACGTAGTTGCAACATTATTTGATACGAAAAGAACTTTAAAATATACGGACAGTTTTTATTTGTAATTGGCATATTCACAGTTGATGTTGAATAGTGAATATCTGTTATATATTTGTAGTCTGACACAAAGGAAATGTAATAGAGATATTTTTTACCACATTCTCAATCTCCGTAATATAATGTTTGTCTTTAAGGTAGTTTTTTTTCATATAGGCGTTACCTGTTATACAGTCTCGTGTAAACTGACAGTCTATGAAGTCTAGGTCATATAAAATATGTTCGATGGTATTTAGATATTCTCTATATTATAGGCAGTCTTTAATCTCTGTGAGTGTCCGTTAAAGGATGAGCTTTGGCTCTGAATATGGCCCTTATCCAATGAAATGGTTAAACGCATTGTCCAGGAATGAGCCATGGCTCTTCAACGACCCCCCTGGTCTCTCATCAACTACATGATCATATTAGCGTATCCGTTGTTGTGAAGCACTGCTGAGTCCCACCCTTGGTTCTTCCATCCCAGCTTGACTGAAGACCGAGCCAACGAAAAACTGTCCCAAAGTATCTGAATACCTGCACAACTTGAAAATATAAACATAGACTGGAAGCTAGGTGCTGAAACAAATGATACATACATATATTAAACATAAGTGAATAACAGCACCAGGGACCAAGTTTTTAAGAGAGAAAGTAGAGAATTAAAATTTCGCCCGTATGCAAATTGTGGTCCACCCCAGTGGTCAAAGGTCACAAGCCCCAGCTAGCCCCTCCCCCACCCTCGCAGCATCCGTTCACCAACAACTTTGATTGAGCCGACACAGACAGCCGTTAGGCACGTATAAGACAAACGATGGCTCTATCTAATTGTATATCTCTCACAAAGATAAGTGGACAACATAAACACATTACATATAGAAGCTTCAGTGGGTAC
Source organism: Biomphalaria sudanica (assembly GCA_036873155.1). Lineage (NCBI taxonomy): Eukaryota > Metazoa > Mollusca > Gastropoda > Planorbidae > Biomphalaria > Biomphalaria sudanica. Next base: position 1,974,999 of record JAZGLO010006558.1, on the reverse strand, counting down.
GAGCAATAATGCTGTAAACGTAAACATAGAGATGAAGCTAGGTGCTGAAACAAATGATACATACATATATTAAACATTAATAAATAACAGCACCAGGGACCGAGTTTTTAAGAGAGGTAGTGAATTAAAATGCTACGAAAATAAGGGCATGCGCCGACCGAGGCTCGAACCTGTGACTCTGGATTCGACACCGTACGGGCGAAATGACTCTGGATCAGAAGAATGTTTTTTTGGACATTCCGCTTGGTGCGTTATCGCTAGGCGGTGGTGTGGAATCCAGAGTCACAGGTTCGAGCCTCGGTCGGCGCATGCCCTTATTTTCGTAGCATTTTAATTCACTACGTTCTCTCTTAACAACTTGAAAATGTAGTGGATTTTCTCGTACATAACCTGTTTAGTTCATATAAGTGTATGTCTCCTTTCTTTATGTTCACATAAAACCTTATATATGCATGACATAATGGGTGTAGAATTATCTCACATTATATATATATATATATATAGATATAGATGTATAGAGACATATACATTTAACCTAAATATTCACATACTTATTTTATCATTGAAATAATTCAGCTTTTAAACTAAAAACAAGTGCATTAATATTTTGCTTGCATTTATTTTTCTAATTCTTACATTTACATTATTGCCAATTGTAAAAATATTATTGTATATAATAATATATATGCTACTTGTCACCTGAATCATGTCTGGATTTCTTGACTTTATCAGCCTTCAAAACGAAAATACGTCGGCAAAGCTCGGAGGTTTCTTCGGCTTCATACATAAGGCAGAGAGAAGTTCATTACAATTTACGCATTTGTCACCCCCACATTTTAGTTTCTTTTATTGATGCTTGTCAATAGTGTCATAGTTTTGTGGTAATAATGTAATCTAAGTAATGTCTATTAACCTCATTATTGAAAATATATATGCAGACCAAGCATAGTACAAATAGGCTTGTTACAATTAGGCTTATTACAAATAGGCTTGTTACAAATAAGCTTGTTACAAATAGTTACAAATAGGTCTGTTACAAACGTAATAAAAAAAATAGTAAAAAAAAAAAAAATTTTTTTCGACGGTCTTAGGCGACCTCCAAAGAGATAGCGATGCACAGGTTGAGAACCCCTGCCTTAAAGTGACATTTAGTGTTGAGCTTGGAGAGACATTGGTTTGAATACCTAGTTCCTAGTTTTTATACAGTGGTCTGTAAGCACTTCCAAAACAAATCACTGTGATCATTAGTCCTACGTTTATCTCTTAGGTACAATAAGAAACTCTCTAAAGTTTCAACTTCATCCGAGGTGTGGGAGAAATAAAGAGTTCAATTATCTAAGGGGACCAAACAGTGGCGTCACTAGGGTCGGTGTCACCCGGTGCGGTAAGTTAAGGGAAATAAATAATCTCCCCTTAATAAAATAAATAACTTTTGTTTATTTTGTTTTTATAGGGTGTATCTTATCCCCAGTTCTCCTTCTTGTAGCCATCGCATATTCTGAACAAAGAATTCTATTAGCCTGGAGATCAAATCCACCTACTCAATACAATCATCGTCCCAATGGCCGCCCATGCTTCGAGACGTGGAAGGTTGAAAAGAGGCTGAGCAGTGATGGCTGAGATTGATCCTACAAATAACATACCGAGATAATCTTACCTATAGAGAAATCTTTTCCCACACAGGCAATCGCCGTCTAATGGAAGTGGCGACTGAACGTCGATTAACATTTTGTGAGACATATCAGTATAGAAGACGAACCACGTTTACCAAAATCAGCCTTAACATGAAAGCCCAAAAGGGGAACGCAAAAACATGACCGCCCACGTCTAACATGCCATCACACCTTTTTAGAAGTCCTGAATTTCGTGGGCACCTGCTGGGAAGTGGCTGTGAATGTCGCCTTAGACTGATTTCTGTGGAGAGAGCTTGCAGTCATATGTGTCGAATGGGTCACGAGGAGTTTATGCCTATGTGTTTCTCAGCATTTTACAATAAAAAATGTTACGTTCGCCACTTAACAGGTCAAAAAGATGTTTGTTCATTAAGCTCATTCAGAGTTTTACGGGGTTAAGCCCCGTGCGCCAATGTTTTTTTTTACATATCTGAGTTTCAGAAACTCTTTCTCCTGGCGTCTACAACGCATTATTTTTCTCTTAACAGGTTATAAGTCATATTGTAAGATTATAAATGAAATAGAATTAAATTAAGAAGGTCTGGGACATGTTGATACTAAACTGTGAGAGACATTCGAGGTGATGATTTTAATTTTTTTTAAAGTTGCATTTTGGAAAAGTGCATTTATCCTACTTAGGTGTCACCCCATGGTGGATGTCACCCGGTGCGGCCCGCATCCCCCGCACTCCCTAGTGAAGCCACTGGGACCAAACCTTGCATTTTTAGCCATATCTGCGAATACCGAATGATTAATTTCCCTTCTCGGTATCAAACAATTAATTAATTACCAGTAGATAATTGACTATTTTGTTAAATTTGTATTTATTTATTCATGTCTAGTTAATTCCAATGAAAATGTGTGCAGTTTCAACTTGATCCGAGAATGGGTGTGGGAGAAATAACGTGAACAAACTTTTACCAGACAGACAGAGTTGATATAAACTCTGTCAAATCCTAGATACAGTCAAGTCCGATTAATCAGAATATATTGGGACGCAATAGTTTTGGTTCTAATAACCGGCTTGTCCCATTAACCGCATTCAACTGAATACTAAGCTATATTTTTGCACTTTAAGATTCTCTCATACTATGCGGCTAGTGTAATTAAACGGTTTTCCAATTAACCGTATTTGACTGTGTATTCCTAACCATGGTCCAATGGTTTAATTCGTGGAAGATATGTTTTCATAGGGAGTAACCTATTTTTCTGGGTGTTTACATTTTAATATCATGTAAATGGACCGGGTCACCGAAATAAAGTGTGAAATATCAACCACACATGCACACACACAATGAACAAAGATTTCCTGTTATGTATTTGTTACACATACATGAGCTGAACTTGCCTATATATCTCTAGTTTGATTCGACTATTTATGCTTGTTTTTTCTTAGAATTGGTCTGGAGAAGAAAAAAAGGTCCTCAAAAGAATAAGTTTATATAACATAAGTGGATCCAGACAGGGGAATTTTTTTAATAAAATCAACACAAATGTCATTAGAACTCTTATTAGAATATAACAAAAAGCAAAATATGAAAAATCCTTTTTTTTAAATAAATAAACGTTATAATGAGTTAAGGCAGACCATTCTACAAACCGTTTAAATTTAATTGTCTAATTTTAGTTTTTCGTTACCCACATGGCAGTACTCTGACAGTTGATAGATGTCAGCATTTTAGTAGATTGAGAATCATTTGTCAAAATGGTGATTAGGACAACGTTAATGAACAAATCCTGTACACAATGTTCGTTATAATTGATTTATATACACACAGTCTTTGATTTTATCTTTACACCGACATACAGACGAACGCGCGATAACCACAGTGACGTTAAAGTATTCCACTATAATCCATTTATCTTTCAACTCCCATCTTATCATTCTTTACATAAGACTTATCTCTCTTTACATAAGCCTTATCTCTCTTTACATAAGCCTTATCTCTCTTTACATAAGACTTATCTCTCTTTACATAAGACTTATCTCTCTTTACATAAGACTTATCTCTCTTTACATAAGACTTATCTCTCTTTACATAAGACTTATCTCTCTTTATCTACTAAATCTTATTCTTAACACTTAGCCTGGTAAGTTTTTCTATATCATATATATAAAGCAGAAAGTAAGGTGTATGTATGTATGTCTCGTACGGACGTAGTAACCATTCAACCAATCTCGATAAAGCTTGGCATCAATGTTCCTTAGATCATGAAGTCAATTTCGACTGAGCATAGGCTGCGGATACGCAGAAGTTGGGAGTAGGGGAGAGGATGGTGGATGCGATGACGAGTATAGAATATAGCTATGGCTGTCAGTAACTGTCAGACCAGCAAACACACGCTAGCCACACCCACCCACCATCACTTGTCCTAAGATGACCATTAATATCGGTGGCAATTTTAACTGCAATAGTAGATGAGTCATATATGCTATAATATGCTCAAGGTGTCAAATGGTCTATATTGGAAACACAGGCAGGACCTTAAAACCACAAGAACATCTTAGAGAAATTCGTATTTTGCAACTAAGCCCGTCTCTATCCATTTTAATAACACACATCATAGGGGTACCACTGATCTCCTCGTCACTGCTATACACCAATGCAATGACAAAAACACTCGTCTGCAGATCGAAAACAAACTTATTTACATGCCAGGCACCCTCCAACCTCACGGGATCAACAACCAACACACTTTTATTAAAAATGAGATGGCGACCAACACTACCCCCTTTTTCTCATTCATCTTTGCCTGACATCACTGCCCCCTTTCGATTTCCCGCGCTTTTACACCAGTGTACCTCATTCTTTTCTGCCTCGATAGAAAACATCATCGACATATGCCTATTTTGTGGTTATTGTTTGTCTTATTTGTTTGCCTGTAGCTGAAAAGACATCGTGGTTCAAACATTCTTTGTTTTAGTTGGTCCCGCAGGGTACATGTATGCATGTTTATTGTATTTTCTGGATTAGGAGCTCAACATTGACACAAATGTACATTTACTTTCATAGATTTGAGAATCTGTACAAATGAAAGACAATATGTTTTATTATGAGGCATTGACAAATGTAAAACGCACAAGCATCTAGGTTGTTAAACCTAGGAGCTGGAAGCAGAACCTTTACATGTAGGGATATCATACAGCTAGTGATACAAATATGCGAAACATCTTCCAGATTGAAATAAAAAAAAAACAAGCAATGTTTGAGTAGGTTCAGGCTATTCAGGCCAGGTCTAACTCCAACGCAACACAGGTCACTAGGGCACCGTTGAACGTAGCATTAATCTGAACTTTGACCCCTCCACTTATTTTGAAAGGTAGATCATTATTGATGTTGACGTCGAAGGGTTGGATATTGAAGTTCCCCTGAAATAGTCAATATTTTGTGTGCTAAAAATGTAATAATTACACGACTGATCCAAACTAATTAATACATTTACACTTACTATTAACTTTGTTTTGTTTTTTACTAGATCTAAATACTTTTTTTTTGTTTTTTTTTGTTTGAGTATTGTAATTGCATGGAAATATTTTGAAAAACAAATATTTCAAAATGTGTAAATGTCCTCATAAATAAACTGTCATTTAATCTTAAAAACACTACTCTATTTAAAAATGTTGTTTTAAATGCGATAAATTTAGGTACAAGGCTTAGAATCGCATCACTTACACTCCATTTATTGCTAATATAAAATTAGTTTATTATTTTTCTGAGAGAAAATAATCGTCTTGATTATATACTAACTATGACTTCATCAGAATATAGACTCACCGCCGGGAATGGACATTTGCAAGGAAGACCAACGTTAATAAACTGGGGAGGACAGTTCTGGACGTTGACAGTAGCACACATGTCCGGGTATGTACAGGAGCCTATCTGGTCGATACACGGGATCTTGATCCAGTGACCAAATACTTCCTTTTCAACCACGATATCTGTCTGGCGTAGCGAATACACAGGTAGAACAAGAACTAATACACAGGTAGAACAAGAACTAAGTTATATTAGTATGACAACAGAAATGTACTGCAATACAAGTTGACCTTTATATCATCTGCCCTATAGATCGCAAGGTTTGAAAAGAGAACTTTACTTTACTATACAAATTGAAGATACAATGACTTCACCACGGAGTAATCGGTGACTACTGTTGCTTGCATACTAATTTGTTTATTTTATTTGGGGGGAGGGTTGAGAAGGATGATACAATTTTTTTTTCAAATAAAGTTATATCTCTTAAGGCCCTTCTTTAATCTTCCATCTACTAGCTGCCTGGTTGTGTGGTATGCGTTCTGGATTGCCGTCTCAATGGTCCCGAACCCTTCCCGTTCATTCCTCAATCTGCTGCGGGTGGTTCAGGCTCTAGATTGTAATAATCTACACTTCTGAAGTAACGTCAAACAAACAAACCAAAAGGTATTTGTAGGTCTCATGGTATAGCCCCAGTCAAAGGATTTGATATAAACGCCATACAAAAAAATCTTATGTCAGGTGGATTACAATTCTTTCTTTCAAAAGTTGAATGAAATCTCTTTCAACGATGATTCAAAGAGAGATTTTAATATTAGCAAGGAAAGAGTTAACAGCTTTTCTGAACCACTATGTCTAATTTTTCGGTTGGAAATGCGAGTCAGAGATCTAATTAGCTATGAGAATCTAAGAGAAAAGTTATGGCTATTGTATGCAATAATACCTAGTCCTGGTAAACATTGTTCACACTGTCATATTTCTTAGCTTGATGTCCGGTTTGTTTGTATAATTATGGTCTTAGAGCGGCCATGCTCACACACCCAACTATTGTACTGCCAACAGGACATGAAATGTTTTCCAGACCAAAATTAACCCATGAACCCCAAATAAATCAATTTTCTCTTCAGTGTTATTAAAGGACACGAGATGAGAACTATGATCACGTGGAAGAACAGAAGACGACTATGACTATATAGAGATTCTAGATAGCATCAAATATTTTGAACTGGCTCATACACTGCTTGTAAACAGCCCATGAAGAGGTCAAGGTGAATTCAACGAGAATCGTGCCAACGGTACGACATTTAGCGTATAATTGATTACTATATCAAAAAGTACAATTTCGATACTTTACCAAAAACAAAAAGTTTTGCCACAAAACTTTAATTGTTCTAAAACAAGATAAAAATAGCGAACACATTAAAAAAAAACGCATTACTTCCTTCCTATATCATATAGAGCGATTATTTTGATTTTAATTTCAAAAGAATGCAAGATTTAAAAACAAAATACGGAACACATTTTTTAGTCCCGCCCTCTCCCCCACCCCCACTTCCGAGATACAAAATCCCGTTTAAGCGAATGCATAAATCTAGATTTGATACTATTCTTATGATTGATATTTACATCGGTGCGCATAATGTTCCTGAACATTCAATTTAGATTACTATATTATTTGAACATGATTTTAATTTTTTACTTTTCCTCTGTTCAGGTTAAACATTCATCGTCAAAACAGATACAATAAATGGAACCTATTACGTCAGTTGATGTACATCTTTGGGCAAATGCATTACTAGCCAGTTGGCCACACTCGGACAACTTAAACTCTAGTTTGTCCATTATAATATTTCAAAGTATAAAGAAACAATTTAATTATTAAATTTTCCTGGAGGACTAAAACATCTTTATCTTGAATCATCAGGTATGTAGGCCATATTCGTATACAGCATTAATGTTCAATCACTATCTCAAAAAGTACAATACATCGATACTATACCAAAAGTGTTTCGCCACATAATACTAACGTTTCCGAGAACCGCGTCCACCCATTCATTCGGACTGTGTGAACTAAATAGATGTATTTAATATAAAAAAAGTGTAATCAAATGTAGAAAATACATCCATTTCTATTCTTAATTAATCCCAGAAGATATTAGTTAATTTTAATGATTATCGTAGACTAAGCTTACAATTAATGGTGCCCCAAAAGGCTTGTTGATCAAGAGCTCTCCAGAGATGGTGATGTTTCCAGGTATATTGATGGGGTCTGGCGTAACATTAATGTTGCTTGGTACTAGAATCTCATCTTGCGGGATGGCACAGTTCTTAAAGGAGAAAGACTTGAGTCTGCTTCTGTGTTCCTGTTTGTTAAAACCAATGCAGATTATAAATAATTCCTTCAATCTTTAGCGATCTAGCATAGGAGAAAATACTAGTATGACAAATAAGTGCTTAAATATTTGTTATCTCTACAAGCTGTTTCATAGTAACATTTCCCTACCTCCTTTTTCTGTTACAAGGAGCACCAGTATACACAACATTTTGTTTATAAATAAAAAAAAAAATTTAAAAAAAATATATATATTAAAACAAAACCAAAACAACAACAAAAAATCTGATTAATTAACTACATACACTAGATTCCAGTTCACAAGTTGTATCTGGATTGTAGAAATTATTGTTACATTCACACCTTAGATTGGATAGATCCAGTTCAACATTAATACAATGTCAGAAGTTAAAAACTTCAGAATTGCAGTGCCCTGAGCCACACTCATACTCTTTACGTAGCATTATCTATGTAAATATTGTTACATTAATGCTCATCAGTATATAATAAGATTTCCTTTTTCACCCTTATAGCAGAGCAGCCCATAATTTTAAACAGTAGAAGAAGAAAAGAAGGTGAATTTAAGGGAGGTAACTATGAAAATATTATTTAAGTCATGACTTACTTCCCTTACATTACATTTTAAATACAGAACACATAGGTAAAAGCTATTTAAAAAAAAAAAGATATTGTCTTCTATACGAAGATTTATGACGTTGCAGTATTTCAAGTTACTATGCTTACCTAGTAACGACCTATAGATTTTGAAACTTTTGATAGGAAAAGGGGGGGTGGGATGTCGAGGGGGAGCTAATTTGGTTATCTAATCGTCGCCAGCTCTATGTTCGGCAAGAAATTTTCTTTTGGTTTTTATTAGTTTCCATCAGATGACATTAAAAACTGATTTAGACTGTTCATATTTTATATGCCTATATATGTTGTCACTAATTACAGTTATTTATCGTCGCTCACGAGCTAATGTCATACCATTATGTTCCACAAAATTCAGAGTGTGTAAATATAGTTCAAGGTACTCATTGTATTCGATTATTGGATACTAACCTTGTGAAAAGAATGTTCCAGTTTCTTCCCCAGCAACAAGGTACTAACTAGTGCCTTAAACTCCTCATGGGCGGTCTGTTCAAGCTGACTCAACACATACAAAGGTTCAGAAGAAACGGCATAACAGCAGAGAGAGAACAAAACTAACCACTTGACAGAGGCCATGATCTTACACTAAACACTGAGATTATAACCAGTGGGAGATACAGATACGTTTCTCAGAGATACCACACAGAAGTGTGATAGCGTCCCTGTGGTCACATACATAGATTAGTTGTGACAGATATTTACATTTAGTTTTGACACACCTCCTTAGTTCACCAACTATTATTTTTTTTAAGCAATTCAAAGCATCAATATATAGTTTTGTAGGTAGTAACTATAAAATTATAAATATTGTCGTATCCCATGACAAGTAAGCTAATTGAAAAAAAATGACGTTAATTTTGTTTTGTTTTATGTAATAATTATGAAATATTAAATAGCAGTATATCCTAATATAAATAAGCTATTTGCTAGATATACATCTAGCGATGACGCAGTCTCGAACTGCCAATATATATCACTGCTGTAGAGTAGTTGTGATCGAATATCTAGGGGTTCGATCGTTGAAAACTTGCTAATCCAGGTCCAGCCACTTGCCAACAGGTTTATGTTTAAAATTATTTATAATGTTTTATGGCTATTCTTTCAGATTTAAAGATAATCTACTTCCTAGCCCAGACCTCCAGCAGTTTCTATAGTTATAATGTTGTTTTTTTTTTTTCACAAATTGTAAGTAAAAAATTTCCTAATGGAAATTCCTAGCCCAAGATTATTATTATTTTATTATTATTATAAAATACAAACATTTCTCCATGTATGAACCAATGGAGATTGTGTAGTAGGCTTTTTTTAAGTCCACTAGCATTTTCATCACCACTGTTTGTCTGTTTGTTTGTTTGATGAACTACAGACTAAGTCTGGGTTTGAAAAAGCTTATCAACTTTGTGTTAGACCTACATTATACATTTAACAAATTTGTGTTGGTCTAAAATATTTGTTTTTAAATTAATTCTTATTGCAGACTATCATATAAAACTTCAAGCTAATTGAATAAACAGTTTTCAAAGGATGTGACCAGTTTGTTTCTGATACATATATGAACTATCACTGTACAACGTACAACTTTTTGAAATTCCTCGTTAAGCTCTTGGGTTGAGGGGGAGGGGTTCCTTGTTACCGAGAGAGAAAGTAAATGATACACTCAGAGCATCTCAATCCCAAGGTCAATCCAAAGTGATCATCCTTGTTTCTAGCTGTCTAACTAACCTTTGTGTATCAAAACTCGCCAGTCTTGACCTTGGCATTAAATTTAGAGATAATAATTTGATAGATAACCTAATTAGCATTTAATGTATAGACATACTGACTTACATATTATCTGTATTTATAGTGTACATTGCATTGTTTATCTTATTGAATATGTTTTGATGATTTGGAAATGAGAAATTGGGTTGAGCTTATGTTACATGTACAACTATTCCGTAGTTCAAAAATGGCTAAAAGTTTCCATAAGTTTTAGCATGGCTTTTTAAAAAAATATTTATACTAGTCGACCGGCGGCGTAGCGTAGCCTTTGGTGACCGCAGTGGGCTCCGCACTTATGCGACCGCAGAGGGCCACGCACTTTCGTAGGACCCGCGCTAATTCTTGGTTTATAAATTATTAAATTAAACAATTGTATAACTTAGAACAGATTTCCCGCGGCCTCCTGTCAATTTACCAGGAGCTCCTGAAAATCGCCTGGAATTGCAAAATATACGAAAAAAGTCCTGAAAATATCCGGAAATTATTAAAATCTTAGAAATCTTATACGAATCTCCTGAACTAGAAAAAAATTTGTCATTTTGGGGTGTCATTCAATAAGGAAAATGACAATCCTACGCGCGATAAAAAAACGGCATTGTCCCGTAATTTTGGAATCTGGTGAAAGAAGCTTCTCGCGCCTCAAACTAATGAAGAATTACTTTAGTTCAACAATTCTCGTAGATAGATTGAAACATTTGTTAATTCTTGCTATTGAGCGTGATCTATGTAGGAAATTGAATTTTCATGATACACTGTATGACTTCGCTACACTCAAGGCTCGAAAAGTTCGTGGGATAACTCTATCCGCAGAAATAAAAAGAGTGATCTTTCCTTTACTTCTTCTTCTCGTCCAAACTCTTGAGCGAAGAGGAGAATTATATATATAGGTTACAAAGGCTCAACTGCTCTTTAAAAGTCTTTCCCCCCTAAATTCACTCTGTATGTCTGTCTGTATGATCAAAAGTTTGTACACGTTATTTCTCCCACAACCAATCTCGGATTAAGTTGAAATTGTGCACAAATATTTCACAAGATTCAATATAAAAAAAACGTTATTTAACTATTGGTAATTAATTATTTTGTTTGGTATTTTAAACAACGGAAAGAAATCGTACTTGACAGATGTGGTAGTATAAGTTTGATTAGTCTTCTTGAAGACCCTTGAAAAACATTTACACTTCTTCCTCCCCCCTTCCCAAGTGGTCTAGACAAATGATAGGATTATAGCGCATTGAGAAAGCGAAAAGCTAAACAACAAACAATGGAGGGTTGTTGTTGATAGGTTGAAGTTCATAGTTTCTGATATTCATATTGGAAATATTGAAACCCGCATTTTTACCTGCCAGAGTGGACCACATCGGGCACCGAGTCTGAGTTTGTGTTTCCACACAAACACGTGTATGGCTGCCAGGTCGTACGGTTTGCGCGCTGGACTGTCGTTCAGACTTATCGCTGGTCCCATCCCCGTCGTCTTACGAGAGGTTTGGACTAGGAAGTAAATTATCTTCAACTCTGATGTAACATCAGAAACATGTGAAACATTTTAATAATAATATGACAGAAAAGTTTACCCTTGTAAGCGTATTACTTAACTCAATACAGAAACGTGTATATCATTCTAAAATCAGTCCTTAGAAAAGAACTTTATTGAAATGATATTTAAAAGCTTTAAATTTCAGGTTAGAAATGAATTAAAACACAAGTGAAATTACAAGATATCAAATGATTTTTAACCGTTATTTAAACTCAGTTTAAAAAGAATGCATTCAACATATACATTAATCACATATTCAATAATCACATAGTTCCCGCCTTCAGTCTCCTCCCCTCTTCCTTTCCCCCCCCTCCTACCCCTTATCTACTTTTTAGTAACAATCTTTCTGAAAGTTTCATTTGACACACACACTCACTTCATAACATCAGGACTAATTAAACAAATAAAAAAAAAACTTCACGTTAGGTAAAGTACAACGAAATTACTGCCATATCTCTAAATACTGCAACATTTTACTCCTTTTTTATATAAAAGAAAATTAATTAATTACCAAAAAATATTTAAATGATTGTTTTTTTAATTGATTCATGTGTTGTCAACGACAATGAATAATCGTGCAAAGTTTTAACGTGTTCCGAAATTTGGAAATTTGAGAAATAATGTATAAGATTTGTACCGGACAGAGTGAGTTGATACAAGTTTATGTAAATAATACGAGAACAGTGAGAGAGGTTGGTATTGGTTCTTTACTTATATTTTTGCTATTCTTGTTTTTATAAGACTGTCTGTAGTTTGTGAAACCTTCTCTCTCCCCCGCTCCGTTAGGTTCAAGACTGGTTCAATATACATAAAGGTGTGCACTGTTAGTACACGAACACGTAACGTGGAACTGCAACTGCTCTCTAAAAGTCTTTTTCCCCCTCTCAGTTCTTTGATTGTAAAGATAATCAATACGGTCTTTGAGGAGTCACCCATCAAACAATAGTTCACTAATTTAGTATTGGTTGACGTGAAATCTATATTCAATTTAAAATGCAAGGCAACACACATGGACTGCCAGTTTGCAGCCTCCATATGCTGGGTCAGAAATTAGGTTCCACATTCCAACATTTCAAGAGCGACAACTCTCATCGTTTTGAACAACCCTTTCAAGTAGTTATGCCTCCCTGGAGTTCAAAATCAAATTATCCTTTACGTTTTTCGTTTTTTCATACTTTCAAAGACTTTAACCAGTTGGAATGCTCAGCACAAGTGATGTACACTTTCGTTACATGTACAATAGTCTCTTTTGTATTCAATGTTACTCAATTTTTGTGTGTCTGTTGTGATTTATTGACAGAAAAAGTAATCATCAAAATACTACTAGTTAATGAAATATGTAGAAATTAATATAATAATAATAATAAGGCTTATTTTGAATCCGAAGATTAATAAGGAATGCATTATATAATCATTAATATACTGCATGATTGTAAATTTAGAAATCTTTATATTATATATAAGGTATATGGTACGAGAGACATAGTGGAAGAAAGACAGAGGTAGAGACGGGTAAGGAGGCCGCATTACAGGAGGGAGAGATAGAAAGAGAGAGAAGGAGAAAAAGAAACATAGGTACAGAGAGAAGTTGAGAGAGAAAGAGACAGAGATAGGGAGAGACAGACAGAGAGAGACAGATGGAGACAGAGATAGAGAGAGACAGACAGAGAGACAGAGGGAGAAAGACAGAAGGAGAGAGACAGAAAGAATGAGAGAATCTTGAGCCTTACAATAATATAAAAAAGTTAAAGATGTACTAATATCACTGCCAGTTATTCAATAAATTGATGTGCAGGCGAGAAATACAAGGGAGACAAAAACCTATATGACATTGTTTTAGCACAAGTATCCTTTTTTTCTATTTAGTCCTGCTAGATTGCACTTTGGATCTTTGACGTGTCCACACTAGAGAATGTTATTGCGTCTTGGGGTTGGTGTCTCGATCGTCGAGAGTGTGTTTTCTAAACAAGGCATCGGTTCCATGAAGTCTGTCCAGTATGCCCAGTACACCGTAGTTTGTATTAAACCTAAAGGAGAAACAACAGATGATCAAGTGATACAACTCCAACTTAAAATCTAAGCCAATAAATATCAGCAGTCAATAATCAGCGAGGTATTTGTATTACAAAAGCCTCCTCCCTAACTTCCATCTTCTGTTCGTCCACCTAAAAATCTGGCAATTACATTTCCACTCTTGCCTGTTTGAAATATATGTCATTTAGTGCCATTCTCTAATTCTACATCTCAAGATCTTTGCTAAAGGAAATCAACTTGCTTCCTCAGAGATATTGAAACAACGAAATGTTACACTACAGAAGTGAAAACAAGCCACAGCATGGCAAGAGAACCCTGGGCCCGGGCTCAAGAATATAATTGTGGGCCCCCCTCCGCGTAGTTTAAGTGTAAAGAAAAACAAATGGAGTCCTCCTGAATGTATCAGTCCATTTACAGAGAGATATTGCATTGTAAGTGTTAACTTTGACAAGTATTTGTGGTATGAAACTCGGTCCTAACAAGTGACACATGATGTACGTATGAGACATTTCAATTCTTGAAGACATTCAAGGACTCCCGTGGGCTATGTGGCGGTTATACATTGTGACATGGCTTCTACGCCACTTTTGTAAACATGACTTAATATAATTCCTTCTCGCCGTTATTTTTCTATGTGTAATCCTAACCACGCCGAGTGTAAAGTATGAAACACGAAAACGTCAGTAACATTTGTTAGGGATGTACACTTGATCCATGGACATAAGTTAAATAGGTGCTGTGTGTACATCACAACTGCACCCGATCCCTTTCGGCAGGTCAGAGATCCGTTAGACCAGGCTGGATGCAACTTATTTAAAAACGATAAAAACTTTAAAGATGAAGCAGACGTTTGAGGAAACACAGAAGTTCCACAGCTGTCAATGAACTTAGAAATGTTAATATAACTATAACTGTTTGTGGGGACTGTTTTTGGAGGCCCATTGAAATAAAGTCCCTCTTGGTTCGAGATTTCCTAGCGAAGTACACAGTTTGTGATCAATCTTATACAACGACACCTTACAGTTTTTCAAGCTATTGCCCACTTACGATATATAAACTTTACAAATGTATCTCTTACCATAGTGCAAAATTGTACAATGATAGATTTTTGGGGGCGCGGTGGTTCATTGGTAAAGAACTTGGCTTCCTAACCGAGAAGTCTCGGGTTCGAATGCCTTATGAAGACAGAAATTTTGAATTTCGAGATTATTAGTGCGCCCCTGAGTCCACCCAACTCTAATGGGTATCTGACATTAGTATCAGAAAAGTAAAGGCGGTTGGGCGTTGTGCTGGTCAGGTGACACTGGCGTTAACCGTTGGTCACAAGCATATGATCATCTGCCCTATAGATCGCAGGGTCTGAAAGGAGGTACTTTACATTTTTAGAAAATAGATTTTAGATGATCGCTGAAAGTATACAAAATAAAATTGTTTTGTTTAGGCGAAACTTAATAACGTAAAACGGTGATACTCAGCCTTATTCGGCCTATGGGCTATTTTACTTTCCGACACTCGGATCACGGGCCAAATTGACAAAAAGATAAAAATACAAAATACAAAAAAGGAAACAACCAATTTTATTAGAAACCTGTGACTCTAGTACTTACAATAACTAATGAGATGTTTATCCTAAACCAACTTCTTATCATCTGGCCACATAACTGAGACAGCAAGTTAGAGCAGCCTTTGTGATGGTTGAAACTTCTTTTAAACAGGTTTTTGCCAGCAAGAGTTTAATGCGTGTTCATAAAAGCTACACACCTCTCTATATAGTGTCGCAAATTAATACCAAGAGTTTGATCAGTATCAGATATGTCGGTGGACTCGTTAGAGGCAATCGAAAACATTTCAAAATATGCTTCCTGTCTCTTAGTTTTGAATGGAGATTTTACACCATATCCTTCACTCGCCTTGTAATTGACATGAGACAGCTTCAACTACAGTCTTTCTTTTCACCACTCACTGGAAGCAAGCACTTTTTTTTTACGCATTCGAAGTCTAAAAATGACTTTCTCTACTGACAATTTGATCAGCTCTGTAGCTAGTCTTACAGCAGACTTCATTCTTGTCTCTTTTTATTTTTGGCAGATAATCTCATCTATCCTCCTTCTTTGTTTTTGTGTTATGATGTTGGGTGTTATGTTCTTTCAAAAGTGCTACATTTTATGTATAAATATGCTGGCTTTTTATCTAAGAAATAGTGAAAGCCCTAAGGTAGGCAAAGATTTTTTCCACTTTGTGAGGGGAAGGGAATTTTTTACACTTCGTGCCGATGTTTCGGCGAGCCGGATGGAACCACGTCGCGGGCCGGATCTGACCCGCGGGTCGTATTTTGGGTATCACTGACTTAATACATTGATTCCCATAAAGACTAGCATGGAAATAGATTGAAAACAAAGATCTTTTTAAGTGTTTGTCATTGAACAGTTTTTCAGATACAGATTGATGAAAAAATTTCCCACAAAATTGAGAATCGCAATCTTAAAAAAAAAAATCCAGCAAGATCATTAAAGATTTAAAATAAAAAGCAATTGCATGAAATAAATTGGCTTCCTTTTTTTTTCTGAAACTATTGAATTAGCTTGGATTTAGTAGGATGGCATTTTATAAAAGAATATTATCCCCAGGGCTTTATCTCTCCTGACACGTTTGTTGACATGCTCTGACTATTTGTCTTTAATATATGCGAAATGACCTTTGACACTGGAAGTCAATAAACACATTTTATTGGGGTATATTTTTTTTTGTATGCCATGGAGTTATTAGCATATTGTCAGTACGTGACACAAGCCTCCTTACTGGTCTTGTTCTTGAACAAGTCAGTCTGTATCTGTGCATAATCGTGTGGTATGCGCTCTGGACTGTTGTCCAAAAGTTCCCTGGTTCGAAGGCCACCCACTGCCAGCCTCTATTGTCCTGCGGGAGGTTTGGGCTAGGAAGTAAATAATTTTAAAATTAAAAGGAACATCCAAAACGTGCAAAAACAAAACAAACTCAATAAATAATAATAATTATTGTTACTATCATAAGCATGGGCGTAGCCGGAGGGGAAGGTTCAACCCCCCTCCCGAAATGAAAACCTCCGTCCAGTGGGGGGGGGGGGCTGTCGGAAATTAGTGACTGATTTTTTGCTTTGATTTTGTTTATTTTAGGTGAGATTTTTATACTAAACCATCACTTGCCCCAGCACAGCCAAGGGGGTTTTGAGTTGATTTTGATTTTAAACCCCCCTTGAAAATTTACGATAAAACCCCATCTTCAATTTAAAAAAGCAAAAGCGTAATCAAATGGGTTTTGAGTTTAAACCCCCTTCAGAGGGTTTGATGCTAAAAAATAAATCTTTAATATAAAAAAAAAAGCTAATTACACACTACAAAGTTTTTTTTTTAGTTTAAAACCACCTACAGATAATTTTGACGATAAAACTTCCCTTTCGATATAAAATCAAAAGCAAAATACAATCACCTAATTCCAAGAGCGTAGTCAAGAGAGGTTACACATTTCTACCAGTGGCTGGGCTCCATTAAATAAGGGCTGTAAATAGTCATATGCCGAAATTGAAAACACCAAATGTGGCTTAACAAATATGGCTAAGACAGATTTTAGGACTCAGGAGATCGAGTCTCAATCTGGGAATCTACCCATTAGTAAGGTTGTGACAGAGCGTCGTATGAGATTTGCGGGACATGTTCTACGACAAAATGAATTACGCATAAGAATTGCGATAACATCCAAGTACAACATGTCGCCACACTTTCATGGAGGTCCTAAGAGCAGGTGGGAAGAGGCTTCAGACATTGCCAGTGACAAATTTTTGTGGAAACAGCTTTCCGTCCAATGCGTAGAACGCGCGGGAGGATCTAAGTCAATAAGAATAGCCGATTAGGTTTTTCAAAAATTTTTAATAGCAGGATAGTACACTGTAGATACCTCAGAATATGCATTTTGTTGGCTTTCAATACCGGAAATAGTGTTTGACGGTGGGGCCTCATGCTGGGGCAGCTCCCTAACCCTATCCCTAGACCCCTTTTCTGTCAAGGGCGCGGAGTCTACACTGTTTCCACTAACTCTAGGAATAACCTATTCTAGTGCACAATAAATGTCCTCCAAAAGAATGAAGGGTCAGAATGTAGTAAACATTAATAATATGTACACACACACACACATTTTTTTCGGGGGGGGGGGAGAAAAATCTGGGCTACGCCCATGATCATAAGTATTGTTACAAATGAATAGTGACAAGTAGAGGTCAACGTGTGACCCCAGCGAGATGACACAGCAGCGAGTGTTCTCTGGAATCTACGCGTATAAACAAAGACAGGATGTGACGTTTCCTCACATGTTGTTCCAGATGATACTAGCAATGGTTGTGCAACTTTGGAGGAGCGATTAGGGACTCTATATAAGCCAGAGAATTAATGTGAAAGTCAGTCGTGAGTGAGTCGTCGGTACTGTTGTCTACTGTGCGAGACAGTAGAAGAGAGATGTGTACGACTCGATGCTAGTTAACTAGGGTAGAGTTAACTGGAGTGGACTAGTGTCGTTAAAGTCTATACAGCGAACTACAGTGGACTTGAGCTGTTACAGTCGATACTGTCGATGTAAGACGTGCACGGCTCTGATTCGGTAGACGAGTACGTCTTTGTTCAGCTTTGGAAGACCTGGAGCGACACTGGGAAGTGTGTCGTTGGTCTGTTCTGTGGAATACGGCTCGATGCAAGTTGAGAAGAGATGAATTGCAACGAAGTGAAGAGATGAATTGCAACGAAGTATAGCTAACTGTAAACTGACAGATGTTGTACAGTCTTCTACGCTACATGTTACAGTGACGAATTGTTAGAGTTAATAGTCAATAAAGTTATATGAAGCTGAAAGTTTAGTTGTCAATTTCTTTACAGTGTTTTTATTTGTGTACCTACTAGTACATTTAGCCAGAAGGTTCAGAAATACGTAACAGTATTATAAACTGTGTTATTGATTTACCGCCAGTACTCACAGCATAAATCGTCGGTATTATCCATCCATAATTCATTTACTATTTCACATTTAATACCAGTCTTTGAAGTTTGTTGCTTTAAAACCAGTAACTTATAAAGCTATTAGACTTGTATAATTCTTTCGAGCAGTCAAATTCTACGCTAGTATAGTTTCAAACAGAGAGACCATAACTGGCCTTTTAAAAATATTATTATTTTCTAACCCATCAAAACATATTTAATTATGTAGCAATCTTAGTGTACTGGTTTTTCTAAGTGCTAATTGGTCACGTCTGCTGAGCCTGAAAGTGAAAGTAACAAGGTGAAGATACTTTTAGTCTGGGTTTTTAGTTAATAACTCTTGAGATCTAGAGAATGCTGCTGCTGTAATAGTCTGGGTTTTAGTTAATAACTCATGAGAATGAAGCTGATGTTAATATTTGTAAAGGAACGTTGGATATATTTCTGGATTGAAAAAAAAATATTGTGTATATGTTGTGACGTCATTTAACTAACACGTGGTTATAGAATAACAGCAAAAGTTGGTTATTTTAATACTTTGTTTCGATGAAATCTATGGGGTTAGGTGAGTGAACGGTAAATCGCTTTGCTTCAGGACCGAGAGATCGCTGGTTTGAATCTCGGTGGGGTTTAGAATTTTCGGATTTTTAGGACGCCCCTAAGTCCACACTACTTTGATGGGTACCGGAATAAATTGGAGAAAGTAAAGGCGGTTGGTCGTTGTGCTGATCACATGACACCCTTGTTAACCGTCGGGCATAGAAACAGGTGATCTTAACATCTTTATCCTTATAGTTTGCAAGTACTTTGAAAGAAGCACTTTTCATTTTTTAATACTGGGAATTCAATTAATAGAATGGTAACCAACCTTTTTCTGGCATGGGTTCATATAAATAGCATCCCATCGTCGGTCGGATATGGCCAGCGGGCCGTAGTTTGGGCATCACTGACTTGATACATCTATCCACATATTGTTTCAATATATATATTTAACTAGTGCAATCAAACTACATAGAAAATGATTTCCTGTCTTATAATATTTGACTATATTTAAAACTACAGACAACGGCTTTGTTTGCATGAGGTGTATAAAAAAATATGCAGGTCGCACCTAAATTTACATAGTCAATCAAAGAAATTGCCAATAATTTTTGGTTCAAACTATTTTTAGTGTCATTAACTATTTAGCTGTGCTCAACAAAGTTACTCACTCTCAACTAAACTTAACTTGTAGAGTACTCACTTCAAGTGATGAAAATCGTGAAAATCTGGCGACAGGAATACGGGCAGCCGGTAGCCGCTGTGGTCGATTGTCGTGGAGACAATGGCGATGGCCCAAAATAGCCAGGCGGTGAAGAGATGAGAGCCCATCAAGATTGGCCCTAGTCCAGGAGGTACCAGGTTGGCAAAGACGTGCTCCACGGGATGGGCGTATATGGACACGATGCCCACAGGTGCGGTCCACTCGTGGTGCTTTTTGTGAATGTATTTGTAAAGCCGTGGGTGATGTAGTAATCTGAACAGACAAGTGCGGCCCATTTAGATACACTAACATGCATTTACATACATTGATATATATATATATATATATATATATATATATATATATATATATATATATATATATATATATATATATATATATATATATATATATATATATATATATATATATATATATATATATATATATATATATATATGTCTATCTATATACCTTCATATGCTTATACATTCTCATTCATATACATTCATATACATTTATATTATTTATATTTACATTTATATATGTTTTATGTATGTTTGAATTTTTAATTTTCTCTGCAAAATAAAGCTAATTTATTTAATTTTTATAAGAGTTTTTTTTATTCATTTGTTTAAAATATTTATATTTAATGTTTACAGGCAGCACCTCTAAAAACCAACTTTGACCTATTCGCTACAGGCTTTAACTATGGCGACCCTCTCTAACTCAAATTTGTGAGATGTGTGGCTGAGAGGCCACTTGGCTAGGAGTTGGCCACTTAACAAGGGGGCTCGAGTTCAAATCCTGACTTTAGCAGAGTTGTATTTGCTGAGCGTCAAAAGTCAGCACGGAAACCTTCTCACAGATTTTCTCTCCCACCCCCCCCGCACTAGTGCAGAAAAGAGATTGAACCATACAGCAATGAGCATGCTATAAGCATCAAAGATGCGCTTTGCAAAACATTGAAACAAGAAAACATTTTTAAAAAATACTTTGAAAAAAAGTACAATACCTCCTTTATACAATTGATAGTAAGACTTGTATTTGAGTCTGAAGATGACTGACAATGGAACTTATAGACAGGACGTGTCCCACTTGATGAAATGTTATTGTGTCTCATGTAGAGCGAGACCTTTTGTTTGGCTACTCTTCGAAAACACTTGCTGAGAGGGTTACATTGGGAAAAAGGTTTATTGCGTCATAAAAGCTTGGTGTTCATTAGCAGACGATGCGAAAAACTATTATAGAACGATGTTACGACACAAGACTCTTCAGTATAATAAGACATTCTCAGGTTTTACTCCAGACACACTTGTAATATTATAACAAGTTACGTGAACAGGAACATTTCATCTCTCCTCCTGTCCAATCCCCTTCCGGCTTCCTGTTCAACCTCCCTTCCATTCCATACCCAAAGTCGCAACTTTTTTCCCATTCGCACCATGCTGCACTACGACCGTAACTATCGATAATAATTGAATCAATAATACCTTACAATGGGAAATTAAAATTTCTAGGAAAATCGTTAGAGTCGTTTTCGAGATTCATGTCCTATTCCAGGTTCCTCCACGAAGTTGTGACTTGAATAGAGATATTTTTTTAAAAAAAATACACGCTTAAAAGGTATCTTTTCAGGTTAATTCTCCAGTGTGATTACTTTCAAAGTCAGTGCTATGGCAGGTTAATTCATTGCTGTGAGCGTTAAAAAAGGTTGGTTTTAGCCAGGTTAACTTACCTGTGTGAATAATAAAAGCCTATCTCCTCCACCACAGCAAACACTGCTAGCTCCAGCAGAACGCGGTTGACTGACGGCAGCTCCTCGGCAGACCAGGCGGAGCCCATCCATCTCATCGTACTGACTGTACATGATAACACTGGCATACCCACAAATATTTGGTTGAACAGCGCCACCTTCAGTGCTTTCAGGAAATCTGTCATTTGTAGCTGGGGGGAAACACAACATAAGAATCTCACAACATCTTTAATACGCATCCTTTGTAAGGTCGTTCTTTCATTACTACCCTAGACCCGTGTCTTGTTTTACCGATGTGAACATGTGCGTGCTGAACCCAATTGTTTTTTTTTTTTTTTTTTGTTTGACCTGGGAAATGCATTTACTTAGCAAGCAAATCAAGTTCTACATGTTGTGACTGTCTTTGTCTAGAGAGACTATATCTGCACGCAGGACTCTTCAGCAGCAACAGAGATTCCTCTTCGGGGGGAAATTCATGGGTCATAAATAGATAATAATATGCCCATTGTCTCTCGGCCTTAATGGTTTCATTTAAATGCTATATATGTTGGCATCACACTAGTATGTGCTGACGGAGGAAATACTACATATTTATTAGGAAACCCATCACCCAATAGGCTCTTCTGACTTTGTCTTGAGGTTAATCCCTGAAACCTTAGATCCATAGTTCGGAATATGCGTTCATGAAATATTCAAAATTATTTTTAAAATTTCGGGGAAGAATGTCTACTATATATGTACTATAGTATATTGTAAAATCAATGTATGAAACGGATATATACATTAAGCTCAGAACCATTCGCGCCAAAACGCAGTGGCGTATTTAGGTATTTGGGGCCCCCTGGAACTTGATCTCTTTATTTTGACATTCGACATCTTGACATGAAATAAATGCATAATATTTAATTTAAAAGCATATTTTTTAGGCTCATTTGGGGGCCCCTCAAGTGGGGGCCCGGGGGGATTTTCAAGTTTGAACGGCTTTACCAAATGGCTGCTCCAAAACGTCGCGTACCTAAATCTTGACGCTGGTAGTTTAAGCTAAAAACAAGGTTACAAAGACAGTTTGTGTGGAAACACAAACTCAAAATCAACCCCCAAAGTGGTCCACCTAGAGTCTACACAAGGATTCGAACACAAGACTTCCGGTTCCAAGTGCTTTACCCCTCAGCCACAATTTCCATATTATTTATTTAGCGTACACTTATATTTTTTAAAATAATAATTATTAACCTTATCCATACATTCAAAAATTAATAACATGTTACATTGTAATAAAGAGAAACTAAAAAAGATTTATTCTTCTAACAAAATTAGATAAATTAATAACACGAAAAAAAAATAATTCTTGAACTTCTTTAAGCTACAATTGTGAACGACAAGATTTTCCCCTCGCAAATAAAAATTAATATCTCCATTGTCATTTGTCATACAAACCATGAACGTTCCCAAAAGGGGTTTTGAGTTTAAACCCCCTTCAGAGGGATTGATGCTAAAAAATACCTCTTCAATATAACAAAAAAAGCAAATTACACACTAAAATTATTTGAGCGTAGCCAAGCCAATTGAGGGTTTTGAGTTTAAACCCCTCTCCAATAGATGGCTTTTTTTTTTAAGTTTACCCCCCCCCCCCCCCCAATGGTTTTGAGTTTAAAATCACCTTACAGAGTGTTTTGAGGTGGAGAACCTTTCTCTTCAATATTATTCTAAAGCAAACTAGTTACCAAATTCTATGACCGTAGCTAAATGGGGTTTTGAATTTTTTAAAAATACAATATCTCCAGAGATTTTTTAGTTTAAGCCCCCCAACAGATGATTTTGACGAAAAAACTTCTCTTTTCGATATAAAATCTAAAACAAACTACAGTCACCTAATTCCAAGAGCGTATTCAAGAGAGGTTAGACATTTCTACTAGTGACGGGGCTCCATTAATAACCTGCAGGGAATAGTCATCTGCTGAAATTGTAAAACACTAAATGTGGCTCAACAAAGATGGCTAAGACAGATTTTAGGAGTCAGTTATAGAGATTGGGTCTAAATCAAGGACATGGTATGACAAACTGGGAGTCGACCCCTTGGTACGATTGTGACAGAGCACATTAAGTTTTTGCAATAAAACTTTCTAATAGCAGGAAAATGCACTGTAGATATCTCAGAATATGCATTTTGTTGGCTTTTAATACCAGAAATAGTGTTTGGGTGGAGAAAAAAATTCCCCCCCAACCCCCCGAAAAAAAATCCTGGCTACGCCCATGATACAAACTATACAAAGATCTAGCTAGCTTTAGACCTAGTTTTAGATCAAAATCTAGATTCAAGATATAAGTCTAAATCTAGTGTAAAACTAGAGTTAGATCTACGTCTATATCTAGATCTAAGTTTATATCTAAGTCTAGATTTAGAACTAGATATAGAATCTTGATATAGAATCTAGCTATAGAATATAGCTAGACTAGAACTCGTCTGAATTTACATGTTTAATTTTAAAATTACTAGACCTAGGCCAATGTTATGATCATGAATAGTAGGCCTTTTGTTACCGGGTAATGGTGTACTATGACTATGCTGTTTGTATCCGATTCATTTCGTTATGTGATACATTGTTTACATTATAAATAAATCTGCACCCCTAAGCTGTAAGAAGATAAGTTATTGCCTTAATAATTATAATTTTGTTCAAATATTAATACATTTATTTTAAATATATCTAGATCTGGGCTCTATTTAGTCTTATTTAGATTGTTAAGTGTAGGCCCCTATGATGAGGAAATGTCAAAACTGCGCTCTATAAAGGTAGTTCGTTATTTTTTAAACTTATAACTAAAACCAAGTTCGCATCAAAATTCTTTTTTAAAAAACAACATTTAATTCAGTATTCTATTCAATGAATTAGTTAATAAATGGAAAATATATTTAATAATGACCCATTGACACTTTTACCATTGCGACCTTAGATGCAAATTTTTTGTGTCAGTGCGCGAATCTATGAATGAAGCTTGAGTTATCAATGAAAAAAGTTACCTCCCCTGAAGTTTTTCATTGAAAAGTGGTGTAATTTTTTGATTTGCTTGTATAGATAATTTTTTAAATTAGATGGTGCACTTTCGGAAAAGAAAAAAAAATAGCCGTTGCATCAGAACTTTGAATGATCTAAAATATCATGATGCCCGATTTTCATTTTCTCTTCTAGTTTCTGAGATCTAAACGGAACGGACGGACAGACAGGCCACACAAAACTAATAGCGTCTTTTCCCCTTTCGGGGACGCTAAAAAACATTTGTATGTACGAAAAATTTGCAAAATTGAGTTCGTTTTCAGATGTTGTGGATTGTCAACTATTGTAGATCTATCTAGAACTTTTCAATGAAACTGTATTTCCCTTTTCTAAAATACTTTCTTTCGTCCTATCTCCCTCTACAAGGAATCTCAAACATCTGTAAATACTCACAGGTCGGTTCTTCTCCGGCTGAATTTTGTACGTGAGAATGCAGGCGGGCCATCCTGTCAGGTCAAGGAGTATAAAGAACAAGTTGGACAACCAAAACACTCCGGTGGTTAGGATGAAGGTACCTGGAGACGAACACGATCAGGAATTAGGTTAGACAGCATTAATACCTGGCACCTGGCAACTGTGAGTAAACGCTGTTACTGTTAATTAAGCATAGTAGCTTAGACTAGAACTTAAGTGTCGCTACGTGTTAGACTGTAGACCTATCAGAAGTTCAGAACTAAGTCACTAAGGGTTAATTCATATTTTAAATATAGCATAGACGACTGTTTGGTTGTCTGACTTTCTATTTCTTTTTTAGTATCTCACTCTGTCTGTCTGTCTGCCTGTCTCTGTCTGTCTGTCTCTGTCAGTCTGTCTGTCTGTCTCTCATATCTATCTATCTATCTATCTATCTATCTATCTATCTATCTATCTATCTATCTATCTATCTATCTATCTATCTCTCTATCTATCAAATAAAATGTGCATATCCTTTTTCGCACCCACTATATAGAGCTTTAACTCATCATGTGCAAAGAATGAGATCACATCTGACCACAGGCTCCTTAGAGAGTTTGAGAATATTGTCCAGACCTTGTCCCGGTATCTGCAGATGTAAAATTAGAAAACATTTACAAAAGGAGACAAAATGAGAAAAAAAAAAGAAGGTCATAACATGTGCTAGAGAAATACATCAATCGACCCTATTTGTATTCCAATGTTTAAAACATCATTTCAAAGGTATTAGTATGAAATAATTGTTCAATCTTTTATTTTATTTGTTAAAGTTGAAAGTGTATAGGACAATACATTGATTGGGTCTAAGACGTAGACATCTGTGGTTATCCCCTGTGGTTCTGACCTCCGTGTAGTATTTCTACATGCTAATTTTGATCACTTACAAGACAGTTATAATGGTTTGTTTTGGACCTAGACAATCATATGAAGAGACAGGTAAGAAGAGTCCCCAGAAAGATAAGTAATTAAGAGATTGAAAAAAGAACTAATTTGATGATACTAATTTCCAAAGCACATAAGGAACGTAAGCAACCCCTACACACACATACATACTACTTCCATAACGTAATTAAATAGTGTGTCGTTTATTAAAATAAATATAAAAATGTATTCATTCCTACTATATCAAGAGGCCCGAACAAGACTCTGGCCCCGAAACTCTTCTATAGAACAAACACCATACGAAGAACTGACTGATCTGGTAACCACTGCGCAGTTCATCTCAGATAAAGGATTACTAATCTGAACCATCCGGCATGTAAAATGAGAAAGAGGAAGAGAAAGAAGAATTCATTCTTAACTCTAGACCAACCATTTTTTGTCCCACCATTGCGCTATTTCCATATAAATCATGGAATGAAGTAAGTAGGCTTTAAATTTAACACGCTGCACTAGATAGTTTCAATGTAAAAAAACAAAATTACTGATGAATTTCAAATCACAGATATTACTAATAAATATTCCCATTATAGATCTATTGCTCAACAGTCTAAGGCAGAGGAAAAGATAGCTCGAATTTAACATTCATTCATTCTTCCTTCTATGACAGTCAAAATGATCTTATCTTGTTGACGCGTCACGTGACGATCTGAGTCCGTCATACATTAAAATGGCCCAAAGTCGTAAGTCTCCATTCACTAAACGTCTATGCTAAGATTACTCTCTTGTAGCGCGATCTAGGCATCTGGTAGTGTCCTGTAGGGTTTGCTTATCCCCGTGCAGAGCCCAGCATAAAAGTAAAGTAAAGTTCCCCATGTAGACCTTGTGGTCTATAAGGCAGATGATGTAAAGGTCATCTGTTTCTGTTGCCAACGGTTAACGAGGGTGACATGTGACCAGCGCAACGACCAACCGACTTTACTTTTCCCCAACTAATGTCAGGTACACAGAGGCGCCTGAAGATCCCGAAATTAAAAATCCAAGTCTTTACCAAAATTCGAACCCCTGACCCGGAACGGAAGCCAAGTGCTTTACCGCTCAGCCATCGCGCCTCACAGAGCCCAGCATGCACCGGTCGTACCTTCGAAATCGTTTCTAAGCACCATGCACTCGTTAAGGATGTGGTCTTTTGTCTCGTCTTCCAAGAAACAATGTCGACATCTAGGAGAATCGTTCTCCCGTATTCTAGCTAAGTAGGCTCCTGTTGGACAGTGGAGTCCCGTGCGAAATAATGCCAAAAATTGCATGATCCTAAGTGGCCCTCAAAATATGATGAAATTGATTAATGTAATACCAATTTTACTTTATGGACGCTTGATGGATTGTTTTCCTTTTCTAATGCCGAAATAAATTCTTGCGAAAAGCTTACCTCACCTAATGAACGTGTCCCCAGCTATAGCTGCAGCCAACATTACAAGAAGAACAAACACAGCTATACGTTTGATGGTAGCCCAGGTCTGACTTAGCCTATCCACAGCCATAGTTATTTTTTATTGTATTTAGATTTTGTAACTTTGAACTGAATTGGATTTCTAAACAAATACGGTCATTTTACACAACAGAACGTCTTGACGCAATCGAGGCTCTAAAGCTTCCTTTGTGTACGCTAGAGACTGATACAATGTGTTATGTGATAGATAACCGTGTATGTAATAATAGACAGTGGTTCTAGGATTAATTGAATCACTTTTGGTCCCCTAGCCACAAGGTAGTTTGTCAGGGTCCCAACTATAACAGTTTGATAAACTCTGAAATAAAGCGCTTGGTGTGTTAAGTGACGTTACCAATCAGCCTGTGTTTAGTAAACTTTATTGAGATATATTGATTACGTTGTCTGACTTATTCACTGACATATGACTTAACGTTAGTTGTCACATGTGTAGCAGTGGTAACGGAGATTTAAATGTGAACTCTAGCCCACAAAGACGAAATCCTCGGCCCACTTCTTCATGAGGCAATGCTTGACAAATTGTGTTTTATGTCTGAAGTCATTGCATGCTGTACAGAAAGTTTTACGTAATGAAGCGACAGAGGATTTGGTCCTACGAAGGCGGTAGGGGTTAGGTGGTGTTTACCAGAGAATAATCTTATAATTTCTATTAAATATAAGGGGGGGGGGGACAATTGAAGTGCTATCCTTTGATCGCCCTCCATAACTGTGCCGTAAATAAAGAATCTCCATGGTACAGATGTGCATTGACTAACTGAAACAAGACTCTGTCACAATAAGGCGAGACGTTGGATGTTTATTTCACATATTTACCTTCACCTATCCCTAAGTCTGTTTGACCGTTGGGGCACCACGCAATATCTGTCGACCTTCTCCATTCCTTTCTGTCTTTTGCTTGAATAGAACCTCTTTCAATGGCAGGCCCGTCCATTCTTGTATTTTGTTTTCCCATCGCTTTCTCTAGACAAAAACATCTCCCTGTTGTCAGTTGCTTCCTTTGAGTCTGAGAACAACATATATTGTTATATGGAGAAGTACCTGTTTTCCACCATTGTCCTATCGAAGCTTCCTTTAGGATTTGCTGGCTGCAATGATCTTGAGAATGACTGTATAATGAGCCCCATATCATTTATACACTCATGGATTTGAACTGTAACATATCATTTAAAGATCTGTGGATTTGACAAGCATAGAACGGCCTTAGGTTTCCAAGCAAGCATGAATGCATTTTTACAAATCTTATATCAGCTCAATCTGTCTGTCTTTTTGTTTGTCTGTCTAGACTAGAGAATGTTATGCTCCCATAATACTAACGCTTATTTATAAGATTCCAACAATACTAACGCATTTTCGGAGATTATTGTTACTTTCGAATCTAACTGCGACTGTGGAATGGTGCGTTGAAAGAGGTACAGAGGACAAAGAGGACGGAGAATGGAACAATGTGCCTCGATCCTGTTGTCATTGTTTATCCACTTCTCTAGATTCAGTTGCTTACTAGTTTACAGTTCCGTGTATTCCCTATTATAATAAAAACTCATCTGCTAGTAACAATTACAATATCAATATATATTTTCGCTTACGAAATGTACAACATAATTAAATCATTAAGATAATTGAGAATATTTATTTTTAGCATAGAATCAAAATCAGTGTGTTCTTACTCTTTTCCAATGCAACTGCAACATTGTCTCGTAACCTGGTGTTTGTAGTACACATGTTTATAGTATTACAGAGAATCCCATTAATAGGAGCGTAAACAATGTAGGAGATCATATGAGAATAAAACATTTTTTTTTACCCACGCCAGTATTTGCCAGGGTTCTTGAAGGCTGATAGATCTGCTGTCCAATGCACAGTGACAAGAAGTCAGTTTATATGTTCGTTCCAATAGCGCCCCCATGCAGTTATACCGGCCAAAGTGATGCGATAGTTGAGACATAGATATCACAGAAGTATGAGCAAGCTTTCTGTAGAGTCGAGCGAACGCACCCGTTTGTACTTAAAACTAGGTTCATTTATGTGAACAACATCAAGCTGTGGTTTTGCTTCTTGTGAAACTGGGTAATACTAAACAAATACTAAACAAATACTAATCAAATACTAAACTAATACTAAACAAATACTAAACTAATACTAATCAAATACTAAACTAATACTAAACTAATACTAAACAAATACTAAACTAATACTAAACAAATACTAAACAAATACTAATCAAATACTAAACTAATACTAAACAAATACTAATATAATACTAATCAAATACTAAACTAATACTAAACAAATACTAAACTAATACTAAACAAATACTACACTAATACTAAACAAATACTAAACAAATACTAAACAAATACTAAACAAATACTAAACAAATACTAAACAAATACTAAACAAATACTAAACAAATACTAAACAAATACTAATCAAATACTAAACTAATACTAAACTAATACTAAACTAATACTAAACAAATACTAAACTAATACTAAACAAATACTAAACAAATACTAAACAAATACTAAACTAATACTAAACAAATACTAAACAAATACTAATCAAATACTAAACTAATACTAAACAAATACTAAACTAATACTAAACAAATGCTAAAGTAATACTGAACAAATACTAAACTAATACTAAAAAATACTAAACTAATACTAAACAAATACTAAACTAATACTAAACAAATACTAAACTAATACTAAACAAATACTAAACAAATACTAATCAAATACTAAACTAATACTAAACAAATACTAAACTAGTACTAAACAAATACTAAACTAATACTAAACAAATACTAAACTAATACTAATCAAATACTAAACAAATACTAATCAAATACTAAACAAATACTAATCAAATACTAAACTAATACTAAACAAATACTAAACTAATACTAAACAAATACTAATATAATACTAATCAAATACTAAACTAATACTAAACAAATACTAAACTAATACTAAACAAATACTACACTAATACTAAACAAATACTAAACAAATACTAAACAAATACTAAACAAATACTAAACAAATACTAAACAAATACTAAACAAATACTAATCAAATACTAAACTAATACTAAACAAATACTAAACTAATACTAAACAAATACTAAACTAATACTAAACAAATACTAAACAAATACTAAACAAATACTAAACTAATACTAAACAAATACTAAACAAATACTAATCAAATACTAAGCTAATACTAAACAAATACTAAACTAATACTAAACAAATGCTAAAGTAATACTGAACAAATACTAAACTAATACTAAAAAATACTAAACTAATACTAAACAAATACTAAACTAATACTAAACAAATACTAAACTAATACTAAACAAATACTAAACAAATACTAATCAAATACTAAACTAATACTAAACAAATACTAAACTAATACTAAACAAATACTAAACTAATACTAAACAAATACTAAACTAATACTAATCAAATACTAAACAAATACTAATCAAATACTAAACAAATACTAATCAAATACTAAACTAATACTAAACAAATACTAAACTAATACTAAACAAATACTAAACTAATACTAAACAAATACTAATCATATACTAAACAAATACTAAACAAATACTAAACAAATACTAATTTCTGAGGTCATCACGTAATTCGTGACAGGCTTGGTGTGTGTGTGTGTGGCTTTATTAAAACATCTTACGTTTTATGGTAGGACTAGCCGGAAATGACCCGCGGCCTGCTGGCCTTAGTTTGAGTATTACTGATCTACTGGATTGAATGTATCTCTATGTCACGAGAAGAAAATGTTGCCACGAAAGTAGAGTGTTAAAAATTAGTTTACCCGTTCAGCCGACATATGAAATATAAAATACCGTGAAAACGGGTTCATCCGATTTGTTAAAAAGTTTCTTTCTTTAAAAGAGCTATAATTAAGTACTTTTTGTCTATAGTGAGAGGAACATTAAACATATACTAAGGTATCCGGAAGTCTCCTCCATGATCCAAGGAATATTTGTCCAAGTTTTATCAAGATTGGTCAAACGGTTTGGATTTTTTGTCTGGACATACATAAATACGCCTTACTTTCTGCTATATGTTATAGATCTAGATATGATACCGTGACTGGACGCCGTTTCACTCCAAAAACCCATCCTGTCAAAAAATGAAAACAGTCCATACCTGTTAACTAGTGTTCACTTTAAAAAGCAGTTCCTCGTAGAGCATTGGTGTTGGGGTAAGTGTGGACAAAAAATCTGTTAATCAATTCCAAGCTCATACGTATGTCGAATAGCGAGTCTGTTTAGGGTTCAGAACCAGGACAAAAGAACGCCAGGGCTCAATGTATTTCTACGTCCTTGCCAAGAACAATAATGACAGCCTCCGTCCTGTGGTCCTTGTTCTTTCTCTTCTAAGACACGCGCATTTATCGTATACACACAATAAGCCTACACTGAAAGAACTTTCTAAAACACAACAATTAACTTCCAATGTGTAGAATGAATCGCTGTTTAAACAACCTTTATCACGTGGATGTAGGCCTATCAAATTTGCTGCTATTTCATTTTGTTCTTTAGTTTAAGCTTAAGAACATTTTAATCTTTGTAAAGAAATAGATCTTTTGTTGTTTTTTTTTGTTTAAACTGTCGTTACTTTCTGAGCAAACAGTGAGTCAACAAACAGTGAGTCAACAAACAGTGAGTCAACAAAGTTTGTTCTTTGACAATACCATACACATAATAGAAACCATTAGCAATTATTGGATATCTTTAAAAAAAAAAAGTAAATGCTTTTGCATTGTTGATATTTTGTAATAAGAGAACATTTGAACATGCTTTATTTACATGTGTATACATATTTTTTCATATTTAAGTTCCAGCCTCTAGTAGTTGGTTTTTGTAGTTGAATAATTTGACTTGCTAACTTATTAGTGACAAGGTTAACAATAATAAGTAATAATTATCTTTAAAAGCCTTGCGCAAATTTGTCTCACATTTGCAAATCACACATAACAATACATTATCAGAGCTAAGAATTATACTACAGCATACGAATACATTGCTACCACAGTATCCATGAAACATTACATGTAAAGTTTATATCGAAATCTTATTATTATTAAATATTATAATTTGCAAAGGAACAAAAGAGTGTTTTTTGTGTGTAATCTTTGTCTTGTATCTCCTTTGTGATGGCGAAATATTTTTGGAATCCTGAGCCAGAAGATTTTTGTTTTATTAAATATATTCATTACAACTATCTGCAAACATTTCATGAGTGGAAACAGAGTGGATACTGGAACCTGGTCACTAGACGTGTATTTCGAAAGCGGCTCTAATGATTTTTCTAGAAATTTGACGGTTAACACAACTTCTTTAGCTGTTGATATACCCTTACCATTTTTTGTATAGTCCCTTTAAACACGTGTATTTATTAATGAGGAAAATAGCGCATAAATTCTCTTTCTTTCTTAATGGCACTTAGTGTGAATATCAAGCATCAAAAGTTCACTTGCTTCTTGGCTTCAATAACTAACCTATTCACACCTATAAGTAGGTTAATATCCCTTGTATATCTAGTGATCTATAGGGCAGATAATGTAAGGGTCATCTGTACATGTGGCCCACAGTTAACTAGGGTGTCATGTGGCAAGAACAACGACCAACCGCTTTCACTTTACCCCAACTAATGTCAGTTACACATTAGAGTTGGGTGGACTCAGGGGCGCCCTAAGCATCCCGGAATTAAAAATCCCAGTCTTTACCGGGATTCGAACGCGGAACTTCTCGGTTCGAAAGCCAAGCGCTTGACCCTTCAGCCGCCACGCCAAGTCACTTTGATGATGCAACCCTTTAGGGAGGATTGTGATTTGAGAACATCTGAGTTAGCATGAAACAAGACTTAATCTCTTGGTAAATGATATGAAAGGGGGCGGGGAGATGTGAAGTTGTAAAAGCGATGTAGAAAAGAGAGACTACTCCAGCAACTAATCTGAAACAAGTTTTAGTTTTAAAGACTTCTTCAAAAAAATCCTTGTGGGAAAATGAAACATGTCCTTTGGCTTAAACTTCACAATCAATGCTGCTATTCAGAAAACTCGTTCTGGTGTTAGTCAGTTTCCTTAAATCCTTTACAGTCATTTGAACAGCTGACTTAATATTGCTTTGAAACTTTGGGCCATGACTAAAAGCGATTCGCGTACGTGTCTTGCTCACAACGTCTGTATTTTATTGTCCTATGTCGTACACATTTAAGCGAGTACGTAGTACAATCTCAAAGACACACAAGGACAAGACCAAAAATTACCATAAATTAGAAACGAGTTAAAAGAGAAACAAGATTACAAAGATAGTTTGTGTTGCCACACAAACTCAGAGGCGGCCCCCGTGGGAGAAGGATCCCTGTCAGATCCGCATATTCGCTGGTCGACTGACGATGGCATCGAGCAGGGTATGAAACCGAGACCGTAGAGATAATCAGTCCTGCGCGCTAACCGCACGACCAGGCATTGCTCTTAATCTAATGACAAACTGGTTACAAACTAATAGACTACTATTGATAATATACCTACACATTACGGAATGACAACTACCAGATATGTACAATATGTCAGAAGAGAGATTTTAGATAATCTTTTGGTATTGAGCATTTTCATTTAGGCCTAAATGGAACTAGAATGAGGATGTAGATCTACCTAAATTAAACTACTAATTTAGCACTCTCAATATCTATATCTACTAGATCTAGATCTAAAATTTATATTTGGAATAATGAAGATGTAATTTAGATAAGATTTATATAAAAAAAAACAACTAGATAATCAATTAATAGACTAATTGCAATATGAAATATTAAAATAGTAGATTAGTTTTAGTATTTTATAACATTGCAATATTGACATATTGACGATCTAGACTTTAGAAATAAAAATCTACACTTTAAGCCTAGAAATTAAAATTACAGATCTTGATCTAGTCTAAATCATGGATGTCTGGTAGTGCGGTTTGCGCGCTGGATTGTCGTTTGGATTCATCGATGGTCCCAGGTTCAAACCCTGCCCGCTCCCATCCCCGTCGTCCTACAGGAGGTTTGGACTACAACTCTGAAGGAACATCCGAAACATGTAAAACAACAAACATTCTAAACTAGACCAAGAAATTTTAGATCTAGATTCTATAATGATTTTAATTAGAACTTAAATCTAAATCTAGTTTTTAAAATCTAGCTCTAGTGTAAGAAAAAAAATCTTGATCTAGTGTAAAAAATCTAGCTCTAGTGTAAAATAAAAATCTAGATCTAGTGTAAAAAATCTAGATTAGATCTAAATCTAGCTATTATGTCTTTTTAAAATGCGAGTAACATTACGAGGTTTAAATAACATTACTTTACCGAGTTGTTTTAGCATTTAAAGAATTTATTCCATATGACGTCAAAGGAAAAAAAAATCCACTATGTCACACGGCCTAGTTAGACTAAAAAATATCATCTATACGAGCAGCTTGTCGAGTGTTCATAGACACTGGTGCACCGAGTGAGATCTTTTAGCATTTCATCTAAAGAATTAACTCCATATGACGTCAAAGGAAAAAAATTCCATTACGTCACACGTCCTAGTTAGACTAAAAAATGTCTTGGTGCACCGAGTGAGTTCTTTTAGCATTTCATTTGATGGGCTAGTTAGACTAAATATATATATATATATATATATATATATATAAAAGGATTAAAGACGCTTTTGTTTTTTTTTGTTTTGTCTGTCAGTTTGTCTGTCCGTTATGTTAATAGCGAGAAAAAAAAAGACTAAAAGCTATTGAAAATCTGATTAAAATTTAATTTCCCTTCCGAAACATCGCATTAGTTTTAAGTTTCTATAATAGATTGTTCCGGATGTTTATATATTTATAGTGAGAGAAAATAAGAATTCCAGATTAATCAATAGCATAATAACTATATTTAGATTTTCCAACGTTTTAGCTAGAAAGTTAAATGTAGTGTAAGAGAGAAGTGCGATTTAACATAAATAGAGTTTAAATATTTTTCATAAAAAATCCGGAACAACCAATTTTCGTAAATGAGAAAATTATTTGTTTTATTTTTTAGAAGAGGAATTTCAAACATTTATTAGCGTTATTAGATTTTTCATATAAAATTCGGATCAATTTTGGCGACGATTTGTAAGAAAATTAAGGTAATGTAGGTCGATTTCTTTTTCGAAACAAAATCCGGAACATTCTTTACCGATTAAACAACTTTTATTATGTTTCGGCAAGAAAATTAACTGTAAAATAAGTCTAAAAATTGATTTTCAAAAATCGTTTCTAGTAAATTACTTTCTTATTTTAAAATCCTGAATAACCTATTGTCGATATTTTTGAAAAAAATTATTGGACATAAATTTGTTTTAAATTAAAAATTCGGAACAATTAATATTGATAAATAAACTATAGTGACGTAGTGTCAAAGAATATAAGTATCACGATCATCAATAGTGCTAAGATAGATGTCACGTTGAAGATTATCTTGATCTATATTGCACAACCAATGATCGTGGTTGCCGAGGATTTAGAAATCGTCAGTTGATAAAATGATCATTTAGAAGTTGCCAGTTGATAAGAGGATGATCTAGAAGTTGCTAGTTGATAAGAGGATCATCTGGAAGTTGCTAGTCGATAAGACGATCTAAGTATGTTATTATTAAATTCAATTAAGAAACTTCTCTTCGACAAATACAAATACTTTAATTCAGAACTTGGAAAAGCTATTCACAAATAATTACAAAGATATACTGTGATAGAATAAAACACCAACTAAATTTCTACTAGTTTAAACAAATCCTAAGCCTCAGAATACTCTGTGAGAAATATCTCCAACACCAAGAGAATCTTTTCCATGTCTTTATTGATTTCAAGAAAGCTTCCGATCGAGTACAGCACGGGGCACTCTGGGCGACAATGGAAAAGTACAACATTAATAAAAACATAATCAAAGTTATCCAGAACCTCTACAAGGATACCACCAGTGCGGTGTACTTCAACAATAATATTGGGGACTGGTTCAAAACTACAGTTGGAGTAAGACAAGGCTGCCTACTGTCACCCACACTCTTCAATATCTTCCTTGAAAGGATAATGGAAGATGCCCTCGAGGGCTATGAAGGTACTGTTAGCATTGGAGGAAGAAGAATTACTAACTTGCGCTTCGCAGATGACATTGACGGCCTAGCAGGGACAGAAGAAGAACTAGCTGACCTGGTAATGCGCATTGACAAGACTTCCGCAGCTTATGGCATGCAAATAAATGCCGAAAAAAACTAAAATTATGACCAATAGCCATCAGGGCTTAAAAAGAGGCATCAGTATTGGAGGTGAAAAGCTAACTAGTGTTAACAGCTTCAAATACCTCGGAGCTATTGTCTCAGATGAGGGAACAAAACCCGAACTATTGGCCCGAATAGCACAGCCCACAGCAGCCCTTTCAAAACTTAAAATAATATGGAAAGATAAGGGCCTAGCCCTCGGCACCAAAATCAGACTGATGCGCTCTCTGGTCATGGCCACATTTTTATATGCTTGCGAGTCGTGGACGTTGAATGCAGTGCTTGAGAGGAGGATCCTAGCAATATAATTGAGATGCTACAGAAGGTTCCTAGGCATCACATTCAAAGACCGCATCACAAACCAAGAAATCGGAGCCCATGACGACCTGCTAACTATTGTAAAAGACGAAAACTTAAAACCTTTGGCCACGTTACAAGATCTACGGGGCTCGCAAAGACCTTCCTTCAGGGAACAGTGCCAGGTAAAAGAAGAAGAGGCAGACAGAAAAAGCGATGGGAGGACAACATTGAAGAATGGACGGGCCTGCCATTGAGAGAGGTTCTAAACAAAGCAAAAAAAAGGGAGGAATGGAGAAAGACGGTCGACAAATCTTGCCTGGTGCCCCAACGGTCCAACAGACTAAGGGATAGGTAAAGGTAAAAGTTTAAATGATCTACACAATAATATAATTATGTCATCTTTCTTTGAGTTCCAACACGAGACTGTCGTACATCTTCTCTCTAACACGTTCCGCTCGACACTGGAGGCAAATCTAGAATCTTTCCCGGACTCTAGAGCGTTACCACGTGACTAGCATCTCTCCGTCGCATGGCCAACCAATAAAATACAACTTAACATACAATAGTTAACATTTCTGACCAATTACAATTATTCTAATAAAAGGTTTCTGTCTACTTGGATAATCCCCAAGGTAGCTGAAATTCTGCCGACAACCTTTGGCTAAATATAGACAAAGCGTACGTGACAATAAGTGTAATATTAGTCAATTATGCAATTTCAAACAATCATTTGACATAATTTATTTTTTATAAAACAATATCCGGAACAACTTAATAGTTAATGAAATATAAATCAGTATACATATTTTTATTAAGCATTTATATGTTATTTACATTAAAAAACCGGAACAATATATTAAAGATCGTGTGTTTCTTGCAACATTTAAGCATGGAAATAAAATCTACTATAACTTAGAAGAGCAAACAAATGGCATTGATTTGTTTTTCACAAAACATCCGGAACAATCTATTATAGATACTTAAAACTATTGCAATATTTCTGAATGAAAAATTAAATGTTAAATCAGATTTACAATAGCCTCTAGTGTCATTTATTAATCTAATAATCTAATCGTGACGGACAGACCGACAAAACAGACAAAACGCACAAAATAATCTTTTTTTATTCGGATGAGGGCACTAAACAAAAAATAAATAAAATCATATTTTTAAAAAAAGTTTAAGGAATTGGTTTAGCACTACGGCATGTTGCGACGTTACGCTACTGCACGAAAGTCGCTGCATAAAGAGTCCATTTTAAAAAATGTGCATGATATTTACATACAAAGTGCATTATTAGCCTTTATAAACAAACAGAAATGTTTTCTTTTAATTTTAGCAGCTAGTTGACCAGAAAAAACATCTTTAACTATTATTTATATTTGTTGTAAACATTTCCTGTACATTTTATAAATATATTTGACTTAGTGATACTGAAAATACACAAGAATTGTCCATCTCTGTTAGCATATTGTAACATTGCCTCCCTTACATTTACGTAATTGTTTTAGAATTGGTGTATTTTTATGAAAAAATCGCTTGCATAATTAATTTTATAAATTAAACGATTTGCTTTTAGAAAACCAAAAGTAGCCGTTGCACCTAAACTTTTCAAGCTGCATTTAATGATGAAATAATATTTTTCATATCTCTTCTAGTTTTTGAGATCTGAGTGTGACAGACGGACAGACGGACAGACGGACATTTAGCACAAACCTAATAGCGGCTTTTTCCCCTTACGGGAGCAGCTAAAAAAAGAAGGCAGTGAGAAAACTATAGAGAGAGAAGCGAGAGAATTAAAAGATAAATAAGGAAATAGAATGAGTGAAACAAACAAAACAGAGAGAGAAAGAGAAATTGAAAGAAAGAGAGACATCGAAAGAAAGAAAGAGAGAGATCGAAAGAGGGAAAGTGAGAGAGATCGAAAGAGAGAGAGTGAGAGATCAAAAGAGAGAGATCGAAATAGAGAGAGAGATCCAAAAAGAGAGAGATCGAAAGAGAGTGAGATCGAAAGAGAGAGAGAGTAAGAGAGAGAGATCGAAAGAGAGAGAGAGAGATCGAAAGAGAGAGAGATGGAAAGAGAGAGAGGGATCGAAAGAGAGAGAGAGGGATCGAAAGAGAGAGAGAGATCGAAAGAGAGAGAGCGAGAGATCCAAAGAGAGAGAGATGGAAAGAGAGAGAGAGATCGAAAGAGAGAGAGATCGAAAGAGAGAGAGAGTAAGAGAGAGAGAGAGAGATCGAAAGAGAGAGAGAGATCAAAAGAAAGAGAGAGAGATTTAAAGAGAGTGTGAGAGATCGAAAGAGAGAGAGATCAATAGAAAGAGAGAGATCGAAAGAGAGAGAGTGAGAGATCGAAAGAGAGAGAGATCGAAAGAAAGAGAGAGATCGAAAGAGAGAGAGAGAGATCGAAAGAGAGAGAGATAGATCGAAAGAGATAGAGAGATAGATCGAAAAAAGAGAGAGATCGAAAGAGAGAGAGAGTGAGATCGAAAGAGAGAGAGAGATCGAAAGACAGAGAGACAGAGATCGAAAGAGAGCGAGAGAGATCGAAAGAGAGCGAGAGAGATCGAAAGAAAGAGAGAGATCGAAAGAGAGAGAGACAGAGATCGTAAGAGAGAGAGACAGAGATCGAAAGAGAGAGAGAGAGATCGAAAGAAAGAGAGAGATCAAAAGAGAGAAATAGAGATCGAAAGAGAGAGATTGAAAGAAAGAGAGAGATCGAAAGAGAGAGAGGGAGAGAGATCAAAGACAGAGCTCGAACGAGAGAGAGACCGAAAGAGAGAGAGAGGGATCGAAAGAGAGAGAGATTGAAAGAGAAAGAGACATCGAAAGAAAAAGAGAGAGAGTTCGAAAGAGAGAGAGAGAGATCGAAAGAGAGAGACAGATCGAAAGAGAGAAATATCGAAAGAGAGAGAGAGAGAGATCGAAAGAGAGAAATATTGAAAGAGAGAGAGTGTGATTAAAAAAGAGAAAGAGAGAAAGATCGAAAGAGAGAGAGAGGGAAATCGAAAGAGAGAGAGAGAGAGATCGAAAAAGAGAGAGAGATTGAAAGAGAGAGAGTGTGATTAAAAAAGAGAAAGAGAGAAAGATCGAAAGAGAGAGAGATAGGGAGATCGAAAGAGAGAGAGAGATTGAAAGAGAGAGAGAGAGATCGAAAGAGAGAGTGAGTGAGAGAGAGATCGAAAGAGAGAGAGCGATCTAAAGAGAGAGAGAGATCAAAAGAGAGAGAGAGAGAGAACGAAAGAGAGAGAGAGATTGAAAGAGAGAGAGACAATGAAAGACAGAGTGAGATCGAAAGAGAGAGAGAGAGAGAGATCGAAAGAGAGAGAGAACAAATTTTAAAGAGAAACATGTTTACACTTGATAACATAGAATGTACAAAGAGAAACATATTTACACTTGATAACATAGAAAGTACAAAGAGAAACATGTTTACATTTGATAACAAGTTCTAGTGCATACAAAACTTTGATGTCTTATTTGAAAAAAATCGTTTTTTTGTTTACGAGGAAACAGTTCTCAATTTAATTTGTGAAATAAAAGGGTTCAATTTCAGAAGACCAAAAATAGCATTTTTGCTTATTTTTAGCCTTTTGAGTTTCAAAAGCGCTTTTTAGTCTTTAAGGATCGAAGGTGACATACAGAAAGTCAGACAAAACAATTAGTGGAATTTCCATTGTCGTGGCCACAAAGATGATATAGTTCAAATTATCTACTCTTGCCATCAGAGACACGACTCAACCTATACTTGGCCTCTATCTATATCACAGTAAACTCACGTCACAAGCACGACTAAGGGATAACCAAACAAGTGAGAAAGCATACAAAAGTTTAGAAAGCCAGACGCACTAAGAATCGATGTTTTCAATTAGTTCTTCTTTAGACAATTGGAATATAGTGTGATCTTTAAGAAAAAAAAAATATTTGATGGATTGCTGTATTGCATGACAGATGGCCAGAATGAAGTATATCCTGTCTGTATCAAATGAAGTTAAAGAATATCATATAACCTTTTTTACATCTAAACAAAAAATGTCATTATATGAGTTCCCCTTCAAAGCATGTTACATAAAGGTCACCTGTATCTGTGGGTTTTTTAGACTTTTTTTTTAGGGTGCCAACTCTAATGGGTACCTAACATTAGTTGGGAAAGGTACCTGGCGGTTGACCGTTTGGCTAGCCACATGACACACTCGTTAATTGTAGGCCACAGAAGCAGACGACCTTAAAAAAGGACGTAATATAAGTGCTAAAATGGTCCTCTAAATATTCTTCTGCTTGAGCTTGCGTCGTATACGAAAGTATTCATTCGCAATTGGTTACCCAAATAGGTCAGTATTATTACAGGTTTTTTAAAATGTAAATTTCCCAGGCTCTCTCTCCATTCATTACAGCTACCCTTGATGTGAATTAGTTTGCTGGGCTGAACTCTGTGGACTCCATTATTTATTGCTGAGTTTTTAACTTCTTAAACAATAAGGCTTGGCTCAAATAAGGCTTGGCTCAATCAAGCTATTAATCATTCGATCTGCCAGGCTATCTATACACCTGTCAATTACCACTATCAGAGTCAGAAAAAAAAACTATTATCGACTTTAATAGGCTCTTACTGGGAATGATTTATGAATATCGAAATGGCTACCTACTAAATTATTTAAACGTAAACTCCTTACTGTACAGGAGACTGGAGTGGGATACGGCCATTAATGGAAAGTAGTTGGTAAAGCTGTATGGACATTGCCATTTGCATTCTGCTTCCTCGTTTTGTATTTATTTCGTTTTGTTGTTTGAACTAGCTACATGAAACAAGGAAAACTTTCAGCGAGAACATTTTCTTTAGCCCGCCCTCATCCAGAAGAAACAAATCCTGGTTTAGCGAATGTAGAAATCTATTAGACTTTATAACATTCCAATGATAGTCCATTAGATCTAACCTTAGAAGAAGGTGCGCAAAATGTCCATGAGCATTGATTTATTAAACTTTTGAAATAAATAAGGCCATATTGGACCTATATGCTGAAATACCCGAAGACGTTCAAGATCAAATGTTTTCTACTCCTCTAGCCAAATTAAAAATTTTTTTTTTTTATACCTTGAAAAATGATGACGGTCCAATGAGAGTTGTTCCAGTGTGGCCTTGAAAGCTAGTAATTCATTTCCTAACGATATACATCAGAGTCAATGTTCTAGGAAACTCCTTAGAGCCGAGAACCGTGTCCACCCACTAATTCCGAATGTACGACATGAATACAAAATGTGACTTTATTTTTTTTCCCTGACATCTCTTATTAGTTTTTGTTGAAAGATCATGAAGTGACAACTTGCATGCTAAAACAGTGCTGGTGATTCTTTAAAACCTTATAATAATAAATGATGAGAGTTAAATGATTATATTCATAAGTAAAAGAGAAAGTAGACAAACTTTAAATTCCATTTTCTCGATTCCGATTTCTAAGTTTCGATAAATAAAAAATACAAGAAAGAAAGAAATGTAAATAAAAAAGACCGCATCACTAATACGGAGATACGAAACAGGATCACAAAGGTTAGTGAGCCCCCACAATGACCTACTCAAGACCGTCAAAAACACCAACTAAAACTTCAGGGCCATATCACAAGGTTGTTAGGCCTCGGAGCGGACCATCCTTCAAGGAACAGTTACAGGGGGAAAAAAAAGTAAGAAGAGACAGACGGAGAAAGTGATGGTAGAACAACATCAAAGAATGAATTGGCCTGTCAGTGAAAGAGATTCTATTTAAGACAAATGACAGAAGGCAAAGGAGAAAGACGGTCGACAGGTCATGTTATGATACTCAATGGTCCCAAAGATTAACAGATAGGTGATTTAAATAATTAATGATAATGTTATTATTCTTATTGCTTTTATGAGATGTACCATCGTTCTGTGACTTGATACGACATTGAACCAAGGCAAGTAAACTTAATGACAATAATAGTCAATAGATCCAAACTT
This sequence comes from Biomphalaria sudanica, assembly GCA_036873155.1. Taxonomy (NCBI): domain Eukaryota; kingdom Metazoa; phylum Mollusca; class Gastropoda; family Planorbidae; genus Biomphalaria; species Biomphalaria sudanica. The sequence goes on along the minus strand of JAZGLO010006558.1, from coordinate 1,931,774 downwards.
TCACTCAGGCTGTCCTGGCATGACGAGGAAATCACATGGCCTGGTTGGTTTGGCGGGAAAGAAAAAGGCAAGGGAGAGCATCACCGTCGCTACCACGAGAGTCTCGTCGGACTCGTTTGGGGGGGGGGGGGGGGGCAAGCGAAGGGGCGGTAATCACACAGGGTTGGGGGGGAAAAAAGGTGGAAGCGAAGTCTTTCCGTGTTCACGGACAAAACAAAAACACGTATATATGTGTGTGTGTGTCCCTGTCTGGTGGTCGAGGAGGCCTGTAATCACCATGTTATTTCATTCTATTCTTTATATCTATGGTATTATAGTGTAGCATGACTGATATGGTCCAGTGTTAATCCATTCCTCATACATCTGTATAATGACATTACTGTCTTAATGAAAAGTGTTAAATCTTCTTCTGTAATTGGACGGAAATTCAATATTCATTGGTTCATGTGTAATTTGAAAATATAATTCTTAACAATTGTTAAATTCTTTCCAACAAACGCTATGGATATACATAATAGGAGATCTCTCTTTTGAATTGGTTTATTGGATCATAATTGGATGTACTGACGTCTTAATTGGATTCATCAAGGTAAGATAGTCTATAGTAATAATAAAATGTTTTACAAAATTGTTTCCCTCTCAAATCTTGCGATCTAAAGATGTAAATGTCACCTGTTTCCGTGACCCACGGTTTACAAGGTGCCATGTGGCCAGCACAACGACCAACTGCCTTTACATTTGCCCAACTAATGTCGTCAGGTAGCCATTAGAGTTGGGTGGACAGAGACACGACCTAAAGATACTGACATTAAAAATAACCGGGATTCAAACCCTGGATCCTTGGATTGAAAGTCAAGTGCACCTCCAATAATTTTTTAAAAGTTTAAAAAATATGAATGATATACATAGATATGTGTTAGTACGACTGACTGCTGATATATTAGAGAGGGATGGGGCGGTAGGGGCGATCGCCTCCCCCATTGGACCCCCATACCCGTGGTCCAGGCAAGGATATTTGATATATATATATATATTTTTATAAACCTGGTGGCACAGATGGGGGTAGTGGTGTGTGTGTGTAGTCAGCCGACGCAAATCGCCCCAGGCCAGCGATAGACGAGTTACAACGGTCAGCCGAGACGAGTGTCAACATGAAGGTTCGAGAAGAATCGACGTCGTGAACAGAGCTCAGGAGCGTCACGAGGGATGTAGTCATATGACCACCCAGAATGGTCGAGCGACGTTCGGCCCGGTTCTAGAAGGCCAGCAGGGACCCTATATAAAGAGCGAAGGTATCAGAGACGAGTCAGTCACAACTTCCCGATCTACAGTTCGTTACAACGGCTCAGTACAAGTCCGAAACGAGACAGAGAGACCAGTGCAAGAGTTGATACGGCGGAGAGATATTTGTACAGTCTTGTGTTACGTGCTGCCAATTGTACAGTGTTGGCTGTTATTTATTGACATTAAACTATTACGTTACTTTGGAGCCCAGAGTTGTCAAGTTCTTTAAGTTGGTGGTGTTGTTTGGTGCAATTTGCAGCGAGCCTGGATAGGGAGATTCGTAACAATATATATAGTGAGAGAGAGAGAGTTACTCATTAAAAGAATTTTAACAAAATCTATCTCACCACAAATGCACATCTCTTCTCTCTTCCAGCTCCTGGTGATCTCCCTTCATCTTTAACATCTGACCCTTTTATTTACTTACATTAGGCCAGACCACTTCTTGGTTGCATCAGAAACTTTTCATCTTACATTGCCAAACCATCCGCTCTTCTTTCCTCGAGGCTACACCCTAAACACGCACACACAAGCTATAGTAAGTTGCCGCCTTCATAATCGAAATCGAAATTAATAGTTTGAAAGTGGGGTGAAGGTCGTGTCTGATTTTATCGTTTCCACTTTACCGCGATCCAATAGTTTTAGGATTTAGTTCTTCGGAATGTCCATTTGTTCCAGGATCTCATTCTTCATGTGTCCATTAGTGGTATGACATCATTCTTCGTGTCCATTTGTTCCTGGCTGTCACTCTGTATGTGGTCATCAAGCTCTAATTCCAATTGAAAGGTGTCCCATCCTGATCTTTGTCCGTCACAGTTTGCCGAAGTCTTGCTGTGTCTCCTTACTGTCTCCGAGCTTTAGACCTCGGTCCCGAACTTCTTCTTTTAGTTCTTTAAACAACAGTCGAACTAAATGTTTCTTAGACGAAAAGCCCTTGACGTTCTTACTTCCCTTCCGTTTTGTCGCGACAAAAGCCTCACTTCTGAACACAAGTGTTATATATTTATAGCATGCAACTCAACGACAAGGGAAATTGACAATGCCACAGGCTTAATACCCCATCAAATGCACAAACAAATATGACAATCCGCCTTCGTTGAAGACAACTTTTTTCTCAGCTGCCATACCTATGCGGAAGTCAATCCTGTCTCTAAGTAGTCCATCCTTGTGTGGCGCTGAATGGTGTAAAAGCGCCGATAGAGGGCAGGGCTACAACAATATATATCTCATATAGTGTTAAGGTTTACTGGGTAAACTCCAAGTTCTGGATCCAATAGTACGACTGAACCGTTAGGTCCATCTAGGAGTTTGTGTGTAACAAACTTTTTTTTTACATCACGTTATAATCATGGTCACTGTGTCAGAGTATGAGTATAACTGGTAGAATTTAGTGAATTTGTAAGAGCACAATGCTATTATAATGGACATTTTAGTGCACAGTCTTTGAACCAATACAAAGTTGTCCTATCTAGACTCTATGTCCTGTCCGTGTTGTCCTATCTAGACTCTATGTCCTGTCCGCGTTGTCCTATCTAGACTCTATGTCCTGTCCGTGTCACGTAGAAAGAGCAGCATTACGAGCTTGCCGAAGGCTTGATGGAAAGAAACCACAAAATCGGCCACTTGTCCGTTGTAAAAGGAAGTACCTAGCAGCTTCCTACCCATAAGAGCAAGACTTCTTTTGTCAGTGCTGCGGCTTTTTTGAAACTTGAGAATTTTACTTTCTTTGACGTCATTGATGTACATCTAAGTGTCCAGAAACTGAAACGAAAGCTAAGATACGTAAACAACAGTGGGAAGCTTCTTCAAACTATTTTAATCCTGTGATACCCAAACCTTGGCCCGTGGACCATATCCGGCATGTGGGGCGGAGACTACATTGCATAATGAAGCGTAATGGCTCAGTTCCTTGAAACTTTTGAGTTTGGTGGTGAAGTGTCTCGTAACATGCATGTCTGAAACTTATATGGCCATCAGGAAGAAAACGTTAGTACGCCACTACTATAGGATTATATTTAGGCAGATCATGTGAAAGTGGTCCAGTTTTTGTGTGCATGTCTTCTGTATACTGTCCACATTTCTGGGGCATAGAGCAATGTAGGAAGGATGACAGCTCAATAGGACCCTAATTTTGTATTTTTGGTATTACCTTGTCTATTTGATACATACTGAATGTTAAATGACAAGAAAAAAATAAATTATACCTGATACTGAAGTCCTTTGAAAAGCGGGCCTGCAAAACATCCACACAATCCTAACCCTATCGACAATCTATAAAGGGGACTAATTCATCATATACTACCACTTCAGTCAAGTACTATTTCTTTCCCTCATTTGAAATACTTAACAAAATAATTTATTACCAATAGTTCATTAACTAATTGGTTAATTTTAAAATAGGTTATTGTGTGTTCAGTTTGTGCAAAATTTCAGCTTGATCCGAAATTGGGTCTCGGAGAAATAAAGTGTACATACTTTTGGTCACTCAGTTTTACAGGCAGACAGAGTAAATTGATATAAAATTTGTAAAAATGAGTTGAGATCAGGAAGACCCACTAAAAGCATGGTATCAATAGCCAAATTATTATATTTTGAAAATTTTGTAAGGTCAAACGAATCAAAAATAAGGTTTTAAATTTGTGGTTAATTAGTTATTAATTTTTCTCCCGCAGGCGAGATTACATCTTCTTCTTCTTCTAGCCAGCTTTATTGCTGCTGAGCTGTGAGCTCTTTTGCAGACTGTGCCAAGGAAAAAAGTCTGCTGTTTTCTTCAGTTGTTCAGCACTGCCGCTAGATTACATATTTATGTCTTATGGTGTGACATTTGGGATTGGAAAAGTCTTAGGGAAAGCAAAGTGAATTTGTAAAAAATAAAAAAAGAGAGAACACAAATCTGGGCCCTAGCTTTTGCTTTATTTCTTTGTTCTTCAAGTTTCAGAATCAAAGATCGTTACATCCCAGTCCAAACTTCTTGCAGGACTGCAGACAATGTCAGAGGGCATGGCTGGGCATGGTATGAGCTCGTACTATCTGTCTGAAGGGCATACAACACGTCCAGCCTTTCTGACCAGGCAACTGTATTTATTATCAGTCCTACAGATTCTGTTGAATATGCTTATTATTATCATTAGAATTTGTTTTCTTATGCTTATTATTAATTTATCACTAGAATTGAATTTCTTTTCTTAATCTAGATTTTTTCTTTATATATGGGAAATAATTTTGAGGGAAAAAAAACCCAGGTCAGCTTCTGATTGTTAAGTAATCCCCTGACATGTGTTATTTGATCCCCAGCACTGTCTCTGGTGGATGGACTTATCTGTCATCGTGTCTTATCGAGTAGCGCATCTAATGGGATCTGCTCAGCTAGGTCACCTTGATAATGACGTCATAGAGGGTGGACGAATAATGGTGTTGATTGAAGTATCGATACGAGGATACCCCATCATTACTTGGGGGTATCGATAGAATGATGTCAACCCAAGTACCGATTTGGGGATCTGATGTTAACACGGCGACAATTGAAAAAAAAAAAGAAATCTTCAATCCATACTTTTTTTCGATGAATTTTATGGCCCCAAGGGGGTAATTAATGTATTCTTAACGGAGGGGGGTCCCTTAAACTAATATTCATTTGCAATGTATTACATACTTCACAAAATACAACATTGTTTTTATTACAAAGCTTATATCATGTCTGTCTGTCTGTCTGTTTGTCTGTCTGGTAAAAACAAGGTACTTCTCTCACATCCATTCTCGGATCAAGTTGAAACTTTACACAATTATTTATTGTGCCTAACAAAACAAGAATACATTAAAAACAAAAACAACAGATAGTCAATTATTTATTGGTAATTAATTATTTTGCTTGACACCAACAAGGGACATTAATCTGTTCAGTATTCAGATATACGGATAAGTATGTTGTGTTTTGTCCCGCTAAGACAAAAATAACTATTTATTGCACATAATAAAAACAAATTAATCAATTAAAAAATTAACTAATTAGTACATTAATCGTTGATAATTAATTATTTCGTTTGATAACGAAAAACGAAAAATAACTTTTCCATATTTCGAATTGCGATATATAGTTATAAATGTGCAGTTCCTCCCACTTACAACAGAGAGAGAGAGAGAGAGAAACACATCAAACAAAAAAAAAAGAGAGAGATTGAGAAATAAAGGGAGAAAAAACTGGGGAGTCATTTCTATAATACAAAGAAAGAGAGACAGCCACAAAAAGAGTGACAGAAAAAAAAAGACATAAAAGACAAACGTAAAGAATGAAGAGACAAAGTCGTACAAAGAAATGTTCAGACTAAATGCATTAAATAAAATATTACAATAAGCAGAATCGAGAAACTGATAGTCACTTAATCTGGGCCAAAAAAAAAAAAGAATGAAATTCAAGTTACTAAAAAGACAGAGACAGATAAGGAAACATCAACAAAGACAGAGACAGATAAGGAAACATCAACAAAGACAGAGACAGATAAGGAAACATCAACAAAGACAGAGACAGATAAGGAAACATCAACAAAGACAGAGACAGAGAAGGAAACATCAACAAAGACAGAGACAGATAAGGAAACATCAACAAAGACAGAGACAGATAAAGAAACATCAACAAAGACAGAGACAGATAAGGAAACATCAACAAATACAGAGACAGATAAGGAAACATCAACAAAGACAGAGACAGATAAGGAAACATCAACAAAGACAGAGACAGAGAAGGAAACATCAACAAAGACAGAGACAGATAAGGAAACATCAACAAAGACAGAGACGAGACAGATAAGGAAACATCAACAAAGACCGAGACAGATAAGGAAACATCAACAAAGACAGAGACAGATAAGGAAACATCAACAAAGACAGAGACAGATAAGGAAACATCAACAAAGACAGAGACAGATGAGAGCAGTGATAGGCTGAATTTCTATCCATCAACAGCATTGGAAGTGATACGAGAGTGATGAAGACATAATAAATGACTTGTGGGTTTCTTGAGAGAGAGAGAGAGAGAGAGAGAGGAAGAGAGAAAGAGATAGAGAAAGAAAAAGAAAGAGAGAAAAAGAGAGAGATAGAATGAGAAAGAGAGAGACAGAAAGAGAGAGACAGTAAGAGAGAGAGAGAGAGAGACAGAAAGAGAGAAAGAAAAGACACATATCGACTAGGAGAAAAGAAAATGTGCAAAGACAACCCAACAGAATACTTACTGTTAGAACTAATCCAATCCAGGACTTTATTCAGCAGTGAATTGAAACTTGAGAATATTACCGCGGTTTCGTTCTTTTTCTCATTCATCTTGTAAGTCCTATGGATGTCATAGGATATATTTCTCATAATTCCAAAACTTAAATTATTTTTCATAAATAATTCTTTTATTTTCCCCGGGACTACATTATAGAGTTCAATTGTCAATTGAAGAAATAATGAAATTTACAATTATTTCGTTGTAATGATACGCCAGTTGTTATTCAAAAGTAAAGTAGCAATTATACATAAAACACTGAACCATAATCTTCAAATACAAAAACAAAATTTAATAAAATACTGTGGAAGACACAAAGATAAAGGCACATTCCTCGTCCCATATGCTAGGACAAATTTGTACAAAAACTCCTAGTGCTATTAGAGAATGGAATGGGTTGCCTGAGCTAGCCAGGAAAACCAGTGACTTGGCAGAATTTAAGTCAATGGTTAATATGCATGACTAAATGCATGACGCGTAGGACGTAATCATCTACTTTTTTGAAGTAACGTCTGTATTATATAAGATAAGATAAGATAAATGTTTAATTCTAGGAAGAAATGTTTGATAGTATTTGATTGTATGACAAATGTCTAACTATATCATTAAATGTTTGAACACACAAAGTTTATTTATATGAAAAAAATAGTTTGATTCTGTGACAAAAAACTGAATATTGGAATGAATGTTTGAACTCTTCAGCTGATTACTGTTCATGGGCTGGCTAGCTCAGGCAACCCATTCCATGCTCTAATAGCACTTTCTCATAATTCCAAAACTTAAATTATTTTTCATAAATAATTCTTTTATTTTCCCCGGGACTACATTATAGAGTTCAATTGTCAATTGAAGAAATAATGAAATTTACAATTATTTCGTTGTAATGATACGCCAGTTGTTATTCAAAAGTAAAGTAGCAATTATACATAAAACACTGAACCATAATCTTCAAATACAAAAACAAAATTTAATAAAATACTGTGGAAGACACAAAGATAAAGGCACATTCCTCGTCCCATATGCTAGGACAAATTTGTACAAAAACTCCTAGTGCTATTAGAGAATGGAATGGGTTGCCTGAGCTAGCCAGGAAAACCAGTGACTTGGCAGAATTTAAGTCAATGGTTAATATGCATGACTAAATGCATGACGCGTAGGACGTAATCATCTACTTTTTTGAAGTAACGTCTGTATTATATAAGATAAGATAAGATAAATGTTTAATTCTAGGAAGAAATGTGATAGTATTTGATTGTATGACAAATGTCTAACTATATCATTAAATGTTTGAACACACAAAGTTTATTTATATGAAAAAAATAGTTTGATTCTGTGACAAAAAACTGAATATTGGAATGAATGTTTGAACTCTTCAGCTGATTACTGTTCATGGGCTGGCTAGCTCAGGCAACCCATTCCATGCTCTAATAGCACTAGGGAAGAAGGAGTATTTGTACAAATTTGTCCTAGCATATGGGACGAGGAATGTGCCTTTATCTTTGTGTCTTTCAGAGTATTTTATTAAATTTTGTTTTTGTATTTGAAGATTATGGTTCAGTGTTTTATGTATAATTGCTACTTTACTTTTGAGTCTTCTGTCCTGAAGGCTTTCTAAATATAGTGATTTTACTAAAGGTGTTACTCTAGTCAAATGTGAATATTCATTTGTTATGAATCTCACTGCTCTATTTTGTGTCTGTTCCATTTTCTTAATGTTATCTTGAGTTGAGGGGTCTCAAACGGAGGATGCATATTCTATTATTGGCCTAACCAAGGTTACATAACATTTTAATTTTATGTTCTTATTTGATTTATAGAAATTTCTTTTAATAAACCCTAATGCTTTGTTTGATTTTTTTTAAAATAGTTTCATCAATATGTGGATTCCATGACAGTTTTTCATTTATTAGACTTTTTATTAGATTTTTGTCGTAGGGCCAAACTTTTCACATTGAATCATTCCTCGTAGAATCCTTTTCTTTTATTAAATCAAAAATATGGTCAAGCATTAGAAACACTGCCATAAAATTAAAATTTTTATCAGGCATGGAGGTTATATCAAAGAATTAGGTCGAATATCAGAGCCGCTTACAAACATCGACATTACTTCACAGCTCGCAATGGACAGGGTCAGAACTCGCATTTTGTTTTCATCAGAAAAGAGCGGTCGACGTTGTGTTAAAGCCGACGACTAGCCATCGGTCAGTGCCAGTTCTAAGACTTAGATCCCTGGAACTAACTCCAGTGGTCCACTCGGTATACAGAGACCTTCAAGGCCCAAGCATTATCCTATTTGTGTAAGAGACTGTGGAAGGGAGGCAGTACAAACAAGAGCCATTGATTGAATTTATTGAACAATTTTACCATTTCCCACGTCCACCTTGTCAAAATATTTCTTAGGTCACTGTCCAAACTTTTGTGTCGCCCCTACTCCCCTACGGTCAGACTATTTACTATTTAGAGAAAAGGTCGCGACTGATCACAGCCACGGTATTAGGTTAGTACTAATTAATGAAGGAGCATCCTGCACCAGCCATGGTCGATTATTGTCGACGTTTCAAGATGGTGACTGTTTGAATAAACATTTCTAGGCCCAAGAAAACACGAATTAATGGACAACAAAAGTCACTCATATTGAATTTAAGTTTAGATTAGCCATGTTTTACACAAAGCTAGACCACTAGTGTTTGATACATACGTAGATACCTCAGCTAGACCACTCGTGTTTGATACACACGTAGATACCTCAGCTAGACCACTCGTGTTTGATACACAAGAAGATACCTCAGCTAGACCACTCGTGTTTGATACACACGTAGATACCTCAGCTAGACCACTAGTGTTTGATACACAAGAAACTACCTCAGCTAGACCACTCGTGTTTGATACACACGTAGATACCTCAGCTAGACCACTAGTGTTTGATACACAAGAAACTACCTCAGCTAGATCACTCGTGTTTGATACACAAGAAGATACCTCAGCTAGACCACTCGTGTTTGATATAAAACTAGATCACACATGCTTGATAGAAATCTAGATGCCTTATGGTGTTGATACAAATCTGAAATCCTCATTTTAATACATAGCAATATCCCTCAGTTTTTAAATACGAACTAAATCGCTCACATGTTAAATAGAAACTCTAGATTTCTCTTGTTTTTCTTCTTCTTCGTTCTCATTTGACATGTCGGAGAGTTCAGATCAGTCATACTAGATCTGAGATGAACTGCGCAGTGGTTTCCAGATCAGGCAGTTCTCCGAATAGTTTTTACTCTATAGGAAGGTTTTGGGGCAAGAGTCTTGCTCGGGCCACTTACTATACTATGAAGCTTTGAAGGACATGGTCAGCATTCTCTAGTGATGCTCACCAAGGGCAGGTTTCGTTCGTCCCTACTTTAAGCTTCCGGAACAAGTGTTGTCTCATTCTGTTGTGTCCGGTTCTGAGATGAAAATTATGCGTTGGTCATGTCAAGATAGCTTTTAATATTTCTCATGTTGATACCAATCTAAATCCCTTATTTCGACACATATATAGATCACTCATGTTCGACACAAAGTGCAAAACACTACACTATTTGCCTAACTTAATACAAAGCTTAATCACTTTTGATACGGAAGTAAATCGATATGTCATGCTAACTAAAAAAGCTACATCAGTCATGTTTAAGACAACCCCGCTTACGGAGATCTAATTGTCATTCACTTCGAGTCCGGTGATTAATGAAGAATACAGTATTTCACTTCACTTAAATCTTTACAAAAAACGTCAATATTTTGTTTCGAAGCGATATCAAAGGACGAACCCCACGCTTTAACTTCTGTAGGTCTTTTAGGACATTAAAAGTATATTGTTTCCTAACTGGAAAGTATTTCATGCATTCCATCAGAAAATGTGCAGTTGGACTAGTATGATAATCTAATAAAAGAAAAAATAGCTTCTGTGAAAAAAAAAAGAAATAATGAAACTAAAATATAAAATTCTTGGTCCTGACCACTTAATCATAATCACTTATTCTACCCCTTGCCAATATAATACAACATTTAACCTATTCTTTATAACAAATCTCTTGTATAACTATCCACAGAAAGGAAATTACTAATTTTTTTAACAATGTTTACATTAACTCACTCTGTCTAGTACAAATATTTTACACAATATTTCACCCACTTCCAATTCTAGGATAAAGTTTAAACTTTTCTAGACTTGTCATTGTTGAAGACATTATATGATTCACTCGACAACATTAACCAATCAGTTAATTAAGTTGTGGTAGTCCATATTTTTTATATAGAAAAAGGGCGACAAAACTTGCAGAACTAAGATGTATGGCAGTAATTGCAATTGGTTGGTTCTTTTTTCTTATATAACTTTGTTTTTTTTAATGTATTTTTTTTTATTTGCTTGTTAAATTTTTTTAAAGCTTGTGACCTTAAACTTATAGTCCTAGACAACTTTAAAAGAGTTCATTCCTCTGCTAACAAGGCCGACCTTAAGCAACATATCACTGACCTTCACCTCTTCTCCACTTTTAGAGTGGCAGAGTTATTATTTAAAATTCTGTCTTCTGGTTTCAATTACTCTCCCGGATTTAGATATCCATCAATATCAAAAGTTTTTTTTTTATTAATTCCATTTTAATAATTGAATGACGGAATTGATTGATTGGCTAATCAGGGTCATTCATTATTTTATTCACACGATTGTTATAGCAAAGATATGACTTAATTATCAACCAAATTAGGTGCTGCAAACTTGTGACCTTAAAGCTTATAGTCCTAGACAACTTTAAAAGAGTTCTTTCCTCTGCTAACAAGGCCGACCTTAAGCAACATATCACTGACCTTCACCTTTTCTCCACTTTTCGTTAGACTCGAGTGTCAAGGGCTGTAGCAGACGAGAGAAACATGCAAACGGAAATGCATCTTTTTGTTCGGGTCAGTAAATTGAGAACGATGCACCTTTTTAACCCTAACCCTAACCCTAACCCTTCTGTTGACGCGAATATTCGTATGTTGTAGATCTGAATGTGGGATGGGAACGGGAAATAGCCGCTGTCTGTTTTACATAGTCTTGTTGTCTTGTTGTCCGTCCGTTTGCTTTTTACGTTTACATCTGTCACCTTTACATATAAACAATGAAAATTGAAAAACTTTTTTTTCACCACATTCCAAAAGATACATTGCATAAAAAAAAACACCTAATTTTATGGGATCACTTTTTTTTTCAGTCTTTTTAGTTAAATGTGGTTTATTCAGATTATACTTTCACTCACAATAACAGACAAGACAAACAGGTTAACGCATCCACATCCAGACCATATGATACTGTTGAACAGTCAAGGTTATTGAGAAATTGTATATAGTTCATGATCATTGACACTATTCATTGTAATATGTTCAGAAATTATGCAAACTTGACGATCATTAGGTTGACTATTGTTTTTTATTGTAAACACAACCGAAGGGAACTGTCTTTAGTTTCTATGGATGCTCGAAGTTTCCAAGAAACCTGAATGTTTTTGACAAATGTAAAAGTTTTGTTCAGATATTGTTCATAGTTCGTGCCTTCATTTGCTTGTCCTTTTTCCTGCCCTAGTCGCATGAAAGTCCGCATACATTTTAAGCCATACAATCCACATGGGCTTACATCTCATACGAAATGCCTGATCTCCGAAGTTTTGAAGGGCAATGTCTTTATTTACTAGTAAAGTCCAACAGTTCTGGGACACATTCACACACAGACGTTTTTATGGATGGTGTGTTGTCATTCTGAAACTGTGGGGGAGGCTTGTGTATACAATACCCTATGGAAGCCCAAAGGTTCCAAGAAGTATAAATGTTTTTGTTGGAGCGATTGAGTTCCTGAAACTGTTGTTATGTACCACAAAGCAGGCTAATCAACACAAAAATTGTTCATGTACATCACTCAGTCATAAGTCCCTCGCCATTGTATACAGGCTGAACTCTATTACTATGACTAGTAGAGAAACCTCTACAAGTTGACAGATCGGTACTGGTTTCCAGATGTTAACTTGTCATCAATCCAAGAATGAGGACACACAGCAATGTAGTGAGCTCATGAGGAATATAGAGGACTAGATATATCTAAGATAAATTATTGAAAATGAGTGAAAAAGCTTTTTTAAAAAAAATATAGTTAAATGTTTAATTTTCATTACTTTTGTAGTTTACCTTTTTAAAATATTGTATAGTGCAACTGTCTTGCTATAATCATGCTCAATGAACTCTTGTCCTATCTAATTTAAGGACTTGTGTGGTAGGGTTTATACATTGGTGAAGGTACTGCCTTTGGGTGTTAAAAAACTAAGCTCGACTCAGGATTTAATCTTGAGCCATCTTGATAGACAACCAAGTGGTACATGCAACTCAGTCACACATCTATTGTACTGGGTACTATTGGTTGACCGAAAATGTTTTTAGTTTTGTTCTTAGTATGACATTTACCAAATACTATATCCAATAGACACTATTCATTAACTAGATTGTCTTTAAATAACATCTGCTTTTGAGGGCTGCAGCTCCCGACCAATTATCCTGTCCATCCACGGCTACTTTCTAGTATTCCACTTTTAAGAAGAACATTAAGACCTATCTGTTTAAAACTTTTTTAGATTAACTGTCATTTTAGCTGTCGTATTTGTGTTTGTAATGTTATTACAGCGCCTTGAGCCTACATTTTGTTTGTTAACAGCGCTTTATAAATAAAATTATTATTATTATTATTCCCACAATATACTGCCACTATCTGTAAGAAGATCGTCATTATAGCGCTCGTCGCATGTGAGAAATAAGTCCTTTTTTCCCCAATATGTATTTTGGAAGCTCACGGGAGGTTACGTCACTTTTCTTTGTCCAGCTATACTTTTCCTGCTATATACACTTCCGTAATGGTACCGACATTTCTGTCTACATGTAAAAAGACATGCTAATGTTCTTGTTCAATTTGTAAAAATTTCTTGGAATAAATCCTAATGCTTTGTTCCATTCTTTTAAACAATTTCCTCAATATGGCGCTCTACATCTAGCACCTGATTTGTCTTCGTTTAACTAGTGTACATTATGTTAAGACGTTTTGTATTTATATATACAACAAGACAGTTGACATGTGTCGAAAAAAGTCAAAGGACTGTTGAAAATGTCTCCAAAATGTTTCATAGTTTTAAAATCCCTCTCAGTTGTCATCAGTATTATCATATCAGATTAGCGGCTCTTAAGTCTTTGCATACTTGTGTATCCTCTGTTCACAATAAGATGGTATTGTCTTATTGATAAACAAAATTATATGGAAAATTGTTGAAAAATTAATAAAGAAAAACGCTACAAAACATATGTCCAGTTTGTCATGCATGTGTCCAGTTTGTCATGCATGTGTCCAGTTTGTCATGCATGTGTCCAGTTTGTCATGCATATGTCCAGTTTGCTATGCATGTGTCCAGTATTCAATCCCCCCCCCCAGAGGCGGTTATGGCACAACGCGGGGCTCTGGATGAGTATCATATGCGGGGCTCTGGACGAGTATCATATGCGGGGCTCTCGATATTTGTATGATAGACTGACGGTAATATAATCCCCTTAGACGCACACGGCATGGAACGGTTACTCCCTCGCGCCCCATAAGGCTACCTCTGCGGCGCCCTCCTATCTAAGGACTTAAGATACAGTCACACACAAATGTGTGTTTTATATGATGTAACATTTACGATGTGGCCTTCTATCATGTCATATTTTTCTTTAAATACAAACATAAGGGCACGATTTTAAAACCAGACTACCACTTACACCATGTCAGACTACCACTTACACCATGTCAGACTACCACTTACACCATGTCAGACTACCACTTACACCATGTCAGACTACCACTTACACCATGTCAGACTACCACTTACACCATGTCAGACTACCACTTACACCATGTCAGACTACCAATTACACCATGTCAAAACAATGGAGAAATGTCTGAGAACAAGTGCAAGATTTTTTCTCGAGAAAAAAAAGCTACAAGTTTCAAAGACTTTTTAACAACCTCATTTCATTCTTTGAACATGAGCTCTGGAAAAGTGAAGTCCATGAACTATTATCGCAAAAACATGGAAAAGAAAAGTCGCAGCAGTAGTACACTGGAGATAATTGCATAAAATAAAAGTGCAGTAGAAAGTCTTGAAAAGAAAATATGCTGAGCGAGTCTTGAATGTTGAATGCAACTGAGAACAGCCTTCATAAATAAAACGCCATTATGAGACACTTATGAAGCTCATAATACATTTGTATGTATAATTAACATAGATGGGCAAATATTCAAGAAATATACATCCGTCACTCAGTCACAGACACGACAAGAGGGCTTCATCTTTTCTATGAGTTGTTTCCAGTCAAATACAAATATCAACAACATGCATTCATGAGGTCCCGTAAGCACCCCTGTGATTACAAATAGGTCAGGACATTTTTGTAAGAGATTTATCTAGTCTAGTAAATTGTAAACACTATAAGAAATACGCAGTGGAGACTGTCCCTCGTTTAATTAATATTATTATTTATTGGGCTATTAATTTATGTCCTGAGAATTTCTATACTAGGATTCTTAGAATCAATTTAATTTTTGGGAATAAAAATGAGCAGCTAGAGTGTATTATCACAAGAAGACAAAACGACTCACATACAAAGAAACTCACTATTCTGTAAATGTGAATTTGCAGTTTCTCAGCCACGTGACCCACACAATAAATAGCAGGTCGTTTGTCCTAGCTACACATGCAAACGTCATTCCTTCTTAGCACATTTCGCTCATCCAGGGGAGCCACTTTCAACATCTGCACATGCACATCCTACTCACCCACATTGCTTTTCTTTTTATTGTCGCTCTTGTCTTTATAACTCATGCATACTGCACGTGAAGTGTTCACGTGACTCTAGGCAGAGACGTCCGCTGGAGACTGACTCAAAAAATTTACATCCCCCGTGATGGCGATTGACTTATGAGTCCTACGAAAAAGTATTTTGATTTGACGTGTTTTATATTTGTTTTAAAAGTATCTCAAATAAATGTGTCTAATATAATGTTAAATCATTTTCTCAAAGGGGGAAAGGGTTGATTCTCTTTCTTCACAAAACACACACGCGCACAGACATATACACTTACAAAATAAAAAAAACAGGAAATAAAAAAATACTTTTAAAAAAGGCCATTTGTCCTATATAAAGTTGATGACTGTTTCGAAATAGCGAATTGTGTACAAGTGAATGATAGATGGAACATTTTTTAACCTGCCACAATATACATCAACTCAAATAAACTGTCAAATTTATAGGAAAATCGTTAATGCTGTTTTCGCGATCCATATCTAGGTTTTTCTACCCGGGTTTTTGAGACAATAAATTTGCAAGCTGAAAAGAGGATTTGTATAAAAGCAATCAGTTTCTGTTCACTTAAACCTGCTCTGACAAGAATGTAATGTTTCTACACTTAAATCTACATTGAACTGAATGTAATGTTTGTACACTTACAGGTCTACAACTCTACATTGACATATATAATTCATAATGATGAAACCTTGTCTATATCACAGCACCAATCAGGTTGCAAACATGACAAAGATCAATGATATTCTGTCTAATCGTGCGCTGGTCATAGGGACTAAATTATGGCCTCTATATTGGCCCTGCTGATAGCATGACCACAATCTCATTCAAAGCTGGGACTACCAGACATCCTCCTCTTTTACACGCGTCCTCTATCATGGGGCATTGGCCTTCAGTGTGACTACGTCCGGCTATCACTGTGTTCACTGGCATGTATACAGTATCTAAACAAATAGGCAATTGATATTAACCCTTAAAACGCGTGTGGTAGATTAGCCTCTAAACATCAGAATTTTAATTCCATTTTGATTGCACTCACTGAAAAACAGCTCAGCACTTTAAGGGTTAACGATGTACATTTGTTTGACCAGGACTGTTCAAATGTACATGGCAGGACTGTTCAAATGTACATGGCAGGACTGTTTAAATGTACATGGCAGGACTGTTCAAATGTACATTTCTTTTGAAATATTTTTCTCTGGTCAACGCACAACAGACCAAATAAGGCACAGACTTCCCAAATACAATGATGAACAGCTGTTGCTGGTCTAGTAATACATATTAAGGTAGATTAGAGTTTGACAACCTTTCATTTTACTGACGTTTCATAACTTCAATTCTAATCCAATTTTCAAAACTTTAATTTGCTTTTTTTTTGTCCTTCTTAGAAACGCTTTGTCTCCCTTTCTATCCTCCATTGGCGTGAAAATGTCTGGTAGCCTTAAGTATTTTCCACTAGACATTTACACACACAAAAAAAATAACTATATATACAAATGGATTTTTATTGACCACAAAAAAATGTTTCATTTAATAAGAACATTAGTACTGAGTAAATAATTGTAGGCCTATAGTATTTATAGTTTTAGACACTGTGATCTATTAGACATGAGGTGAATGCCATCTTGTTCTTTGGAAGATTGTTAACGAGGATGTCATGTAGCCAGCACAAAGATCAACTGAATTTAATTTCCCTAATGTCATGCGTGTCCATATCATCAAGGAATTCTAAATTCCAGTCCTTACCAGTAGAAAGACAAGCGTTTCCCTACTCAACTTCTACATTCCAATTTGAATAATATATTTCTAGCGGCCCCCGAAAGGGGAAAAGACGCTATTAATTTTGTGTGGAATGTCTGTCCGTCTGTCCGTCCGTCCGTCCCATTTAGATCTCGTAAACTAGAATAGATATTGACATTCCGAAATCATGATATTTTAGACCATTCAAAGTTGTGATGCACCGGCAATTTTTTCTTTTCTGAAAGGGTAACATTTAATTTTTTTAATTAACTATGCAAGCAGTTTTTTCATAAAAATACCCCTTTTTTACTACTATTCACTATTTATAGTAACAAACACATGAAGCTATTTGGTAAGGGAGCTAACTATATTTTTACCATATTTTAACGCATTTATGCAAACGGTTTTAGATTTTTTTGTAAAAAATGTAAAAAAAAATGTAATGCGAAGTTAGATATGTTCTGTCATACTAACTACTACATTTACAAAAAAAAAATTATACACTGAACTAAGGATTTTTTTAATGAGGCTTTGAATAAGAGATTGACGTTATACAAAAACAGTATGATCAATAAGATAATAATTATATAAAATCAGTTAAGCCAGGTTCACATCTGACTTCACCTTCACTTTCACCTATTTCTTGGTCTGGTGGACCGTTGGGGCACCACACAAGAACTGTCAGCCTTCTTTCTCCATTCTTCTCTGTCATTTTCCATTGATAGAATTTCATTATGATATTTTTTCTGAAAATATTGAAACCTGCCCTTTTAACTGCCTGAGTGGACCACTTCGGGGGCCGATGTTGATTTTGTGTTTCCACACAAACTGTATTTGTAATCATTTTTAAAAAATAACGTTTAAAATTATTTTTATCTTGGAGGGGTCGATGTGCGATCAGTTATAGTTTTACTGAATAATTTTTCATATTTCACATCTGATCATCAGAATGACCTATCCTGCCAAACCCGTGTGAGCGTGTGTTAGTGTGTGTCAATGTGTGCGTTGTGATATTCGCTACCCCTAAAAGTAAAAAGGTGACTACGTTTATTCATTTCACGTTAAGACCACAGAAAGTGTGTCCCGGGTTCTGACTTATGCAGCTTTGTAGTTGACATTGCTGGTGTTAATTCTCTAGCTATTTCTAGCTTATAGTTGCTGGTAGAAAGAGGAAATCGTGACTCGTAGGCTTTTGTCCCAACTTACGCATTTTCTTAATAGACCTCATTCACAAATCGTAAACAAACAAAATTTAGCCACGTGGTTCTCCATCTCTTCTATACAATTTACGTAATCCATAAAGGCTGTCAGGTGATATGTTTTTTTCATTGTTTTATCAATATTGTCACGTGACTAAATGTTGTTTGTTTACGATTGGTGAATAAGGCCCATTACGGTGATACGGCTAAATACGCCATGTTGGCTCTAGACCTAGATCGATTTGTAAGTCTCTAGCCGAATTTACATTTATTTTTTTTTTACTTTGAAAAACTATAACGGTGAAACTAGAGTTTTCCCTTTGTGGCCAACGAGCTGGTAATTCTTTTCTCAGCGACATACATCAACTGTAAAATGTCTAGGGAAATCGTTAGAGCAGTATTCCAGATCAGCGTCCACCCTCCAAGAAGGAGTGATACGAAAAGAGGTATTGTAATAAATTTGAGCGATTAGAAATATTTTTACCTATTGTTTTTGTTTAGATTTTAGCTTCCTCAATGCGCAATGAATCTATCAATTGTCTGGTCCAGTTGTGAAAGGAGGAGGGAAGAATTTTAACATGATCTTTTTTTTTTTTTAAATGCATAAAAAAAGAGTTCACTCAGGGCTTAAGAGTCTTCAAGGGGACTAATTCAACTTATATAACTACATTTGTCAAGTACTATTTCTTTCCTTTGTTCAAGATACCAAACCAATTATTAATTACAAATAGTTAATTAACTAATTGATAATTTCTTTTTATTGATTCTGGTCTTGTCAGGATTAAAGAAATAAGTGTGCGAAATTTCAGCTTAATCCGAGATTGGGTGTTGGAGAAATAATGTGTACAAACTTTTTACCAGACAGACAAACATACAGAGTAAGTTGATATAAGCTTTATAAAAACGCAGTTAAAGAGACAGCGTGGCCAATAAGAATACACGTGTTACATATAATGCATGTACGTCTGTATTTGGCGTAAAAATCATCTCCGTGTTAAGAAAGTCTATCAGCTCCGGCTCTATTTTTTTTTCATTCAAAAACTTGTCAACATAAACATGTACAACAGCCAAGGGAATTTCGACTATTTTATAATAAAATCATCAAAATAAAAACAAAATATTTTTAAAAAGCTTATAACGAGCGAAGCACGTTCAATTCCTACTATATATCTCAATATTGCAACGTTTATCTCCCATTTTTCATTGTAAACCAAAAATAAATACTAATTGATTAAATAATTTTCATTTTTTAAATTCATTTATTTATTGTCTTCGACATTTAATAATTGGGCGAATTTCAACTTGATTCGAGAAGAGAACGTGTACAGCCAAACAGACAGATAAAACCGAGTGAGTGAAATATAAGCTTTCGAAAAAAAGTCGAAGAGAATCTGATTGCTGAGACGCTATAAAATGTCATATTCCAAAAAGTTTTGAATCGATATTGTCGCAGTCGCTTGTCACAAAACGGTAGAGGTTTTTTAAAGTTGTTATTAGAAGATAAACTTCATTTCTAATATGTTTATCTATAGAACTTTGGTAATAATTTCATTTTACTTTGTTAACATTCAAACATTGATCGATAATTTCTATGAAAATACAACTCTTTTTATTACCAGTGTGAAAGAAATTTAAATTGTCCGCCTCCACCAATTTTTTTGTCATTACGTAGCCCCCCCCCCCCCCCATCTTTTTTAAAGAGGATCTTGCACAGTTTGAGAAACGCTGCACGACGGAAAGGAAGAAAATCGAGCACAAGGTGGACGAAGAAATCGTTTTAGAGACACCCTCAAAGTGTCTTTTAAAGCCTTCAGCATTGACTATACCGCATGGGAGACGGAAGCCCATGATAGAGCATTGTGGTACAGCGCTTGGAAAAAACTGGCGCGAAGATTACAGAGAACAAGTTAAGAGTCCTGGCAGAAGTAAAGGGCCATGTAAAAAAAAAAGCTTTCAGTCCCACTGAATGACGAAAGTAGTCATGATCGAACCACGATGGAAGAACTATAAGTATACTAACGAGTCAATTCATTTAAAAGCTTACAAGAAAATAGATTGGACTCTTTCACTATTGAACAATTAGTCTTTTTGATCATGTCGTTCGCACTGCTTGTGGAATTGAAACGATTACTGTCGGCCTTAATTCTGCATGAATTTCAGCTTTGCCAACCTCCAGCCTAACCGTAGAACGTGAGAAGCTGTGAGCAAACATCGTCAAGTAGAGAAATATTATTGATTGTCTTGTTCTAACAATTCTCTTACATTTTTTTTCACGCATTCACTAGACACAAGAGAGATAAATCTGTTTACTCAATCAATTCTCTCCCCTTTTATGACCTCCCTTCTTATAACCTAAAATAGCATACTTATATTAAACCTCTCTATTAGTCGCCTCTAAGCCCGCGGAAACAATAACCAGACCTAGATATAGTTGCTTGTTCTTTTTGATTTATGCTTTTATCCCCAGCGATAAGAATCTAGGAAAATGTTGCGTATAAAATGAGGTAGCAGAAGTAAGACCTAAACCAGTGGTGGGAGTGATGAGGTAGCAGAAGTAAAATACTTTCTGAGCAGCGCGTCAAAAATTAAAGGAAAAATGAAGACGGGCCATCACTTTTTAAATGAATAAAATATAGAAGTTTAGTCTAAGATCTGATATCAAAATTTAACTTTTTTTTTTACTTCTTCTGAATTTGTTTCAGCTTGGGACGTGGTTATTATCAAAAGTGAACTGACTATTTCAATCCGTCCATCTATTTCAGACTTATTTTATTCTAAGCTGTTCACAAATATATTATATGAACACTACACATTGTTTGATCATGAGATATTTTACCTTTACCTATCCCATAATCTGTTGGACCGTTGGGGCACCAAGCAAGACTCGTCCACCGTCTTCATTCCTCCGTCTGTGTTGTTTAGAACCTCTTTCAATGGCAGGCCCGTCCATTCTTTTATGTTTATGTTTTGTCTGTCTGCCTCTTTTTTTTTCCTGGTACTGTTCCATGAAGGTCTTTGCGAGCCCAGAAGATCTTGTAATATGGCTTGAGAATTTTAAGCTTGCGTTTTTTATGGGATCACAGAGTCCTATCGCTGCAGTAACCCTGTCTCTAATCTCTTGGTTTGTGATGCGGTTTTTGAACGTGATTCCTAGGATCCTTCTGTAGCATCTCAATTCCATTGCTAGGATCCTCCTCTTGATCTCTGTTGTCAGCGTCCAAGACTCACAAAAATATAAAAATGTGGCCATGACCAGAGAGCGCATCAGTTTGATTTCGGTGTCGAGCGCTTAGCCTTTGCCTTTCCATATTATTTTGAAATATTTAGAAATGTTCAATTACTTCAAAGTTAGTTTCACTTCTCAATCCCCATTAAAAGGCAAAATAAAAATAGTAAAGTTAGTAAAGTTCCCTTTACGATCTATAGGGCAAATAATGTTAAGATCCTATGTTTCTTTGGCCAACTAGCAGGGTGTAATGTGGCCAGCACAACAACCAAGAGCCTTTACTTTTACCCAGCTAATGTCAGGTACCCTTTAGAGTTGGATGGACTCAGTGGCGATCTTCTTCACTTGATTCGAACCCAGGACCTTATGTTTTGAAGCAATGCGCTTAACGACTCAGCCGCCGCACGCCCAATAACTAAACTAAAAATAGCTAAATCTTTTTTCAATAACACTTAAGTTTCCTTTAAAATTTATCATCTACTTGCCTCAAGCTATCTTCATAGTTAGATTTAGTTTTGATTGAAAATCCCAACAAATCCAAATATTTTCCCTATTTGGACTTAATTTATCGTAATAAGGCGTATTATTGCTGTGGATACTTTCGAAATTCTTGTCCACAACTGCCCCTAAAATATTTGGCCTTTTTGTTGCTGACACAAGGATCGTATGAAACCCCTTAAAAAACGGAGGTTTATCTTCGAAATTTAGACAAATGTACTTCCCCATCCACTCGTCTTCAGAAACACATCTAGTGTCAATTCAACGTTTTTATTTGACAGCTATTGCTGGAAATGTTTTATCAACATGTTTGAATACAATTTTTTAAAAAGTGAAGCTACCCTTTCAGAATTTCTGATGTAAGGGTCATATTTTTTTTGTGACCGACTGTTAACAAGGGTTTATGTGGCCAGCACAACAACCAACAGCCTTTACCTTTCCCCTTTCAGGTTTCCATTAAAGTTGGATGGGCTTAAGGGCGTCAAAAAATTAGACCAGGCTATTCACGAAACTCGAATAATGAAACGACAACTTTGAGTAAATCATACTATTATGGTTCATATGATAGTGAAAATTTGAATTCTTACATTGTGAATGAAATTTGTTAATTTTAATTATTATTACAAAACATGTCGCGTGCCGGATAAAACTTTTCCGAGCGTTGTAGTTGGCCCACTGGCCTTAGTTTGCCCATCACTGGACAAAACCCTAGTCCTCAACCATTTTCGGCCTCTGGGTAATTAGCATTTCCATCAGCGTATCACAGGCCTCAACCGATCCTCTACGAACTAATTATATAGACATGCAGACAATGTTTGAGGGGCCGGAAATGACCCGTGGGTCGCAGTTTCGGCTCAGAAGTAAAACAAAATCATTGTTAAATAAAACAAAATGCTATAAATAAATAAACTAATGTCCTGTTTTTCTTTCCGATGTTTACAAAAAAAAAATCTTATATCAATGATACTTGCTCTTGAAAGAATAGAAGACCGATTTATTTGATAGACAAATTGAATATAACAAAGCCGAGGCTAGGATTTTTTTCATGCTTGGGTTTATTCACTCTCACCTTCTGGACATAAAAGAATAAGCATTCTTTGAGAATATATCTAGGCCAGCGCTTAAGAAACAAACATAACCATTAACCAAATGTTCTGCACAGACGTCAATGGTGTCTCTTCATTAGCTGAGTGCCAAATTAAGTTAAAAGAAAAATGAGCGAGCCAATTTACATAAAGATTTTCTTTGCACATTCTGACTTGTCTCAATCTTTCAGCTCTCTTTCTCTCTTTTTTGTTTTCTAGGTTTTGTCTTTTTGTTTTTCTATTTAAGTTCTCTCTTTCTCTCTCTCTCTTTCACAATCTTTCGCTTTCCCTCTTTCTCTTTTTTCTCTTTCTCCAATTCTATTTCTTTCGCTAGCTCTCTAATTCTCTTTCTCTTTCTCTATTTCTTTTCATTTCTCACTCTCACCTTTTCTCTATTTCTCTTTCATTTCTCACTCTCACCCTTTCTCTATTTCTCTTTCATTTCTCACTCTCACCCTTTCTCTATTTCTCTTTCATTTCTCACTCTCACCCTTTCTCTATTTCTCTTTCATTTCTCACTCTCACCCTTTCTCTATTTCTCTTTCATTTCTCACTCTCACCCTTTCTCTATTTCTCTTTCATTTCTCACTCTCACCCTTTCTCTATTTCTCTTTCATTTCTCACTCTCACCCATTCTCTATTTCTCTTTCATTTCTCACTCTCACCCTTTCTCTATTTCTCTTTCATTTCTCACTCTCACCCTTTCTCTATTTCTCTTTCATTTCTCACTCTCACCCTTTCTCTATTTCTCTTTCATTTCTCACTCTCACCCTTTCTCTATTTCTCTTTCATTTCTCACTCTCACCTTTTCTCTATTTCTCTTTCATTTCTCACTCTCACCCTTTCTCTATTTCTCTTTCTTTTTCTCTTTTTATTTTATATATTTCTTTTCATGTTTCGTTCTTTTTTTTTCTCTCTCTATATCTCACAGCATCTCTGGGCGCAGAGATAAAACGTTAATTTACCATTACGTTGAAGGTCAAGGTGCTATTTATAAAATGTTTTTCATTAATCCCGTTGAGCTTACAAGAAAAAAAAAACAACTTCCAACCCCACTAATAAAATAGAACTCCCTGCTCAATAATTGGAAAACATTCTTCTAGCTAATCAACTCTAATTTTATAACACATTTTGCAGATAATTGGACAATGGCCAGATAAAGCTAATCCTAAAGGAAGAAATGACCTGGCCAATCGTTCTCTAAAAGCTAAAATGAAGTTCTAACAAAAGCCGTTTGCTGTTTTTAAATATAAAATGGATCTACAGTATTATGAAAAGAAGATGTGCATCTATGCCATTGAATTATAAATAGCTTGCTCATTTTGTATTTCTGGTTGACGCAATTTAGAAAAAGCCTATTAGCTATCAGGTTATGTATTTTAAAAGGTATAACAAAAATTTTTGGTAGTAATAAAATCTTTCTCTATCGCCTGTAACACAAACTAATTTTAATTTTTTTAGTTATCAACTGTGATCATTCAATTTGCTTATTTTGTCTCTTTATTTCAAATTCTTTTCTAATCTTTTCTTTACGTTTTTTTACTTAAGGTTACATTATATCAACACAACATTTCTCCAGAGCAAAAATCATTCTTTGTCTATTATACAGTATTATAATACATTATTTTACTGTTTAAAGAATACAAAAATCAAGGGCTAAAAGTGGTTATAATATTTTTATCCTATTATAGATTTTCATACATGGCGAAAAACCTAGCTTTTTTTTGTTGTATACAAACTATTGCAAGTATTGATAAGTTTTATTTCTTAAAAACGAATAATTGGGGTGTTTTACACTGTTCAACAATGTAGAAACATATTTTTAAGGCTCCTCTGGTTGTAACTTGTAACTTCTATTTAGTTGGCAATGTTGAAGTTCATTTTAGCGTCCTTGACATTGTGTGTTATCTGATTTTCCTCAGTAGATATTGGTGCATAGACACAAAGAATATAAAATTGGAAAATAGAAAAACTAAACCTTTTGCCAAACAAAACAAAATCAACGTCCATGTCATTTGTGTCTGCTTTCAAAGTGATGTTTGAAGGTGTTCGAGAGAAAGAAAAAAGAATGAGATAGACAAAGAACTACTTTAGAAATAAATATAAGAGAGAGAGAGTAAGGAAGAAAGAGAGAGAGAAAGAATGAAAAAGAGAGTGAGAGAGTGAAAGAGAGAGAGAGTCCAAAAAGCTGTTCTTGCACTTTTTTTGTGTATACTTTTATGTCTACTGGTTAACAAGAATTACTCGAAAGAAAGAAAAATCTCCCTGAGAGATCCCACTGCATCCTGGGATAGAGTAATTCAATCGTTTTCCTAAGCCTGTGCATTCTGTTGTGGTCTGTTTCTGGGAGTGAGGATGAATGACGTCTAGAATGTAGACCCAGCAGTGTATCGAGTCCCTTTGCCCTGTGTTTTGAGTTTGCTCTGAAAACTTTGAAACCTTGTGATGTTTGCTCCACTTGCTTCTGGAGTTGTTTCATCGATTACCAGTCTTATTCATGAAAGTGTTAAAGCGTTTAAAAATCAATACACAATATAATTGACAAACATGTTTTCATGGCTAAATGACTCGATTGTTTTTCTGAAGCCGAGCGAGACATTCATAATGCCATGGATCCACATGCATATTAAATCCTTATGTTACAAATTATAATAAAAGATTGTGTCAAAATAATAATTGAATAATCCGTGCTGAGTCACACATGGTTTGTTTTTAATTATTCTTGAATAGCGCAATTTTATTGCTATATGCTGCCCTGTGCTCAATCTCTTCTGTGGATGCTTGGGGAGAAGGGGGTATCTGGAGAAGGTTTTCGTGCTGCCCTTAGTC
This sequence comes from Biomphalaria sudanica, assembly GCA_036873155.1. Taxonomy (NCBI): domain Eukaryota; kingdom Metazoa; phylum Mollusca; class Gastropoda; family Planorbidae; genus Biomphalaria; species Biomphalaria sudanica. The sequence continues at coordinate 1,905,767 of JAZGLO010006558.1, read as the reverse complement.
GCTCAAAAATTACAACTTGAGCCCCCTTGATAGGTAACTATGCGATGTATACCACTCATCCACAAATCCCATACATTTCTTCTTCTTCTAGCCAGCTTTTTGCTGCTGAGCTGTTAGCTCTTTTGCAGGCTGTGCCAAGGAAACATTGTGTGCTGTTCTCTTCAGTTGTTCAGCACTGCCGTACAGGGTGTTGGTTATGTTGGGCTGAAATGGTAGTAGGGTCTGCCTAAGGTGCATTAGGAAAGGCAGTATTCTTCTTTTTAAAAAGCTGCTTTGCTCTGGATGGCTAAGATGACTAAGATTTGTGTAGTATTTTTACAGAAGTGAATATTTAAATTTAGATGAACGATTAGTCTAAGACTTGTGTTAATCGGGATAATCCGAGACCTTTTGTTTTAGAAGGTTTTAACACTGACCTGTAACGTCAAACCTGTGGGCAGCTTAGACTAATAGCTCGTTACCACGTTGTATAGATCTGTGACATAGTAACGAGCTATTGGTCTAAACTGCCCACAGGTTGTGACGTTAAAGGTTAGTGTTCAGGCCTTGGTCCTAGGAAAATCACGATAAACTAAACAATGCCTAGGACTCTAAATTAAACTTCACTTAACTAACAAAATAAAAAAAAACAAGGTTATGTGGAAACACAAACTCAAAATCGGCCCCCGAAGTGGTTCATCCAGGCAGGCTTCAATATTTACAGAAAGAACATCCGAATGAAATTATATCAAAGACAAATGAGAGATAAGAATGGAGAAAGAAGGTTAACAGATCTTGTGTAGTGCCCCAACGGTCCAGCAGATCAAAGGATAGGTGAAAGTGAATATAAAGTTAGATGTGAACCTGGCCTAACTAGTTCCCCTTTCAAACTTGTGGTCTATAGGGCAGATGATGTAAAGTTCATCTGTTTTTGTGGCCTACGGTTAATTATGGTGTCATGTAGCCAGCACAACGACCAACCGCCTTTACTTTCCCCCAACTAATGTCAGGTACCCATTAGAGCTGAGTGGACTCAGAGGCGCCCAAAGATTCCAAAGTTAAAAATCCCAGACTTCACCAGGATTCGGACCCTATACCCCGGTTCGGAGCCACCGCGCCTTTCCTGGCCTAACTGATGTCTTTTAATTGATCTAATTATTTTGAAATTGCTCAGGATAAATGTAACTGTCATGTTATAACTAGTTTAGGAAAATTAAGTTTACAAGATTACTATTCGTTTTAAATTAGGTCTAACTTATAATGCATACTAATTAGCTTTTTCTCTTTAAAAAAACTGCTGGCATAACTGATTTTAAAAATTAGATTTTTCGCTTTTAGAAAAAAAAAGGAGCCGTTGCATCAGAACTTTGAATGGTCTAAAATATTGTAATGTCGGATTTTTAATATCTTCTCTAGTTTACGAGATCTAAACGGGACGGACGGACAGACGGACTTACATCTACATTATAAAGTAGAATGTGAGGTGTATGTATGTATGTATGTATGTATGTTACTTATAGACATCAAAACCGCTTGACCAATCTTGATAAAACTAGGCAGGAATGTTCCTTGGGTACTAACTTAGACCGTAGTGTATGTATTGTAGCCCTAAAACAAACTTAAGACCCTAAAAAAAAATAAAGTTGTTCGACTCTATTACAGCTATAGTATTTTATGGATCTAGGCCATGGTTAACAATGTTGACATGAGAAAAGATCGAAAGGATTTAGACCTAGATCTAATTTTAAGAAATACACTTTGCGCAGATAGTTTTTTACTTTGACACATGAAAATACAAAAGAAGGTCCATTGATTTCATTATATAATAAAATTAACCGTTAATTTTGTGTTTCAAAAGCATTTTTTACATAAATTAGTTCCTTATATCTGTGACTACAGATTTCCTGACGAACATTTTTTCATTAGACAATACCGTAATGAATCGCGTACTAAAAATTAATTTGTTTAGTTGTTTACTTTATAATCCCATCATTAGATCTAAAACTCTAATTCAACTCTAAGATGATAAAACTTCTCTTCGCACAGATAGTTTTATACTTTAACACATACACATATTAATTAAAGTCCATTCATTTCATATTTTGATCAAATAAACATTCAAATTTGGTTTTCTAAAGCTACATTCGTTTACGAAAGCTGCGAAGCCGAGTTGAGATAGGCCTAGATCTATATTCATTCATGAATCGCGTACTAAAAATTATTTCGTTTAATTGTTCACTTTATAATCCCATTCATTTAACAAAGCTATCGCTCTTTTCGTTTTTAATAGATATGAATGTATCGGCTTCAGGTAATCCCATTTTCGCAAACCTAATTTTATTTTCGTAGCGAAAGAGAAAAAACTTGAAAGGATCATTAGTTAAGTTTAACATACATCTAAATCCAATCCACTAGATTAGTAAACACAAACTTAGACCCGCAGGCCGCGGGTAATGTCTGGCGAACATCCTTTTATTAGACATTACCAAATTCAAATGGTTACACATTAACAGTGATTAACACATCTCTCTAATGAGTCTATTCCTAGGCCTAGGTCTAAAACTCTTATTGAACTCTAAGATGATAAAACTTCTTTTCGCAAAGATAGTTTTATGCTTTAACATATAAACATACTAATTATTGTCCATTCATTTGATATTTTAATCAAATTAACATTCGAATTTGTTTTTCTAAAGCATTTTTAATACATTCGTTCGCTGTTCGCTAAATAAAGCTGCGTAGCCGTGTTGAGATAGGCCTATATTCATTCATGAAAAAATGTCACGCATGCGCAACACAGAATGAACTCTATAAAAACCAAATTTCAACTCTAGATTAGTGTAGATTTAGATCTATGTCTACCTCAAGATCTACTTTATAGTTTAGCACATGAACATATAAAATTAAGTCTATTCATCTCAAATTTTATTCAAATATATGTAGGCCTACAAGCAAATGTTTTAATTTGAAAAAAATGGATTTAAGCATATTAGCTATTCTGATTTGATAGCTTCATTCACACTATTTTTACATTGACACATTCGCTTTACTTATTTAATTTATTTCGTTTAATTGTTTACAAAACACGCTCAGTGACTATATCGACAAATAAAGACCCGCGGGTCGCGGGTAACATATGTCTAGTTTCACATAAAACTAATAGCGTCTTTTCCCTTTTCGGGGGCCGCTAAAAATTAAGATAAAGTTTTATCAATATGACAATTACAATACGTGAAAGCTGTTCTTTGTATCAAATTTCCTGTATTAGCACTAGTTAGTCATTTATTGGTGTTTAAATCAGTTGAAATAGTTTTTATTTTGCCACAGAAATCTCCAAATTGCAAGACTTTTGAAGACAGTAGAACGTTTATATTTTTAAAAAGTAGAATCAGACAATTAAGAAATAAATTCAGTTTGACCTTGAAACAAAGTGTTTCTTTTTTACCCGCCTGTGATGTTTTAAATTAGACTTAAAGACACACAGATACCCAGCTTATTTTCAAAACCGCTTGAACTGCATTCAGTTCATTTTCTGATCCATTCTTTCTTTACCGACAATTCCCAGATGCTAATTTTTCAATTAAAACATGAAGTCAGTGGAGTTTAACCTAATTGCACCAGGAACATTCGTGTTCTCTCGACTAAAGCAGCATTTGCAATTTTTGTGAAAAAATCTCCCGAGAACTCGAGTCCACTTAAATCACAATTAAGGTTTTAACTACGGCCACTCAGCTCATTAAATGCAAAGAAAAAATACAAAATAGTGCGTAGACATTGAGCTTGGTGGCTGAGTGACGAAGAGCATGGCTATAGATTTATTAGAACCTATATTTGTTAGGTTCGAATCTCGGTAAATATTGCTATTTTAAATTTAGAGAATTTTGGGAGCTCACCAATGTCTAATGAGTACCTTACAGTTGGGGAATGTAACTGCGGTAGGTCGTTGCTCTGGTCACATGACATCCTCGTTAACAGTCGACTATAGAAACAGATGACCTTTACATCATCTGCTCTAATGTTAGCAATGTTTGAAAGTGGTACTATTTTTTACCTTTACTTGCTTTAATTTAGACATCATTAGGTTGACGCCTTTGGTAAGGGTAGCAAGAAAACAACCTAGGCAAGTCATTAAAACTTAGTTCTTAATTAGGTGCCAAACCTCAGAAGATTGGGGGAGGTGGAAATTGTGCATGGCTGCTGATGCCTAACACAGCTATGTACATGAAGAGATGAATGATAATGATGTTGCTGCTTCGCCATGCCCCTTGACTTTATCGCTCAATTTCACGCTCAACAAAGAACAAAAAAAAGGGGGAGGAGAGAGGGCAGCGGTGAGGGCTGCGGTGAGGGCTGCGGGGAAAGCAAAGCATTCGATTCAAATTGGAAATCTTTCAATACAATATATATTTGCACATACAGAGGCAGATGTACTCTCACCCACGGACATACACATACGTACACGGACACTGAAACCAACCAAAGAGTAGATGAAACACTATTTCTGTCGCACTCTAGCTACAAAACACACTTTGTTCAATTATGCTCTTTTGCTAGTTACAAATAATGAAGTAAAGATCTTCGATTCCCAAGATTATGGATGCGTGCAGAGTTTCACATAACTACGCAAACCCAGGTGAGACCTGCATATTTTTCTGCTTCTGATGCAGACCCCAGTTGTCCACCGAGGGTCTATTTAAGTTTTCCTTCCGTCTTCTCTGCCTGTATTTTGACAAAGTCTTTTCTTTTGGCCTCAAATGTGTGTCCCGTGGCCTTCGAGAGAGCTTTCCATTTCCAGCTTTCAGAGGCCATCTGCTGTTAGCTACTTTCTTCTATGAAATTGAAGGCCACATTTGATCTTTATATCCCTTACGAGTGGAAAGGGGGAGGGGCATCTTTTATCTCGACAAAAGGTGCCTCCTTTTCATGCAGTCGTCAATCATACGGGATAAGTGTCAACTCAGCGCAACTATCGAAAATAGTTTTTTTCTATTACTTACATCAGCAGGGCATCGTTATTTGGAAGTCCTGCCAGTGCACCAGTCTGATTTTGGCGCCGAGGTTTCAGCCTTTGTCTTTCCATATTATTTACGATTGGTGAGTAAGGTCCATTACGACCAAATGTAGCGAAATGGCGTTTTTACACCAAGGGATAAATCCTATTATTTTCCAACTAGGAAACATAGCGGCAAACGAAAAAACTAGCACAAAATGAAAGTCAATCATAAAACTTAGACAAAGTCTAGACCAACTTTAATGTTGTTTATTTAGTTCAAGTGTGACCTTTTCTCCACCCATCTCTTCAGAATGTTTTAGGTTTTAGTGTCAAGCCATGCTCTATGCAATTTGGACTATCAGACTACGTGGCTCGGGGAGGGGGGGCGGCAATGGCAAACAATTGAAAAGAAAAAGCTATTCGTAAATTTCTCATTGAAAGAAGAGGAGAAAGTGATGATTTGATTGAATGATTAAATTCCTTATATAGTTGTATACTAGAGTCTAATTTGATTAAATAGCTTTGATTTTTCTGTAGAAAAAATCAGTCCAAATTTAGTCTCATTGACCGGTCCAGGAGTTTAATTGAAACAAACTTAATCTCACGAACAACGCCTTTATTTTACACCTATGGTGTGATCTAATTAAGTGGAAACATTTCATTTCGCTGGTCAGAAAAGCTTGTTTTTTTTATAAGATAGGAGACATGATCAATTTGTTTTTCTTCCCCAAAATGTTTCTTACTTTCCACTATGTTGAGTATTTTGTGCCAGATTTTTCGTCAAGTTCACGCCAGAAGTAATCAAGATTGGCTTGAGGACATTCACAAATTTAATTTGATAGTCGGCACAGAGCGCGGGCTCGAGCAGACGAGAAATTGGCTGTACTTACCCGCATCTTAGCAATGGTTGTACAGAAAGTAGGTGTCTGTAGGGGATGTCGTGGTGACAGATCGAAGTAGAATGCATTGACATTTTAGAATAGACTAAATGCGGACGATTAGATGTAGACAATAAAAGCTAATGGAGTCATGGAAAATGTCTGGGATAGGAAAAGAAAGGGGAGCTTTTTTATGTGATAAAAGAAAATGAACAAAACAAAAAAAAAACTCATTTTTCTGTGGAAATAATAAAAAAAAATAGAGCAATTTCGAATCAATATCGTTCGTTATTTTACTCTGACAATACGGTAGTATTGTAATACAAAAAGAGAACGGGAAAATTTGGTAAGAAAAGCGTTTAAAAAAGACTTTTATAAATATACATATTTTTTTTTTTTCAATTTATGCTCTTGCCATAGGATATATAACATATAGTATATAAGACATAAAGCTACAAGGTTGAAAAGTAATTATTTTTAACATTTGGTGATTAGTTTCTTTTTTAAAAACATTCAAGAGAGGGTACGTCACCTAATTTGATTTGTTTTTTATACTGAGAAGTAAATAAAATAAGTAAAACTCTCCTTTCAGACCTTGCAACCTATAGGGTAGAATAAGATGATGTAAAGGTCATCTGTTTCTGTGGCCTACGGTTAGCGAGGGTGTAATGTGGCCAGCACTAGGACAACCGCCTTTACTTTTGCTCAGAGGTGCCTTAAGATCCCAAAAGAAAATATCCCAGTTTTCTCCAGGATTCGAACATATGACACCCTTGTTAACCGTACGCCACAGAAACAGATGACCTTTACATCATCTGCTCTATAGACCACGAGGTCTGAAAGGGGAACTTTATTTTTTTAATAGTTATAAATGTACAGTTCTTCCCTTTAGATAAGTTTATTTTTTATTTTTATTTTCTGCTTGTTTTAGCTTTTATATGAACCTGACTATGCCAACATTTGTTACATAAACACATTTAGATAACGGCAATCATTTCATTATACATATATCTGTTTTTATATTTAATTACACACACATATTATATATGTGAGCCATGGGCGTAGCCAGGAGGGGGGGTTGGGGTTGAAACCCCCCCCCCCGAAATGAGATCCCCCTGCGGGGGGGGGGAACGGAATTAAGTGACTGATTTTTGCTTTCATTTTGTTTATATTAGCTGAGATTTTAATACTAAATCATCACTTACCACAGCACAGCCGAGGGGGTTTTGAGTTTAAACCCCTACCAGGGGGTTTTGAGATAGAAATCCCTCTACCTGGGGGTTTTCAGTTTAAAACCCTCTACCAGGGGCTTTGAGTTTAAAACCCCCTACCAGGGGCTTTGAGTTTAAAACCCCCTACACGGGTTTTGAGTTTAAAACCCCATACCAGGAGTTTTGCAGTTAAATCCACCTCTTCTATAAACAAAACAAAAAAAAAATGCAAACGACAATCCCAAATTCCAAAAAAAACAGCTAAGGAAGATTTTAACTTTAAAACCGCCTTCAAAATCTACGATAAACCCCCTCTCAATATAAAAAAAAGCAAATTACACACTCACAGTTCTATGAGCGTAGCAATAGGGGTTTTGAGTAAAAGCCACCTCCAGTTGGGTTTTAAAGCTAAAATGTACCTATTCAATATAATAAAAAAGCAAATTATACACTATAAAATCTATGAGCGTAGCCAAAGGGGTTTTGAGTTTAAATCCCCCTCCTCCATATGGCTTTTTCTTTAAAGTTTAAAACCCCTCCAGATGGTTTTGAGTTTAAAATTTCCCTACAGAGCGTTTTGAGTTGAAAACATCTCTATTCAATATTATTCTAAAGCAAACTACAGTCACCAAATTCTATGATCGTAGCTAAATGGGGTTTTGAATTAAAAAAAACAAACAAAAAAACTCCAAACATTTTTTAGTTTAAAACCCCTCAACAGATGATTTTGACGATAAAACTTTCATTTTCGATATAAAATCTAAAGCGAAATACAGGCATGTAATTCCAAGAGCGTAGTCAAGAGAGGTTACAAATTTCTATCAGTGGCTTGGGCTCCATTAATAAAATGTGAAATCATATGCCGAACTGGTTGTGACAGAGCATCGCATGAGGTTTAGCGGGACATGTTCTCCGACAAAATGAATTACGCATAATAAGAGTTGCGGAAACAGCTTGCCGGAAAATGTGCCGAACGGCGCGAGAAGGTCTAAGTCAGTAAGAATAGCACGTTAGGTTTTTGAAATAAAACTTTTTAATAGCAAGATAATGCACTGAGGATACCTCAGAATATGCATTTTGTTGGCTTTCAATACCATACCTCTTAACTACTAATCACTCTTAAACTTCTTAGTCCTGTCCTTTTCAAATTCATCTCTGATAAGTTTGGGTAAATCAAAATGCACTTTCAATGTCTTAAACATCTCCAGGCGTTTCAGGGCTGAGTCAACATCTTCTCCTTTGATACAATTCCAGATTGTGGTGAAAGGGCTTATGAATTAGAGATGATTTTTTTTCATTCGATCCAACGTTTTTCTTTCTTTTTTTAGAAGGAGATCTGAATGTATTTTTATTATGTTGTACTTTAACCTTTTTATGCCTCGTTACGAAATCCTCCGATGTTTGTTTGTCTAAGTTTCCGAATATTTTTTTCACATACAGTAATCCCTCCTTGGCGAAATTCAACAAAATAGCAATGGTATATCTATTTAAGCATTTAAAAACTACATTAGCATTACTCGACTACTCCCTTTGATCTATAAATTGTTTATATTTTGCCATTGGTCGAATTCTTCGAAAGTAAATGCTTGCATTTAAGACTAAGACTAAGACTGATCCTTACGGAACTGTGGTGTGATTACAAGGATTCTGTTCTCATAGAAAGACAACACACCCACACACATTCCTTTGGCCTCTAGGCCTTCTAGTCTCTCTTACGTTGCATGGGACCCACCCATTAAGTTGAGGAACAGTTCTCTCTCTCTCCCCCTTCCCAGATCTTCACCTTAATAGAAAGTCTTATTTACACTCTCTGACTATACTTTTATTTTCAGTTCTTAATCGATTGATTTCAGTGTTTCCCAAACTGTGTTCCGTGGAACCGTAGTGTTTCGCGAGTTCTGATTAGATGTTCCACGAACTAATAGAATAATTAACTTGCAGGCCACAGCGTGAACGAATTTCAATTAGAAAATAAGCAAAGAGTTTCATTAGATATTCAAAATGTGCGAAGTGTTCTGTTAAAGAAAAAGTTTGGAAAACAATGATTTTTGATTGGCTCTATGATCAGTTTTGGATGGGGCCATTTCTCTAATTAGATCCTGGAAGTCGTGACGCTCACATAGTATTTTGAACTGAGCCACCTATTTTTGTCTTTGTTTGTAGTTTCAATAAAATGTTTCGCATTTCAACAGTCTCCCCTTTTGTCTGTCTCAAATCTAGTGAATTCTCTCCCCCTACTCCTTTTCGGGCCTTTAAAAATATTAATTTTATTATTTGTTACGTTGAATTGGCTTTTTAGTTCTATGATGCTTTTTCGCCATAGCATCCTCCTCGAACTACTGCGAAAAGTCCTTTCTTCTGAAAAATATGATATCTAATAAAGTCACATTTACTTTATGTTTATTCAAATAAATATAAGTTCAGTTTTTTAAGTTGAATTTGTCTTTGTATTGTCCTCCTTTGTAAGGCTGTGTACCCCTTTTTGTTGTACTTTGAGCATGCAGACGTCTGATAATCCCAGTGATTTATAAGCTCTATGCTGCTTTTGTTCGGATCCATTTTGCTTTTAATATTTCCGCCTTTCTCACTCAAGTTTTCTGCGTTTTTTTTATTACCTCCACCCTCAACACCCAAGAAATATGGTTCTATCTACTTTTATATTTTGTTTTTTAAACTTTTTACTCACAAAAAAAAACAACTGAGACTGTTTTAATATGGCCACTTTCCCTTTCAGAGACAATGCCAACGTTTCCTGATAAACAAAGACCTAGCAAACAGTTATAGCAGGAGGGTACACAGTGGAGGCAGAGCGTTTGGTCATTGAGCTTCATATCCATACTTTCACCGTCCACTTGGTCATTTAATTCTTGCATTCCCGCATTGCGTCATTTATATCTTCGCTTCAGAACCAGAGGGTCTGAGTTCAATTCCCGAAGATGTCTGGGATTTTGGAATCCCCCCCCCCCATCTCTCTTCAACTCTGATGGGTCATTTGGAAAGTAAAGGGGACTTGTCGTTGTGATGGCCGTATGACATTCTCGTTAACCGTTTGTCATAGAAACAGAAGGAGATGACCTTTACATCATTGGCCCCCATAGATCGCAATGTTTGAAATAGAGTACTTTACCCCCATAGATCGCAATGTTTGAAGTATGGAGTACTTTACCCCCATAGATCGCAATGTTTGAAGTATGGAGTACTTTACCCCCATAGATCGCAATGTTTGAAGTATGGAGTACTTTACCCCTATAGATCGCAATGTTTGAAATGGAGTACTTTACCCCCATAGATCGCAATGTTTGAAGTATGGAGTACTTTACCCCCATAGATCGCAATGTTTGAAGTATGGAGTACTTTACCCCCATAGATAGCAATGTTTGAAGTATGGAGTACTTTACCCCCATAGATTGCAATGTTTGAAGTATGGAGTACTTTACCCCCATAGATCGCAATGTTTGAAGTATGGAGTACTTTACCCCCATAGATTGCAATGTTTGAAGTATGGAGTACTTTACCCCCATAGATCGCAATGTTTGAAGCATGGAGTACTTTACCCCCATAGATTGCAATGTTTGAAGTATGGAGTACTTTACCCCCATAGATCGCAATGTTTGAAGTATGGAGTACTTTACCCCCATAGATCGCAATGTTTGAAGTATGGAGTACTTTACTCCCATATATCGCAATGTTTGAAGTATGGAGTACTTTACCCCCATAGATCGCAATGTTTGAAGTATGGAGTACTTTACCCCCATAGATCGCAATGTTTGAAGTATGAAGTACTTTACCCCCATAGATCGCAATGTTTGAAGTATGGAGTACTTTACCCCCATAGATCGCAATGTTTGAAGTATGGAGTACTTTACCCCCATAGATCGCAATGTTTGAAGTATGGAGTACTTTACCCTCATAGATCGCAATGTTTGAAGTATGGAGTACTTTACCCCCATAGATCGCAATGTTTGAAGTATGGAGTACTTTACCCCCATAGATCGCAATGTTTCAAGTATGGAGTACTTTACCCCCATAGATCACAATGTTTGAAGTATGGAGTACTTTACCCCCATAGATCGCAATGTTTGAAGTATGGAGTACTTTACCCCCATAGATCGCAATGTTTGAGGTATGGAGTACTTTACCCCCATAGATCGCAATGTTTAAAGTATGGAGTACTTTACCCCCATAGATCGCAATGTTTGAGGTATGGAGTACTTTACCCCCATAGATCGCAATGTTTGAAGTATGGAGTACTTTACTCCTATTATATCGTGAGGTATTCTGTGTGCCTTTTATTTTCAAATGTAAGTTTGAGCCATTAAATTCTCTAATATTTTAAACTGAATTTCGTGTTTTGTTAGAACTGTTTCACAGACTCTAAATACTACTGGTGGCCTTACGGGGTGGCTAGAAAGGTAACAGTCACCTGCCCCGTGCGATAGGAGGGCCCTGCGATAAAGATAATCTTTTTTCACCGTCTGTCCATCCTGGCCCTGATATTACACTCGTCCAGTCCTCGTGCACTGTTTATAACGCATCTGACTATATACTTCAACGTTATGTCACTTGAGTGAAATCTAGAATTCCTGCTACATAATAACCCCATAACACCAGTGCTATATCTTGAATAGAGAGTTGTTACCCAATCGTTTGACGTAGCACGATAAGTCTTGCTATTGATAGTACTAAGGTGTGAACTCTGATAGAGAACAAGATACATTCTTAAGCACCACCCATATATAACACTTGCGCGTGCACGCTTACACACTCACGCTTGCATTAGAGCACCGGTGTACTTTGGGAAAGACGTCAGACTGTTTTATGTGTTTTATCTCAGAAACTTGGACAGCCCTTGGGATGTTTGTTGACATCTTTGTTATTGGGCAACGAGGAACACAGGGCGTTCAGCAACAGAAACATAAAGCTTGTTGTTTTTTTTTCCATGTATTTTTGTATCTTCACAAGGCTGTTGATCAATTTAAATACTCCATTAAGATCCAAATTTACACAGGTCATCCAAGATATACGCATGGTATATCAGTTTCTTATATTGTGGAGCTATGTACATATCCAATCTCCATTGTATTGTCGGAGATACGTATTTAGGTAAAGAAACAGAACAGGAATCCTCGTTATGAAATAAATCACTTTTATTCCTCAAATTGGGATCACGAACATTTTGAACACGCACTACCAAATACACAATGTAATTTGATTTTACTAGAAGATTCTTGAAAGAAGGCATAATAGTCTTATTTGAATGACTCAACGACCCTGCTTGTTGTCTTCCCTTGTTTATATACCCTTCCTAATCTTTGTCTCTCCCATTGCTCGAACTAACTCAGAATCTATTTCAATGTCTATTATGAGCAGGTTATCGTCTTTGATTGAAACTAAGTAATCGTAAACAGCAAATGTATGCAGACAACTAGACCTTGAAGCGTAATTCCACTATAATTGGTTTCTTTTCCAATTTATTTTCTAGAAATAACTGATTTATTTAAACCATGAAACCTTGACGCATACATTACGTGACATTTCCTCTTAGAACAAATAACGCAATATTCACTCATTTATATTGCAAAAAATATTGCCGATCGTGACTCGTCTTGCAATTGTCTTGTCAATAAATACTAAGGATTAAAGAACTGTGTAGGTTTTTACTTGGCTACAGAGAGCCACATGTGCCTTTCATATTTTGCCACATCATATAGACAAAACCATGAACTACCTAGAGTCGATTGAATGTATTTATTTTCACCTCACTTAAAAAACACGGCAAACAGTGGAGAATCGTAAATGATACTTTTAATCGCAACAGACTAACACTATTCAATAAAAGAAAATATTCTTGCAACGTTTCTTGTAGGCCTACAATTTTGTTTTAAAGTAGATTTTGAGAATATAAATATATATAATATAAATATAAATGATACATTATGTGTACAAACGAATCTGTTATACTGAAAATTGATAGTTGATACTTTATTCTATGACAAACTTCATTTTGATTGAATAAAAGTAATCAAGTTGTTTTAAAAAGTATAGACTAAGTTTTTAACTTCATTACAGCTTGTCTAAAAGAGATATGGGTTTAATATGTTTAAGATAAAGCTGTATAAAAGGTTTATAAGAATTTTATACTACAAGCCCTAAATCTGTCTCTCCACTTTAAGAATTATATTAACAATTGACCAATTGTCCTAAGCTTCTTCCTGCTCACAACAAATAGACTGCACGCGACGAACGTGATATTAACGACTGCAGGCTTCACTTTGTCACTTGACATGGAAGAAATTCCTGATAATCACTTTAATGATCTGAATTATAGGACATAATTCAATTAACTTATTACATTTTCTTTTCATTCCAACATTCAAGTTATTTCCAATTCATCTATTTTAGCGGCTCCCGCTAGAGGAATAGGCGCTATTAGTTCTCTGTGGTCTGTACGTCCGTCCCGTTTAGATCTCATAAATTCGAAAAGAGAATGAAAATGTAACATCATGATTTTTTTTAGACCTTTCAAAACGTCTCTTTTCTAAAAGCAAAAAAAAATAATTTTTAAAATAAACTATGCAAGCAGTTTTTTCCTAAAAATACACCATTTTTACAACTATTCACTATTAATAGTAACAAACACGAATATAACAAAAAACTTCTAGAACACTTTCAAATCAGTCACTAAACGATTTATGCCTTGAAGAGCCTACCAATAACTGAACTAAAAGTCTACAGCATAATTCATTTTGTCGGAAAACATGTCCCGCAAACCCTATTGACGCTCTGTCACAATCTTACTAAGGTGTCGACTCCCAATTCGGCATAGGATTTCCTTGATTTAGACCCGATCTCTATAACTGACTTCTAAAATCTGTCTTAGCCATCTTTGTTGAGCCCCATTAAGTGTTTTTCAATTTAGGCAGTAAACTATTCAATGTACTTTATCAATGCAGCCCGGCCACTGGTAGAAATGTGTAACCTCTCTTGAATACGCTTTTAGAATTAGGTGACTGCAGTTTGCTTTAGATTTTATATCGAAAAGGGAAGTTTTATTGTCAAAATCATCTGTTGTGGATTTTTAACAAAAAAATCTCTGGAGTTGTTTTTTTTATAAATTCAAAACCACATTTAACTACGGTCATAGATTTTGGTAACTGTAGTTTGCTTTAGAATCATACTGAAGATAGAGGATTTCCACCTCGAAACGCTCTGTAGGGGGATTTTAAACTCAAAACCATCTGGAGGGGTTTTAAACTTTTAAAAAAAGCCATCTGTAGGAGAGGGGTTTAAACTCAAACCCCCCAATAGGCTTGGCTTCGCTCAAATAATTTTGGTGTGTAATTTGCTTTTTAAATTATAGAGGTATTTTTTAAGCATCAAACCCCGCTGAAAGGGGAGTTTAAACTCAAAACCCCTTTGACTACACTCATAGAATTTTGAGTATATAATTTGCTTTGTTTTTTATTTTAAATAGGTATTTTTTTACCTTCAAACCCCGCTGAAAGGGGTTTAAACTCAAAACTGAGTCAAAACCCATTTAGCTACGCTCATAACATTTTAAGAGCATAATTTAATTTTTTTTTCATATTGAAGAAGTATTTTTAGCTTTAAACCCCGCTGAATGGGAGTTTAAACTCAAAACTGAGTCGAAACCCATTTAGCTACGCTCATAACATTTTAAGAGCATAATTTAATTTTTTTTTCATATTGAAGAAGTATTTTTAGCTTCAAACCCCGCTGAATGTGAGTTTAAACTCAAAACTGAGTCGAAACCCATTTACCTACGCTCATAACATTTTGAGTTAGTAATTTTCTTTTCTTTTCATTGACGAGGTATTTTTTTAGCTTCAAACCCTACTGATAAAGGGGGGGGGGTGTTAAACTCAAAACGCTCCTAGAATTTTTAGTGTGTAATTTGCTTTTTTTTATATTGAATAGGGGAGTTATAAAATCAAAATCTTCCTGAGACTGTGGCTCTTGGAATTTGGGGATTGTCGTTTGCTTTTTTTTTGTTTTTGTATTTAGAAGAGAGGGATTTAACTGCAAAAACTCCTGGTAGGGGGTTTTAAACTCAAAACTCCCTGATATGGGTTTTAAACTCAAAATCCCCAGGGAGGGGTTTTAAACTCAAAACCTCCTGATAACTCAAACCCCCTGGTAGGGATTTTAAACTCAAAAACCCTTGGCTGCGCTGGGGCAAGTGATGGTATAGTATTAAAATGTCACCCAAAATAAACAAAATGAAAGCAAAAAAATCAATTACTGAATTCCGACCCCTCCCCCCTGTGATGGGGGAAATTATTTCGGGGGGAGGGGGTTGAACCATGGTCTACAGTAATCTCTAACCAAATATCTATGTTGTCACTATAAAGTATGTGTTTACAGTCAGTCTACTTTATTGCGTTCCTAAACTAAACTAAGTGTCTAACATTACATTTATTTAAGAAAGCTACAAAAAAATGTTGAAAATCAGATTTTCCAGTTTGTGAAATCTCAACGTGACAGACGGATGGACTGACAGTAAACTAATTGCAACATTTCCCTTTTCAGATACGACGTAAAGCAAGAGAAATTGCAAATTGTAAGTATATTTTTGGAATGTTTCGAGACAAACCTCTCTCTGAGTGTTACCAGTCTAGACAATACCCCCGACTCAATAATTCACACTTTAGGAAAATGCTTTTGAAAATGAAGAACCATATATAGATCTAGAAGCATACACCTCCACAGGTTATAAATTATTCATCTTAATATAGTGAAAAGAGCAACCTTAGGCTTATCCCTGACCGAAGTCTGACACGTCTGTCCCTAGTGGTAACTAATGAAGTTCAAGTCCTGGTTATTGTTATTGTCTCACATAGTACAGTGTTATAAGTTCGTAGTTAAATATAGACGCTTTTTTTTACTTTAAGAAAGGGATATATGTCATAGACAGTCGACACCTTGTTTCAACACATTGATTTTTTTCCCCTAAATGTTACTTTTTTACTCCATGAGAACTTAACCTATTTTTCTTTCTTCTCCTCACGTGTTCACCACAAACTCAAACAGCCGTCAAAAGACCAGACGACTCATTAAATATCAACGTAATTACGTCCTTAATTCTGCTCGGCGGCTGAGGAATCTCAAGAAGGAATCCCGGAAAAGGTTGGGGTTTTGATCTTCAGAATTGTTAGGACTCTCATGAGTGTACGTGACATACATAGGACACGTAATGGCGGTAGTTCGTTATGCTGGCCAAATGAGCACTAGTTAACCGTTGACCATAGAAACAAGGTGGCTGAGGGGTAAAACACTTGGCTTCCGAACTGGTGGTCTCGGGGTGCGAGTACTGGTAAAGACTGGGACTTTTAATTTCTTGATATTTCAGCGCCTCTGAGTCCACCCAACTTTAAAGAGTAACTGACATTAGTTAGTCATGTGCTGGTCACATGACACGCTCGTTAACCGTAGACCAGAGAAACATGTGACCTTTACATCATATGCCCTATAGATTGCAAGCTCTGAAACGGGTACTTACATCCCATTGAACTGATTCCGACCTAAAGGGGTGTCCAACTTGAAGCGAGCCAATGGTTACTTATGATACCTGGCGAGAATACGATTATCAGCTTGTAATACTTGTGTTACCCATAGGATCCTCACTATCCAAAGGTTTTTTCGTTTCCTTCAGAGTTTATGTTCTAGACGTTTCGTGTTACTTCATCTCTTGAGACTAATGAGCAACTTTTATTTCAATTCTTTGTTTGTTTTGTAAAATGTTTTACATGTTTTCGGATGTTCCTTCAGAGTTGAAGATAGTTTACTTCCTAGTCCAAACCTCCCGCAGGACGACGGGGGATGGGAGCGGGCAGGGTTTGAACCCGGGACCATCGATAAATCCGAACGACAGTCCAGCGTGCAAACCACACGACCAGGCAGCCATCCAATTCTAAGGAATAATAAACTATATTCTCAGCTGTTAATCTATGTTTCATCATATTCTGTATGTTGATTGTGTGTGTCTATATTGGCATTGTTATAATAGTGTTATAGTAGTGTTATAGCATGCTAAAGTGAACAATTGTAGTCAACTTAATTTATCTTTGTTTGAACTAATAAAAAAAGCTTATCTTATTTCTTAATATCAATTATAGTTATGGCGTTAGAAACGAACGAGTATTCATTTTCTGGCACTGCCAGGGTCGAGTTTCGTTATAGAGGAACAAAATTCATCGTAGTCCCATCATCAGTGACCACTGAGGAACATCCTATGATGTAGCTATAAATAAAGACAAAAGACAAATTAATAAAAAAAATTCTTTTTTTTTTCATGAAAAATGCTTTTGCAGAAAAACTTAATTTCATTCATTGATTATAAAAAAAAACCCACATAATTCTGTACATGTGTGTACAAAAGAACATTGCAAAGCTACATTTATTCTCGTTTAGATTACAAAGTCATCTTATGACGCAACAGAAACCAATCAGGAAGACATTTATGAGAGTCATATAGAGATCTATAATCTATCTCTAGTAAAAAATATGTATTTTTTGGGGTTGAGGTGGGTGGCTAATTGAATGGTTCAGAAATACTCTGACCTTTGACATTGGAAGTATTCACAATTTAGGTCAGAACGATTAAGGTGACTGTGGGAGAACGGGGAGCGCGTGTTTACTAACGACCAGCCGACCATTCAAGGCCATGTCGACTGCAAGAGTGCATTAATAGGTCTAGCAGCAGATGAAAGGTGAGAAATGAGAACTGCAATGGATGACAGTGGCTATGGTTCGATCTTGTGACATTTTGCCTACAGTCCGAAGCGCAAACTGTAGAACCTGACAGCTTTGAGCTGTCACTCAATGTGGCATAGAATTAAGCTTTGAAGACAACTGTCTGTCTTACTCTAAATGGAATCAATACTGACATCTGTTAGAAACTCTATAGTCAGGCGAGACATTGCTGTGGATCTTACGGTTTGGGCTAGTCTAAGCTTTTTTTTCCTACTTCGAATGCGCTACAAAATGTCAGTCACCACAATGATCCCGAGTTCGATTCCTGCAGGTCGTCAGAAATTTTCAACCTGTAAAAGGTTAGAACTAAAGTTTCTATAAACTTGTATCTGAAGCACAAGAAATCTAATAACGTAAAATCAATAGCTATTTTAAAATATATCTTTTTTCTATATATATATTTAACTTATATATTTCTTATAAATGTGAATGTATATGTCTTGAGGATTGTAGTTATTGCTCCTGTTACAAAGCACATTACAGACATGAAAGAAATCAATCATAAATCCTTGAACTACAGAACTCAGTTAAAATTCAGTTAAAATGATTACGCAGTGGATCTGTTTACTGCTATTCAATATGTTTGTTTATTTTGAAATAATACTTTTAATTTGACATACTGAGACTTTATATGTCGCGACTAAAGGACACACACACTTATCACAAATACACACACACACACTTATATGTCGGATTTATTGATTCTTGGTTCTATTTGAGTTTATTCTCGTTCTTGGAAAAGTTAAAGATGTGAACACTTGAGTGTTGATTTGTTCTCACCAATTAAATGGAAATTCAGTTTGACTACAATTGACAACCTCAGCGTAACTATTGTAACAACAGCAATATAGATGCAAATACGAACAACATTCACACACGAAACATACACTCACAACCAGCGCTTTATGAGTTAGACTTCTATGTACTTCTCGATGACGACAGATGATCTTGTAACACTCTGACCGACAGTGGGATGAAGGAGTTTTTAAATCTTTTTGCTTTAGTTCTAATGGAAAGGAGACGACCACTTCGTTCAGATCTTATGTAATAGTGGTTTAATGGGTAAATGTTATCTTTAAAAATACAATAGTCAATAATACCATAAAAAGCAATGTTACAAAAACGAATTTAAAATCGGCCATATATTTAACTTGTATACACACTAAATGGAGGCGCGGTGGCTGAGAGGTAAAGCGCTTGGCTTCCAAACCGGGGGGGCTGGGTTCGAATTTTGGTGAAGACTGGGATTTTTAATTTTCGGCATCTTCAGGCGCCTCAGACTACACCCAGCTCTAATGGGTACCTGAATCCACCCAGCTCTAATGGGTACCTGAGTCCACCCATCTCTAATGGGTACCTGAGTCCACCCAGCTCTAATGGGTACCTGAGTCCACCCAGTTCTAATGGGTACCTGAGTCCACCCAGCTCCATTGGGTACCTGACATGAGTTGAGAAAACGTTAAGGCGGCTGGTCGTTGTGCTGGCCACATGACACCCTGCTCGTTAGCCACAGAAAGAGATGACCTTTACAGCATCTGCCATATAGACCAACGGGGAACTTTACCTACTTATACACACAAATGTATACTTTCTCCTCTAAAAGGTAAACATTTTATTTAAAATTTAACTTGTTTGTATAACCATGCCACACTGTTTGCTCCAAAGGATACCTACAATGTAACATAGTTCACAGCATCTTCTAATTTACAACGGCCACCTCGTGGTATAGAGTCAAGTGCACCCACTCGTGAGCAACATGACTCCAAATCAATTTCCGTTCTGGGTTATTCCTGGCGCCTTTTGTGATCATAGCCTGGTTGAAGATATTCGTGTTGCCGACTTGTTGATTGCATGGCGGTCATCGTAAACGGCCATAATGGCCGAATAAAGGCCATTTTTGGAAAGCGAGTTGAGATTGAAACTGTTGCAAGGAATAAAATGTACATATTCGCAAAATATTGTAATACAAAACGCCTGACCCTTGGACCGCTAGTTATTGTGGTTCTTTTTCAGCTTAATTGTGTGCAAGAAAACTTATCTTTTCTCGATGGCCTGCAATTAACTGACCCTAATATTCCGAGGACGTCTTTTCTTGACTGAACACTCTTCAGATAAACTAAATATATCTCATGTATACTTCACTTGAAGTAGTTTTGATACAGATTTATATGAATACCATTTTAGACTCATTTGTATCAACTCACTCGACTCACGCGTTCAGTTTGGTCACAATCTTTGACTCGTTTTTTTCAACTCCCCTTATTTTGGATCAAGTTCAAATAGTGCTCAATCATTCATTGTCGACCACAATCATTCATTGTCGAACACAATACATCAATCGATCAAAAAAAAATCAACTAATTAGTTAATCAATTAGTCGTAATTCATTACTTTTGTTTTACATTGGAAAAGTACTAAGTTAATGAGAGATATAACCTTGTAATAATGAGAGACAGGACAGCGATTGAACGGTGCTCTCCTCTCTCCAAAGCGCCAATGGCACTGTTGTTAACATTCACAATAGCATAATATCAGACACGTAAAAGTCGCAAAGCCAGAAGAGTACCTTAAACTATTGTGTACAGTTTTGATATATTGAAAATAAATATGAAAAATTATCTAATTTATGTATTGAATTCATAATCAAAAAATTAAATCTGGTGCTCATGAATATAAAATATTAGTTTTTGTAATATAGTGTTTGATTGTTATTAGCTGTAGGTCTGCTGAAAGACCTGGGATGAATCTTGACTGATATTGTATCATTCCACAAAATCTCCGAACCGATGTTTTTAGATTTTTTATGGATCTCATCTTGTTTAGGTCTGGTTTTATTCCTGACTGGGAAATAATGTGCCCCAAAAACACAATTTCAAGTATTGTCCCTTAAGATGGGCACAAATCTTCCCACCATTTAACATACCATCAAAACAGTATAAATCGTATTTCTGTAATACTTGTACTAGTTAGACTATCTTATCTTATCTTATATAATACAGACGTTACTTCAAAAAAGAAGATGATTACGTCCTACGCGTCATGCATTTAGTCATGCATATTAACCAATGACTTAAATTCTGCCAAGTCACTGGTTTTTCTGGCTAGCTCAGGCAACCCATTCCATGCTCTAATAGCACTAGGGAAGAAGGAGTATTTGTACAAATTTGTCCTAGCATATGGGACGAGGAATGTGCCTTTATTTTTGTGTCTTTCAGAGTATTTTATTAAATTTTGTTTTTGTATTTGAAGATTATGGTTCAGTGTTTTATGTATAATTGCTACTTTACTTTTGAGTCTTCTGTCCTGAAGGCTTTCTAAATTTAGGGATTTTACTAATGGTGTTACCCTAGTCAAATGTGAATATTCGTTTGTTATGAATCTCACTGCTCTATTTTGTGTTTGTTCCAGTTTCTTAATGTTTTCTTGAGTTGAGGGGTCCCACACGGTGGCTGCATATTCTATTATTGGCCTAACCAAGGTTAAATAACATTTTAGTTTTATGTTCTTATTTGATTTATAGAAATTTCTTTTAATAAACCCTAATGCTTTGTTGGATTTTTTTATAGTTTCATCAATATGTGGATTCCATGACAGTTTTTCATTTATTATAACACCTAGGTATTTTGAGTTTTTAGACTAGCGCTAGACTAGGAAATGTTTACATGTTATTGTGTTAGATTCTCTCTCTATTAAAAAGAAATGCTTAGAAAAAGTTAACCTTTATGAACTGAGTACTTGCAAACCATTGGGGGATTTATGAATGGATAGCTGGCCTCAGTACATATCCTATTCTTCTTCCTTAAACAATTCACTTTCCGGGTCGTTCTTAAGTTGAAGTGGCACATAGTAGCAACATGAATGGCGGCCGGTGGGATATTCGGGATTATCCTTACCCTATGTATGCCAAACAAATTACCAGTAATCAATTGATTAACTGTTTTTTTTTTATTGATTCATATATTCTCTATGCCAATGAATAATTGTGCCAAATTTCAACTTGAACCGAGAAAGGGTTTGGAGAAATAACGTGTACAAACTTTTTACTAGGCAGACAGAGATAGACAGAGTGAGTTAGAGTTGATATAAGCTTTGTAGTAAAAACTGTTGAGTTGAAAAGGCTTTGCGAGGGAGTTCTTAGAGAACTAAAAAGTAATCTTGTTAAGTGGATCAGACTGACCAGTGTGTGTTTGTGTCCGAGTGTACTAGCCAGTGACCAGAGTGACGTGTACCAAAAGACCAGAGTCTACATTTTGATAAGCATAACAACGATCTAAATAAGCTTTATGGTTGTGATTATGACGATCGATTTAAACAAACATTGGGTTTTTAATAAGATAGCCTAGCGTGAGTTAGCCTCTCTCTGTTCTGAGCAACGAGTTAGCGTCTCTGTTCTGAGCAATGAGTTAGCGTCTCTCTGTTCTGAGCAACGAGTTAGCGTCTGTCTGTTCTGAGCAATGAGTTAGCGTCTCTCTGTTCTGAGCAACGAGTTAGCGTCTGTCTGTTCTGAGCAACGAGTTAGCGTCTCTCTGTTCTGAGCAATGAGTTAGCGTCTCTCTGTTCTGAGTTGGGGCAAAGGGTGTAAACATATTTCAATCACGCTCAATAACTTCTGTAACACAAGAAAGTTTAATGTCATTTTATCTAGCCTTTCTTTTTCCTTAATCTGTATCCTGTTGAACAGCAGGGTGTAGCATCTGAGTTGAACAGCGGGGTGTAGTATCTGAGTTGAACAGCGGGCGGGGTGAAGCATCTGAGTTGAATAGCGGGGTGTAGCATCATGAACAGAGGGGTGTAGTATCTGAGTTGAACAGCAGGGTGTAGTATATGAGTTGAACAGCGGGGTGTAGTATCTGAGTTGAACAGCGGTGTGTAGTATCTGAGTTGAACAGCGGGGTGTAGTATCTCAGTTGAACAGCGGTGTGTAGTATCTGAGTTGAACAGCGGTGTGTAGTATCTGAGTTGAATAGCGGAGTGTAGTATCTGAGTTGAACAGCGGGGTGTAGTATCTCAGTTGAACAGCGGTGTGTAGTATCTGAGTTGAACAGCGGAGTGTAGTATCTGAGTTGAACAGCGGGGTGTAGTATCTCAGTTGAACAGCGGTGTGTAGTATCTGAGTTGAACAGCGGGGTGTAGTATCTCAGTTGAACAGCGGTGTGTAGTATCTGAGTTAAACAGCGGAGTGTAGTATCTGAGTTGAACAGCGGGGTGTAGTATCTGAGTGTTAAAGCGCCCTTATTTTCTGGCTGAGGAGTAGGGAGTTTGAATCTCAACGATGACAGGAATTTAAAATTCTGAATTCGTAGGATGTTCACTCAATTCTAATAGCTACCGGACATTAGTGATTGGTTGGTCAAGTAAAGACGCTCGGTCGTGCCACTTGACCCCGTTGACCTTAAAACAACAGATGACCTTTCTTCTGCTTTATTTAACGCAAGTCTTAAAATGAATAGCTTAAAAAGTGTGCTTATTATTACATCAGTATATTTCTAATTTAATTAGCTTTTTTCAACTTTTGAAAGCTATGTATAGTTTTGGATGTTATACGCGAGACACCAGCAGTGTAGACTTGTCTGGAGATACTGTAATGTTTGTTTCTTTTTATAGCTCTTTAGATAGAGAGTGGAATAAAACACTAGGTTATAGGATAGGACCCTAGAGGCAAAGCAGATGGCGAGACAGTGACCATACCAGTAGTTCTTCGAATAGCTGACCTTGTGTAGTGTCAATGTTCGTTCATTCCTTCCCATCTCTCTTGCTTTGTAGTTTCTTCTGCCTTCTGAATTTTTATATCTCTCTATTTATCTTGTTGTCTATTTATCATTGCATTTATATTTTTTCTCTCTCTCTCTCTTTTCTCTGACAGCCCAATAAACAATAATACATACAGATTAATTAATTATTACTTCCCCTTTATTCTGTCTCATGCCCCACTGTACCCAAATAAAAACAAGTTTCCCTAATTGAATCTTTAATTGGAAAAAAATGTACCATAGCAAAAAAAAAAAAAGTTTTAAAATGAGTTGACGTTACCCCCCCCCCCCCCCCGCCTTCAAAGACTAAAACCATCAACAGTGATAATTGTATTTTCTTTTTTAGCCTCGTATAATTTGAAAACATCTTGTAAGTATCTTTAGAATAACCATCTACATGTAAGGTCAGATAACTCTCTACCCAAGCTGATTGCTACCTCTAAAAGCACATCCAATAACGTCTCAAACATATAGGCCATCCATCATAGTGTGGTGGCAAGAGTTCTGGGAGAGAGCCATTCTTGATGGTAAGAGGCGGGAGTGTTCAAGGAAATTTGTCTGGGGAGAAAGGGGGTGGGTGGAGGGTGGAGAAGAGATGATCTAGAGAGGACAACTAAGTCTAGAATGAGTGCTTCCACTCAGCCAAAGGTTGACCACATAGTGACAAAAGGAGTGTCTCATTTCGGGATCTCGACTTGGTCTCAGGGGTCGATCGTTAGTGGAATAGACATGAGAACTGTTTGTGTCTTCGTGTTCCTACTTCTTGGACCACCAATGTTGGGGTGGGGACTGTTGGGGGGGGGAACATTTGTGGTGGGAACTGTTGTGATGGGAACTGTTATACTCACATGTTGAAGGGAGGTAGGTCAAATACTCGAGGGAGTTAAGTCGTAAAGGGGGACGTGGACATTGTTATATTCCGTCTTCATCTAAATATTATATATATATCATTGAAATTAGAGTTTGATTGATTTGGTTTGAATTAGTTTAACATGCTTCAGATGTTCCTTCAGTATTAGTAACCATTACACATTGCCCCACACCTACATCTGGAAAGCAGAGGGGGGGGGTAGGTTTCAAACCCAGACTATTGAGATGACAGATCAAAGCGCATACCGCACGAGATGTTTTGCAATCCTCAGGGATTTAAACTGTGGGATTTTTTCAGACGCGTCTAAGTCTGGCCGTAACTGGTATAAAAAAGTAAAGTTGGTTGGTGGTTGTATTTGTGTTAAATTTTGTTTAGAATCTTAATTTACGAAGTGAGTGTTTATTAAAGCTAGTTTCGTTTTTATGGCAGATGACTTTGCATGCATAATTTCTGTTGAGATGACAGTTGTGTTAAGTAGGTGTATTTTTGTCTTCTTTTTTTTGTTTTAGCTAGGCTAATAAAAAAGAAGGTTACAAAGAAAGTTTGTGTGGCGACACAAACTCAAAATCGGCCCCCGAAGTGGTCCACCCAGGCAGGTAAAAAGGCCGGTTTCAATATTTTCAGAAAGAACACCAGATCGAAATTCTATCAGACAAAATGACAGAAGAAAACAAAAATTCCTTATATAGTGTTGTATTGTTGTGGTCTAGTGATGAACGCAATGCTGTTCACGCGATAATATGAAAAACTACTTATCAATTCTTGTTTTAAATTATGTCCAACTTACATGCAAACTAAATAGATTTTTGCTCTTTAAAAAAAAGAAAAAAAATGTTTGTGTAAATGTAGTAGTTGGTATAGCAATACAAACGTAATAAAAAAATAATTTTTTGACAAAAAATCTTAGACAGTTTGTTTGCGTAAATGTGTTAAAAATGTGGTAAATTATTATCTCCCCTACAAAAGAGCTTCAGGTGTTTGTTACTATTAATAGTGAATAGTTGAAAAAGTGGTGTGTTTTCTTAAATGAAAATATGCTTTTGTAAGTGATTTAAAAATAAAATTTTTCGGTTTCAGAAAAGGAAAAAGTAGCAGTTGCACCAGCACTTTGAATGGTTTAAAATATTATGATGTCTGATTTTCACTGCCTTTTCTAGTTTACGAGATCTAAACGGGACGGATGGAAAGATGGACAGACGGACAGACATTCCACACAAAACTAATAGCGTCTTTTCCCCTTTCGGAGGCAGCAAAAATCACTGGTAAAATTAGGTCTAATAAAGAAAAAGAGCATTGGCCAACATAATAGTGTAAGGGAAATTCCAGGTAAATATAGCGTTGGTATGTTTTTGATCAATGTAAGACATCTCCAATGTAGTAATACGTCATGCCATGAAACTGTTTTTTGGTCACTTAAAAGTCGTTAACATAACCATATAAACCAGTCAGGAGAATTTGAACCATTCCGACACAACAAACTCGAGAAGAATCTCGTTAGCGAAGACGTTTTGAAAATGTCTTATTTAAAACGTTTTAAGTCGAGAGTGTCGCTGTAGCAGCTCCAAAAGCTACAGACATTTTAAAATATTATTTCAAGATTAACGACGTATCACTTTAGATATTTTTATTTTGTAAGACATTAGTAATAATATTATTTTATTTGCTTAATATTCAAACAATGAAAATTCAGTTGTTGTTTTTTTTTGTTAGCCTTTGAAAAATTAACATCCTCCCCCACCTTTGACAGAAATTAGCGTCCCAGAGTTAGAGAATTTGAGAGTTAGAGAAACGCTGCTTTAGACCAGCAATTTATTTAGTTAAGAGAAAAAAACTTGTTGAAATATAGTTTTGTTTTTCCGAACTAAAAAGAAAGATGGGGTACATTTTAATCTTTCTACTGGGAGAGCCCTCTAGTGGCTGTCTTGTGTTCCTGGTCATTACAGGTGAAATATTACGTTGTTTTGCTCTTTCATGGAGAAAGTGGGGTTGAGGCGGTACACATCTTTCTTCAGACAAGTAGAAGAGTAGCAGAAGAGAGTTGTCTTTTTCTAACATGTACAATAAGAAAGATGTGCAACTTCGTAACGATATTTGTGTGTACAGATGATCTGAGCCGTAATCTCGGTTATATCCTGGAACATAAATAGATGAATAGATGTTTTTAAGTTTTCATGTGACTTCAAAGAGAACACATATAAAAACATGGCCAGCAACCAAACACACCCACTAGGGTACTATCGCAGAGATTTAAATGTAACCCTTAGTGTTTTTTAGTTTAGTAAAAAAAAAATCTCCTTTTAATAAATACTTTACTTTCAGGAATAATTTCGCGAATAAAACTCGTACCACGCATTGCTGCGTTACCTTTACATCTGCATCAGGGACATTGAAGTATGGAATTACTATGGGACTAGTGCACCTCTGTTAGATTTAATTTCAAATTTTGAAGTTATTTCAAATCTTTTCAAATCTTACGGAATACGGTGGTCGTAAACCAGATGTAAAGATTTGGTAACTAGTGGGGAATCTGTACAGACAGCCGGGTGAAGTTGACCTAGATAAATAAGATTTATTGAGTATCTTACCGCCAAACAGCGCGCTCTTTAGGACATTTAATGATTCTGAAAATGTCCCTTGATTCAAGTACATCAAAATAAAATCTCATTATATTAATATTACAATAAGTTTATATGCTACAGATTTTGGTATTTAAAAAAAAAGGAAAAAAAACAAACAAACACAAGCTTACACGCCACAAGCTTACATGAGTATAGAATGCCTGTGATCTATATCTCTCTGTTTATAATCACCCCAGTATAACTCCCTAGAGTTCACCTACGGAACATTTAAATGTAAGAGCATTCAATGAAATGATTTAGGTCAGCGGTTCCTAGCCATTTCAACTAGAGTCCACGAGTCCAAATAAAACGATTCTCTGCTTTAATATGAAATGTGGGCCTACGTTTGAAGGTGCCGCATAGCGCAGTGCTTTATGGAAAGATGTGACCCATGGGCAACACCAAAGTAAGACACACCCACGCCCCAAACAAAAAACACAAACACATACACTTTGAACACACACACTTATATTCACTCTGACAATTTTTTTGGTTTTTATTTTGTTTATTTCGAATAGAGGCTTCTTGTAGATCTCGATTTTCTTATTTGAAATTGTTCTACACATTATCATCAACTACAGTCTTTACATTTTAAAACTAGCAATTTTCTCCACACACACACACATGCTTTTATACAGATGTCTCGTGTTCTTTGTAAAAACATAGGCTGATGTAAAGATAACCCCTTACATTTACTCTGACAATCCTCTAGATCTAGAGTAGAAAAAGATACAGATCGTAGACTTGTATATACTATATCCTAGATCTCTGTAGAAATAAATGTATCAATAGGAACGGAAGTGGCGGACCATGACCATGTTCATAAGGACTTTTAAAGCGAAAAGAAAATTTAGAAAATTATTTTAGACATTTAATTGTCGGCTTTAGAAAACATATTGTCTCGAAATTGCAAATAAAACTATGCTTTTTTTTTGTTTTTAGTAAATTGAACTGCTGCTATTTCGAGGCTCTAGATGTCTTAGTTGTTCTAGGCTTTAGTTCTGCAATGACAGTCAAACTGTTTGTAATGGATAGTGGGAGAAGTAGGCATGATCAGTTATTAGAAATTTTTTTTTTTTAAATCACCTTTCCTCTTCTAACAAACACCTTCTCTTCCAATCACCTTCTCTTCCAATCACCTTCTCTTCCAATCACCTTCTCTTCCAATCACTTTCTCTTCCAATCACCTTCTCTTCCAATCTTCTTCTCTTCCAATCACTTTCTCTTCCAATCACTTTCTCTTTTAATCACCTTCTCTTCCAATCACATTCTCTTCCAATCACTTTCTCTTCCAATCACCTTCTCTTCCAATCACTTTCTTTTCCAATCACCTTCTCTTCCAATCACCTTCTCTTTCAATCACTTTCTCTTCCAATCACCTTCTCTTACAATCACCTTCTCTTACAATCACGTTCTCTTCCAATCACGTTCTCTTCCAATCACTTTCTCTTCCAATCACTATCTCTTATAATCACTTTCTCTTCCAATCACCTTCTCTTCCAATCACCTTCTCTTCCAATCACCTTCTCTTCCAATCACCTTCTCTTCCAATCACTTTCTCTTCCAATCACTATCTCTTATAATCACCTTCTCTTCCAATCACCTTCTCTTCCAATCACCTTCTCTTCCAATCACTTTCTCTTCCAATCACTATCTCTTATAATCACCTTCTCTTCCAATCACCTTCTCTTCCAATCACCTTCTCTTCCAATCACTTTCTCTTCCAATCACTTTCTCTTCCAATCACTATCTCTTATAATCACCTTCTCTTCCAATCACCTTCTCTTCCAATCACTTTCTCTTCCAATCACTATCTCTTATAATCACCTTCTCTTCCAATCACCTTCTCTTCCAATCACCTTAGCTTATATAATTCAGACGTTACTCTAAAAAAAGGAAGATGATTACGTCCTACGCGTCATCCACCTTCTCTTCTACTACTCACAATCAGTACTAGTACTCACTTCTGAACACTTCTCACGTCTTTGACAAATGTTGTGGATTCTTCTATCACTTTTCAAATCAGACCTGACTCAAAGAACTTATAGTAATCTCACACCACGCCCACACCCACCCACCACACACGCAGTAATAAAGCAAGAACATGTTTGTGTCTTTCAGATCGATGGGGTCCTTCTCATGTCTAGATCTGGCCCGTTGACCGAGTCGTCCAATTGGAGAGTCCAGCAAAGAACAACAAGACAGACAAACAGAAAAACAAATGTGGTAACTTCATCTCCTAGCGTGGTCCCACTCTAACATTATCAGACTGTAGACCTAATCCTAACACTCGGGCTTGGTAAGTGTCTGTTTTGGATGTTGAATTTCAAAATATAAAAAAAAAGAATCGATTACATTTGGATGTGGATATGTTACTTTGATTTGTAATCGTACACACACAATGAGTGTTCTGTCCATACTCGATAGCGCCAAGGGGGCAATCTAACTATAGAAACCAATACTGACACAAACTTCAAAGCTGTCGAGGGACCAGAAACTAACCCCAAGGAGACGAACTAACCAAAAAAAAGGTTTTAAAAAGTTTAACAGGAGTTTTGAATACAGGCTTTTAAAGTACTTAGTGTGACCACCACCAACACTACTAACTTGCCTGAAAGAAACTGTACCTCGCCGGTAGATTGGTTGTAGGAATGCCTAAGACATTGCGTGGGGATTGTGTTTGTAAAGACCATTGTGGACAAAACTTTATAGAATCTTGGTTGTAAGATGTGAGGATTTCTATGTTTATTTATTTTATTTATTATTATTTCATTGGTTGACTAGGTAAAGTGGGGTGACGGCCCTTGAGTTTTGTTATTGTTAGAGGCCTGAGTTATGGAGCCTAGCGGTACGATATGAGTAATATAGAAGTCAGTTTATAATTATGTGTATATTCATTTAGCTAAAGTTTGATGTGTTATCTTCAGCGGCAAATACCCTGATTACTTTTATTAAAGTTATATTTTTGTTTTTAATTAATCTCTGGCGTCTCTTGAGTTATCGAAAGAATTATTAGTACGTTATGTGTCAAGTATAATCCCAGTAATTTACTAGGAGTTCACAACAATCATAACACATAGCATCTTGGCCTTGGTCTGCTTGGTTTCCCAACCTCACTGTGTGCGACTTTTTTCACTTGTGGGGAGTGTTAAAGACAACGATTTTGTTCCACCTTGGCCAGTAAATATCAATGACATGTTGGCCTCCTTCAGGCGTAGAGCGACCTTGGTTCATCTCGATTACTTTTTCATGTGGCTGTGGAGCCCTATTTCGGAGAGACACTCCCGTCCACATATATCGAAGGACAAGGTGGCTTTCGCTTTGGTGGTTTTCGTATGGCATGCTTTTCTTCCAGAGCCAAGGCCCATGTTTATTCACTGTCCATAGCTTCCTTGGTCACCGTCTCTCTCCATCTAGTGCGGTCTAAGGCTATGTCCTCCCAATGGTCAGTATCAATGTGCACTGTTTTGAGTTTGTTTTATTATATCTATGTAACAAAGGTGTGTGTGTGGGGGGGGGGGGAGGCGATCAACGACACGAACGATCAAATAAGCTGTGGATTGGGACATCCTTAAGCGCGTTTGACGGGAATTTTCTTTCGGCTTCTTATTGTCCATCCCCCCCCCCCCCCAGTGGTGATCACATCGAGCGAGACGCGACCTGTAAAACATGTGTCTGAAATCCCATTGCCCCCAGGTCATGTTGGAGGTCACTGAATTTGTCGATCTCCAGTTGACCTTGGCCTTGTTATCTTGTACATTTATCGATAAATACTCTACTTCACCATGAAGTTTAAAACCTAAAATGTTGATGATTAAAATTAATCTGTAATTCTTTTCAGGCAAGATTAATTAAAGTCAAAGTTTTGAGACAAGAGCAAGTAACTGGAATCATGGCGCAATTGGACACTGATCGGCCTGCCCAAGTTTGACTAGTCATATGGAGTCACTTGTCCATAGACGGACCTGTCAAAGTCAGACCTGTCACATAGATGCAGCTGTCACAGTCTGGGCTGTCTCATAAGACTCACACGCCACACAGACGGATCTGGTTTTTGCATGCAATGTTTCGCTTGTGACATGCTTGTCATATTGCTAGTGTTTCGGTCGTTGTAGCTTTTGCTTGAAAAAAAAAACAATATTCTGTATTCCGTACTCTATGATGTTCCAGATGAAAAGTGACTTTTAACATTTTGTAACAAACACTTAAACTCTAATGTACTGACTAACACAGTCTGGATTAACTCTTAGCCAAGCTAAGGAACAAACTTTCCTTGACAGTACTACTCTATTCATTTCACAATCTTGTTTCTGTATCGTCTCCAAAAGTGTGGCCACTATGAAAAGAATGTGGTCATTGTAAATAAACTGATAGACATGTCTTCCACCATGGACTGTGTAATAGTACACTCAGTGATAAACTGGAACATTTTACATCACTTTGAAACGTCTGACAACATATAAACGTGTCTCTATAAGATAATAAAATGTCAATCTGTACAATCTTCTTCTTATTATGCTTATCATTTCAACGTAGATGGATATTATCATCTATGGCGGGAAACTGTACGTAGCTAGCTAATTGGTGTTTCCGGTATATAGAATATAATATGTGTTTATTATCTATGTATTTTTAAAGGTATAGTATGCAAGAAATGTGTTCACTTTTCAGCAGTGCAAAATTATATTTCTAAGCTGTTTGGCTAGTAAAATAAAATAACTGTTTGTATTTAGTTGGAAGCAGTTATCTTATAGAGTCATTGGCATTGAATACAAATTCGTGACAATCTCAAATGCATTTTCAAATTTGCTGTAGAAGAACTTTGTAACTGCTTTATCTTTAAAAAAAAAAAAGGGCAGTTCAGAATATCAAAATTTTTATAGTATCTCCCATTTTGACTC
Organism: Biomphalaria sudanica; assembly: GCA_036873155.1. Taxonomy (NCBI): domain Eukaryota; kingdom Metazoa; phylum Mollusca; class Gastropoda; family Planorbidae; genus Biomphalaria; species Biomphalaria sudanica. Next base: position 1,873,793 of record JAZGLO010006558.1, on the reverse strand, counting down.
CACATTGAACCATGGTCCAACAGCAGTATTTTGTGCCTGACTATAGCAATCGAACGTTCCACAACATCGTCCAGTCAAGTCCACTGCTTGACCATTGTGAGCAAATGTACAACGATACTGGCGCCCTCAACAGCAGCAGAGAGAGTTTTCTGAAGGAATGCATGAGCAGGATGCAAGGCAGCCGCGTCAGCTACTTCATCATCATACCTTACCTGCTCATCTTTCTCCTGTCCGTCGTGGGTAACGTCCTGGTCATCCTGACTCTGGTCCGGCACAAGAAAATGAGGACCATAACAAACATGTACCTCTTGAACCTGGCATTCAGTGACCTACTTTTGGCCCTGTTCTGCATGCCCTTCACCTTGATACCAATGCTGATGCAGAAGTTTATTTTCGGATCTGTCGTCTGTTTCGCATTACGTTACGTTCAAGGTAATCTTTTTTTTTTTATTTCATTCTTCATTCAATCATTTTTTTTTTCTAATTAAAAACCAAACAAAAAAAAAGTCTCCCACTTTGGTTTTCTAATTAATTGCTTTTACACCACACTCTGTAGACTTAGGCCCCATTTAACTAATGGGCTAAACACAATTATCTATGTCATAGGTTATCGTATTGAGGCAATATTTATTTCGTAACATCAAGCATTATAGTAATTCCATATAATAAACTAGTAACAAGATAGTTATAGTATTCTTTGCTTAACACCTTTTTAAGCGTCTCACTCGCAGAGTGATTAGTATGTCGTCTTGATGAGGCTTGAGATATGAGTACGAATTCTGGTGGTTCCCTCCTATTTTTTTTTATAAAAGCTTTTAAAAATCACTTACGGTAAAATTCAACCAAATAATCTTTTCCCTCTCCCATCTTCCGAACTGGTCCAGACAAGTGATAGGATCATAGCGTAGTGAGACAAGTGATAGGATCATAGCGTAGTGAGACAAGTGATAGGATCAGAACGTAGTGAGACAAGTGATAGGGTCATAGCGTATTGAGACAAGTGATAGGATCATAACGTAGTGAGACAAGTGATAGGATCATAACGTAGTGAGACAAGTTATAGGATCATAGCGTAGTGAGACAAGTGATAGGATCATAACGTAGTGAGACAAGTGATAGGATCATAACGTAGTGAGACAAGTGATAGGGTCATAACGTAGTGAGACAAGTGATAGGATCATAGCGTAATGAGACAAGTGATAGGATCATAACGTAGTGAGACAAGTGATAGGATCATAGCGTAGTGAGACAAGTGATAGTATTTTAGCGTAGTAAGACAAGTTATAGGATCATAGCGTAGTGAGACAAGTGATAGATCATAACGTAGTGAGACAAGTGATAGGATCATAGCGTAGTGAGACAAGTAATAGGATCATAGCGTTATAGGATCATAGCGTAGTGAGACAAGTGATAGGATCATAGCGTAGTGAGACAAGTAATAGGATCTTAGCGTAGTGGCACAAGTGATAGGATCATAGCGTAGTGAGACAAGTTATAGATCATAGTGAAGTAAGACAAGTGATAGTATCATAGCGTAGTGAGACAAGTGATAGGATCATAGCGTAGTGAGACAAGTAATAGGATCTTAGCGTAGTGAGACAAGTGATAGGATCTTAGCGTAGTGAGAAAGCTAAAAGTATGTAATAGCGCTAAACGAAAACAATTGGTCAAACTATTTCTTATTGCACAGATTTATTGTTGTTGTTGGTCTAGATCTATTACAACTTGTATGCCATGACTGATCAAAACTAATTGAGTCAATTAGAATTCGTATAAGCTTTTTTTTTAATTTTTTGATGTTTCTCTTGATATAACTTTTGCTTAGCTTATTATTATTTTTTTTTACTCCATCTGTCTGTATAGTAGAACATTTTATGATAATTGTATATTATTTTGCTTGATGTCACAATGATTTAGTAACTTAGCGTCAATATCATGTGATTATTTTCACATATACAAGCTTAAACTACTAATGTATACATAATATAATATAAGCATATAATAGATAAGCTCCTTTCGTGGAAGCAGATGAGTACAATCTAGTTTTCTATAAATTCCCAGATGTCTGTGAAGCCGATTGCACCCATCTCACTGCGAGGAGGTTGGGTCAGTTACAGTACTGCCTGATATGCTCAAAGTTTTTTTTTTTGCTTATGTATTTTTCTTTGCTGGTGTCTTTTCCCTGTCTCATAGCTTAAAATACAGACATTGGATAGCATTCTGTATTTATGAGTTCCGTATTGTGGATGGAACTTTTGAGACTATATTTCTATCACGTGAGTCCCATTGAGAAAGCTCTTCTTCTCTCGCAGTGCTCCGCATAGGAAAGCTGATTATCAGACATTAGAATGACATAGCCAGCCTATTGAAGTTGGGGCCTTTTTACTAGAGCTTGTCTTCTGATTGTAACACTGTGTGCCATATGTAGTTTTAAAGTCTCGTATGTGATCAAGTCAATTTTGAATAGTAACACATTAGACTACAAAACAGTCTGTCAGTAAAACTTGTAGGAACACATTAGACTACAAAACAGTCTGTCAGTAAAACTTGTAGGAACACATTAGACTACATAACAGTCTGTCAGTAAAACTTGTAGGAACACATTAGACTACAAAACAGTCTGTCAGTAAAACTTGTAGGAACACAATAGACTACATAACAGTCTGTCAGTAAAACTTGTAGGAACACATTAGACTACAAAACAGTCTGTCAGTAAAACTTGTAGGAACACATTAGACTACAAAACAGTCTGTCAGTAAAACTTGTAGGAACACATTAGACTACAAAACAGTCTGTCAGTAAAACTTGTAGGAACACAATAGACTACATAACAGTCTGTCAGTAAAACTTGTAGGAACACATTAGACTACATAACAGTCTGTCAGTAAAACTTGTAGGAACACATTAGACTACAAAACAGTCTGTCAGTAAAACTTGTAGGAACACATTAGACTACATAACAGTCTGTCAGTAAAACTTGTAGGAACACATTAGACTACATAACAGTCTGTCAGTAAAACTTGTAGGAACACATTAGACTACAAAACAGTCTGTCAGTAAAACTTGTAGGAACACATTAGACTACATAACAGTCTGTCAGTAAAACTTGTAGTAACACATTAGACTACATAACAGTCTGTCAGTAAAACTTGTAGGAACACATTAGACTACATAAAAGTCTGTCAGTAAAACTTGTAGGAACACATTAGACTACATAACAGTCTGTCAGTAAAACTTGTAGGAACACATTAGACTACAAAACAGTCTGTCAGTAAAAATTGTAGGAACATTAGTTTCTGTTGTATGTTCATTTAAAATTAGATCATTACTAAAACATGTAAATATGCATCCTATGCTTAAAAGAAATAGAACACGTGACCTGACAGAACCTAATTCACTCTTTGTGTTTATGTTGGTAGATGCTTTTCATTGAACAATGAGAATAAATGTCACACAAAAGACTCGCTCTACAAACACAACAGTTTATATATGACCTTTTTTTTTCCTCTTCCATTTGCCTCAACAATACTTATCTAAAGATCCAGACATCTATACATGTCACACTTCAATCCGTCACTGGTATCACAATAAGGATCTGCTAAGGGGGAAAAACTGCGCGTGAGCTTTTGTAGAACAACATAACAACAGAATGGTCTGCCCCAAACTGAATCAAAGGCCACAACAGAAAATAAAATGGGCGAGTGGTAGCAAGCTAGTTTGTGTAAATATTTTGTGAATACTACTCTTTAATTTTTGTGTAACCGTCTGTTACAATGTTTCACTTCCCTTCCATCTCTCTCCCTCTCCTATCTATAAATCCACGTAGTAAAGTTCCCCTTTCAGACCTGGCGGTCTATGGGCAGATTATGTTAAGGTCATATGTTTCTTTGGCCAAGGTTGACGAGCAGGATATCGTGTGGCCAGCACAACGACCAGCTGCCTTTACTTTCCCCAAAGAAAGTAGTGTACCCATTAGAGTTGGGTGGACGCAGGGGCGCCCTAAATAAATCGCGAAATTCAAAATGCAGTCTTCACCGAGATTCAAACCCAAGACCCCGGGTGGGAAGCCAAGTGCCTAACTACACAGCCACCAGGCCCCCTATGTAATAAATTCAGCTTGTTGAGTCTAACAAAATTTAGAGATCATGAGAAGAGGAGGGGGAGTAGATCTCTTATTGTCTCCCTTCTCTAGAAACCATTAGACCAAAGAGCATACTTATAGAACGAGCATCTATAGAGTCTATATATTTGTTGGATCAGAGCATCCGATGTCCAGGGAAAGAAATAACCGGGGATGAACAGACCGGGGATGAAGAGACTGTGGATGAAATGGCGGGAATATATATATATATATATATACTATAACGTAGAAAGTAAGGCGTATGTATGTGTGTATGTATGTGTGTATGTATGTGTGTATGTATGTGTGTATGTATGTGTGTATGTATGTGTGTATATATGTTACGAATAGAAATCAAAACCACTTGACCAATCTTGATAAAACTTGGCATAAATGTTCCTTTGTTACTAACTTAGACCGTAGTATATGTATTGTAGCCCTAAAACAAAGTTAAGAGCCTCAAAAAAAAAGTTGACCAATTCTATGAAAGCATTATAACTTCTTTGATCTAGGCCATGTTTACCATATTTACATGAAAAGATCGAAAGGATCTAGATCTAGATCTAATTTTAGAAACTACACTTTGTGCAGATAGTTTTTTACTTTGACACATGAAAATACAAGATACAGTCTATTGATTTCATTATTTAATCAAATTACGCTTCACATGTGTGTTTCAAAAACATTTTTACATAAATTCGTTTCTTATATCTGCGAATTTAGACGAACATTCTTTCATTAGATATTACGCGAAATCTCTCTATTCCTAGGTCTAACACTCTAATTCCACTCTAAGATGATACAACTTCTCTTCGCAAAGATAGTTTTATAATTAAACACATGAACAAATTAATTATAGCTCATTCATTTCATATTTTAATCAAATTAACATTCAAATTTTTTTTTCTAAAGCATTTTTACATAGATCTACATTCGTTCGCCAATATTTTCATAAAAATTGAATTCAGGTCAATTAGCTATTTTTAGTTCCATTCATAATATTTTTTTATTCATGAATTCATGTATTTGCTTTACTTATAACATTCAGTGACTACATCAGAAATACGCAAGTTAGGACCCGCGGGCAGCAGGTAATATCTATCTAGTCATTTAGTAAAATAAAAAGACTTCTATTATTGTAATTTAAATAAGTTGCATGTATTGTGATTTATTAGGACTGACGATGTAAAGCTCATCTGTTTCTATGGCCGACGGCTAACGAGGAAGTTATGTAGCCAGTACAAAGACCAAGTTGCATGTATGAACTATGAACTCAATTTTTTAAAAAATCATTATGTAGCATAGCTGATAGTGGGTTCACATCTTGTACAGAAAAATAACAAACCTCCTCACAAATTATCTTATCAAATAGACTTTTAGTTTGGTTCCTATGACAACGTTACCGTCCACTGTTTCCTAACGAACAAAGAACGACAACTTGTTCACATTTTGTGTTTGAGTTATGTCTACATTATTAACTGGAATCTTTTATTCTGAGGAGTCTGTGAGTGGACGGTGTCCAGCTGCTCAACAAACAAGACATTCTCTGATCTTGGTGTTGACACTTTCGGAGGACGGAGAGGGAAGTTTACAGGGGGGGGGTCAATCTATTAATATAAGGGCGTCCCATTCGATGAGATGGGGAGTATGGGAAATAACCTAGTCAAAATCAACTGTGTGTCTATAAGACATTAGAAGTAAAGAACTTCAGTTTCTGATCTCTAATATCTAATCGTAATATCCAAGATCCGAGTCAAATACAGAGCGTGTCGATATCATTGTTTTTACTAAACTAATACTTCAGAACGTTTTGATGAACGATAGAAATGTATGGCACAAAATATACATACAATTTATATACTACCTTGAACAGGCTTTAACATATACGGACTCATTTTAATCATTGTCTCGAAAGGTGACATCTGTTTATTTCTAAATATAGATACACGAAAACAAAATTCACTGTCGATGACAGACGTTGACACTGAGAAGACATCCTATGTCTGTTCTGGATGTGCCTAGATATGTAGGTCGCAACGGGGACTGCGTAGCCACGTGAAATACTCTGCTATCTATTAATATATGTCGTTCGGACTTCTCGGTGGTTCACGGGTTCATACCCTACCTGCTGCAATCCCCCGTCGTCTCGATGGAGGTGAGGATTTGGAAGTAAATTATCTTCATTTCTGAAGGAACACACGAAACATTTAAAACATTTGAAAAATATTTTTCGATAACTTGAAGCACATGAAGTTCACAAAGAGTTCAATTCATTATGACACATTCTTGCTGGAATTCTTCAAAAAAAAATAGTCATCTCCATCACTGAGTTTTCCATGTCGATCTAATTAGATAGGTAAAAAAATAATCCATTAAGGAGATTATCGGTTATTTGTTAGGAACTTGACAACGCAATAATGGAACGTTGTTCTGTGTATACCCACTGGGACGCTCAATTAGAACATTTTATGTTGTGTTGCTTGTTTTGAATACACATTAGAAGGCCACTGTGGGACTGTAGGACACCATGTTGCTAATCGGTCGTCCCAATAGTCTGGTCCACCTCGTATCTCAAAGTCCCAGAAACTCTTTCAGTTTAATGAAAATGGACATCTTATAATGAAATAAAGATTATTGTTTAGTATGTCATACACTTTTTAAAAGTATAGATATTTAACTCTTTCGATCCATCTACAGAGGCCGAGTGGTAAAGCATGTTGCTTCCGAACCGAGTTATCTCGAATTCAAATCTCAGTGAAAGCTGGAATTTTTTATTTTGGGATTTTATTGGACGTCCCCGAGTCCACCCATCTTTAATATGGCCTTTTGTTGTGCTGGCCACATATCACCCTTGTTAACAGTTGGCCATAGAAACAGTTGATATTTGGATCATCTGCCCTACAGATCGCAAGGTCAAAAAGGGGAAAATTATTTTGTTTTTCTATTTATCTATCTAAAGAGCTGTTTCATTTTTGTGACCACTCTGCTCTACCCGCCAGTATTATTACCCAACAAATACGCATCATACGCAACAGCGCCGAGACGAATCGAAATGAGTATAAACATTGGTTTGCCCATCAGTGAGATCGATCATTAGAAAAGAAACATTTGCTCCACTCCGTCAAGCCGAAGTACCAGTGGACAGGCCCGTAGTAAGGTGGGGGACCTAGAGACCCACGTGTACTCTTTGATGTTGTCAGGACGGAGTGCGGCCATGTGGAAGGTTGTTTCTGAGAAGCGGAAAACATTTTAAATGCTGTTTTGTGATAGCCGCCGGTCCTGGGAAAACTGTAGCAAAGGACACGTGAGCCTTGTGACAGTGGTAGCTACCTTTGTGACAGTAACAGCACCTGAAGAATAGGTCAGCACGAGAAGAAACGAGGCTCTAGATTACTATATATATTTGTTGTTACGTCCCCCTAGTGGTGCTCACTCTAAATAAACATTGTCTTTGTTTCTTGACTCTCTTCGTTGCGTTGCTGGTTATAGATTTACAATGATCTGATACTTTTGTAAATAAAATACAAATAATTGTAAATAGTTTTCCCCTTCAAATTCTATTGTGAGAAGATCTTACTTGATATTGAAAATATATTCACATTTCTTTCATCTTTGCTGTAAATGTGCCAGTCAATCAAAGGTATTGTGCCCAATTGTACTTTGCATTAAAAAATATTTCCAAAACAGTTTCGTTATTTGTAGCTATTTAATATTAATGAAGAAAATCTAGTTTAAAGTAGACAAACTTTTTTTTATTATTCAGACATTGTGTGTGTTTGTCTAGTCTAGATAAAGGGAGCTTACCTCTAAAATAAACCCTACGACCCTGTTACGTGACGGACATTCTCTGTGAAGAGATCGCCTCTCCAGCTTACTGGACTAATAGGACGTGCTACCATGTGGATCGGTGTGACTGCTTAGTTTGGATTATGTTGATTTCTCATCCCGGGGATATCGGTTCATGGTTTCCACAACACTGATGTTTTCCATTGGTGGTGCGGTGACCCGGCAAAAATAGCGCGGACAATATAGCGCGAAATTTCCCCACAAAATAGCGCAAGACAAAATAGGGCATACTTTTACATAATGTAGGGGGCGCGGTGGCTGAGTGGTTAAGCGCTCGGCTTCCGAACCTGGGGGTCCTGGGTTCGAATCTCGGTGCAAGGTCTGAAAGGGAAATTTACTCAATTTTTTTATATAATGTGTGGAAAAGTGAAGATTCTGGGCAGCATTTTTATTGAGGTCTCTATCTTCTTCAATATTAATAGATCTAAAAGTATTTGCAGAGGAAGAGAGTACTTTAACATTTTACCTCATTCTCCTATTTTTACCAATGTTTAAAATACATAACTTGCTAAAAAATATGTTTTTGAAATGTGGTAACCCCGTTCGAGGGTTAGGAATAGGATGATGTGTGTGTTACACGTGTCAGAAATCTTGATTATCAGCGGCATCTCTTTGATCAAACCAGATAGTCTCATTTGCAAACTTAGGTGTGTCAGGACAAGTTAAGATGGCGCTAAATATTTGTTTCATCTCAGGCAGTGACTGACCAATTCAATCAATAACTTTGCTATTTCCTGTCCGTCACCATCACATAGATATCAGAATTCAGGAGTGTCCATTTGGATTGTAGGCCTCCATCCAATTCCCTTCTCTCCCTAGCTCACCCTTCATGAGACAAGAATATAAACCCCCGCCCCTTCCTAGCACACCCTTCATGAGACAAGAATATAAACCCCCGCCCCTTCCTCGCATTATGGCACATTCTTTTCCATGACAAAAAATCAGCAGTTGTTTTTTTTTTAAACGGTGTCTAAAACTGACAAGTCTGGAATTATATTTGCGTGTTTTTGAAGAGCAATTTTGGAACGTAAATAAATGATTTTGAAGTTATTCCATTTTGCTTATAATTTTTACATAATTTTAGCTTATTTATATTTCAAGATATCCAAAGTGTTTATTTAGCATAATTGTAAAGAAATAACATTAAATTAAAAAGATATAGGCTCTATTCATATTTTACAATATATATAGTATTTCTTACAAAATCATTCAAAAGTATTTTTGGCGCTATTTTGTTCGCGCTAGTTTTTCGGCGCTATGTTGTCGGCGATATTTTGTCCGCGTTTTGTCAGCGTTGCTGCTGAGAGTGCCATATTGTAGCCAGTAGGTATTGCTAGACAAGAGAAGCAGCGTTTCTCACTCAGTTAATTATGAATAATAGTTACTTGGAGGGAAGAGAGAGAGAGAGAGACAGAGAGAGAGAGAGACAGAGAAAGGCAATGATAAAAGAATCAGAAGTCTGATAGAAAATAGCTACTGTTGACTGCGTTCATGAAGTGAACGGTTTTTTTTCATGCATTGCATCTGTTAAAAGTGAAATAGCTTCATCTATTTGCATTTAATGTCATTATCACAATCTAATAAGTAAAAGTAAAGTTCCCCTATCTGACCATGCGTCTAAAGGGCAGATAAGGTAAAGGTCATCTGTTTCTGTGACCCACTGTTAACGATGGTGCTATTTGGCCAGCACAACGACTATCAACCTTCTTTACTTTCCCAACTAATGTCAGGTACACATTAGAGCTGGGTGAACTTAGAGGCACCCTAAAAATCCCGAAATTAAAAATCCCAGTCTTCACCAAGATTCCAACCCGGGACCTCCGGTTCCGAAACCAATCGCTTTGCCACTCAGCTGACGCGCCTCCTTCTAATTAACAAAAACAGTAAAAAAAAATACTTTTTCAAAAATACAATACTTCCTTTATGCAATTTATATTGTTCTTCTCTTAAAATTATTGAACTTTATATCACAAAACAATGGAACATTTTTATTTATCTGGCCCCTTTTCCCCCTTCTCCCGAGAAAGAATCCTGGTTCAGCGAATGTAATGGATCTACTACACTTTATAATATTCCAATGATAAGCATTTGGATCTTGACTTAGAAAATGATGCGCAAATTTTTCCTGAGCATTTATTTACTAAACTCTTGAATTAATTATGCCTACATTTGGAAATTCCCGAACGCGAGGGTCATTTCAAGAGCGCTATAGTCCTTTCTAAATTAATGTTGGCTCCGGATTTAAGTCTAATTATCTAGCCGAATTTAAGTTTCTTTCATATTTTACTTGAAAAATGATAAAGGTCAAACTAGAGTTATCCGTATGGCCGACGAGCTGTTTATTCTTTCTTCAGATTTCTTTATCAAGCTGATTTGTTGTTTGTTGTTGGCCTAACCTAGTGGTGCCCAATATTTGTTCGTTTGTTTGTCTGATTAAGCCACATTACCCACAGAGTGTCATTGAGTTTAATGAAATTGATCCTTACCTGCCAAATTAAGTATTATGTTTCAGAAGATTTTATGGCAGGATAGCACCGCCTCACGGACCGGATTGTACCGCCTCACGGACCGGATTGTACCGCCTCATGGACCGGATTGTACCGCCTCACGGACCGGATTGTACCGCCTCACGGACCGGATCGCTACATCTAAAATATTTCTAAAAGCTACCTTTTTTTCAGAGCAATTTAAAAAATTGAAATTGTCATTTCTTGCGGTTAATCTTAATAACTTTTATACAAGTCCTCCAGCCCAGAACAAAGCGACCTATGGTGTCGGTTAAACATGTCGGAATTTTTCACAACAGTCCCAATGAAGCATGTTTTGAATGGTTTCAACCAGACCACAATCTCCGATGCAAAATTAAATCATTATAACAAGTGTCGCATATCTTGTGAAGTGTTTCCAACCCCATAAGCTACACGGGAGGTCTCAGGCAAGGTTCGAAATCTGTAAAAGAGCTATGGGGTTCATCTCATAATCCGCACTAGTATTCAACCTTTAGCCTGGACCAGATTCTGCGATCAAAACACTTTAAAATGTAGAGTTTTGTACAGTGTTTGTCTTGGTCAGTGATTAGCAAACTACGGCCCGTGGTTCAGATAAGGCCGGGGAGGCGGTACTATTTTGCCCTCCAAATTCTTCCCATGAGGGCACAATGAATTGGAAGTGGCTCAGTTCATTGAACTTGACGACTCTTTCTGTGATGCGTGTTACAAATTTCAGTTGCCATTTGGCTCTGGACATTTCAGTGGTCTCTTGGTTTCGAACATTTAAGAGTCCTTTTGCTTCGGACGTATTAGTGACCTTTTTGGCTTCAGACATTTTAATGGCCATTCGGCTTGGGACATTTCAGTATCCTCTAGATTCAGATATTTGATGACTAGTGAGGTATGTTAAATGTTCTCAAGCGACAACATATTTTGTCTCTTTGAAGTTGTGTTAAGTAACAAGCCTTTAAATCATTTGCTTATTACCTTTCACTTACTTCGTCTGCCAATCAGCTATCCAAAGTTATCCTGACATTTTTTGTTTAGTTCTTCCCTCGATGGCATTCGTTCTTCTGGATGACCTTGTCTCCCAAGTTCTAAAATAAATGAGATCCTACTGAGTGTTTATGGTTCGTGTTATTTGAAAGTCGAGAGTTACATAAAAAAATAAACAAACGGCGAAGCAGACTTGATAGAAACCTAAATAAAAACAAGGTTATGAGATCCAATCATTATTTTTAGGTCAGATGACAAGCATCATGTTGCAGTATTGTTAAGGAAATGTTTCAATTATTTTTTTAGGCTTTGTAACTTAGAAACCAGTCCTCTAATCTGTCACAGGTAAGTCGAAGAGACACAAATAGTGAAGAACGGTTTCCCGAAGAAAAGGAAAGATAATAAGATTACAATAAAAGATTGTTACACAATCTCGTAGGCAGCCTTTGCAATCAGCCGTACCCACACATTTTGTTATTTACACATACCTACAGTCAGAAACACAAATACTAAAAGGATGCTGCAAATTGTGAAATTTCTGTCTGTATGTCTCTCTCTGTATATATATATATATATATATATATGACCTTTACATCATCTGTCCTATAGATCGCAAGGACTAAAAGGGAAACTTTTTAAAATTGTACAAATGGAATGTTGATTTTCACATGATGCAACTCACAAAAAATACACGTTTTTCCTAAGTCAAGTCTCTTCTCTTCATCACACATCAATATAAATAAACCAGAATTACGACATACCACCTCGTGGTTTCATCAGAAATCCTCAGCCTACACTACCAAAAGCATCAGCTCTACTTTCCTCATGTTTACATCACACAGACACAAACTTCATTACAACTTGTATACCTTGATAATGCCTACATGACAAACAATTTTCACTAGTACAAACCACTTCTGCTTAGTCTGAGCATATTGCTAAATGAAGTTCATATTTCTATTACTTTCTACTCAAGTCACCCAAGAGAAATTTTATCTAAAACAAAAAATTATTATAATGCATGTTTCTTTTTTTTTTTAACTCAAGGAGCATACTATTTCCAAAAACCTGATTTGATTGTCACTCCATTTTTTTATGAAGCCTCTTACAGTTACAATGAAGGGTTGAAATTTCAAATAATATTCTGTTTGTTTTGTGAAATGATAATATATCAGAAATGGTCATCTTCAGTATTGAATGTTTCATTTAAAAAAAAGATAATTATATTAATACATATTTGATGTACAAACAAATGAAAACCATACAAACATTTTTTTTGAAGTATAGATGATTAAGCTTGTAAGTGTCTGAACAATACTACATTGACATTTACTTATTATTTTAGACTTTTTACAGGAATGTATCTTAAGCTTGACTGAAAGAGAAAGTTACTATAATTTAAATAATAACATTTAATAGTCTGAACATGTAACTTAAAATTGAATAATGCATTTATTGACAAGTAAATATTGAAGTAATGATGTGCTTTCTATTTTATTAAGCCAATAAGCTTTAAGGCTAATGTTAGTTAAAGCATACAGTATCGTTTTTTAAATCTTTTTAGTGTGCTAGTTAACTTGATTCAAGTTACATTTACAATAAAAAAAAAACAACAAAATGTTTAATAATTGAGTATACAAATTTTCAAAGTTGGACAACTATTTATTAAATGTATATTATACAATGAACAAAATATGTTTAAGATTATTTTCAAATAACTATGCCAAAATATTAATATTCGTAAGAACAATATTATCTTCAATTTCTTAATATTATAAACACAATATTTTTAAATTATAGAGATAATGCTCAAGTCTTCAGAAATGGTAGTTTTCAAAATAATCAAATCAAGGACAACATAATATTCATGAACTTCCAGCTATCAGCAAGGTACTGGTAAGTATTATGGAGCACATTCTCCTTCAACTCAAGAGGACAAGGGACAAATTCTAGGACTGTTGATGGAATAGAAACAAATACATTAAATTCATAACAAGTCACCAATTCAATCTTAGTTTCATAAAGTACCAAACTTTCATATGTTTAAGTACTTTACAGATAAAATCAATTCTGAAAACATCTAACAAAACAGCTCTTAAAAAAAATATTAGAAGTTTTACATAAAAAATGCTATGGGAACATATGAAACAAAAATAGATGCAGATGTATTACAAAAAAAAAATATAAGTATAATTATAACAATATTTAATCTTTGACATTTTATTCAGTAATATTATGAAAATTTAATGAATCATTAAATGCACTTGAAAGTGAACGGAACAGATTTAAAAATAATAACAGGAAATTTTCTGCACAAGCATGCTGAGGTAACCCAGATAAAAAGAGTCATTGAATATTGTACTGAGTGTTTGAAACAATTTTTGTACTGCATACATTACAATATGAACATATCTTTGCAAATTTAAAGGGAGAATTTGAAGACTGCTTTTATTCTTTTGGCACTAAGATTAAAGTATTAAATTTTAAGCAGCCTTACTTACTGGAAGGAGGTGCTGTGGCTTAGCAGTAAAGCGCTTGGCTACCGAACCAGGGTTTAAATTTCAACCCAGTTCTAATGGGTACCTGACATTAGAAGGGGAAAGTAAAAGCGGTTGGTCGTTGTGGTGGCCACATGACACCCTGGTTAACCATAGGCCTAAAAAACAGATGATCTTTACGTCATCTGCCCTATAGACCACAAGGTCTGAAAGGGAAACTTGACTTTTTTTTTTTTACTTACTGGAAGTTTCATAGGAAGAGTTTCTGACATAGCAAGTGAGTTTTGTGGCATCCATCCTATTGATAAACTCTTAGGGATAAGGAAGAAAAATTTCTTCTTGAAATATACATCTGTGAAAAGAAAAGATCAATTGCTTTTAATGTGAGCAATAATACAATTCTTATTAAATTTTAAAAATCTCTAAAAATCTATTTATGTAAAGACTCATCTGACATCCTTTTCCACCAAGATAACTGGTTAATCTGAACTTCTAATTGACAATCGTTGCAATATATATTTAATTCTTATGCAAGAAAGTATAATTTGAAGGAAAATACAGATAACAATGGTATTGGCCTGCATGAACCAATTATCTCTTTAAAAATACCCTGCACAGGCTGAAGGGAATATAATGTTTTATTTACAACATAACAATATTGTGTAAATATTCACCTAGAAAATTAGCTTTAAATAAAATAGCACATGGATTCTTACAATTAAGATAGACTTACATACCGTTTAAAAATATTTGGAACAGTATCAGATCTTTCTATAGCTTTTAGAAGAATTGGATGTTATTTAGGGTGACAACTAATAGCTTGAAGGCCGAAATACATCATTGACTTAATTTTTTATGGTTGATTTTCCATTACTATAGATCTAAACAAACGTTGGTAAAGAGTGTAGGCTTATTAACTCACTATTGTTATTTTTTTTAGACCGACTCACTCGCAGACTTAACTTAGGCCTATATCACCCATTATAAACAAATATAATAAACGACACTCTCAAAAATTTATTGAATATTTCAGTAAATCTTCTATTTAACTCACATTTAGAATATACATTGTTAAAAAAAAAAAATTGTCTAATGTGATGAAAAAAAAATCACTTTCTATTGAAGTAGGTGCTGACTTCTATGTCAGCTAAGGCAAGTTGGCGCCTAAGCTGGTCTTTAGAGAATCTCCATGGGTCATCTTGGTTACGTTGACCACCTTTTAGCTCACAAAAAAATACTTATTTTGCCATATGTTCACTCACCATGGAGATATGTGTAAATTGTCAAATGTGATTTACTAAGAAAATAATCCCAACTGGCATTACAATTCAATCAATGTCGTAAACAAGAAAATACACGAAATACAGGATTGGCTAATTAGTCTATATTGGCTAAGAAAATCAGTTATAAAGCTTTACAGTTATAGATCTAAGTCACAAAATGGTTTGTGCACATTTAACTCTGTAACATCTTCTATGACAATTAAGTTTCCATTCATGATTTCCTGTAAAAGTGGCGGTAAAAATCTACGGGAATTGTTTCTTTATATAGTAAAAAAATCTACCGGAAGTCAATTTATCATGCAACCAAGGACGCCTCGGTGAACGGGACTTATTTATAAAAAAAAAAAAAAAGGCTTAGTGTGCAGAGATGGCAGTCCATTTAATATATAGTCTAGACTAGGTGTAGATCATGAGTCAAAACTAGGTCTAGATCTAGAACTAAATGTAGAATCTAGATTAGATCTAGAATCTAGAATAGACCTAAAATCTTGATATAGGATTTAGAATAGAATTCGTATGACTTTACACGTTTAATCTTAAAATTACTAGACCTAGAGTTAGGTTAATATTATGATCTAGTAAGCCTACTACGGGATAATAATGCACTAAGTCACTAAGCTGTTCATATCACATTCATTTCTTAATGTGATACTACTGTTTAAATAATAAATAAATATGCACCCCTAAACTATAAGAAGATATACTATTTCCTTAATAATTTATACATGTAAATTTAGTTGAAATTGTTTAATAAGTTTAAATTTAAATCTAGATCTACTTCTGGCCTCTATTGTGTCTAATTTAGATTGTTGTCAAGTGTAGGCATACAATGAGGATATGTCAAAACTACGCGCTATAAAAGAAGTTCTTTTTTTTTTTAAACAATATTTCAATCAGTATTCTATTCCATGAGTTAGTTAATGAATGGAAAATATATTTTATAATGATCCGTTGAAACATTTTCCATTGTTACTTTACATGCAAACTTTTTTGTACCAATGCGCGAATCTATGAATGAATCTTGATTTATCAATGAAGAAGTCTGTGAACTTTCCAAAAACCTTACCTCGCCAGAAGTTTTTCATTTAATAGTGGTGTATTTTTAAAAAAAAACTGCTTGCATATGTAATTTAAAAAATTAGATGATTCACTTTCGGAAAAGAAAAAGCCGTTGCATCAGAACTTTGAATGATCTAAAATATCATGATGTCCGATTTTCATTTTCTCTTCTAGTTTCTGAGATCTAAACGGGACGGACGGACGGACTGACGGACAAACTTTCCACACAAAACTAATAGCGTCTTTTCCCCTTTCGGAGGCCGCTAAAAACAACAAACAAACAAGCAATGAAACAAACTTTTGTTCGTTAAAACCTAACAAGAAAAGACTCTAACTCACTATTGTTATTTTTTTTAGACCGACTCACTCGCAGACTTAACTTAGGCCTATATCACCCATTATAAACAAATATAATAAACGACACTCTCAAAAATTTATTGAATATTTCAGTAAATCTTCTATTTAACTCACATTTAGAATATACATTGTTAAAAAAAAAAAAATTGTCTAATGTGATGAAAAAAAAATCACTTTCTATTGAAGTAGGTGCTGACTTCTATGTCAGCTAAGGCAAGTTGGCGCCTAAGCTGGTCTTTAGAGAATCTCCATGGGTCATCTTGGTTACGTTGACCACCTTTTAGCTCACAAAAAAATACTTATTTTGCCATATGTTCACTCACCATGGAGATATGTGTAAATTGTCAAATGTGATTTACTAAGAAAATAATCCCAACTGGCATTACAATTCAATCAATGTCGTAAACAAGAAAATACACGAAATACAGGATTGGCTAATTAGTCTATATTGGCTAAGAAAATCAGTTATAAAGCTTTACAGTTATAGATCTAAGTCACAAAATGGTTTGTGCACATTTAACTCTGTAACATCTTCTATGACAATTAAGTTTCCATTCATGATTTCCTGTAAAAGTGGCGGTAAAAATCTACGGGAATTGTTTCTTTATATAGTAAAAAAATCTACCGGAAGTCAATTTATCATGCAACCAAGGACGCCTCGGTGAACGGGACTTATTTATAAAAAAAAAAAAAAAAGGCTTAGTGTGCAGAGATGGCAGTCCATTTAATATATAGTCTAGACTAGGTGTAGATCATGAGTCAAAACTAGGTCTAGATCTAGAACTAAATGTAGAATCTAGATTAGATCTAGAATCTAGAATAGACCTAAAATCTTGATATAGGATTTAGAATAGAATTCGTATGACTTTACACGTTTAATCTTAAAATTACTAGACCTAGAGTTAGGTTAATATTATGATCTAGTAAGCCTACTACGGGATAATAATGCACTAAGTCACTAAGCTGTTCATATCACATTCATTTCTTAATGTGATACTACTGTTTAAATAATAAATAAATATGCACCCCTAAACTATAAGAAGATATACTATTTCCTTAATAATTTATACATGTAAATTTAGTTGAAATTGTTTAATAAGTTTAAATTTAAATCTAGATCTACTTCTGGCCTCTATTGTGTCTAATTTAGATTGTTGTCAAGTGTAGGCATACAATGAGGATATGTCAAAACTACGCGCTATAAAAGAAGTTCTTTTTTTTTTTAAACAATATTTCAATCAGTATTCTATTCCATGAGTTAGTTAATGAATGGAAAATATATTTTATAATGATCCGTTGAAACATTTTCCATTGTTACTTTACATGCAAACTTTTTTGTACCAATGCGCGAATCTATGAATGAATCTTGATTTATCAATGAAGAAGTCTGTGAACTTTCCAAAAACCTTACCTCGCCAGAAGTTTTTCATTTAATAGTGGTGTATTTTTAAAAAAAAACTGCTTGCATATGTAATTTAAAAAATTAGATGATTCACTTTCGGAAAAGAAAAAGCCGTTGCATCAGAACTTTGAATGATCTAAAATATCATGATGTCCGATTTTCATTTTCTCTTCTAGTTTCTGAGATCTAAACGGGACGGACGGACGGACTGACGGACAAACTTTCCACACAAAACTAATAGCGTCTTTTCCCCTTTCGGAGGCCGCTAAAAACAACAAACAAACAAGCAATGAAACAAACTTTTGTTCGTTAAAACCTAACAAGAAAAGACTCTAAGAAAGAACATATTAGTGCACTAATGGATGTATTAACTTTGATCTGACAAGATATCTCAAGTCCCTGTGGAAATTCTGAAAACAGGTTTATGGTGAAATACAATGACAGTCTGTACATGAAAAACATAAAGTACTGATCTCCCTTTCTATACATGGATAAGTTCAGTGATCACTTTTTTTTCCTCTCTTATATTGTAAGCGGGTCTCTAAGGAGTTATTTGACTCTAGAAAGTGTACAGCTTATACAAAAGTCAATTTAGAGAACATGGAGATGCATGTTTCTGTTGTGCTTTATCTATTTACACTGAATGAACTACTAACTGGCTCAACTTTTTACTGGCTACAACCAAATAATATTTAGTTAAGCTCTGTCCTCTAATGCAACGTAGTGACGCTCCAATTGTGTACAAAATATGGAATCAGATGTTTAGAAAGAGTTTTTACAAAATTGCTTTTATTTTTGTGTTGCATTCAATGCTAGTGCATTTTAAAAGAACTTTCCCTTTCTGACACTCGTTAATAAAAACACGCATTTTAAACAAATCTTACTGAGCTAGTATATTACACATTCAGTCTCCTTTTATTCTTTAAATAAATTTCCCATACAATGCTGCACCATAAATATGTATCAAGTAGTCGTTTATTTGTCCTGTTCATTCTCTTTGTCTTAAGAGATGGTAAATTCATATCTCTATCTAACATTTGGAGGGATACCTGCAACAGAATCCAAGACAGTCTCTACTCAGGAAATAGCAAAGCTCTGTTTGATGGCCTAAAAGTGGCCCTTGTTCCAACAGTGTCTAAGCCTGCCCCCCATCCATCCAGATCAGGAGAAAAAATTACAGATCAAACCAAGCAGCTAGAACGATGGACAGAACACTACCTCGAAATCTATGCCACACAGAATACAGTAGACAATGTCGCCTTGGCTTCTCTACCAGATCTTCCAGTATTGGAATGCCTAGATGAGCTTCCGAGCCTTAGTGACCTCAAAAAAGCAATGAACTGCATAAAAAATAGAAAATCTCCAGGGAATAATGGTATCCCAGTGAAAGTTGTTAAAGCCAACGAATCACTCCTGCTACCTGAACTCTATATTCTCCTCTGCTGCTGTTGGGAAACAGGTCATCTCCTACAGGACATGCGTGACGCAACTATAGACACAATATACAAGAACAAAGGGGATCGGAGTGACTGCAACAATTACAGGGGTATCTTTATCCTCAGTATAGTGGGCAAAATCTTTGCTAGAGTGGCACTATCCAGGCTGCAAGTAATAGCTTCTAGAGTCTACCCAGAGTCTCAGTGTGGATTCAGGAGTGGTAGATCCACTATAGACATGATATCTTATCTACGACTACTGCAGGAGAAATTCAGAGAGAGAGAGAGACAGACTTGATAGACTTGATCTGACTAAAGCTTTTGACATGATCAGCAGAAGTGGCCTTTTCAAACTCCTAAGGAAAATAGGTTGCCCTCCCAAACTACTGAAGTTCATTGAGTGCTTCCACGAGGAAACTAAATGTAATGTCAAATTCAATGGAGCCCAATCAGCACCTTTTGAGATTTGCAGTGGTGTCAAGCAGGGATGTGTGCTCGCACCTACTCTGTTTGGCATATTCTTCTCCTGTCTACTGCATAATGTGTACAACGACATAAACGAAGGTGTGTTTCTCCATTCAAGATCCTCTGGAAAACTATTTAATGTATCAAGGCTGCGGGCAAAAACCAAGGTTAAGAAGCTACTCATCAGGGAACTCCTGTATGCTGATGATGCAGCAATTGTGGCTGATTCTGATATTCAGCTACAGTCCCTGGTTGACAAATTATCTGCTGCTTGCCAGAAGTTCGGCTTAAACATCAGTCAAAGCAAGACTAAGATACTTGTCCAAAACACAAACACTGCACCTCAAGTAAGCATTAATGGCCAACCACTAGAAATTGTTGATCACTTTTGTTACCTTGGCTCCATCATATCCAACAACACTCTATTGGATAAAGACATAAACAACAGGATAGCCAAGGCAATGGCCACCATGTCACGGTTGCAGAAAAGAGTCTGGGACAACATATTGCTGACTAACAGTACTAAAGCCGTAGTCTACCGGACCTGTGTGTTGAGCACCTTGCTGTACGGAAGTGAAACATGGTCATCCTACTCATGGCAGGAAAAAAAACTGAATGTCTTCCACCTCCGATGCCTAAGGCGGATCTTTAAAATAAGGTGGCAAGATAAGATAACCAATGAGGAAGTGCTACGAAGAGCAAAATGCCAGGACATCCGCTCTGTTATCAGCAGCAGACGCCTTGGCTGGATTGGCCACGTTCGTAGAATGCCAGTAGGTCGACTTCCACAGGACATTCTGTATGGCGATCTAATAGAAGGCAAGAGAGCCGCTGGTCGTCCACTTTTACGTTATACGGATGTATGCAAACGCGACATGAAGCTCTTCAAAATCGACACTGGCAACTTGGAAGAGGTGACACTGGACAGTTCCACATGGAGAGAGAGCATAAAGGAAGGGTCACGGATTGCAGATATCATACACAACAGAAGCAGAAAAAAGGGTGAAAATGCAACGGCGCCTGGTGATTATATATGCCCAACCTGCGATCGCAGCTGTGTATCCAGGATTGACTTCTTTAGTCACATAAGAAGTTGCAAAGGGAAAAGATCGTCTCACGAGACGTAAAATGCCACAGAGATCTGTCTATCTATCTATCTATCTATCTATCTATCTATCTATCTATCTATCTATCTATCTATCTATATATCTATCTATCTATATATCTATATATCTATATATATATAATTTCTTTTTACTCACATTCCTCCTGTGTCTGCGTCCACCCCTAAATGAACAAAGGACCAACCTAGCTATCATACTGCATTTCTCACCAATCTTCGGACTCGAAGGCAAGCCTTATTATTATTATTATATTTGGTAACTAAACATAAATAAAAGCTCTTCGATCCTTACAAGATATTTCTGTGTATTTGTGTTACGTCAAAGCCTCTGACTCCTAGGCCAAGAGCACCAAGTGCACATTTGTAGATTCCCACACATTCAAAACCTTGACCTCTCACCCCAATCCCAACCAGACTGATCTCCCTATGTCATTTCCACTTCTACCTTTTTTTTTTCTTCGCTGGTCATTGGGTACATCGAAGATCCATCCCTCTAGACAGATGTTTCAAAAATTGATGATTTCTACAAGATTGCTTACGTACATTTACTTTCGTAGGATCCAAATATATAAATGTGAATTGCCAGAAAACGTGTGAGGTCAATAATACAACAAATAATACAACATTTTGTTTTGTTGTAATATCAGTTTCCTTTTATGAAGCTGACGGTGGTCTATATTTTCTCAATCTATTATTTATCGTTATTGCGTGGAATCTTTTCACTGAGCTTTGTACAATCAAGTTCTTCTATGAGCAGTCCAGCTAATGTTTGTAAGAAGGCACCTGGACAAGAACGTCATGTCATAAAATAAGATAAGATAAGATAAGACGGTGAGCAAAATGCTCATGAGCGTCTATTTATGTATTCAACACTTTGCTGTATACAATGAAACATTGAAGTCGTGCGGTTTGCGCGCCGGACTGTCGTTCGGACTTATCAATGGTCCTGGGTTCAAACCCTGAGTCTCCCATCCATCGTCGTCCTACGGGAGGTTTGGACAAAGAAAACTATTATCTTCAACGCTGAAGCAACACCCGAAACATGTACAACAATTTACAAATAAACTAATTAACTGTTAAATTTCTAGAACAATCCTTTGAGAAGTTTTCGAAATACGAGAGCAGTTTCTTTACCAACTTTTACTCTTGGATAAAGTACAAGCTAATAGAAGGAGGTTTACATTTAATACTCTCTCAACTTTGTATGCGTAATTGTATATCAAAATAGAAATAGGCCACAAGTCTAATATCTGTGTACAGTTGTACAGTATGTGTAATATCTGGGTACAGTTGTACAGTAGGTGTAATATCTGTGTACAGTTGTACAGTATGTGTAATATCTGTGTACAGTTGTACAGTATGTGTAATATCTGTGTACAGTTGTACAGTATGTGTAATATCTGTGTACAGTTGTACAGTATGTGTAATATCTGTGTACAATTGTACAGTATGTGTAATATCTGTGTACAGTTGTACAGTATGTGTAATATCTGTGTACAGTTGTACAGTATGTGTAATATCTGTGTACAGTTGTACAGTATGTGTAATATCTGTGTACAGTTGTACAGTATGTGTAATATCTGTGTACAGTTGTACAGTATGTGTAATATCTGTGTACAGTTGTACAGTATGTGTAATATCTGTGTACAGTTGTACAGTATGTGTAATATCTGTGTACAGTTGTACAGTATGTGTAATATCTGTGTACAGTTGTACAGTATGTGTAATATCTGTGTACAGTTGTACAGTATGTGTAATATATGTGTACAGTTGTACAGTATGTGTAATATCTGTGTACAGTTGTACAGTATGTGTAATATCTGTGTACAGTTGTACAGTATGTGTAATATCTGTGTACAGTTGTACAGTATGTGTAATATCTGTGTACAGTTGTACAGTATGTGTAATATCTGTGTACAGTTGTACAGTATGTGTAATATATGTGTACAGTTGTACAGTATGTGTAATATCTGTGTACAGTTGTACAGTATGTGTAATATCTGTGTACAGTTGTACAGTATGTGTAATATCTGTGTACAGTTGTACAGTATGTGTAATATCTGTGTACAGTTGTACAGTATGTGTAATATCTGTGTACAGTTGTACAGTATGTGTAATATCTGTGTACAGTTGTACAGTATGTGTAATATCTGTGTACAGTTGTACAGTATGTGTAATATCTGTGTACAGTTGTACAGTATGTGTAATATCTGTGTACAGTTGTACAGTATGTGTAATATCTGTGTACAGTTGTACTTTATGTATTAGCTTTGTTCCCGTGGCTTTGTTAATACCCAACGAACATGCTAAAAATACTTTTAAAATAACGCTGGCAACTGTTTACTATGTCAGGATGTCCACTCCTGCCACTGGAGCATCTCTTGAGTTCTTAAGTTATGTGTACATTTAATGTTGTGTAATAATTCTTATGTATTCAGTATATTCTGGCTGTTACAGTAAAATAAGGCTTCGTTTTACGTGAAAACAGCTTGATAGTACTTACATAACCAGGCAAACAATTAGACAAAAGTGTCTGGGCTAAGTATAGCTGATCATTTAAAATCTTTTTTTAGCATCCGCGTCTTTAAACATTTGTTCCAAGTCTGTCTTACCGAATAATTACATCCACTTTTTTCCAACTCTTTAAGTTTATCTCTCTCTCTCTCTGTCTCTCTCTTTGATGTCTCCTTTTTAGCGGCCCCCGAAAGGGGAAAAGACGCTATTTGTTTTGTCTGGCCTGTCTGTCTGTCTGTCTGTCCGTCCGTCCGTTCCGTTTAGATCTCAGAAACCAGAAGAGAAAAGGAAAATTGGATATCATGATATTTTAGATCATTCAAAGTTCTGATGCAACGGCTACTTTTTTCTTTTCTGAAACCAAAAAATCTAATTTTTAAAATCAATTATGCAAGCAGTTTTGTCCAAAAAATACACCACTTTTACAACTATTCACTATTAATAGTAACAAACAGTGTAGGCTTTTTAGTAAGGGAGGTGATTTTGTAACATTTTTCTAACACATTTATGCAAATGGTTTTAGATTTTTGGTCAAAAAATATTTTTTTTACAATTGAATTGCTAAGTTATGTCATACTAAATATAACCTTTACAAACAAATGTTAACTTTTTTTGTAATGAGAAAAAATCTATTTACTATGCAAATAAGTTGGACATAATTTAAAACAACAATTAATAAGTAGTTTTTCATATCATAGCGTGAACTGCAATGTGATATACACGAATAGTGCACGAAACTAAAGGAATTTTTTTTTAAGGAAATGATATACAATTCAGGCTTTTAAATAAGAGACTGACCCTTTACAAAACAATTAGATCAATTAGATACTCATTATAAGACATCAGTAAGGCCAGGTTCACATCTAGCTTCACATTCACTTTCACATATCCCTTGGTCTGCTGGACCTTTGGGGCACCACACAGGATCTGTCAACCTTATTTCTCCATTCTTCTCTGTCATTTGCCTTGATATAATTTCATTTTGATATTCTTTCTGAAAATATTGATACCTACCGTTTTACCTGCCTGGGTGGACCACTTCTGATAGAATTTAATACCGATATTCTTCTGAAAATATTGAAACCCCTGCTTCGGGGGCCGATTTTTGAGTTTGTGTTTCCACACAAACTGTCTTTGTAGCCTTCTTTAAAAAGCTTTTTCGCTATGACTTTTTTTTAGGTAGATCTCATTGAAACCATGTGTTTTTAAGTGTCTAGATAGTATGACTATGATTGTTAATATGAATCTAGGCAGTCAGCGGCAGTTATTTGCTTTTTTTGTGCGTGTGTGTTCGTAAGAAATACAAATGAAGACATAAAATTTGGCTTAGAAATGAAAGAGTTTCATTCAAACATGTTATTTGATTTATGTCGGTCAGAGAGAAGACACCGCCCAGATCATTGTATTACTAGAGCTGCTTTAGAAGTCTTCCATTATACGCTACATGACTTGGTGACTTGATTGGTTCCATCAAGGTAAAGATGTTGAAACTGAAAAAGGTTGCTAGGGTTTGTTTTAAAAGAAGAAAACTGTTAAAACACATATAGTGACTATTTTGTCATGTGATTATCTCTTCTGAGTGTCACAGAGTTTCAAAATAAGATGGCAGTAAATCTACCTGCTGCATTAGCGGAAGTGCATGAGGTTAGAAGATATGGATTAGATCTTTCTATCTATCTATCTATCTATCTATCTATCTATCTATCTATCTATCTATCCATCAATCCATCCATCTCTATCTATCTATGTATCTCTATCTATCTATCTATCTATCTATCTATCCATCCATCCATCCATCCATCCATCCTTCTAGCCTGTAACCGAGAAGGATCAATTGAATAAGTGAAACTAGTGCCTCCATTCTAGTGGTTGGACCTGCTCTCAGGTCACGTTGGCGCTGGTTGATGGTCGGACGTGGTCATTTACAACGTCATCGAGGTTCAAACTCACTGGCTAAGATCTAGTAGCAATATTGTTTCTTCTCGTGACTTCTTCTATTGCGGCCTTGTCTTTTTGTTTTCAAATGAGTTCATTGGTAGAGCGTTGAACGATGGCCAGTAGAGTTTCTGAAATGGTCATGTTGACATTCTCTTGTGAACTGGCTAATAGTCGTCTGCTGATGTTCTTTTGGTGATTTCATTGTCTGGTAGTTTTATTCGACTCTAACTAAAGTCTTCTTTATTGAAACGTGTAACACATTTTATCTGTGTGTCTGCACTATATTTATTTTTTTATTTAATCCTAAGTCAGTGATGCCCAACATTTTGCTGTCCGACTTGTCATGGAACGCATCTCAACAAACAAAATAGTCTTAAAAACACAGAAAGCTTATACGAAGACGAAGTGTAATTGTATCAATTAGTTTGGATTAGTCATGCCATTAAAATTGTAATAGATCTAGACCAACAACTATAAATCTGTGTGATATAACAATTTTTACCTATTTTTTTTAACGCTATTACATGCATTAAGCTTTCTCACTACGCTATGATACTATCAGTTGGAGCAGTTGGAACAATGGGGTGTGGTGAAGAAAGGAATATCTGGGTGGGGAGGGGAACGATCTGAATTCGAACTTATGGCTTAAACCGACATACTGACTACTCTACAAGTAAAGTGACTATGAATGTACAAGATTGTATAGTTATCTATTGTTTGTTACAAACTTACTTTAAATCGGGGACCTATAAAGAGGACTAATTCAGCTTTCACCACCACTTCAATCAAATACTAGTTCTTTCCCTTGTTCGAGGTACCAAACAAAATATATAATTACCAATCCTATACTCTTAAGCGAGCAATTCTTGTATGTATGTAGGTATGTATGTATGTATATATATTAATATATAAATTTTATTTCGAAAACGGCTCTAACGATTTTCTTTAAACTTTCAAGGCATGTGCATATCATTGGCCACATCGGGAAATCTAGAGGTCGACGGTTATATTATATCGGTTTGAGAATGTCTCATTATCGAAAAATTAATTTTGGCTAGAATGTTTTATAAATGAAAATTTTCCATGACGTAAACGGGAAAAACGCTGCTTACGTCACAAGGCTTACCGCAGTACACTGAAATATTTATTTGCAAACAAGAACGAGTTTTAAAGAATCAATAGACCTAATTAAACATTTGCGCACCATCTTACTGTAGATTGATTTAATAGTATAGAACTATGAAAGAAAAGTAATGAAATTAAATGTGCCTATGTATGATTAGTTATTGTGTTTTAAGTGCTTAATAAATTGTTTACTCTTTAATTGCGTAGAGCGGTGTAGATACCTTTTACATTGTTGTTTATTTTGCTGGTGACCTCCAGCTGTCTCGTTCTGAGGCCGCGTGCAACCAGATGCTTTCTTCTATGTCAGCTAAGGTAAGTTGGCGCCTAAGCTGGTCTTTTAAGCGTTTCGTTGTTACGTCGACCACTTTTTTAGCTCACCAAAAAAAAGACTGCCTTTGGCATCCTTTTGTCTGAGATTTGTCTCCCATACAGGATACTGCTCTGTCCAGCGTAACTGTCGGACTTAAAGAATTCCCCCTATACAAAGGCCCCGGATACACATTTGAGACCAAAAAGAAAATCTGCTGCCGAGGACAGACGCAGACACTAAAAGAAAATATCAATCGAGCACCGCGGACAATGGTTATGCTTGCCCTGGATGAGGCAAAATATGTAGGTTACAGCTGGGGCTGCGTAGCCACGGGAAATACTGCAATCCTCATTAATTTTCGGACTCGAAGACAAGCCTTATTATTATTATTATTATTTTGCTGGTGAATTATTACCATGTGTTCATGCTAAGGTGTCTACTGTCCCGTACTAAAACAAAGGAAATGGTAATAACACAGCTTCTCTACGCCTTACTTGCTCACACTAAACATGATATCCATATAGCGGTCAACGAGTTTGCGTACGCTGCAGCCTCTTTTGATTTAACTATAAACTTCGGTAAAAAGCTTGGAGTTAGGGCGTGGTGACGGAAAGCCCAGGAGAGATCTGAATGGAGGGATCTGTAAAAGCAGGCCATATCCCTCCACGGGCTGTAACACCACTGGGATGGATGGATGGCAAAAGCTGGTATGAACTTCTTAGAATCTGACACTCAGGCTGGGCAGGGCACGTATCCCGTATTGGGGAAGAACATATTGTTCGGCGTAACAGAGGTGCCCCACGGAAACGTTTATTTAGAAAACTAATGCAATGATTTAAGTCTATTTAGAAAGTGCCTGTTTTACCCTATAACGTAGAGATTTGCGTCACTTGATGTCTCGTACTAAAGCCATAATGAATGTACTATTTCCATAGTTAAATGTCTGAAAGTAACCATCTAAGAAATTACACTGCAAAGACTTTCTTCCAAGCCAATAATAGTAGGCCTACAATAGTTTTACTCAAAAAAATGGATTGTGGTTTGTCTAGACTGTAGGAGGACTTAAGAGACATTATATTTAATCGCCATGTACAATTACATTTAGAACTAACAAAACACTAATGCAACTCTTTAGATTGGTAGTCTTTATCTGATCGTTCATTTTCCTAATTACAAAAATATTCCCAAAATGACTTCGGGCATATAACCTTTCTTAGGAAATTATTTAACAGGGCGAGGCTCGGTCACCTGATATTAGTTAATAAACTAATTGCTTATTATTTTTTTATTGTTTCTGGTGCTGTCAGGTAAAAGGAATTATTGTGTAAAATTTCAGCTTGATCCCCGATTGGATGTCCCAGAAATAACGTTTACAATCTATTTTACCAGACAGACAGAGTGAGTTGATATAAGCTTTGTAAAACGATAAACGTCAAACACATAGAACTGAACTTCTGCTGCTACATCATAGTGTAGTGTGGGCAATGGTTTGGATGCTACCTTATTTAACACCGTGTAGGTACTAAACTCTGATTTTGTCAGACTTCAGACAGTGTCCTTTTATTTACCAGCTATCAGTACTGAATCCCTTTCATTTGAGACATTGGAGGCAAACTGTGTGTGTATGTGAATATGTAGGTCACAGTTGGTTCTTTATAGCTATATACAAATATTTTTTTCTGAAGTATTTTCTATAGTCAACTCTGAAGTATTTTCCTAAAAATTTGGTCTAGTATCTCTTGAAATATTTTGTAGTATTTTCTTTACTATTTTCCGAAATTTGCTCTGTAGTATTTTTTAATGCATTTCATTTAAAATTGTCTGTAATATAATTTTTTTTTAAATATTAGCTGAAATAAACCTTACAATAAGCTCAGAGTTTTTTCCACTTTGTTACCTTTACCTTGGGTAAATACTACTCTTTATTCGATTTCCACCTTGCCTTTCAAAATTGTTTCTTGAGAGCGCTGTATATAGAATGGCGTGAATCATTCATTTCCTTGCCATATCACTGGAAGTGCTGCTATTGACCTCAGACTGACTTAATGGCAAGTTTAAACGTCGCTACCAATGTGGACTGCTCAATTAGGTAGCAGGAGGAAACATTGCCAGTCGATAGTATTGACTTGAGCCAACAAAATAATAAGTGCTAGCCAATATTGTCTGGTGGGGAGATAAAGATGTATGTCTATTGTACATAACTAGGAGAACTTAGTCTTTTCTCTATGTACAGCTATTGTATGGAATTTAGAGTTGGAGGTACACAGAAAGTTTTAACATCACAAAATTAATAAAATAAACTAATAATTTGTTAACTAGTAAAAGTAAAAAAGTTCCCCTTTCAGACCTTGTGGTCTATAGGGCAGATGATGTAAAGGTCATCTGTTTCTGTGGCCTAGGGTTGACCAGGGTGTCATGTGGCCAGCACAACAATCAACCGCCTTTACTTATTCCCAGGTACCCATTAGATCTGGGTGGACTCAGAGGATTCGAACCCGGGACCTCCGGTTCAGAAGCAAGCACCTTGCCTCTCAGCCACCGCACCTCCTTGTTAACTAGTACTAGTTATTAATTCTTTAATATCAAAAATTGTATCGGGCCAAGTGGCCAAGTGGTAGAGCGCTTAACTTTCAAACAGAGGAGCATTAAGTTCGAATTCCAAGATTTTCTGGGATGCGTCTGAGTCCACTCCACTCCGATATGCAGGTGAGCTTCCATTGATGTCATGGTCAGAGAGAAGTACCTACCTAAAGTGTGTAAGATGAAGTACAATCATTGAGTGTATGTGTGTGTATGTGTGTTCTAAAGTTGAGATACAAAAGGTAATAGAAAAGAGAAAGATAAAAGATGTCAACATTTAGAAACAAACAAAAAACTCAATCGAGATCGCCTTTAATTGAGAAATCAGTTTCACAGACTAAATAATAACAATTAGTTTGTGCTAAAAGTGAAAAAAAGTAATAAAATTTGATTCTATAGTGCTTAAAGAAAAAAAAATGTAATGTGGTTTATTAAAATACATCAGTTATCAATACCTTCGTATTTTGTACACCGGATACACAAAACAAACGTGCAATTCATGGTGCTGCTTTAGATGAAAATCAATAATGTTGGTATTAGATGCTAGATACAACTAGATATTTTAGATACAATTAGATACAACTATATACAATTAGATACAACTAGATGCAACTAGATACTTGATAAAACTAGATACAACTAGATACAATTAGATACAATTAGATACAACTAGATACAACTAGATACTAGATACAACTAGATACAACTAGATACTTGATAAAACTAGATACAACTAGATACAACTAGATACAACTAGATATTAGATACAACTAGATATTAGATACAACTAGATACAACATTGTCGGGAGCGGAAGTAGATTTTGTCCCTACGTTTGTAAATAAAGTTCACAACACTACTTAAAGTTTCTGGTTTCATGACCTTATGTAAAAGAACATCTTTGAAAATTTACTTGCCTCTGTTCAGTGAAACTAAGCCTCTACGTGATATCATGTGGTGTAATCTTGTCTCACGTTCAGCTTCGCTAATAACATTATTCTGTGGACAGTGCAACGTAGGCTAGTGAAAGAAAAACTAACGGTCGACGTAATAGGCGTATTTTTGTAAAGCTTATATCAACTCACTTTGTCTCTCTGTCTGTCTGTCTGACTAAAAGTTTGTACACGTTATTTCCCCCGACACCCTATCACCCGATCAAGCTGAAATTGTGCACAATTATTTCTTTTACCTGACAACACAAGAATCCATAAAAAAAATTAACTTATTAGCTAATTACCTTTTGGTAATAAATTATTCTATTTATCATCTCAAACAAAGGAAAGAAATTGTACTTGACTAAAGTGGTGGTATAAACTGAACTAGTCACCTTTATAGATTGCTTTCTTAGCTTTAGTAAACACAAACAAAATAGAAACAAGATTACTATACAATCTTCCTACCATTTTCCAACTGGTCCAGGCAAGTGATAGGATCATAGCGTATTGAGAGCGCTAAAAGCATGAAATTGCGCTAAACAAAATTAATCGGTAAAAAAAAATTATAATCTAACAGATTTATTATTATTAGTCTAGATCTATTACAAATTTCAATACATGACTGATCCAAATTAATTGATACACTTAATATAAGCATTCTGGTTTTTTTTTTTTAATTATTTTTTTGTATTGTGCTTGTTTAAGTAATGAGCGAGAGGCGCATTCTAAATTTCCCTTCGAAATCATTGGCTGAAAGGACAACTATAAAGAAATAACAAGAATGTTTTCAATCTGTAGACAGACGAGTGTATGATTGGCAGTACAATCTCTAAATCTACTTTTTCTTTTTCACTGTGTAAAATGTAAAATCAAGTTTGAGTTGATCTATGTAATACGGATCTTGATTTTTACTTTTATTTCAAGTTTGCCAAGTAGCGTGAATTGCATGGAAGACACCTATGAAGTAGCTTATTTGTTAAGCGAAGGGGTATCACTGTTCTTGTTGCCGTCAGTTGTCTTTCCCTACCAGTAACATGGATTAGTTTATAACAGGTTATAAACGTCAGTTATACTCTACTATTTATAAACCATTATATTCAGAGAGCTTTGTTTATATTCCTTACATAACATTACACTGGTGCGCTCGTGATATGCACGGGTTTTAATAGAACTGGTTGGTCAATATATTCAGAAAGTTTAAGAAGTGAAATCTGATGACCCGAAAGCCTATTGTCTGCCGGAGATTCTTTTATTTTTTAAAACTTCTATCAACTCACTATGTCTGTCTGTCTGTCCGTCTGTATGTCTTTCTGTCTGTCCATCTGTCTGGTATAATTTGTGTATAGGTTATCCTCTCACTTTCCACTCTCGGATCAAGTTGAAATTTTGTGCAATTATTTGTTTTTCTCCCTTACAAAATGAATCAATCAAAAAATAAACAAATTAATCAACCAATTAGTGTTAATTAATTATTTAGTTTGATATTTACTCAGGGAAATAAGTCTTACAGTATTAATAAATATGGCTATAAAAGTTCTTCCCCTTATATATAAACATTTTAAAGAAAGTATTTGTATATTTTTTTTATTTAATTGCTTTTATATAGCACAACCTCCATGTTTATACTATGCTCAGTGGGTATGGATTAAATCTCTTTTGTGGACCAGTGGGGCAAGGGTTGACTTATCTGGGTGATGCTTTTAGGCGCTCAGTAAACACAACTTTGCTATATTTATGAATTATAAAGTAGCCTCGTTGATAGGTACCTAAGCGGTTTAAGCCTATTCGCCAAACATCCCACATCTAGGTGAAGAATATTTTTTCATTACAAGTAGAAATTTAAAAAAAAACTCAATTTACACACGATAAAATTTATGTTCAATGATAAATACACAAAAGTAGACTTAACAAGAAGCTTGATACTTATTGACTGATCCCTTTTTTGTCTTCCCCTCTTGAATTAGCCAAATAATAAACAAGAAAGAGCCAGAATATTTTGAGAAAAGATCACTGCTTTTTAAAAAGTCTCTTGGCTATTTTTAGTTCTATAGGATAATTACTGTTGTTTCTTGAAATGTAAACGTGTTGCTTATTGTGTATACATTAAAACAAGTTAGACAATTACTATTACATGACAACTTCTTAATACATATAAACAAAAAATTACGCTATACCAGAAAGATATATTTGGAGATTTTCAATTAATTAACCTGTTCTTTACATTCTAGTAACGTAAAGCTGGGTGACCTAAGCCAATGGCACTGATTAGTTTCTATATATAGACTAATATTTATAGCACAATGTAAGTATGTATGTATGTATGTTACTTATAGAAATCAAAACCGCTCTATCAATCTTGATAACATTTAGCACGAATGCTCCTTAGATCACGGCGGAGAACGTAGTGTATGTTAAATAGCTCTCCCGCAACAAGAAGGCCCTAAAAATAAAATACAATAAATACAAATACATACATTTATCTTTATGTCAGAACGAAACTTTCTAACCTAGCGTTTAAACCTATTTTCACATTTTTTTAAAACTATGAATATGACGGCTAAAAGGGTAAACCCTATTTTCATAACCTACTTTCATTTTTGTGTAACTTTTAGAGTGTTATGGAAACATGTTTGATACAGATCTAAATCCAATGCACTAGATCAGTGGGTCATGTCCGGCTAGTATTGTTATAAAAGTACAAGTATTTTTATTAATATTTTTGGATACGTTAATATATTAGCCTAGATGCATACAGACAAAAAATATTGTTTAAAAAATGAATCTAAAATATAATAAAAAATGGCTAACCTTACAAGACCGTTCTGAATAAGTCTAAAATCTTAGAGTCCCCAGGAGACGCCACAGGCAGCAATCAACCGGCGCCCAGCTTATTGCTTAAATCGATTTCCATCCCTGATCGTTTCAAAATAAGGTGTGGATGCGTCTTATGAATGCAGTGTTGGACACCACCTATCATTAGCTATCGACTTTGTTTCCGGGTATCAATTGAGCTTATAACAACATTCTGGTCAGGTGGTTCTCAAACACCAGCAGCTTAAGTGCCTAGTCTACAGAGCTTGATTGACTCTCCGTGAACTAGAAGATGACCTCTATTTTAAATTGAAATGAACATGTTTATATCTTGTGCAGAGTTGAAATGAATCTAGTTCACTACAGCTGCAGCCATGGTTGAAACACGACAGTGTTTTCAAACTTTAGATTAATTTAAAGTATTTTGTTTGCAATAATCTGACAAAAATATTCTTAATTTGCCGACACGTAAATATTCGGATATATTTTTTAAAACTCATTGCAAGCAGCCTTTCGTTGTGGAGACCCGAGTAAGCAGCCTTTCGTTGTGGAGACCCGAGGAAGCAGCCTTTCGTTGTGGAGACCCGAGGAAGCAGCCCCTCTTTCCCCTAAATCTGTCTTAGATGAAAAACACTTCAGTGCAGAATACGATAGAGAACTCTTTAATACAGCATATAATGTAGAACTCTTCTCTACAGCATATAAAGTAGAAATCTTTAATGAAAGTAGAAATCTTTAATACAGCATATAATGTAGAACTCTTCTCTACAGCATATAATGTAGAACTCTTTAATACAGCATATAATGTAGAACTCTTCTCTACAGCATATAATGTAGAAATCTTTATTACAGCATATCATGTACAACTCATCCCTTGTTGTGTAATGGACACCTCTTGAGAAAGTATTTCGTCTCGTGTTTCCCCTATCATTCTAGAGTCTAGACACGACTCGGATGATTTTTTGTTTCATAACAAATAAAAAAAAAATTATTCTGATTTCATTAGTCTTTGTCTTAATCAGTAAAATCTTTAGTAGCAATCTCATTCTCATCTCTATCCAGTGTCTGTCCTCTGATTTCCTTTATTTCACGTCATCTTGTTTTTTTTTTATCTTTCTTATTTTCTCTCTTCTTCTTCTTTCTTTTCCTTCGAGTCAATGACGTCATTTTAGGTGCGACTTTTACTGCACTGTTACAACCTTCTGATTGTGACAGATACGTAACATAAAGCTGCTGTTACATTAAGTTTATTTTTAGATTTTACTAGATATATATTACCCGCGGCCCGCGGGTCTTAATTTGCGTATCAATGTCGATATAGTCACTGAGAGTGTTTTGTAACCAATTAAGCGAAATAATAATTTTATAAGTAAAGCGAATGTAAATGTAAAAATAGTATAAATGGAGCTATCAAAATAGCTAATCGACCTGAATCCATTTTTTTTCAAATAAAAACAATTGCTTGTAGGCCTATATATATTTAATAAAAATGTGAAATGATTAGGCTCTATTCTGTTTGTTCATGTGTTAAAGTATAAAGTAGATCTATCATCTTTGAACTAGATCTTGAGTTAGAGATCGATCTAGATCTAGACTAATCTAGAGTTAAATATTGGCTTGGATAGAGAGTTCGTTCTGCGCGTGTATGGAGGCTCCGCTATGCGCATGCGTGACCATTTTAGTTAGATGTATGCGATTCACGAATGGGCTATTAAAATGTAGGCCTATATCAACACAACAAATTTGAGTGTGAATTTGATTAAAATATGAAATGAATGGACTATAATTAGTATGTTCATGTTAAAGTATAAAACTATCTTTGCGAAGAGAAGTTCTATCATTATAGAGTTGAAATAAAGTTTTAAACCCAGAAATAGAGAGATGTGTAACATTTCGGGTACATTGTATAAATAAATAAATAAATAAAGGAATTCAAAATTCGCAGATATAAGGAAAGAATTTATGTAAAACTGCTTTTGAAACACAAATTTGAAAGTTAATTTGATTAAACAATGAAATCAATATACGATATTTTGTATTTTCTTGTGTTATAGTAAAAGACTATATGTGCAAAGTGTAGTTTTAAAAATTAGATCTAGATCCTTTCGATTTATGCATGGTAAACATGGCCTAGATCAATGAACTTATTATACTTTCATAGAGTTTTTCAACTTTTTGAGGGTCTTAAGTTTGTTTTAGGGCTACAGTACATACACTACGGTCTAAGTAAATACCCAAGGAACATTTATGCCAAGTTTTATCAAGATTGGTCAAACGGTTTTGATTTCTATTCGTAACATACATACATTCATATGCCTTACTTTCTACTTTAAAGTATAGATTTCTGCAGCACAAGGTCATGGTTGTATGTTGTTGACAAGTAATGACAAGTTTATTTAAAACGATGACAGTGTTTCTATAAGCTCTAAAAAATATTTTGGACGTTACTAAAAAAAAGGGGTGGGGGGTGGGGAGAGGTAGTATTTAAAAGGACAGATATATTTAGTTGAAGGAGAGCTAGACTAACATTTATGAATTTAAATTGAATTATATTGTATCTTTATATAGTCTGTATCTTATGAAAGTGATTCCTAGTTCCAGAATTAAAGCTTTATAATTAAATTAAAGAAGATTTCAGTATATAATTTATACTTTAAAGTAGTATCTCCGGCATCACGATATTATTTGAGAATCCTTTTTTTTTCTACACGGCAAACCACAACTACCGTCCGAATCGCATTGTCTGATCAACACGATCTCATCGTAACCTAAAGACATTATTGTCATCTGGCTCAAATATATCGTCACAGTGATATCCAATGGCAAGTTAAAATAACCAGTGAGGAAGTTTTACGAAGAGCATTGTGCAGACGTCCGCTATTGTGCAGACGTCCGCTGTGTTATCAGCAGCGGATGCCTTGGCTGGTTTGGCCACGTTCATAGAATGCCAGAAGCTCGATTTCCACAAAACATTCAATATGTTGATCTAACAGAAGGCAGGAGAGCCGCTGGTCTTCCAATTTTACGGTATACGGATGTATGCCTACACGACATGAAGCTCTTCAAAAATGACACTAGTAGCTGGGAAAAAGTGTCACTGGATAGATACACATGGAGAGCAAGCATAAAGGAAGGGTCGCGGATTGCAGATGTCATACACAACAGTAATTTAGAGAAGAGTGAAAATGCAACGGCGCCTGGTGATTACAG
Source organism: Biomphalaria sudanica (assembly GCA_036873155.1). NCBI lineage: Eukaryota > Metazoa > Mollusca > Gastropoda > Planorbidae > Biomphalaria > Biomphalaria sudanica. Next base: position 1,837,298 of record JAZGLO010006558.1, on the reverse strand, counting down.
ATGCCCAAACTATGATCGCAGCAGTGTATCAAGGATTGGCATCTTTAGTCACACAAGAAGTTGCAAGGAGAAAATATTTTCTCTCCAGACGTAAAATGCCACAGGAGTTCTAAATAAGACCATATCATCTATTATCCCATTACACGAATGGCCGATGATGACTGATTATTTTTAAACAGTTGTTGTTCTAGTTCACTAACTCTACCCCGGGCTTTCCTAGAGTAGCATTACAATGGACCACTACATTGACATGAAGTAAAATGTATTACATTTCATTGGATTCTGTCTGGTTCATCTATTGACACAATTAGAGTGTCCACAAACAAGAGTCAAAGGGAAGGGAAACGGGATATGTTTTCCTAACAAAAGTTCGTGAATGGTACGTGCGGCTACTTCGTATTGAATCTGCTAGCCAGTATTGATAAAACCGCGAGCTAAGTCTTTATTGTTGTTTTACTGTCGGTGCCTTCAAATATAGATGAATTCTATACTTAGCTAATGACGCATGGTGACTCAAAGATTCGCTGGTGTCAGTGCGGAAATAAAACCAATTTGTTTGAGAAGTATTAGAAATGTGGGATATGTGAATAAGTGGCTAAAACCGCTTGGATAATAAGAGGGATTGAGTTTAAATTCGATGTAAACTGGGAAAAAAATTAATTTCAAATATGACTCCGCCAGAGCTGTGTTTACTGAGCTCCTTAGGGGAGAAATAAAAATAATATAGTAATAAAATTGCATTGACTAATACTAGTTTGACACATTAGTTGTTGTGTTTTTTATTTTGTAAACGAATATAGAATTTAGATCTCTATAGTATAGACAGATACAAAGACAATCTAGATCTCTAGAATATAAACAGATACAAAGAGAATCTAGATCTCTAGAATATAAACAGATACAAAGACAATCTAGATCTCTAGAATATAAACAGATACAAAGACAATCTAGATCTCTAGAATATAAACAGATACAAAGACAATCTAGATCTCTAGAATATAAACAGAAAGAAAGACAATCTATATCTCTAGAATATAAACAGATACAAAGAGAATCTAGATCTCTAGAATATAAACAGATACAAAGAGAATCTAGATTTCTAGAATATAAAGATACAAAGACAATCTAGATCTCTAGAATATAAACAGATACAAAGACAATCTAGATCTCTAGAATATAAACAGATACAAAGACAATCTAGATCTCTAGAATATAAACAGATACAAAGACAATCTAGATCTTTAGAATATAAACATATACAAAGACAATCTAGATCTCTAGAATATAAACAGATACAAAGAGAATCTAGATCTCTAGAATATAAACAGATACAAAGAGAATCTAGATCTCTAGAATATAAACAGATACAAAGACAATCTAGATCTCTAGAATATAAACAGATACAAAGACAATCTAGATCTCTAGAATACAAACAGATACAAAGACAATCTAGATCTCTAGAATATAAAAAGATACAAAGAGAATCTAGATCTCTAGAATATAAACAGATACAAAGACAATCTAGATCTCTAGAATATAAACAGATACAAAGACAATCTAGATCTCTAGAATATAAACAGATACAAAGACAATCTAGATCTCTAGAATATAAACAGATACAAAGACAATCTAGATCTCTAGAATATAAACAGATACAAAGACAATCTAGATCTCTAGAATATAAACAGATACAAAGACAATCTAGATCTTTAGAATATAAACAGATACAAAGACAATCTAGATCTCTAGAATATAAACAGATACAAAGACAATCTAGATCTCTAGAATATAAACAGATACAAAGAGAATCTAGATCTCTAGAATATAAACAGATACAAAGACAATCTAGATCTCTAGAATATAAACAGATACAAAGACAATCTAGATCTCTAGAATATAAACAGATACAAAGACAATCTAGATCTCTAGAATATAAACAGATACAAAGACAATCTAGATCTCTAGAATATAAACAGATACAAAGACAATCTAGATCTCTAGAATATAAACATCCCTCAACATCCCTAATAATAGGCAGCATTTACAGACCACCAAATTCTAGTTTAGAATACATGCAGGAACTATGTAATCAGATTACTACACTTAAAGAGACAAATAAAAATGCAGTTTTTTGGATTAGGGGTGATTTCAACCTACCTGATACAAATTGGAAAACACTAACCATAGATATTAGGATTTATTAAAAGAAATTTCTATAAATCAAATAAGAACATAAAACTAAAATGTTATTTTAGGCCAATAATAGAATATGCATCCTCCATTTGGGACCCCTCAACTCAAGAAAACATTAAGAAACTGGAACAGACACAAAAATAGTGCAGTGAGATTCATAACAAATGAATATTCACATTTGACTAGAATAACACCTATAGTAAAATCACTAAATTTAGAAAGCCTTCAGGACAGAAGACTCAAAAGTAAAGTAGCAATTATACATAAAACACTGAACCATAATCTTCAAATACAAAAACAAAATTTAATAAAATACTCTGAAAGACACAAAGATAAAGGCACTTTCTCATCCCATATGCTAGGATAAATTTGTACAAATACTCCTTCTTCCCTAGTGCTATTAGAGCATGGAATGGGTTGCCTGAGCTAGCCAGGAAAACCAGTGACTTGGCAGAATTTAAGTCATTGGTTAATATGCATGACTAAATGCATGACGCGTAGGACGTAATCATCTTCTTTTTTGAAGTAACGTCTGTATTATATAAGATAAGATAAGAAGATAAACAGATACAAAGACAATCTAGATCTCTAGAATATAAACAGATACAAAGACAATCTAGATCTCTAGAATATAAACAGATACAAAGACAATCTAGATCTCTAGAATATAAACACATACAAATACAATCTAGATCTCTAGAATATAAACAGATACAAAGACAATCTAGATCTCTAGAATATAAACAGATACAAAGAGAATCTAGATCTCTAGAATATAAACAGATACAGAGAGAATCTAGATTTCTAGAATATAAACAGATACAAAGACAATCTAGATCTCTAGAATATAAACAGATACAAAGAGAATCTGGAGCTCTAAAATAAAGACAGATACACAGAGAAGCATTGGAAAGAGCTCGTTTCATTTGACCTTTGAGATCTGTACTATTTAATATTCATAAATATGTCTATGTGGTCACTACGATATGACATTAATAATATGAAATACATTTTTCTTAGTATTGCTGGAGATATCCACCAAACATTTTCAGTTAATTTAGAAGTACTCAAAGGATTTAAAAAAGCAGCCTCTTTAAGGCTAAAAAAATCACTTTATTTGTCTTAGGTCGGCCAAACAAATCGATAGTAAACATTGCCCTCCTTTAATTAACGATTCTCTGACCAGACCAGTCACAAAATAATGAAGTAGACACTTTGAAATGTCAACAGAAAGAAGAAATCATTAGACCACTAGACCAGTGTCCCTCGACTCCAGGTAGACTTACTAGACCAGTGTCTCTCTATTCCAGGTAGTCGTACCGGGGAATAGACAAAGACGCATTATTTAAGTTTATTTGAAGACCGGGTATGGTGTGAACGCTATCCCAAATAATTTAAATGTAGTTAAATGTGTATCTATCTTTTGATAAAAAAAGAATTATCTGGTCACTGTTGTTGACGCTCATTTACTTGTAGCACCAAACTGCTGGTAGACAACTAGATCGCTGTAGGCGTATTATATTTAAAATTTATAAAACTTGAAATAAATTGAATGAATTCTTTTATGAAAAAAACAACTAAATATAACTTTTTTACAATTTAGGCAACAGGGGCGGACTGGGTATCAAAATCAGCCCGGGCATTAACAAATAAACCGACCCACAAATGGCATGTCATATATTTTCGGTGTGGGGGGATTTTTACCCCACTCCGCAATTTATATATATACATTAGTGTGTGTGTGCATATGTAATTAATCTTCATTACATTCTGATCTTTCATTCTTTCAAACGTTTTTTCTACCCTAGAATACTCTCTTTCTATAATTAGTGGAAAGACAGTACACACCGCCAAAGGGCAGCTAGGGAGTCCGGAGGAGCGCTATGAGCTCCTCCCACTAGGGTCCGGGGCGAAGACCCGGAACCAAGCATTATTTCCGTTATTTTAAGCTTTAAAAATGCATATTCTCAGGTATCTACAGTGCTATTAGCCTGCTACTCTTCCGCTAAAAAAAAATCAAAAACCAACTCTGCTCTTCAATGGAGTCCAGCGGCTGGTAGAAAATGGTAACTATAGTTTTGCTTTTGCTTTTGTATTGGAGGGGGAAGGGAAACCACAAAACTCCATTTGGCTAGGCTCATGAAAAGTGGTGACTGTAGTTTGCTTAAGTTGGCTGCACTGGGGGCAGTAAGTAAAGTTTCAGACAATGAGGTCTGATGCAAGTGATGGTTTGAAGACCCTCCCCTCCCGGCTACGCCCATGTGTTATATTATAGGTGTAAGCCTAATTCTGTAAATATATATAAAGTTTGATAACGCATCGAAAACTGGATGTATGCATTCGTAGGTTTACATAATGTATTCTATTTATACATGAATGTTGTCTGAAAACTATAAAGAATACAATAGAAGCCTAATGAGTTTGAAGCTTTTGGGTATTACTTATAGATTACAGACCTTTCCTTAAAAAAAATAAGATTGTTACGTCTTACGCATTTCATGTGTCAATCTAGTCATGCATGTTGGTCTGTGACTTAAAATATGCTAAATCATTAGTTTTCCTGGCTGACTAAGGCAACCCATTCCATTAAAAAATAAGAGAAAGCAGAACGGTTAGAGAGGCATTTACTTAATGTGAAAAGCTCTTGTTCCTCCTAGTACATTCTCAAAAACGCGATTTCTATATGAATCTACCATGACCCATTATTTAAAATATAAATCTCCTTTCATTAAATATCGGACGTGACAGCGCTATATAAATTATCGTAAGAATTTTCATCATTAATGACTTCATACTGAGCATAAGTTTGCCTTTAATTATAATAGTATAAAAATTTATTTAGATCTAGATTTAGATCTATGTTTTAATTAAATAATTTTAGATCTATGTTATTAAAAATAAACAAAAAAAACCTTACTTTTTCTTTACAAACCGCAGAAAGTAGAGCTTTATATCCATATTGAGCTGTGAATAAGTTGGATGGTTTGCGATTTCGCGGCTGTGTGTATGTGTTAAAGTTAATTTCTATTAAGTATTGTTAAAGAGCTAATTGTCGCGCCTTTCTTTTTTTTTTTTTTTTGCTGCGTTAGATCAGTGCTGTCTAACTTAACCTCTCTCATCCCTCTTTTTGGTTAAATTTCATTGTAACCATTAAAAGACGGGGAGGGAAGGAGCAAAAAAAAAAATGCTAGTGCCATCAAAGGCCCATGCCGACCAGCAAAATGATTAGGCCAAACACAGCCTCGAAGACATCAAAGCAGTCCCTGCCGCTCGTGCATAGCAGAAAGTACGGACTAACGTTTTGCAAATGATAATACTTACAGCGTATTTTTTAAAAAATATATTCTTGTTGAATTTCAAACAAAATTAATTGTAATAAGAATGTTTAAAAAAAAAACAAGAAAACGTGTTGGGGCCTTTGTGTCTTCCTGCTGTCTTTTTTTTTTTTTAATTTGTCTGCATTCAATTTTTTTTTTTTTTGGTTGTGACCAGACCGGCCCATTTCGTACCAGCCCACCGGGCATTTGCCCGTTTGCCCATATAGCCAGTCCGCCCCTGATAGGCAAATGCAGCTTGTATGAAATGAAGTAAATGTAGTAGGCTTTAGTAATAACATAAAATGGTATCTATATTATAAAGTACAATGTGAGGTGTATGTATGTATGTATGTATGTATGAATGTATGTATGTATGTATGTATGTATGTATGTATGTTACTTATAGACATCAAAACCGCTTGACCAATCTTGATAAAACTAGGCAGGAATGTTCCTTGGGTACTAATTTAGACCGTAGTGTATGCATTGTAGCCCTGAAAGAAACTTAAGACCTTAAAAAAAAATAAAGTTGTCCGACTCTATTACAGCTATAGTATTTTATGGATCTAGGCCATGGTTAACAATGTTGACTTAGAAAAGATCAAAAGGATTTAGACCTAGATCTAATTTTAAGAAATACACTTTGTGCACATAGTTTTTTACTTTTGACACATGAAAATACAAAAGAAGATCCATTGATTTCATTATGTAATAAAATTAACCTTCAATTTTGTGTTTCAAAAGCATTTTTTACATAAATTAGTTCCTGATATCTGTGACTACAGATTTCCTGGTGAACATTCTTTCATTGGACATTACCAATTGGTTACACATTAACACATCTCTCTACTGAGTCTATTCCTAGGTCTAGGTCTAAAACACTTATTGAACTCTAAGATGATAAAACTTCTTTTCGCAAAGATAGTTTTGTGCTTTAACACATAAATATACTAACTATTGTCTATTCATTTGATATTTTAATCAATGTAACGTTCAAATTTGTTTTTCTAAAGCATTTTTAATGCATTCGTTCGCTGTTCGCTAAAGTTGCGTAGCCGTGTTGAGATAGGCCTATATTCATTCATGAAAAAAGGTCACGCACGCGCTACACAGAATGAACTCTATAAAAGCCAATTTTTAACTCTAGATTAGTTTAGATTTAGATCTATGTCTACCTCAAGATCTACTTTATACTTTAACACATGAACATACAAAATTAAGTCTATTCATCTCAAATTTTAATCAAATATATGTAGGCCTACAAGCAAATGTTTTAATTTGAAAAAATGGATTTAAGCCTATTAGCTATTTTTATTTATCTTATCTTCTTCTTATATAATACAGACGTTACTTCAAAAAAGAAGATGATTACGTCCTACGCGTCATGCATTTAGTCATGCATATTAACCAATGACTTAAATTCTGCCAAGTCACTGGTTTTTCTGGCTAGCTCAGGCAACCCATTCCATGCTCTAATAGCACTAGGGAAGAAGGAGTATTTGTACAAATTTGTCCTAGCATATGGGACGAGGAATGTGCCTTTATTTTTGTGTCTTTCAGAGTATTTTATTAAATTTTGTTTTTGTATTTGAAGATTATGGTTCAGTGTTTGATAGTTTATTTGATAGCTTCATTCACACTATTTTTACATTGACACATTCGCTTTACTTATTACATTATTATTTCGATTAATTGTGACTATATCGACAGTAATGCGCAAATAAAGACCCGCGGGTCGCGGGTAACATATGTCTAGTTTTGAATCAAATCTAACTCACTACAAAAACACGTCTTTTCACTCTGGCATTCTGGAGTTGTCTGGTCTACCCAAGACAGCTTACGACAATCTTGCATCATTACCACTACATAGCCATCTTCTCTAACTCCTTCTCACCGTCACCATAGAAGCTCCACACACAGACACACACACTCTCTCCATATCATCATAAAAGTATATTCATGGTATACATATGCACATATGTCTGAATGCATGAGATTATTTTCTAAATGTGTGAATTACACTCTTTCATATTGACAAAGGCTCCCTACCTAGACTTAGTCTCTTGAAGCACAGTCCAAGATTCTGGCAGTGTTCAGCAGGGTGTGTCTATGTCTATACAGGGTGAGACGCCCGTTTTCACCAATTGTTCTCAAGATCTCTCATACCTTCAAAATCTGTCACGTTCTATGTTAGTACCCTGCACTCGTAGTTGATGTACTCCACTGTGCCTTATTGGCAGATCTCAGAGCTCAAAGTTTTCCTTTCTCATATTGAACAAAATGCCCTGTACGATAATGTGCCAGAATTGCTAAATCCTTTCTGTTTATACCTCACAACTCGTTTGACCTCTGAAGTAAACCAAATCTCTTTTTACCTTTCAGATACTCGATCTACTCTAATTGTTTAATTCTATATGCTTAGCATATACAGATAAGAACGTTTTTAATGACTATGCGTTAAATGTTTTACACTTGTGTGTGTGGATCGACATTGTTTGGGCCATGGCTCAGTGTGTTTGTGTGAGTTTATATGTTGGCATACATTTGTTTAAAATGTGAATTATTTTTTTATTAATTTGATTATCGTGCTAAGAGTCGAATGAATGATGTCATTTAATTGATCAGACCTGTAGCTAATGTAACGTGCACTTGTGAATGTATCTCATATTCTATGACATCAACTTTAGACAACGGCTTTTCATATTTTACTTACAGTTGTATGTTGTTACAGTTGTATGTTGTGACGTGAAGTATTTTATTCATAATTTGTCATATAACGAGACATAATGAGATGCTTTTTATACTTGTGAACTTGAGGGATACCAAACCAGATTTATTTTCCAGTTATGTCAGTTCTTTTATCTGTACTGTCTATCCTAAAGAGAGAGAGAGAGAGGACGATATCAATATCCGCTGTTAATTGATGTCCTTATGTCTTGCCATGGAAAACGGAATAAGGTAGATCTATTTGCAAGTAATGACTGCCACTTTATGTGCCTGTACAATGGATCATATTACATTTGATTAAACCAGCTCGTGACTCTAATAGTTTTCTGTGCACAAAACGTCTCAGGTTCTACAAGCCTCTATTGTTGTTTGGAAGCAGACACAAAATAGCACTCGTCATTTACATATTGACGGAAATAGCTTGTCTTTGAGGATATGAGACAAGTCCCGCGTAATGATGGAAAATGACTCATAGCTGGAATATATTATACTAGTCGACCAGCGGCGTAACATACGCCGCTATTTTGCAGGTCCGGCCTTAGGCCACTGCAACCTATGCGACCGCAGTTGGCCCCGCACTTTCATAGGACCCGCGATTATTGTAGGTAAATAAATTATTAAATTAAACCATTTAAAACTTATAACACGATTTTCCGCGGCCTCCTGTCGATTTACCAGGAGCTCCTTAATCTCATGAAATTGCAAAATATACGAAAAAGTCCTGGAAATATCCGGAAATTATTAAAATCTTTTTTAAAAATCTCATGAAATATATTAACAAAAATTGTCATTTTCGGGGTGTCATTCAATTTGGAAAACGCCAATCTTACGCGCGTTAAACAAAAAAACGGCATTATGCATTACTCGTAATTGTGTAATCTGGTGAAAGAAGCTACTCACGCCTCTAACTAATGAAGAATTACTTGAAGTCAACAATTCTTGAAGATAGATTTAATAAGGATTTGGTAATTTTTGCTATTGAGCGGGATCTATGTAGGAAACAAAATTATCATGATATACTGTATGACTTCGCTACACACAAGGCTCGTAAAGTAATTCTGTACGTAGTAAAGAATGAATAAAATGCATAGACGAATGAATTTTCTAATATAAACTATTAAGTTTCACTTATAATCGTATCCCTACCCAAACTTAGCCCCTCGAATTCCGTTTCGCATAGGGCCCCACAATGGTTAAGTCCGGCCCTGCTATTTAGTGACTGGTGAATACAGATTAGATTACTTGTTGTCCTCCCACCCCCATCTTTTTTTTCGCAGACCGCTAAAAATACTTGTGGTAGAAATAAAAAAAAGAGTGATCATACTATGACTTCTTAGTCAAAACGTTCCGGCCCTACTTGTTCTCCCCCCTCTTTTTTTTTCGTAATGTAAATCTAGTTCGTCCGACTTGCAGAAATAAAAGACTGATCTTTCCTTTATTTCTTCTTGAGTGTCCAAACTCTTGAGCCATGAAGAGAATGATATATATAGATATCTATAAAGACTCGGTGATTACTCCTTTGGAATTAAGGGCGATGCGTTATTTGAATGATGAATTTATACTACAATTACGCTTGGCTAAATAGAAGCTATAGAGATAAATGGAACAATTTTATTTTTCTTAACCTTAGGTCGCCGTTCTAAATTAAAACAAACAATACATAACTGTACAATATTCTCTAGTCAGAAGCACTTCACTAGCACAGTGGTTAGTGTGTCATCTAGGGGAAGCGTGAGCTACAAGTTCGAATTCAGGTGATGTCTCTTTTTTTTTTTAAAGTGCTTTTAAAAATCAATGACAGTAAAATCACCCAGATATCCCATTTTTTCTTCTTCCCCCTCCCTACCCCCTATTGTTTTCCCAACTGGTCAAGACAAGTGATAGGATCATAGCGTATTGAGAAAGCTAAAAGCATGAGTTAGCGCTAACATAAAAAAAAAATGGTAAAAATATTATTAATCGCACAGATTTATAGTTGTTGCTCTAGATCTATTACAAACTTATTTACATGATCCAAACTAATTGATAAAATTGCACTTCATATAAGCTATTTTGTTTTTAAAGTTGGTTTTTTTTTGTGGTTTTTCTTGCTATCTCTTTTCTATTTTGTCCCTCTATCTCTCTTTTGTTTTAATTTCCTCTTTCTTTTTCTTTCCTTATTATCTCTGTTATTATTTCCTTTTTGTTGTGTCTCGCATTCTTCTATATCGCTTCTGCCAGTGTTTAGGTTAGATCCAAGTAAGGCTCCTGTTCGCGTACCCTTAGTGCTGGTTCTGGGCATATTATAATAGTCGCTCTTGTCATGTTTAAGTTTGTTTGTCGAAGATCTAATGACTTGATATTGATAGCGTACATTTATATTTGGTTTCTCTTTATCTTTCATGTTTACTACATTCATTCTTCGTGACTTGTTTCAATAAGCCAATTAACAAATCTGATTGTATTGATTATTATCTTCTTGTGATGTTATTAACACACTTGCATGCTGTCAGGTAAAAATGAAATATCTTAAAGATGGAAAAAAACAACACATGCTTAATGAACTGTGAATCAGCATCGACCTGGCCTATTGACATTCCAGTGTGTCTGAATGCTGGAATTCCTAATTGAGCAAGACACGCTACTGGTAAAGTCACGTTATGTTTTAAAACAGGTTTCTAGCGTTTTGAATAAATATCCGAAATAGAACATCCCGCAACGGAGTGCTGAACAAATGTTAGTGCTGCTGTAATCCGTTCATTAACGTGTCTGCTCTTTTATTTATAAAGTCGTTAACGTATTATATTTCCTGTAGTAAGGTAATCTAGTAGCCAATAACATTTTTAGCGGCCCCAGAAAGAAAAAAGAATTAATTATTTTGTGTTGTCTGTCTGTCCCGTCCGTCCGTCTGAAACCTTTAGATTTAAAAAATATTGAAAAACTGATTTTATATTTTGCAGCTTGCAAAATTGTGATGCAACGGCTACTTTTTCTTTTCTGATAGGGAACCATTTTGTTTTTCAAATTAAATATGTAAGGCTTTTATTTTTACATCAAAATACACCATTTTAAAATTAACTTACTATTTATTTTACCACTCGTGGATTTATTTGCCAAAATGATGTTTTAAAAAAAAAAATTTTATATTACTAAATGATGTGTTTTATGTCATACAAGCTGCTAACAAATTACGAAATACATTTATTTTTGTTTAAAAAAAGAAACGAATGAATTTTGCATTTATATATTGTATACAAATTTTTCAAAAAGATTTAATAAACACTGTTTGGTTTCATTTTACTAATGCTCTTTTAGACAATTGACTGAAGGGAAATGCTTATTCCACGGGCAAATAATGAGATATTCGTCATTTACAAACCTTCAATTTTAGATGATCAGTTAATAACACTGAATTACACTGATTACATAATTAATTAATTACACTGAACCATATCCTCTTAACAACTAATTTAGAGAATACTTATGGATATTAATAATGCAATAATAGCAATAATAAAAACAGGAATATATCTCCGTAGCCTGTTGTATCATACCGTCAGTCGACTTATCAATGCAACAATAACAATAATAAAAAACAGGAATATATCTCCGTAGCCTGTTGTATCATACCGTCAGCCGACTTATCAATGCAACAATACCTAACCCTTACACTGTTTTGATGCACACGTCCACCCCCCCCCCCTCTCGTTCCGACTTAGCGATGGTCCCGGGTGTCATACCCTGCCAGCTGCAAATCCCCGTCGTCCTAAATGAGGTATGGACTAGGAAGTAAATTATTTTCAACTTTAAAGGAACATCCGAAACATGTCAAACATTTGACAAAACTATTTGTTACACACAAATGTTGAAACCTTCCCTTTGAACTGTCTGAGTTGCCATTTCGTTGTCCAGTTCTGAGTTTGTATTTCCACACTCATTGTCTTTGTAATCTTGCTTAAATAAAAAAAAATATTTCTATTATTAAGATAGGATAAGATAAGACAATTGTTACTGGTCCAAACAAATGGAAATTCAGTTTGACTACAATTGACCACCTCAGAGTAACTACTGTAACAACACATATATTACTAAAACACATAAATTCTAAACACATAGACTATGCATTCTATGAAGTCTAATTGCTTCAATCTTGTTTGTAAAAGCTTTTTTTTTAATCACGTTCAATAAAGGACACACAAGTTTGTTTTCTAAATAAAATAGAAACGCGTTAAAAAAAAGGTTGACATATTTTAAAGTAGTCTGGAGCTCTTCAAAAGAGAAGTTTAATTACAGGTCGCACGCTGGATTCAGTAACCAACAAAAAACAAGAAAAGACCAAACATCAAAATCAGTCCAACCCTAATGAATCTGTAAAGTGGTTCTAGTAAGTTCTTTGTTGCGTGTGGATCTTAGTTCATGACTCGCATTAGTTTTAGATCTAGAAATGAATGTTTTCAGATGGTTTCAAACTCAGGATGATTCGGTCTTCCTCAGAATTTGTTTTAATAGCTTCTATTGAACGCATAACTTTCATGCTTATAATATGTAGACCAGTGGGAGGAGGGGATATCTGGGAGAAGGTTTCCCTGCTGCCGTTAGTCGCCCATTAAACACAACTCTGCTCGAGTCGGGTATCAAGCTCGAGCCCCCGTCATTGGAAACCTCTCGGCCACACATCCCACAATTTAGTAATATTCTGTTATTTTTAGGCAGGGTCACTCAACAGTGCAGTCCTATTTCTACAAATTAATGTTCTGATAAGCTACATGTGCTGTTTTTGCAAAAGTATATACATTTTGCTTAAAACAAAAAAAAAGACTTTTACTTTATGTATACATACACTTTGCAATCAAAACAAAATATATAGAAAATACTTAAATACACAGAGACAATATATAGGCACTTATTTAAGCAATGCAAAGACTGAAACACCTTGTGTAACAGTGTAACTATAAAAGTACTATATCACTCTTTGGGGTTGACAAGCCTTATGAAATAAGAAAATTGGGTCAAACAAATTGAAAACTTTGTAACGTTTAACATATTTTTATTGCGAGCAAATAATTTTAATGCTTGCTATTACCTGCTTATATCCTTTCTAACTCTACCTAATTTCTTAAGAGCCAATTAAAAACATATTGATTTATTATGTGTCTTTTAACATACATAATTTTATTTACAGTCACGCCACCGTCAATACAAAGTGTAATTCTTCTTTTATTGATTATCATGTATGTTAGTGATTTCAACTTAATGCTTTGATATCTAGCTTGGTTTTTTGTTATGTGTTTGTGTGTGTTTTGTTACATTGTTTGAAGTCAATACTGCTCTAAACGTTTGAGCCGTGACTTGTATTCTCGCTAATTTGCAAAAGTTAAGTGCCCCTACAGAACAAACTCAAGGTCCATTAAAAAAAACTCGAATGTGTTAACGAAATCAACCATTAGGTGGTCGTAAATGAGGCGTGCCTGCCATGTATGCTTTTCTCCTAGAGATGAGGTCATTAGTACTGAGCGAACAAGGCTGAAGGCTCACAGTGTCTTGGTCAGGCTATTTACGTCTCGGTGACGACCACATACAACGACTGGACGCACATTCGACTGAACTCACATTCGTGATTTTAAAAATGTTAATGTTTGTCTTGTATTACAATTATATGACACTACTGATGACATGGTATAATAATCAATAAAATGCATGTTTTATTTTTAGTTACATCTCTTGAAAATATGGGAGTTCCAAAAAAGCAATTGTATTTCATTAATATTGTATTTATTGTGGGTAGTCTATAGGTTTGGAATTCATTTTAGTGTGCATGCATTCATAACAATTCTGTGAGCCAAATGTCATAGAGCAATTTGACGTTTGAACCATTAGTGCGGTGAACCAATTTCCGATGAACGAATTGTCGTTAAAACAGTTGTCATTGCATCCCTCTGTGTGTGCAGTATCTACCATTTGAAATTAACTTAGCAATGCTAGTTTAAACTCAAAAATACTAACGGATATAAGTAGAAAACCTCGGCGCATTGAGCACAATAAGGGCTGATACTTAACGGCTAACACAGTCGCCCTAAAAGCTTTAGTGAGTTCTTCAAGACTATTTTAACTCTCTGAGCTTATTATTGGGATGCCGTATTATGCTTAGATCAAGGGCAAGAACTCCTCCTAACATCACGAGCTGCGGAAAGTGCGAGGGCGGGAGGGTTTGGAGTAATTACTCAAATATACGTTTGGTTGATGGCACTCCGAACATGAGTTGCTTGAAATTAGAGGAGATAAGTTGATGGAGGCAGAGACAGAAAGAGAGGAGAGAAATTAAAGGAAGGAGAAACAGAGAGAGAGGAGAGAAATTAAAGGAGGGAGAGACAGAGAGAGTGAGGAGATAAATTAAAGGAGGGAGAGACAGAGAGAGTGAGGAGATAAATTAAAGGAGGGAGAGACAGAGAGAGAGGAAAGAAATTAAAGGAGGGAGAGACAGAGAGAGTGAGGAGATAAATTAAAGGAGGGAGAGACAGAGAGAGTGAGGAGATAAATTAAAGGAGGGAGAGACAGAGAGAGAGGAGAGAAATTAAAGGGGGGAGAGACAGAGAGAGAGGAGAGAAATTAAAGGGGGGAGAGACAGAGAGAGAGGAGAGAAATTAAAGGGGGGAGAGACAGAGAGAGAGGAGAGAAATTAAAGGAGGGAGAGACAGAAAGAGAGGAGAGAAATTAAAGGGGGGAGAGACAGAGAGAGATGAGAGAAATTAAAGGAGGGAGAGACAGAGAGAGAGGAGAGAAATTAAAGGAGGGAGAGACAGAGAGAGAGGAGAGAAATTAAAGGGGGGAGAGACACAGAGAGAGGAGAGAAATGAGAATGTGACGGAAAACATTGAAACATGGAAAAAGAGAAAGGAATATACATGAAGTGGGAGAGTGAGAAATGGATAGAGAGGGTAGGCAAAAGAGAAAAGTAACAGAGAAAGAGAGAGTGAGACAGGTGAGAGACAGAGAGGGAGAGTGAGAGACAAAGGGAGACGCAGGAAAGACAACAGAAACGTGAAGAGACCGAGCGAAACCGAGAAACGCGTGGAGAGAGACCGAGAGAGGGTCATTGGGAAAGACAAGAGAGAGATGTGGAGAGACCGTGACGACAAGAGACAGGGAAGACACCTGTTAGTAGATTGAGACTGTAAGACCGAAAGTTTATACTCTAGAAAGATTGTTTTCATTTTTAAAAACTAAACAAGGTCAAGAGCATTAACTCTTGTACTGGCTGATAAGTGTCATAGAAAAATCGTTGTTCACACATACACACACACATGCACATACATACATACACATGCATACACATACATACATACATACATACATACATACATATATACATACAGGGCCGCCGCTACCTATTGTGCAATGTGCGCATTGCACGCAGGCGACCGATTTTAGGGGGCGGCCAAAATATTATTCAATGGTTATTTAAAAAAATGTAGTTAAATAAAAAAAAAAACTTTAATATTTTATATCAATTCCAATTACTCAATTATCCTTTGAAAATATAAACGACATTCGTACATAAGAAACTATTTTGGAAACTAGAACAAAAAAATAGAACAGCGTATGAGGGATTCCCATGGGTTTTTCCATAGCTTCTTATTTATTTCTGGCCTTGAATATTCGCAGGTTGTTGTTTGTAATATTTGTTTTGAGTAATAGCCCGCACTATAAGTAGATATTACCGGTAATTACAGAGTCCATTTTAAAAACATTTTCACTGGGGGCTGGGGCGCGCTAGTTCCTCTCATGTGGAGGGACGAGGGCGCAACGTCCTGACAAAGAGAGGTGATATGGAGTGTGTGTTTCCTAAGAGGCAGTGAGAATAGGTTAAGCGCTTGATTGGTGGTTGCGCAATGACAATGATGAAATTAGCGAACCTGGTGCAAACGTGAGACGATCTTAAGACTTCATTTTTTAGGTTTTTGTTCTCAAAGAATTTGTTGAAGTTATTTAAAGTTAATTTATTTTAAAAAAATATATAACGCCTACATCGGCTCATTTGTACTAGCTATTTGGAGCTATAAGCCAACAACCGACCAACAACAGGTGGTGGGGGGCGGCTAAAAAACGTTTAGAACCCTTGCCGACTTAAGCAATTCTAATTATTAACTTTGTATTAAACTCTAGAAAAATATTAATCTCCGCGTTGCTTCAATCAAGAGACTCAATCCAATCTATTCAGAATCAACATACTCAATCCAATGCATTGAAAATCAACATACTCAATCCAGTTCTATTCACAATCAACATTCTCAATTCGATCTATTCTCAATCAACATACTAAATCCAGTTCTATTCACAATCAACATACTCAATCCAATCTATTCACAATCAACATACTCAATCCAATCTATACACAATCAACATACTCAATCCAATCTATTCACAATCAACATACTCAATCCAATCTATTCACAATCAACATACTCAATCCAGCTCTATTCACAATCAACATACTCAATCCAATCTATTCACAATCAACATACTCAATCTAATCTTTTCACAATCAACATACTAAATCCAGTTCTATTCACAATCAACATACTCAATCCAGTTCTATTCACAATCAACATACTCAATCCAATCTATTCACAATCAACATACTCAATCCAATCTATTCACAATCAACATTCTCAATCCAATCTATTCACAATCAACATACTCAATCCTGTTCTATTCACAATCAACATACTCAATCCAGTTCTATTCACAATCAACATACTTTATCCAGTTCTATTGAGTGGCATATGAAGTTCACAACATACAAATAAATATAAAAAAACACGAGAGTATTTGTTCGATATAATCTTTGTTTCAATTCACATAGTGAGGAATAGATTTTATTTAGACAATTTTATTATATATTTATTATATTTCTTAAGAGACCTCAAGTTTTTTTTTTTTTTTTTTTCGATTGAATATCCTGCTGATAAATAACATGTAGATTAAAGTCAATGGCCTAGAAATCAGCATCGCATACATCTTCACGTTCTGGCGAGCTGTGGATGGATATAGACAAGTGTTATCGGCAATCATTTCTTTAAAATAACTCAATTTCTATGTTTTATTTTATTAGCCCCGTAACTATTTTCTGTGCCATTCGGTGCGATCAGTTCAATAAATTTGACCTGTGCCATTTGGTGCGATCTGTTAAAAACATTTGATCTGTGCCATTTAGTGCACTCAGTTAAAATAAATACGTCTTATGTAATCGAATAGTTTTAAACGATAAATATGATGTGGGTCTCTTTGTATTGGCTGTTTACATTACAAATATAATGTGTCATTTAACACGATCAGTTCAAGACATGTGGTATGTTTCATTCAATGCGATCAATAAAAATAATAAATATTTTTGTGTCATTTGGTGCGAACTTTTTTTCATGAAAGAAAAAAAAATCCCACGAAGCTTTTTAATTTTTTTTAAACATAGCATTTGTCTAGTTTCTTTTTCCTGTTTTAACTGGGCAGAGATACCACTGTGTATCTCAGTAGTTTGATCCCTTGGATTGATGTGTTGTAGTGAGCCAGGAGCCAGCACACAGGAGGAAGTGATTTATCTGATCTAAGATTCCAGAGAATTAATCCAAAGACCTCGGGTCTAGTGTCGACCTATTTTTCCGGTGCGTGGTGTATTTATATGCAAATGTGTTTCTATTAACGGTTTGATGAAATGAATCAAGTCAATGCATTTGGAAAAAGGGGGGGGGGAGAATTTCCATTCATTACATTTTACTAGAGAGACCGTCAATGGATTTTTTTGAATATCGTACTCCCTTCTGTTTCAACCCTGACCTTCTTGATGTCGAGAGGAAGTAAATGCCCTTACAAAATATTTAGACTTAGACCATTCTTTAAGCCATGAAATACAGTAATATAGAAAAACATTCTTAAAATATATTTTTGAAAAAGGCAATACCTTCACTATTAAATTTCAAATGTAATAAAATAATTAAAAAAAAATAATGTAAAACTTTTTGGTACAATTCGGGTATGGGACCCGTCACAATGTCAGCTAGTAGAACTCATGCATTTTCTGATTCAGTCAACGAGGAAGGCATACTTGTGCTATTATTTATTGGTATTTTCATTATAAGGATATCTAGATCTAACACTAGAACTAAAGTTTTGTTTTAGAACTCTTAGGATCTAGTCATAACAATACGGCTGACTACGCCATCTTGGCTGTAGACCTAGATATAGTCTCAGCCAAATTTACATTTATTTATTCTTTACTTAAAAAAATTATAATAGTTCAACTCGAGTTTTCCCCGTGTGGCCAATCAGCTAGTAATTCTTTTCTCCGCGATATACATCAACTGGGAAATTTCTAGAGCCGTTTTTAAGATCAGCACCCAGGTTCCTCCATGAAGAGGTAATGAATAGAGATATTGTAAAAAGAGAAAGTAATATGGAAAAATGTGGGGGCGATGTCAAGGTACCTATAGAAACAACGTAAGAAAATAATAGGCAGAAGAAAGCCCTTTGATTGCAAAGCATATGCATTTCAATTTGCAGTGCTAGAAAGGGAAATACAAATTAATATGAATGTAATATAAAATAGCTTACCAACACTTCATATATTCTGTACAATAGAAACACCGAAAGAGCGAGCTATTAATAGCTGAAAATCTCCACACAATGGACTAAACGAGCACCATTTTTTGTATTTGTTTCTAGCATGGAATTCTGTAGTTGAAACTGAGGGACAAGTATGTGTGTACGTCACATCAGCTTGAAATATATGTCCCATCATGAGATGGGAAGGGAGGTCAATAAGATGGCTACTGATTCATTTTTTGTGTCGGCTGATCGTGGCTTGTGAATCGTGACATTGAACAAAAATGTATAATTTGAATGTTGAAATAAACAAACAAGAACTTCATCCTAGATTCCTGTTCATGGAACTTCTTTACTTAACTGAACAGTGGAGTAACCCTTCTTTGCTGTTCAGTGGAGTCCCCTTACTTTAGTCTTTACCTCTCATTATTTGAGTAATCTTATAATATGTGGACATGTGGCCCAGAGACTACAACAGCATTATACTTCATCTGATAAGTACCATTTATATTCTGGAGATGAGCGTAGCTCGCGTCAGGTGGTGATTTGTGTTTTTTTTTTTAAATCCTCACTCGCTAGAGGTTGAATGAGATAAACCATTTTTTATATAATGTTTTTTTTTATGAGAACCAAAAAGACAATTCAGCAAAGGAATATAAAACTGTAAGACAACGCCAAAACATTTTTCAAATCTCTTTTCAGTATTTGTGTAACTTTTCTGTTTAAACTGCTTTCCCTGATAATTCTCTATTTTTTTGGACACATAAAGTATAAAATATATTTAGATGACATAAATTATTCTAAGACTATAGGTGTTTCTAGATACATTTGAAGCTGTTATCCCAATGGCCTAAAAGCGTTAAGTTTCTCGGCCAATGTTAATGTTAGTACTGGCTAGAGTGGCTACACTTACATTCCTGGAAGTTCGTCATTTTAAAAACTCTATTAGGATTTGAACTCATTATTCTCACAATGCGACTAAGAGTTGAGCCAAAAAAAAAAGAGAGATAGTCAGACAAAATAGTTTTATTGACGTGTTAATTTGCTAACTTTCCTGGTGAGAACTAAATCGTTATTCCATTTAATGTGTTCGTCTGTTTAAAATTAAAAATTAAAACTTCTTTTTATTCAAATCTATTTCAGCTGCCATATTAGGTAATTTGTGAGCGTGTACTATCTTTCTGTCCCAAATCGCCTCTAAAATGGGGTTGCCTCAGGTGGTTGTGAAGATCTTTGTATACGTAGTAGGATCGTAGGCGAGCAACTCCAAGCCCTAGTTCAGTCTTTTGACCACAGGAAGAACGTAACATCAACAAAGAATCGATAGCACAATCTAGAAGGAGACTCAACGTAATCAAGGTGTTAATAAACAGTTTATTGAACTCGTGAACATATTGACAAGGTGCTTCATGAAGATCATCAGATCAATCCAAAACAAAAACTTGTTAATTACATATTCTAACTCAGACTACCTATCTCCGATAGGAAAAACTTTCCTAGTCTAAAACAAGGTTACAAAGACAGTTTTTGTGGAAACACCAACTCAAAATCGGCCCTCGAAGTGGTCCATCCACTTCGATAAAAAGGCAGGTATCAATATTTTCGGAAAAGACATCAGTATCAAATTCGATCAAAGACAAATGACAGGGAAGAATGGAGAAAAAAATGTTGATAGATCTTGTGAGGTGCCCCAGCGGTTTAGCAAACCAAAGTATAGGTGAAAGTGAATGTGAAGATATATGCTAACCTGGCCAAACTGATGTCTTACAAATTGATTGCTTAGTAAATGTAAATCTTGTCCTATAGGTACGTGTTCCATGATTGCATTGGAATGTTGCGGTTCACGCGATAATATGAAAAATTACTTAATAATTGTTGTTTTAAATTATGTCTAACTTATATGCATACCAAATAGATTTTTTCTCATTAAAAAAAAACATTTTTTTTCGTGTAATTGTAGTAGTTAGTATGACAGAACTTACTTAACTGAACAATGTAAATGTAAAATACAAAATTTGACAAAAAATAAAAAAACCGTTAGCATAAATGTGTTCAAAATATAGCAAACGACTTGACTCCCATACCAAAGAGCCATCAGTGTCTGTTACTATTAATAGTGAATAGTTGTAAAAGAGGTGTATTTTTATGATAAAAACTGCTTGCATAAATTATTTTAAAAAATTAGATTTTTCACTTTAATAAAAGAATTATGAAGCCATTGCATCTCAACTTTGAATGTACTTGTGACAAGAGGGACCTTTATTTTTTTTATTAGAGTTAGTCCCCTTTATTACTTGATTTAGGTCCCTGTTAACTGTGTACAATTGCCACTTCCTCTTCAGTCTTTGAGCTGACCAATGTACATTATTGTGAACTAAATTTCCATAATGTTTATATGATAGTTTTGATGTTCTGCCCTGACTGTGTTAATCCAGAGGAGTGCGCCACTTTATAGGAATGTATCTTTCACTAACGAGCTAAGTAGACTATTTATTTGTTGTTAATAAGTTGGTTGATGTGAATATTATGTCTACTTAGTCTCTTATCCTTTTCTGTACATGTTTTTTTTATAAAGACCAGATTTGGGTCGTAAAGTATGTAAAAGACAAACTTTTGTCTTGAGAAGAGACAGTTGTGTGTCTCATGGACTATTTTGATTCCTGTATTATATTATTGTAATTCATTGTTTGTTTTGAGCTGTGACACTATTGTGCCTCTGTTATGGCAGTTCTATGATTGTGTTGAACTGAACCGGCCCTACTAGTTTTATTTTTCCTTCATTATTTGACTTGCCTTTGTTGGCCCTTATGTCCATTTTCTTTTAATGATCTTTTTCTTTTGTTCCTTAATAAACTCTCTATTAGTTGTAACTGACATCACAAAGTTATGACTTGTATGTCTTAGTAAGTTATAGATCTAGAGGTTATAAGTAATAGCTTAGATAATATAATTTGGGACCACAGAGTACCATTAAACTAACTTGCCTGTACAGCAGAGGTCATTGGTCTTATGACCTATCCTAATTTTAAGTCACAGTACTAAAATATTTTGATGTCGGATTTTCAATATCTTTTCTAGTTTACGAGATGTAAACGGGACGGTCGGACAACGGACAGACATTTCACACAAAAGTAATAGCGTCTTTTCCCCTTTCGGGGGCCGCTAAAAATCCTATCACACACTCTTCTTCATAATCCAGCAACTCTCGACCAACTCTCTCAGAGAAGTATCTCCAACTTTAATGTAAACATTTCATTTTATTTAAGATCAGATAATTTTATTATTCCTAACCAATTGAATCTCAGTTTAACTACAAGTGTCCACCTCAGCAGTACTACTGTAACAATAATGATATAGAAGCAAATGCAAACAATATGCTCATAATGAATGACAAATAATAAAAATAAAAATCTAACTATATATAACATTAACAGTACCACAAAGAAGCAAACAGAATTTCAAAAAGAAAAGTCAATAACTTTGCCCTGATGTCTTCAGATGAAGTCCTTGTTTCAGAAAGGGTGAAATGTAAATGATAGTTTAAAGGACAAAGGTCAAGGAGAAGGTCCTGACAGAATTGACTGTCAATTGGTCCTGCTGATCGATTTCAATTTTCCTTAAGTCTTGACCAAGTACATGTTGAGTCTGTTGAATGTCGAGACAAACAGGATTAAGAGCAATGGCGGATCCGAGAAGATGGCCAGGGTCGATCGGTACCTCACCCCCTCCTTCCTAAACATGATCCAAAACAAGAACAGATGCGACTTGTTTCAAACAATAATTACTTTCCGGAGCACAAAGCAAAAGTAGTGATATAATGTTTTTGTAATTGTTTACGAATGCTCGTAATAATGGTTAAAAAAAATGAACAAGAAACTTTTAAATCCATTTTTTAAATTTTCAGTGTGTAATTATTCCTAGATCTGGGCAAACTATCACGTGATTTGGTCAAGATCTCAAGATAATTTAAATACAGAAATCTAATGTAACTAAAATGACTCACATTATAACCGTTATATTACCCTTTGGCTCTTGTTTACAATTTGACACTAACATTAGGCAAACTGTTTACACATGGAGATAAGAAATAATATTTGGGGTTACAAGAAAAATAAGGGGATCATTAAAGAGAGAGAGAGAGAGAGAGAGAGAGAGTGTGTGTGTGTGTGTGTGTGTGTGTAATGTGGGTTCTTGGAACAAGTCTCTGTGGAAAAATATTTTTAAAATATGATACGATACGATACGATTTGCGTGTAGAATAATTGTATTATACGGATATATTTTAGTTATATGCCTTCTCTCTACATGAACTTTACTATAATTGCACTCATTTTGATACAAGAAGGTGGTTGAGGTGGATGAAGTGGATACTCTAAGGCAGGGGTCTCAAACTCATATCAGCATGTGGGTCACAGTGGAAAGTAACAACCATTCAGCGGGCCACACCACAAAAAGAGAATTTTTTTTTTACGAACACTACAGTCACTGCAGTAAAATGCTAAAATAAAGTTTTTATAATTATTATTTACATTTAGTATAGTTTATTACATGCACAGGCAGTTTAGTTTACTAAAATAAGTTGACGTTGTCTCTGTCACTAATAAAAAAGCAGAAACTGTAGTTCTTCAGAAAAAAACAACAACTATAATTACTAGGCCTACTGCAGATGGCTCGTCACTCATGTTTCTGTCCACTTAACTGAGAGCGTTTGGCAGAGACCAGACCATCGACGTTAGGACTGTAATCGCGTGTAGTGGCAAGCCGCAAGGCTGCTCTTAGATGCTCATCAGTCAGTCTTGATCGTAATGCTGTTTTGTTGATCTTCATTCTGAAAAAAACAACTGTTCGCAAACGTACGTATTCCCAAACATCGCTAGAATTCTAGCAGCTGTGCAGAATAAGTTTGGAAACTTCTCTCTGGGAAGAAACTGGTAGAAATCTGAAACACCAACATCAGCGTATTTTTGCTTCAGAACAGTGTCACACTGCAGGACTTCCTCTGGAACATTTTTCACGTTAACTGCGAACGGAGTGGCAACAAGGAAAAACGGTGTTTCGAGAGCAGTGAATTGTTGAAAGCGGTGTTGAAAATCTTCCAGTAGTCTGTAGAGGATGTCTACGTAGTCTTTCAGGCGCTGTGGTTCAACCGTTATGCTCTGTAGAAAAGACAAATGAGCCAGGTTTCCATATGCCAGCTGAGTGGCCCACAAAGTCAGCTTGCATCTGAATGATTTGATGCGGTCAAACATCACGGTAATCAGCTGCTTTGTGCCCTGTAGTTGTGAATTGAGTGCATTGAGATGTTGCGTTATGTCAGTAAGAAAAGCAAGATCCGACAAAAAATTGGGTCACTGAGCTGAGCTGCTATTTCTCGTTTCAGTTCAAAAAATCTCTGCAGCACTTTTCCACGACTCAACCATCTGACTTCCGTTTCTAAATCAGCTAGAAATTACACAAACTGTCTGTGGTTGAGACCCCGTGCACGTATGAAGTTCACCGTCTTCACGACAACATCCTTTACGTTCTTCATTAGTAGACTTTTGCCATAGAGTGCTCCTTGGTGCAAACTGCAGTGTATGGCTGCAAAATGTCCCGCCAAGCTGAGCTGATACCGTTTCTCTACCATTAATCCAACAACACCAACCTTCTCTGAACACATTGCTGGAAAAAGTTTTTCCCACGGTAGTTTACACCTGTCAATACAAGCTTCCAGTTCTTGAAAACACGTCGCGTCCAGTCGTCGTTCCTTTCATGGGTAGTAAGTCCAATAGCTCTTCAACAATATTCAAGTTTTCGTCGAACCCACGAATGAATACGGCACAGTATGCGGTGTCTGTTACACTAGTAGACTCGTCCAGTGCAATGGAATAAGTCTTTTGCAGCGGCAATCAGTTGCTGTTGAACATTTGTTGCTGACACGGTGATCCAGCTTGCAACTGTGTTCGCATACAAACTTATGCCTTCGAAGAGTTTCTTTTTCTCGGGGCAGATAATTTCACAGCCTGTAGCATACACTCTTTTACAAACTGGCCTCAGTGAATGGTCGTGATGCCTTTGCTATCATCTCGCTAACAACAAAGCTTGCTTTCACAGAATCTTCGCTTGCAGTAGACACACCTCATTTACTGATTTGTGCAGTTGTAAATCATTTCACGGCTTATATGTGGTCATTGTAAATTTTATCTAATTTTTTTCGAATTCGAGGACGTGGCCGCGGGCCACTCAAAAGTGTTTCGCAGGCCACATGTGGCCCGCGGGCCACGTGTTTGAGACCCCTACTCTAAGGACACCACAGTTCCTTTTAACTATTTGCACGTTTAGAAGTAAAAGATTGATTAATCAATGTGAAATTGATCTAAGTCTCTAAGTCAAGATCTAGAGTTAGATCTAAGTATATATCTAAGTCTAGATCTAGATATATAATCTTGATATAGAATCTACTATATCTACACTAGAACTCGTATTATAAATATAGACCTATGTAGATCTGGCCTCTATTTATTGTAATTTAGATTGTTGTCAAGTGTATAACCTAATGAAGATGTGTGAAAACTGCGCGGTATAAAGAGGTTTTTTTTTATTTTTTTAAACTTACAATTGAAACGAAGTTCGTATTAAAATTCTTTTTAAAAATAGCATTTGAAACAGTATTTTATTCTATGAGTTAGTTAATGGAAAATCTATTTTACAATGAACCATTGATACTTTTTCAATCGTGATCTTAGATGCATTTTTTTTAACAATGCGCGAATCTATGAATGAAGCTTGATTTATTAATGATTAAGCTTGTCAACGTTTTTCATTAGACTTACTTCCCCTGAAGTTTTTCATTGAAAAGTGGTGTAATTTTTTGAAAAATCTCCTTGCATATTTAATTTTAAAAATTAGATGTTTCACTTTCGGAAAAGAAAAAAGTAGCCTTTGCATCAGAACTTTTAATGATCTAAAATATCATGATGTTCGATTTTCATTTTCTTTTCTACTTTTTGAGATCTAAACGGACGGACGGACAGACGGTCGGACAGACAGGCCACACAAAACTAATAGCGTCTTTTACCCTTTCGAGGGCTTCTAAAAAAAAACAATATAGCTTGCATACCTTGAATGACGTCACTGAATCAGGGTAATCTAAAAAGTAATAATTTTTAGATTATAAGAAAAAAAAACAACTTTGCAAACCATTAGTTTTTTTTTTTATTCCAGCAGAATATCGATGATTTGTAAAAATATAGTATCATGCTATGGAATTCATGATACTTTTCTTTTATTGGAGAGTTTAATTAGCTTCAAAGCTGTTGTGGCACATGCAGAGGAATCGAAGTAAAAAATACCAAAATAACAAAAAAAAAATAATCTTGCATTTTGCCAATTAAAGTAAGATTTTTTTATTTGCTGACCTAATTAGGAGGGAGTCTCTTACTTCTTTGTTATTTTTTTACTCACCATCAATTTTGTAATTGCAAGGTTAAACAAGGAAATTATTGTTCATATATATATACATGTTGCTGTTTTAAAACTGCTATTTGCATTTTTAGCGGCCCCCGAAAGGAGAAAAGACGCTATTAGTTTTGTGCGAAATGTCTGTCCGTCTGTTCCGTTTAGATCTCGTAAACTAGAAAAGATATTGAAAATCCGACATCACATTATTTTAGACCATTCAAAGTTCTGATGCAACGGCTACTTTTTTTTTCCGAAAGCGAAAAAATCTAATTTATAAAATCAGTTATGCAAGCAGTTTTTTAAAGAGAAAAAGCTAATTAGTATGCATTATAAGTTAGACTTAAATAAAACGAATAGTAATCTTGTAAACTTCATGTACGTGAATGCGGAATTTTTTAATAATGTTTTTTTGAGCATTCGAATAAGAGATTGATCCTTTTCAAAACAATTACATCTATTATAAGACTTCAGTTAGGCCAGGAGAGGCGCGGTAGCTGAGCGGTAAAACGCTTGGCTTCCGAACCGGGGGCCCCGGATTCGATTCCTGGTGAAGACTGGGATTTTCAACTTCGGAATCCTTAGGCGCCTCTGAGTCCACCCAGCTCCAATGGGTACCTGATATTAGTTGGGGAAAAGTAAAGGCGCATGGTCGTTGTCCTGGCTACGTGACACCCTCGTTAACCGTAGGCCACAAAAACAGATGAACTTTACATCATCTGCCCTATAGACCACAAGGTCTGAAAGGGGAACTAGTTAGGCCAGGTTCACATCTAACTTTGCATTCACTTGCACCTATCCTTTGATCTGCTGTACCGTTGGGGCACTACACAAGATCTGTCAACCTTCTTTCTCCATTCTTATCTCTCATTTGTCTTTGATATAATTTCATTTGGATGTTCTTTCTGAAAATATTGAAGCCTGACTGGGTGGACCACTTTGGGGGCCGATTTTGAGTTTGTGTTTTCACACAAACTGTCTTTGTAATCTTGTTTATATCTCTTTTTAAAGTTGAAATAAGTTCTTTACAAGGAAATGTCTATTTCTATAGGAGACTTATCATTAATTTAACCAATCTGCACATGCGCTTATCTCACAGGCGAGTTTTGGAAATGGAAACTTGGAGGAAACACTATGCTTTTATAAAAAACCTCTAATATAGTGATCTCGATACAAAGAACTTGAGAATTATTAAGCCTTTCCCAAAAAATATTTTTTATGCATATATCGACGTAGCCTTGTCACCACTAATGCCAAAATGAAAGTTCAAAATCACAGCTCTCTCTCTATATATTTATTTTCTGGCTAAAACGTCACAAAAACTCATCGAAAATAAATTCGTGTGTTCTGGATATTTTATGAAAAACATTTTATGTTTAAATGTTTAAAATCGCACTTCTGTCTTACATTATATTTAATTTTCTTGCTAAAACCACACAAAAATCTCATTATCCTTAATAGATTTTTAAGTAAAACAACTTCTTAACACCAACATTTTTTATACAAATCCATTAGGTTTTAGTACGTGTAATTTTTCTGCTACACCATCCCAAAAATGTAATTAATGGTATTAGATTATTCCGGGATTCTGAATAAATAATATTACTATTACATTGACGCAAAGTAATCAGGTGCCAATGTCTATTAATCCTCGTCAACTCTCTCTTGTTGATAAAGACATTTTATGAGTCTAAGTAAGTCGTGTGACTAGTGAGATTTCTTTTTCATTGACGTCATATGGAATGAATTCTTTAAATGAAACTCGGTTCACCAATGTCTAGTAAACCTCGTTAACTTTCTCGTGTTGATGAAGACAATTTTGTCTAACTAGGTCATGTAACTTGGTGGAAAGTTGTTGTTTTTTTTCATCGACGTTATATGAAATGAATTCCTTAAATGAAATGCTATAATAATTCGCTGCACCAATGTCTAGTAAATCTCGTCAACTTTCTCGTACTAATGAAGACATTTTTTGTCTAACTAGGTCATGTAACTTGGTGGAAAATTGTTGTTTTTTTCATCGACGTTATATGAAATGCTTTAAATGAAATGCTATAAGAACTTGGTGCATTAACGTTTATTAAATCTCGTAAACCTTTTTTGTATTGAAATAGCCCCGTAAAGGGAAAAGCTGTTATTAGTTTTATGTAGTCTGTAAGTCAGTATATCCGTCATAGTTTATTTTTCCTAACAAAACATCGCAAAAATTATTTTTTTAATTAAAAAACATATTGATGACAAACGATTGTTGGAAATCTCTTGTTAAGCGCTCATCTATGAGTTTTACTTATCAATCTACCTTCTTTTTTTTTACATGTTTCGGATGTTCCTTCAGAGTTGAAGAAAATTTACCTCCTAGTACAAACCTCCCGCAGGACGACGGGGGATAGGAGCGGGCTGAGTATGAACCAAGGACATCGAGAAGTCCGAACGACAATCCATGTAAAATTTAAAACATTTTTTTGTTAAACATTTTTTAAGACGTCAAATGAATCCCTGAAATTTTATACATTTGGACAATCAAAACAAAATCATGTCTTGAATATTACTAACAAATAGGCTGATCCGATGAAGGCCGCCTCTAAGTTAAACTCTCTTTGCAATCTCGTTTTAAATTAAAATAGTTGACGCAATAAATCTAAATCCTGAGAGATTTTTTTTTTTTATTTAAGAAGACTTGAGCTACAAGTAAAATTATGCAATTTCAAAGCTCAGTATTTTAATATACTGTTTAATAAGCTTTCCGCCACTCAAGTTCGGACCTTATTGAAAGTATTCGATTCCACAGATGGCACTTATTTTAAGTTCAAAGAGCATATCGTTAAGAATGTATACTCCTGGAAGCGTCGGCCCAATTAAATCCTCTACGAATAAGAATTTATTTAATCAGCCGTACGTTTTGGCTTTTCAGTGTGTTTGCGTGTGCGTGTGTGTGAGTGTAGCGTGTACATGAATGTTTGTAAAGAGAATAAGAAAAGAGTGGGAGAATGTGGGATCAGAGACACAGATCCGCTTTCAATACCGGGATATCATGAAATTGGAAGGATTTTTCTTAACAAGGGGAAAAAAAAACTTCCAGTAAACACGCTGAAGACGAAAGTGAAATGCTCGTAGCGGAACTTGTTGTTTTGAATGTGTCAACAAGCTTTAGAAATCTGGCATTGATCTGTCCTAGTGAATGTAGAAATAACTAGAAACATTTCTGATTCATGTCTAGAATAGAATGTTTTGGAAAAAGAATGGAAGAAGAATTTTGTTTTATATATGTGGTAATTATACATTGGATAATCTACTCATGGTAATTATACAATGGATAATCCGCTTATATTAAGCTTATTGAAATTATACATGGGGTAATCCGCTCATGGTAATTATACATGGGGTTGTCCGCTCATGGTATATTATACATGGGGTTGTCCGCTTATGGTAATAATAGATGGGCTTGTTCGTTCATGGTAATTATATATATATATAGGGTTGTCCTCTAATGTTAGTTATACATGGGTAGGCCCTCTAATGGTATTTGTATATGGGTTTGTCCGCGCATGGTAATTATACATGGGTTTGTCCGCGCATGGTAATGATACATGGGTTTGTCCGCTCAATGCGTAGGGAGTAAGGAAAATATGTCAGGTTTCATAATGTCTCTTCTTGGAAATATTTTCGAACTTGTTCAGTGTGACCTACAAACGTGATATAATATGGCCTTGCTAGTACCTAGTTTATCTGATTAGACGAAGTTTATTATGACGCCATGCTAAACTATAATCATGCTGTCACCATTACTACAATGCAAAATAGATTTGTCCAAAATTATCTTGTCTTAATTAGTCCGCATTTAAAAAAAAAGGTGGTTGTATTTTAGGAAACGGAAATGATATTAAAGTCAGTAGTGGACAGACTTTAATGGACAGACTTAAATGGACACACTTAAAAGGACAGACTTACAACAAACTACAAAATACGCCCGTAGACAGCTGAAGATTTAAACGTAAATATCGATGAAGAAATCAATAAAGGTCAAATTGTAAATCAAAAATGAAAATCCTATTCATGATAAGGGGAATTTCAACAAGAGAAGCAGACGAGAAAAGAGAGAGGCAGCCAATTGAAGCGGGAAAATTGAAATGAGAATTTAAAGAAAGATGAAGGGAAGGAATTCTGGGTAAGAAAATGCAAATGAGAATGTAAGAAATGCGTACACAAATTGCGCACTGAAGAAAGTTCTAGAGAAGAATGCAGAGTAGAATGATAGAGATGTTTGGTTAACTTGAAACCTAATCGATTTTTTTTCTCACAACTAGCCAGGATGGAAGAATGTAAGAAGATCAGTCGAATAGTGCCTGCACATTTCGAAGAAGACAGTTGTCTTAAGTTTTAGGTAGAAACATTTAGAATTGGGTTATAAAATTATATTTTTGAATAACAAAAACGTTAAGTACCCGTTTAAAACCTTATTATCTTAAGTGCAGATGATGTTAAGCTCATCTGTCTCTATGGTCGAATGTCAACGAGTTCATTATGTAGCCAGCACAACAATCAACCGCAACCACTTTCCACAATGAATGTCAGGAACCCATTAGAGTTATGTTGACACAAGGGTTTCCTAAAAGTCACTATGTTCAAATTCACAATTATTTAATTATTTATTAATAATTAATTTGTTAGTTTTGGTATCTGGAACAAGGGAATGCAATTTTACTTGACTGAAGTGGTGATATAAGCTGAATTAGTCCCCTTTTATACAATCTTCTCTAGTCATAAGCACCTCGAAAGCAGAGTGGTTAGTACGTCGGCCTGGGATGGCGTGAGCCGCGAGTTAAAATTTAGGTCGTTTCATCCCCCCCCCTTAACTTTTTTTTTAAAAATGCTTTTAAAAACCAATTATGGTAGATTACACTTCTGTCAGTAGCATGAAAGATCCTGTGTTGCTCGACCGACTAACAAACTCTTTAGTGGACGAGGACTTACCTGAAAGCCAATGTGGTTTTATAGCAGGTAGATGTACATCTGACATGATATTTGTTCTGCGACATTTACAAGAAAAATGCCTTTGTGGACCTCACGAAGGCTTTCGACACGGTCAGTCGCGATGATTTGTGGAGGATTCTGGCTAGGCTGGGATGCCCACCTACGTTCCTATCAATTCTCAAGCAGTTTCACGTGGGACAAAAAGGCCAGATCAGACACAAGGGTGACCTGTATGATCACTTCCCATTAGAAGATGGCGTGAAGCTGGGCTGTGTACTTGCTGCAACTCTATTTGCTATCTGCTTAGGCGTCAACTTTCCTTAGCTGACATAAAAGAGAACACCTGGTTGTACGCGGACGAGACAGCTGGAGGTCACTCACGAAGGCCGCGGGATACCCATTTGAGACCCAAAGAAAATCCGCTGCCGAGGACAAACGCAGACAGCGAAAAGAAAATCTAAATCGACCACCTGCGGACAATGGTTATGCTTGTCCTGGATGTAGGTCACAGTTGGGGCTTCGCATCCACGGGAAATACTGCACTCCTCACTAATCTTCGGACTCAAAGACAAGCCTTGTGGTAAAATCCACCCAGATATCCCTTCCCCTCCCCCTAACTGATATAGCTATGTGATTGGACCACAACGTGGCGAGAAATCTAAAAGCACGATACAGCGCTAAATAAAAACAATTGGTCCAAATAGTCCTAATCACACATGATTTATTATTATTTGTCTAGATCTATTACATATTTAATGACATGACTGATCCAAACTAATTGATACAACTACTCTCAGTATAAGCTTTGTTTTAAATTTTTTTTTTTTTTTTTATTATTCTTATTTCTCAAGCTATTGTAGGTCACTGTACATGAAAGGCTAAAACGTTAATGACTAATTATAGTCAATGACACTCTATGACATCAGAGACTCCAGTTGTATACGTTGTTATCCAGTTGTGTTTTCATGTCACAGCTTCTGCATTTAGGACGCTTTAGAAATTCATCTTTTTGTTTTACAGGAAAAAGTCAGAGACTTAGCTTTAAATGTTTATTTTACTTTAAAAAACGAAAAGTTTTTTTTTTTAAATGATGTAGTGTATTGTTTACCCATCCAAACCACAATATGAGCATTATTGTGTCGACAGTTCTGGGTGCAAACGACTCGACCATACGGTAATAATACATAGATGAACCTGTCCGAACCTGTGTTAGTGGCTAGACACATCATTTATTTTAAAACACACAATACCGACTTCCTCCCCTCTTCGCCATGACGACATTTCCCCCAATCTTCTAATTACTTCAACAAGTCCTTCTACAAGACCACTTGAAAAACTCTGTTTTCCAGTTGAGTGACTATTTGCTTTATAGCCTTTAGGAGGTCACCTAGTACTCAGACAGTGAGTCTAATTACTGCGCGAAAGAGCTCATCACTAAGCAGGCCAATAGGGGAACTCGGGCGTTAACATTCAGTTTCGAGGTTTACAACGCCCATGTTCATTACTTGCCCTTGTAACAGCAAGTGAGGAGATAACCTGGAGTTTCTGAATCGATTAAACTGACAACTCGATACTTAAGGCATAGTAATTAGTGAAACAAAGGTAAGTTGGGTTAAATAGCTCTGGATTATACTTACAATTATACATTCGATTGGTCAAAACAGGAAATCATTGAACCCAGTGACTTTGTCAAAGGAAGTAGAAGTTACAGTGGTAGAGCGCTGCTTAATGTTCAACTGAACTTTTGAAACAACTATTTAGAGAACGGAGTATTAAGCCAAATGTCCATTTTCTAATAAGTCGAAACGAAATGGCACTTTCTCCAAAGTTAAAATGAAATGGCACTTTCTCCAAAGTTGAAACGAAATGGCACTTTCTCAAAAGTTGAAATGAAATGGCACTTTCTCAAAAGTTGAAATGATATGGCACTTTATCAAAAGTTGAAACAAAATGGCACTTTCTCTAAAGTTGAAACGAAATGGCACTTTCTCAAAAGTTGAAATGAAATGGCACTTTCTCAAAAGTTGAAATGAAATGGCACTTTCTCAAAAGTTGAAATGAAATGGCATTTCTCAAAGTTGAAATGAAATGGCACTTTCTCAAAAGTTGAAAGGAAATGGCACTTTCTCAAAAGTTGAAATGAAATGGCACTTTCTCAAAAGTTGAAACGAAATGGCATTTTCTCAAAAGTTGAAACGAAATGTCACTTTCTCAAAAGTTGAAATGAAATGGCACTTTCTCAAAACTTGAAATGATATAGCACTTTATCAAAAGTTGAAACGAAATGGCACTTTCTCCAAAGTTGAAACGAAATGGCACTTTCTCAAAAGTTGAAATGAAATGGCACTTTCTCAAAAGTTGAAATAAAATGGCACTTTCTAAAAAGTTGAAATGAAATGGCACTTTCTCAAAAGTTGAAAGGAAATGGCACTTTCTCAAAAGTTGAAATGAAATGGCACTTTCTCAAAAGTTGAAATGATATGGCACTTTATCAAAAGTTGAAACGAAATGGCACTTTCTCCAAAGTTGAAATGAAATGGCACTTTCTCAAAAGTTGAAATGAAATGGCACTTTCTCAAAAGTTGAAATGAAATGGCACTTTCTCAAAAGTTGAAATGAAATGGAATTTTTTCAAAAGTTGAAATGAAATGGCACTTTCTCAAAAGTTGAAATGAAATGGTACTTTCTCCAAAGTTAAAATGAAATGGCACTTTCTCAAAAGTTGAAACGAAATGGCACTCTCTCAAAAGTTGAAATGAAATGGCACTTTCTGAAAAGTTGAAACAAAATGGCACTTTCTCAAAAGTTGAAATGAAATGGCACTTTCTCAAAAGTTGAAATGAAATGACACTTTCTCAAAAGTTGAAATGAAATGGCACTTTCTCAAAAGTTGAAATGAAATGGCACTTTCTCAAAAGTTGAAATGAAATGGCACTTTCTCGAAAATCGAAACATAATTGCACGCCCATATTAAATGCTGATACAAGAATGTCACAATAAGATCTTCTTTTTGAAAATGTCGATGCCTAAACACAGACAAAGTTGACAGCTTAGTATTGGAGGGGTGGAAAGGGACGGAGGCGCTTGCTGATTAACCAAAAAAAAAAATCCAGAGTCTTGTTCAAATGTTGTCAAACATTGTTCTGGTTCTATTCATTAGTCCCTGTTGCCAAAAAAATAGAAATGAATTGCTTTGGTCAAGTAGCTAGCCAGATAACTTACGTGTTCTTACTATCAAATGAAAGCTAAAGAAAAGATGAAAAGTTTTCTAAGAATAAAATGTAATTGAGAATAAGGGACCGAAAAAAAATGGCCGTGAAGAGGTGTAATATGGTTAGTGGGTAATAAACCCTGAGAGAGTTCTTAAGAAGACCTCTATTACTATAACCTTTTTTTTAACTACCAATTAAGAACTTCCGCCCGAGCTGAAATATAATACAAGAGTTCATTTCTCTTTGTTCAGTACTACCAGAGCTAAAGTAGCCGACTTGTTTCCTTTCATTCCAATGTCCGCTGGCCTCAACCATCAATCTGTCCGTTGCTTAGAGAACTCTTGTTAGGCATTTACTAGGGACTGGGATGGCTAATGAAGAAAAATGGTAGCCTGGCTTAAAGGTGTGGGTGGGAACGACCCTTACAGTTTCCAGATTGAAACAGTGACCAACCAGGTCGTTTATTTAAGCAGAAGGATCGGACGTTTGTTTCTGATTCTGTAGTATAAAATATTAATACGAAGGAAGCACCACGGGTCGGCTCCATGAAAGTGGCGTAACTCTTGTATAGTGTTCAACTAGACAGACCAAATAACACAATATGCAATAGATCAAGTAGTAGCCGTGGATAAAACCTACGAAAAAAAAACAGAAGTCCGAAAAGTTGTGAAAAAAAAATGAAGATAAAACATCCATCCAAGCTCACTTTTTTTTCTTTTTAATATTTAAAAAAAACATTAGCTTTGAATGGAGTTGCTTTCAGCTTATTAAAGTTTATAACCGTTACTTATATTTTTACGTCAATCTAGAAGTGGATCTAGGTTCAATATTACATCTACATGTCCATATAATATACATACACATAAATAGAATATCGATTATACCTGCCTCCCTGGCCGAATCAGAAAATGCATATTTTTTGCAGCTGGCGATATCACGGGTTCAATACTCGAATAAAACTTTTAAAAAAAATTAATTTTTAGCGGCCCCGTAAAGGGAAAAAGCCGCTATTAGGATTGTGCAAAATTTCCGTCTGTCACACTCAGATCTCGAAAACTAGAAGAGATATGAAAAATATTATTTCATCATTAAATGTGGCTTGAAAAGTTTAGGTGCAACGGCTACTTTTGGTTTTTCTAAATGCAAACCGTTTAATTTATAAAATTAATAATGCAAGCGATTTTTTTCATAAAAATACACCAATTCTAAAACAATTACGTAAATGTAAGGGAGGCAATGTTACAATATGCTAACAAAGATGAATTCCATTTGTGTATTTTCAGTATCACTAAGTCAAATATATATATAAAATGTACAAGAAATGTTTACAACAAATATAAATAATAGTTAGAGATGTTTTTTTTCTGGTCAACTAGCTGCTAAAATTAAAAGATAACATTTCTGTTTGTTTATAAAGGCTAATAATGCATTTTGTATGTAAATATCACGCACATTTTTTTTAATGGACTTTTTATGCAGCGACTTTCTTGCAGTAGCGTAACGTCGCAACATGATGCGGTGCTAAACCAATTCCTCAAACTTTTTTTAAAAAAATCAGATTTTATTTATTTTTTGTTTAGTGCCCCCATCCGAATAAAAGAAGCTTATTATGAGCGTTTTGTCTGTTGGTTAGTCTGTCCGTCAAGATTAGATTACCAAATTAACACTAAAGGCTATGGTAAATCTAATTTAACCTTTAATGTTTCCTTCAAAAATATTGCAATAGTTTTAAGTATCTATAATAGAATGTTCCTGATATTTTGTGAAAAACAAATAAATGCCAGCGAATATTTGTTTGCTCTTCTAACTTATTTTAGATTTTATTTCCATGCTTAAATGTTGCAAGAAACACATGATCTTTAATATATTGTTCCGTTTTTTTAATGTAAATAGCATATAAATGCTAAATAAAAATATATATACTGATTTATATTTCATTAACTATATAGTTGTTCCGGATATTGTTTTATAAAAAATAAATTATGTCATATAATTCGCATAATTGACTAATATTACACTTATATTCTTTGACACTACGTCACCATAGTTGTTTTTTTTTTCAAAAATATCGACAATAGGTTGTTCAGGATTTTAAAATAAGAAAGTAATTTACTAGAAACGATTATTGAAAATCACGTTTTAGACTTATTTTACAGTTAATTTTCTTGCCGAAACATAATAAAAGTTGTTTAATCGGTAAAGAATGTTCCGGATTTTCTTTTGAAAAAGAAATCGACCTACATTACCTTAATTTTCTTACAAATCGTCGCCAAAAATGATCCGAATTTTATATGAAAAATCTAATAACGCTAATAAATGTTTGAAATCCCTCTTCCAATAAATAAAACAAATAATTTTCTCATTTAAGAAAATTGGTTGTTCCGGATTTTTTATGAAAAATATTTTAACTCTATTTATGTAAAATCGCACTTCTATCTTACACTACATTTAACTTTCTAGCTAAAACGTTAGAAAATCTAATTATCGTTAATATTATGCTCCGATTTTTAAGAAAAACAACTTCCTATCACAATCATCAATTTAGTGGATGTCAGATGTCAAGATCTATGAAGATGCTATGATAGATATCACGTTGGGGATTATCTTGATCTATATCACATTAACAATGATCGTGATAGCCGAGGATCTTGAAATCTTTTAATAAGACGGTCGTATAGAAGTAGCTAGATCTAGTTGATAATACGATCATTCAAAATGTTGCCAGTTGATCATCTAGAAGTTGTCAATCGCTAAGTCGATCTAAGTATGTTACTATATTCAATGAAGAAACTTTTCTTCGTCTAAAACAATTACTTTAATTCA
Source organism: Biomphalaria sudanica (assembly GCA_036873155.1). NCBI lineage: Eukaryota > Metazoa > Mollusca > Gastropoda > Planorbidae > Biomphalaria > Biomphalaria sudanica. The sequence goes on along the minus strand of JAZGLO010006558.1, from coordinate 1,800,043 downwards.
GAACTTGAAAAAGCTATTCACAAATAATTACAATGGTTAAAAGTACTTGAATAAAATGATAGATCTACACAATAATATAATTGAGTTCTAATACAAAGCTTTAGTAGATGTTTCCACTTCCAAGTTCCATACAATGACTGCCTAAAAAAAAAACCTCCCGGGCTCCAGCGATGTCACGTGTCCAACGCAGCTCATTGCAATGCCAACCAATAAATGCAGCCCAAGTTACACTAATTAACATATCTCCGCGTGAGAAATTTCCCGAGGTCATTGACGAGCTAAATATAGATACTGTGTACGTGACACTTCCTAACACCAAAAAAATCTCTCCCTAAGGCTATGGTACATCTAATTTTCATAACAGACCATCCCACAAATTTAATTAATGGTACCAGGTATTTGATTAATCTGGAATTCTTATTTTCTCTCACTATAAATATATAAACATCCGGAACAATCTATTATAGAAACTTAAAACTAATGCGATGTTTCGGAAGGGAAGTTTAATCAGATTTTCAATAGCTTTTAGTCTTTTTTTTTCTCGCTATTAACATGACGGACAGACAGACTGACAGACAAAACAAAAAAAAGCGTCTTTAATCCTTATATATATATGTTATATTCATATTTAGTCTAACTAGCCCATCAAATGAAATGCTAAAAGAACTCACTCGGTGCACCAATGTCTATGAACCCTCAAGAAGCTGCTCGTATACAAGACATTTTTTAGCCTAACTAGGACGTGTGACGTTGTGGATTTTTTTCCTTTGACGTTATATGCAGTTAATTCTTTAAATGAATTGATAAATGATCTTACTCGGTGCACCAATGTCTATGAACCCTTAACAAGCTGCTCGTATAGATGATATTTTTTTTGAGTCTAACTTTGCCGTGTGACGTAGTGTTTTTTTCCTTTGACGTCATATGGAATAAATTTTTTAAAATGAAATGCTAAAACAACTCGGTATAGTAATGTTTATTAAACCGCGTAATGTGACTCGCATTTTAAAAAGACATAATAGATTTAGATCTAATCTAGATTTTTTACACTAGATCAAGATTTTATTTTTTTTTATACTAGAGCTAGATTTTTAAAACTAGATTTAGGTTTAAGTGCTAATTAAAATCATTGTAGAATATAGATCTAGAATTTCTTGGTCTAGTTTAGAATGTTTGTTGTTTTACATGTTTCGGATGTTCTTTCAGTTGAAGTACAAACCTCCCGCAGGACGACGGGGGATGGGAGCGGGCAGTGTTTGAACCTGGGACCATCGATGAATCCAAACGACAGTTCAGCGCGCAAATCGCATTACCAGACAGCCATGATTTACACTAGATCAAGATCTATAATTTTAATTTCTAGACTTAAAGTGCAGATTTTTATTTCTAAAGTCTAGATTGTCTATACGTCAATATTGCAATGTTATAAAATACTAATCTACTTTTTAAAATTTAATATTGCAATTAATCTATAAATTGTTTATCTATTGTTTTTGTTTACATAAATCTTATCTAAATTACATCTACATTATCCCAAATATATATTTCATATCTAGATCTAGTAGATATAGATATTGAGAGTGCTAAATTAGAAGTTTAATTTAGGTAGATCTACATCCTCATTCTAGTTATATTTAAATGCAAATGCTAAATACCAAAAGACTATCTAAAATCGCTCTTCTGACTTATTGTACATATCCGGTAGTTGTCATTCCGTAATAGACTCTTAGTTTGTAACCAGTTTGTCATTAGGTTAAGATTAGGTTAAGATCAATGGTCGTGCGGTTAGCGCGCAGGACTGATTATCTCTACGGTCTCGGTTTCATACCCTGCTCGATGCCATCCTCCATCCTCCAGCGGGAGATTTGACATGAATTTTTTTTTTTTACAACGCCAAATGAATCTTTGAAACATTTTTACTTTTAACAATCAAAACAAAATTACGTCTTGAATATTCCTTGCGAATATGCGGATCCGACAGGTATCCGTCTCCCACGGGGGCAGCCTCTGAGTTTGTGTGGCAACTCTCTTTGTAATCTTGTTTAATTATTTTATTACATTTGAAGTTTAATAATGGAGGTAGTGTCTTTAAAAAAGATGAAAATGTTTTTCTTGTTATGAACTAGATGTTTGTGTAATGAGTACGATGATGATTAGACAAAAAACAAAGTATGGATACAACTAATCATGTGTGTATTTTGTCATTTTAAAATGTTAACTTTTGGTTGTTCATCTTTTTTTAATATTCGAAATTCTTAATGGCAAATGTTAACAAAATCATATGATTTAAAAGGAAAACGATTAATTAAATCAACAGGTTTACACATAGAAGAACAAAAAAAAAAGACAATAAAGAAAAAGGAAGCTTGAGTGTTTGGTGTCTTGTAGGTTAAAAATTATATCCATTTGAATTATGTCAAATACCTTTTCGACTCATCAGTAATCTTTAAAGTCTTATATTAGTTTTGGAGAGTAGGATCTAATCGATAGGCGCAGTAATAGGAGGCACATTTTCGTTAGTTCCTTGGTCTTTTGTTTTCAACGTTATATAGTGGACACTACGTCACTCGGGGCAGATGAAGTTTAACATTAGTGTCAACATTTTGTCTACAGTGTACAATTAATTTGTTTTTCAGCAGTACTGTTTTGGTTAGGCTAAGAACTCTTACCACACAAAATTGTGTTGGCCAAAAGCCTCTAGAGCTTGTTAACATGAGGCCAAGTTTGCTTGTAGCGAACGGACTCCGAGCTCTTAAACCAAATAACAGCGGTGTCCACAGGAGATACCAGCGTATAAAGGAAGATGGCGTGTTCTATCTCCAAACCACATCGTGGATTCTACGTTAAACCAAGTTAAACCTATCTCGGACATTTATTCACAGACTTGCTTCACCATCCAGTTTTTGTTTTCTTATAGATGTAAATTTGGATTTCCAGCTGTAGTTTTGAAAACATTGGTCGGGAAGACTTCAGTACTCGATAACAGAAATTTAGTGTTTAATTTAATGTTACCAAAACCTTTTTACAGTTTTTATTGTTCAGGTTGCACAGACCTATATATATATATATATATATATATATATATATATATATATATATATATATATATATATATATATATATATATATATATATATATATATGTATATATATATATATATATATATATATATATATATATATATTATATCATGAGGTTTCATAGTGTCAATCACCTATATATATATATATATATATATATATATATATATATATATATATATATATATATATATATATATATATATATATATATATATATATATATATATACATATATATATATGTATATATATATATATATATATATATATATATATATATATATATATATTATATCATGAGGTTTCATAGTGTCAATCACATTCAATAATTTATCGGTCATAAAAAATGGATGATAGCTAATAATTTTTTGCTCCTTCCTTTGTATGTACGGAAAGTGAATATGGGAATGTTGTTATAGTGATTGTATTTTGTTATATTCATTGTATATTTTTACTGAAGGTCACTCGTTTTCTTACGATTTAAAAATGAATTCTCGAAAGTCTCGTCGGACATCGTGTTCTACTGTATTGAATTTGCCAGTGTATTAAAATAGTAAAATAAAACTCGTCTTGTTGGCCAGTTTATATATTTACATATCTATGTTCAAGATCTGTCGTACTTGTTAGTTAGTTTCAGCTACAATCAAGTATTGTAGGCCGACATGTGACCCCATTGCTTTAGTTTAAAATGAAGTCATTTTCAATTTTGTATTTCTGTGATGACGGTAACAGACGATCAGGCCAGAGCTTGCAGACAGCCAACAGTCGCCATTTTAATACGTACTTGAGGTGTTTCAATTGCTATTGAGAATCGATTTCACTAGTTGTGTGATTAATTTTACGGTATATGGTGAAGTACGATACTATAATTTTATTAATCATTGCATTCCGTGAAATTCAATTATGGACTATATTGAATTCACAATATTCAAGCCAATCACATGTACATTAAAGATAATTAGATTGATGGTATCTAATCCTTATTATGTATTGCCAATTAGACTTATAAGTAAACATAATGTAAAAAAAAGAATAAATGAGAATGTGATTGAAAGTACCTTCGTACTTTTTCTTCAACTCATCTGGTATAAGAAACTGGGTTAGTTAACAATCGGGACCGGCTGTTCAGAATCAGACGACTAACTATTTCCCCCCTTTTTCCCCTTTGTTTTTATTTCCCTTTCTCTCACGTATAACGTCCACAGAAGGATAAATGTTTCTCTTGACATCTTGGTAAGTCGGAGAAGACTATTGGCATTTCATGTACACTATAGAGTATCTCCAACTACTTGAATTGAATCTGTTTGCAATAGTGAACCTATTGTTTCACCACCAGTCAATCAAACATTGAATCTGTTTGCAATAGTGAACCTATTGTTTCACCACAAGTCTATCAAAAAAATCAAAAATGTATGAAATTAAAAACCATTTAATGAAATGAAGCAATCGATAAAACGAAAAAAATGTATTTAATGAAAAATATTATTGATTGAAATTGGGGTTATTTTCTTAGTCACACACATACACACACACACACTCGCGCGCGCGCGCGCACGCACACACACACACGCGCACACACACACACACACACATGCACATAATGTTTTCGTTGTCAAATCCGGTAATGTATTAATGTTCTAATGTGTAGCGATTGCCGTGTGCGTCACAATGTTTGCCAATTAAAGCACTCTACAGAACCCTCGTCTCCCCATTAGACTTTTAAGTCTTCAGAGCAAAGATTTGGACAAAACATTTCAAGAATACTTTAAACCAAATAGAACCGGAAGTCTCAGACGTCTGCTCTTGAAAAGATTAGAGTAACCTCTTAAACAAGAGAGCTACATCATTGATGGGACGAAATCTATTCCAGTTCGATTTTTCCTCACTCATGCACTTAACTCTAGTCCTCTGGTCAACAATTTGGATTTAATGACCGTATTGGCTTGTTTTTTAGAGAGATTTGCTTTAAACTGTACGGACGCTCATTGCATTCAATAACTTTGCCTTATTTCTATGGAGAAATAAAAAAAACATACGATACAACTGATTATGATACAAGAAGATCTTTTTATCGAATCAAATGAACATGTAACTTAAAGGGATGCGACTCTTTGTCTAACATAGCACTAATGAGAGAAGAAGCAGGCCTGTCTGCAACTGACCATACCTACCCATGCCACGTTTGCGGCCGGCTTTTTAAAGCGAGGATTGGACTTTACAGTCATCTTCGAGTCCATAGGATATGAGAAATGTGCTCATCTTCGATCACAAAGGAGGAGCTGTGGATGTATCATTTGAACTGCACATAGTAAATCATTGTAAGCTACTAAAAACGTTACAAGTCTCTAGGTTTCATACATTTTAAAAAACGTGCGGATTACTTGTTGATTACTTGTTGATTACTTGTTGATTACTCATAAGAAATACAAAAAATATCACAAAGAAATTTTAATTTCCAAACCATCCAAAAGATTGAGTTACTATTTTCGGGATACTCTAATGTTGTTCATGTTTTGCGTTCGCTCCGGAGTTAATGTCCAAACTTTCGAGAATTAAATTATAGCCATGCCAAAATATTTGTTTTAGAGCCGGAAAAGAAATTGCTTTGGGTTCCGTGCTCACACCTTACCACCGAGTGGACAAAAGAGTGGAATTCTTCTCATAACAGTGCAGCCCTCCTCCTCCTCTCCGAGTCGGTTCATTTCATTAGTCAGTGTTGTATCAGCCACTATTGTCTTAAAAAAAAAACTCTAGTGAATCATTTCTTCTTCTTTATTTGTTTAGAGGGAGGCAAACACAATTTTTTTTATTTCATTGGCTGATTAAATGTAGATCTTGAACCAATAACCTCTTAATATAGTTCATAAAGCATAATTGCAATAATTTTTTAAATTTTTTATTATTAGTTTTAAATAACATTTAACTATAATCCTTATTATCTTATTATTTTTTTACATGGCTTATATCAACTCACTCTGTCTGTCTGCCTGTGTGTCTGCCTGTCTGTCTGCCTGTCTGTCTGGTAAAAAGTTTGAACATGTTTTTTCTCCCATTTTCCATTCTCGGATCAATTCAAAACTTTGCACAATTATTCATTGAGCCTAAAAAGACACGAATCAATTATAAAGAAGGTTACAAAGACAGTTTGTGTGAGAACACAAACTCAAAACCGGTCCTCGAAGTGGTCCACCCAGGCAGGTAAAAATATTATTTGAAAAAGAATATCAGAATGAAATTCTATCAAAGGCAAATGACAGCGAAGAATGGAAAAAGTAAACAAATCTTATGAGGTGCCCCAATGATCCAGCAGACCAATGGATAGGTCAGGGGTTCTCAACCTGTGGGTTGCGACCTCCTTGGGGGTCGATTGACGATTTGCCAGGGGTCGCCTAAGACCATCGAAAATATGGATTGTTATTGTCTATTCTTCTATTGCTGTATGTGTGAGCGGGAGGGGGGTCGCGGCAGAGTGGGAGATTGTAAAAAGGGGTCAGCTGAGCATAAAAGGTTGAGAACCGCTGGGATAGGTGAAGGCGCCGATTCCTGGACTTCATTAAAGGTGAAAGTAAAGGAGAAGTTCGATGTGAACCTGGCCTAACTAATATCATATAATGATTATCTCATTGATGGTATTGTCCTGTAAATGTCAATCTCTTATTCACAGCCTCAAGAAAAGAAAACATGTCGTAAACAATAAGTATCCCCTTCCTTTAATTCAGTGTGTGGTGCCTGTATGGTAGCATTGCAGTCTACGCGATAATAGGAACAACTACTTATTTATTGTTGTTTTCAATTATGTTCCACTTACATGCGTATTAAATAGATTTTTTTTCTCTCTAAAATTAAAAGTAAACTTTTTTTTTCTAAATGTAGTAGTTAGTATGACAGAAATTACTTAGTAATAAAATTGCAAAAAATCGTTTGCATAAATGTGTTAAAAATATGGTAAATGGTCATCTCCCTTAAAATAGCCTCCAGTTATTGTTACTATTAATAGTAAATAGTTGTAAAAATGGTGTATTTTTATGGAAAAAAATGCTTGCGTGGTTGATTTTAAAAATTAAATTAAACACCATTCTTCCCCCACTTTCCATTCTCGGATTAAGTTGAAATTTTACAGAATTATTCACAGTCCATTACAATACACGAATCAATCCAAAAATTAACCAATTGGTTAATCATTTAGTATTCATTTATTAATTTTGTTTTATAGTTCAAAATTGGCTAAGCCTTGTAATTTTTAGATAAATGGCAGTGATTAGCTGTTCTTTCCTTTAGATCAGCTTTGTTTTTAAAAACTTTTTCTTTTCTTTTCTATGGCTTGTTTGGTTTAGAATACATAACACCCAAGTAAACGATTGTTCTGGGAAATGTGCTAAGTTCAATTATTAGAAGAGGAACTTTTACATGAAAGATGTAACGCAGTGTTTCCGAAGGCAACTTGTTATTGTCTATAAATAACTTTCCCCCAGTGAGTTCGTGCAAACAAAAGGAAATTGGTTCTGTGAACCAGGGGCGAGAAAAACGTCAGACCTATTTTTTTTTTAATTACAAATGTCTTAATTTTTCAGAATAACCTTGTGTCAAGGAAAATTACTCTCGATTGTTGACTCCCTTGTTGAACTTTGCCCCTGCTTCGAATGTTAGTGGGCGGGACATGGTCGTGACGAACTCATTGAAGTGACCGAGTAACATGGATGTCATTTAACAGTCATTGACACCATGACATGTCAGTTGTCAAAAATGATTTATGCAGTGGCCACGTTCACCTTTAGCATGCCGCCTCATCACAAGGGACCTAACTACATTCTTGCGCCTGCATAGGAAAAGGTCACTATTGTATTTGTGTTGTCCGCTTATCAATCACGTTTAGATCTCACAAATGAAAAGCACTATTTAAAATGCAATTTAATCATCGCCTGCATTGTGCTCGAACTAGCCGTAAAGGAACTTTTAAAATTGTGACAGCTAAAACTTGTTCATCTAAAACTAAAATATAACGAAGTTTTTCTTATTCACTAATGTTGTTATTTTAAAATGTATGACTTTTCATAACAATATTCAAATGGGAGATTCACTAACTTCCTCAGCTTAATTTGAAATACTTCATTCTCTTAACGCTTTGAGTGTTTACTGACCCGCAGGGGTCACCCATGAGTTTGTGTGCAACACACTGTCTCCCTCTACGTTTTTTTGCTATGCTCAAAATATTGTAGCAATAACTTTTTGTATTTAATTTTTATTTCTAATCGGTTGTAATCTCTGTTTACCATGGCTTTAGTTGTAAAGTACTGACTACCGCCAACCGACTTTTTGTGTTCGTGTCCTAAGGATTTTTTTTCCTTTTTGAAAACATTCTGAAGTCTAATTGCTTCATTTCTTATCTTCAGATGACATTAAAAGTTATTGATGAAACATGTTTCTTTTTAAAATTCTTCATCGACCATAAAGAATATATAATAATAATACTCTTTATTGTCCGTGAGGAAATGTGTCTTACAATTTGTGCATTACACCCAACAGAACATAGTATCTATGAAAAAATGTGTACATTCATACATGAGTCACTCATAATTTACAAATGAAAAATTGATCTACCTCCATTCGCAGACTTTTTTTTAAAGCAAAACAGACCCTACAATACAAAACAGAGACCCTACAATACAAAACAGAGACCCTACAATACAAAACAGAGACCCTACAATACAAAACAGAGATCCATACAAAACAGAGACCCTACAATACAAAACAGAGACCCTACAATACAAAACAGAGACCCTACAATACAAAACAGAGACCCTACAATACAAAACAGAGACCCTACAATACAAAACAGAGATCCATACAAAACAGAGACCCTACAATACAAAACAGAGACCCTAAAATACAAAACAGAGACCCTACAATACAAAACAGAGATCCATAAAAAACAGAGACCCTACAATATAAAACAGAGACCCTACAATACAAAACAGAGACCCTACAATACAAAACAGAGATCCATACAAAACAGAGACCCTACAATACAAAACAGAGACCCTACAATACAAAACAGAGACCCTACAATACAAAACAGAGACCCTACAATACAAAACAGAGATCCATACAAAACAGAGACCCTACAATACAAAACATTTGCGGAGTTAGTTGTTTGTGTAGAGCCAATTCTTTTCTTTCAACGACGCAAGGGAGCCCTGAAGACTTCGCATTGACAGCTCATTTTACGGTGGCCAAGTCGATCTGAAAATTAAAAACTATTCAAGCACAAAACAATCAAAATATACTATTTTTAAAAATAAAGCTTCTAATGAATGAAGGGAGAGCACCGATCAATCATTGTCCTATCTCTCAATATTGTAAGATTAATCTCACGTTTCTATATAATTTAAATTCCGTTACATCTATGTAATAAAACGAGACCTCAAATCAGTGAACATCAATACTGACCACTCAACACAACACTATTGCATAACTGTTAAACGCGCCAGAATGTCATTGCCATTTGTTAACATATTGTAACATTGCCTCCCTTACATTTACGTAATTGTTTTAGAATTGGTGATTTTTTATGAAAAAAATCGCTTGCATAATTAATTTTATAAATTAAATGGTTTGCTTTTAGAAAAACCAAAAGTAGCCGTTGCACCTAAACTTTTCAAGCTGCATTGCATGATGAAATAATATTTTTAATATCTCTTCTAGTTTTCGAGATCTGAGTGTGACAGACGGACACTTTGCACAAACCTAAAAGCGGCTTTTCCCCTTACGGGGGCCGCTAAAAAAGAAATTTTTTCTCAAAAGAAAAAGAAAATTCTCAAAAATGTACACATCTGGCAAGACCAATTATTTCACTCTCAGTAACTAATGAATTATTAATTTAAAATAAAAAACTCAATCCCCCCTCCCGCTAAAACAAAATCCTGGTTACACCCATGTATAAATATACTCAGTTTATAGAAGATTCTAATTTAGTGATAAAGATCCACACTTGGAAACCTCAAAAGACAGTAATCCAAACTAGAATACTGGATCCAGTTAAAAATATAGTATTTGATGGATCTAGTAATGTTTTCTCAAAGATGTACATAAACTGTCTAATCTCTAAGAAAACCGTTTGAGCCGTTTTCGAAATCCGTGTCCAGGTTCTAGATTCCACCCAAAAATATGCAATCTAATAAGAAGAATTGTACAAATGAGGTCAGAGTTTTGACTTAATGTAAACGTATCTATCGTCTGCCACGATTTGTTCCTGCTATAGAAGCAAAGGATCGTTCTGAACTTGAGGCTTAAGTGATAGATAGATCAGTCTATGATCAGCTCAGAGATGACGTTGATTGATCAACTCTGTTGACCCTGTCACTGTAAATCTGATGTTTTTAAATCAAACATACGTTGTTAATGGGAAAGGGAGAGCAAAAATAAAAGGTTTTGGAAGACGGGCTACCAGTCAGTATGTTTTATGTGGATATATGTTTATAAAGTACATCTTGATTTAGTAATAGTTCCATACTGATGTTATTTGTAGAGTGCAAATATTTTTGCTTTATGTAACAGTTTGTGTTTATTTATCATGTTTTTCTTGAATTCCCTCTTATCTTCTATGGTCTACTCCTTGACATTCTCTTCTACGGTCTGACACTCTTTCAAACTATCTGAAACTGCCTCCAGCTCTCTGACACTCTTTCAAACTATCTGAAACTGCCTCCAGCTCTCTGACACTCTTTCAAACTATCTGAAACTGCCACCAGCTCTCTGACACTCTTTCAAACTATCTGAAACTGCCACCAGCTCTCTGACACTCTTTCAAACTATCTGAAACTGCCTCCAGTTCTATGAGACTCTTTCAAACTATCTGAAACTGCCTCCAGCTCTCTGAGACTCTTTCAAACTATCTGAAACTGCCTCCAGCTCTCTGACACTCTTTCAAACTATCTGAAACTGCCTCCAGCTCTCTGACACTCTTTCAAACTATCTGAAACTGCCTCCAGCTCTCTGACACTCTTTCAAACTATCTGAAACTGCCTCCAGCTCTCTGACACTCTTTCAAACTATCTGAAACTGCCTCCAGCTCTCTGACACTCTTTCAAACTATCTGAAACTGCCTCCAGCTCTCTGACACTCTTTCAAACTATCTGAAAGTGCCTCCCGCTCTCTGCACTCTTTCAAACTATCTGAAAGTGCCTCCAGCTCTCTGACACTTTTTCAAACTATCTGAAACTGCCTCCAGCTCTCTGACACTCTTTCAAATGATCTGAAACGGCATCCAGCTCTCTGACACTCTTTCAAACTATCTGAAACTGCTTCCGGCTCTCTGACACTCTTTCAAACTATCTGAAACTGCCTCCAGCTCTCTGACACTCTTTCAAACTATCTGAAACTGCCTCCAGCTCTCTGACACTCTTTCAAATGATCTGAAACGGCATCCAGCTCTCTGACACTCTTTCAAACTATCTGAAACTGCTTCCGGCTCTCTGACACTCTTTCAAACTATCTGAAACTGCCTCCAGTTCTATGAGACTCTTTCAAACTATCTGAAACTGCCTCCGGTTCTCTGACTCTCTTTTAAACTATCTAAAACTGCCTCCAGCTTTCTGACACTCTTTCCAATTTTCAACTCTCTTGCCCTCCCTCAAAGGCTCTGAATCTCTTATATTTTCTGACTTTACTAATCTCTTGACCTCTTTTCTGAGACTCTTACTCTGGAATGCTCTTTTATATTCTCTGACACAATATCATACTCTCTGAGCCTCTCTTCCCTTCCCTGACACTCTCTCCTGGTCTTTGAGCCTCTCTCCTACTCCCTGACACTCTCTTCTGGTCTTTTAGCCTCTCTCCTACTCCCTGACACTCTCTCCTGGTCTTTGAGCCTCTCTCTTACTCCCTGACACTCTCTCCTGGTCTTTGAGCCTCTCTCTTACTCCCTGACACTCTCTCCTGGTCTTTGAGCCTTTCTCCTACTCCCTGACACTCTCTCCTTGTCTTTGAGCCTCTCTCCTACTCCCCGACACTCTCTCCTGGTCTTTGAGCCTCTCTCCTACTCCCTGACACTCTTTCCTGGTCTTTGAGCCTTTCTCCTAGTCCCTGACACTCTTTCCTGGTCTTTGAGCCTTTCTCCTACTCCCTGAACTCTCTCATGGTCTCTAACGGTTTCTCCTCCTCTCTGCGAGTTTTGTATTGGATAAATCAAACTAAGCCTTGATTGCCTCCATTATCCATATCAACTACACCGAAGCTTGAAGTCTAATTTACGTTCCTCGCATTGCCACAATATAGATCAGCCCAAGCTATTTCTGAAGTCTGGACGTTTCATTTCCATGCTGTCGATGTCCTGTCCTTAATCGTTGGGCTGTTTGAACTGTGCAATGTTTTCAGCAGTTTAGCAGTTGTTAATACTGTCTCATTTATTTTTCTACTTTTTAATAGTTCGGCAGTTCTTATTGTCTCTAGAATAGTGACGACATAAATCTTACATCTCTTTTAACATGTCATCAATGTCGATCGTGTGCAATCTCTAGCCATAAATTGTCTTGGCGGATTTTGTTTTTTCCTTTTTCAAAATGTTTTCTTCTCTTGTTTCCATTTCAATAAAGACATGAACAAGGGCACAACATTTTTGTTGCTTTACCCAGTGCTCTCCCTTTTTTTCTTCTGACATGTAATCAGTGCTCATAGCCTCAGTTAGATTGAGGCAAAGATATAACCAGCATTCACAGAGAGAAGAGGGGTAAGTGACTACAGGCTGCTCTAGAGGGGGGGGGGGGATAATGGAGAGAGGGGTCGTTAAAAATCTTTTTTTAAAAAATCAGAAATCGAAGGCATAAAATTCCTGAATGACATTTTGTCGCAACTTTTAAAAAAAGATTTGTCTATTTTTTTAAATTCTTAAATTAGACGAACTGATTTAAACACATACCGCAAACTTAGATACGCAAATGGATATATACAAACTAATGGACCAATTGAGCATGCCAATGTAAACATACATAACACGACATAAAACAGTGGACACACAAAGCTAGATATAAGCATGGATATGAAGACGCTAACACACAAAACTTGGACACAAATATTAACATACAAATATTGTCAGCTAGAATCAAACATTGACATGCTAATGTTGACACACAAGCCTAGACACAGACACAGACGTAGACACAGGCGTAGACACCAAACAAGGAAAAGTTTGAATTCAGTGCAGCATTATACCCAATTAGTCCAAATTCAGTGAATCGTCTCACATGAGTTGCTTGCTTTCTACTTCACAGCTATATCTGTAGGGGTCAGCTGCGCAACTTTGGTGGCCATCTCTATGGAAAGATTCTACGCCATATGCCAGCCACTGAGGTCCAGAAAATGGCAGACGCTTAAACACTCCTACCGAGTAATCATGGCGATCTGGTTGTCAGCAATCAGCCTTATGATACCTATAGCTGTTTTCAACAAAATTATGAAACTTAAAAATGGGGACGAAGCCTGCAGGTAGGAATATATCTATCTATCTATCTATCTATCCATCCATCCATCCATCCATCCATCCATCCATCTATCTATCTATCTATCTATCTATCTGTCTGTCTGTCTGTCTGTCTATTCTGTCAATTTATCTTTTAATACGTATATTTAAGCATATATGTATTTTTATCTATCGATCCATCAATCATTCTATCCGTCAGTTAGCCTTTTCTATCTATTTCACTACTTTTAGTTTTGTCTTCGATATCTGGCATGCTGCACTATACTTTATCTTCATTGAAGTTATCTTCCAACTATTTCCAAGAATGGAAAATATTTAAATAAACTTTGGTGAAATACATTTGTTCCCCTTTTAACTATTGGCTCATGTGAAAGACACACATGGGTCTATGATTTATCTGTGTGGTTTCCCTTTAACTATTGGCTCATGTGAAAGACACACATGGGTCTACTATGATTTATCTGTGTGGTTTCCCTTTAACTATTGGCTCATGTGAAAGACACACATGGGTCTATGATTTATCTGTGTGGTTTCCCTTTAACTATTGGCTCATGTGAAAGACACACATGGGTCTATGATTTATCTGTGTGGTTTCCCTTTAACTATTGGCTCATGAGAAAGAAACACATGGGTCTATGATTTACCTGTGTGGTTTCCCTTTAACTATTGGCTCATGTGAAAGAGACACATGGGTCTATGATTTACCTGTGTGGTTTCCCTTTAACTATTGGCTCATGTGAAAGACACACATGGGTCTATGATTTATCTGTGTGGTTTCCCTTTAACTATTGGCTCATGTGAAAGACACACATGGGTCTATGATTTATCTGTGTGGTTTCCCTTTAACTATTGGCTCATGTGAAAGACACACATGGATCTATGATTTATCTGTGTGGTTTCCCTTTAACTATTGGCTCATGAGAAAGAAACACATGGGTCTATGATTTATCTGTGTGGTTTCCCTTTAACTATTGGCTCATGTGAAAGACACACATGGGTCTATGATTTATCTGTGTGGTTTCCCTTTAACTATTGGCTCATGTGAAAGACACACATGGGTCTATGATTTATCTGTGTGGTTTCCCTTTAACTATTATCTCATGTGAAAGACACACATGGGTCTATGATTTATCTGTGTGGTTTCCCTTTAACTATTGGCTCATGTGAAAGACACACATGGGTCTATGATTTATCTGTGTGGTTTCTAGTTTAGCTGCAACGTTTGATTCTGTTTCATCTTCAGGGAAATCTGGACCAATCACCTCCTGGAGTCCATGTACACAGTCCTACTGGACGTAGTGCTTCTTGTTATACCATTATTTCTAATGGGGTTCTCCTACGCCAGGATAGCTAAAGAGTTGTGGTCAGATGTCAGCATCTCATCAGGGGAGCCTAGCAGTCCTTTGTCTGGTACGGTAATTAGAGAGAGTAGTTTGGCGAGAATTGAAGCACCTCTCGACAGAGAGCAATAATGTCACTTTGACTCACCTTTCCCACGTATATATTTAGTTCAATTTGTATCTTTTTTTTTACTTTAATTTGTTTTAGTGTTCAACACGTCTTAGGCTCTAGTTGTATTTATAGTTATTTAGTGTAAGCTGTAAAATATAGATATAAATAGCTATAACTATTTTATACAATCCATAAGATGCACAGTCTTAACAATGTCATAACATACTAAATGAACGACTTTTTGTCTTGTTCATTCATAATCTATAAAGTCTTTGAATTGTACACTCACTCAATTCTGTGACACAAGTGTACCGTAACATAGTGTGACCTATTTCTTCAATACACTCTTGTAACATTTCAACATGACAGAGATACTGGAGATGCTGCCGTGTTCCAGGGGTATAGGTAAGTGAAGTCTGTCACAAACCTTCACAGTATTACTCGATTGGTAAGGGAAACAACTGGCTCCTTTCATAGCGACAGCAATGTTAGCGTCTTTGGCAGAGGGCGGTAATCACTGGGTGAATTCCAAATCTAATTCAACTAATGAGTTCACATACATGAAACAAGCGATTAGACGTGCTAATAAAAATTTAACAGAAAAAAAAATTATTGTTCTAATTTCTCGCAGTTTCATCTATATCTTTGAATGTAGATTGTTTCAAAATATATATATTTTATCGCTTTGCACCTTCCAATATAACATTTAAAAAAGTAACGGCCCTGTTCAATATGATTGTCATTTATAGCATTACACTTTAAACTCATAATATCATGATAAAGTACCCCTTTAAGACTTTGCAATCTATGGAACAATCCGTTTCAGAGGCTTTCAGTTTTAGGAAGGTGTCATGGGGTCAGCACAACGACCAACTCCCTTTATTTTTCCTCAATTTTTCCCAGGTTAGAACT
Organism: Biomphalaria sudanica; assembly: GCA_036873155.1. NCBI lineage: Eukaryota > Metazoa > Mollusca > Gastropoda > Planorbidae > Biomphalaria > Biomphalaria sudanica. The sequence goes on along the minus strand of JAZGLO010006558.1, from coordinate 1,784,122 downwards.
AGGTGAAATTTGAGGCACCCTTAAAATGCCGAAACTCAAAATCCCAATCTTCAACGAGATTCCAACCCGAGACATCGCACTTTACAACTCAGCCACCAAACCCATCTTATTTTATTTATACTTAACCTATTTATTTAATATAAAAAAAAATATTTCTAGTATAAAAAAATTATCTTGTTTTTAATGTAGTTCCAATTTTTTATTGATGATTTAAATGTAAAAAGATAATAATAAGTAATAAGTGGTTAAAGCCAGGAGATGTGCCATGTTTCTCTGTGAAGGTTTTCAATGTTGCAATTTCCTGTGGTCTCCACAATATTTCTATTTGTTATGATGACGTTGTTGCTTCAGAGAAAAAAATGTATTCACTTGTAACTCTTTACCACTGGCCATCATGTTCCAGTCTGTCTATGTATTAGCACAGAGTCATTCTCAATATTATAGATGTACCTGTATCTACTCAAAAAAAATTCATTGTTTCTAACGGACCATCAGTTCCCTCACCACATCCACATTGTATCTAACGGACCATCAGTTCCCTCACCACATCCACATTGTATCTAACGGATCATCAGTTCCCTCACCACATCCACATTGTATCTAACGGACCATCAGTTCCCTCACCACATCCACATTGTATCTAACGGACCATCAGTTCCCTCACCACATCCACATTGCTCTAACTCTATCATATTTCCACTATTTTCATTCAATTCTCTATTTCATCGTCTCTCGTAGTTGTTTCCACCTTCAAACAAATATGTCTTATAGGCATTTCATTTACAGTAAAACGTCGTTTATCCGGAACATCAAATATCCAAACTGCCTTTTTTTTTTGTTGTTTTACAGTAAGGTATTTAATTGGTCTTGATGAAGTGCAGCAAAAGATCAGCGATTATTTCTCTCAGTAATGGTAGGCTACTACATTTAAGGCTTTGTTCCCCTGTATAATTTACTTCAATTGTATGTTAACGTTCGGTGCGATACCCAGATGTGAATTTTCTGAATATTATTGGTGAAATGGACATTTTATAACATCCACATTCGGTTATCCGGACGATCGATTATCAGGACATACCTGTTTACCATTCCGAATAATGGACGTTCTACTGTATATGTTTCTGTTCTCTATATCAGATTCATTTCATATTAGAAATAATAAAAGAATATATATCTTGTACATAGTGTACATGTCTATGGAGTCTTTATACAAAATGTATTCACACTATTTGTAACTTCAAAAATGTTGTGTCTTACCACAGTCAAACCTCGTTAGAGTCAAACCTTGGTAGTGTCAAACCTCGGTAGAGCTAATTGCTTGAAATAGAATAACATGTACTCAATTGTCAAGAAATATGAAGTTACTTACAATTTATGAATTCTTTTAAAATGTTCAGAAATTTTATTTTAATTATATTCTTTATTAATTATATGGTCTAGATATGTTAAGAATATAATAGACACAGTTAAATGTCTTTTTATACCAATCTAGAGACATTTTTTATAATTCGATAAATATGTTAAGAATTCTAGAAACTTAATATGTTTTTGGATTCTTCAGACTTGTTAAAGATCTTCCATGACATAGCGTTCCACTCCAAGCGTTCCAACGTGGCAGACTATTTCCATTATTGAAATGCACTATATAACGAGGTTTGACACTATATAACCAGCATATATAATGTACATGTACTCTCAATGTCGAATACAACTAAAACCCTACTCATTTTCTTTCTTTTATTCTATTTCTGCTGCATGATGCAATGTTGACTTTTGTAATGCTTTAACAAATATTTTTAACATATTGTGCCATAAACCTCACAGTTCAAAACATAAACGTAAGCACACATTTCTGTCATTGCTCGTAATAAACAATTTAGCTTTTACCAAAATATGTGGAAGGCGTCTTTGAAAAACAAATACCACAGTCACATTTGTAAGGAGAGAAACTGTTTCAAGAAAAGTAAAGGGGAAATAGAAGGGGAGGGGGAAGGCAAATTAAATGCACTACTCAATGCACTACTCAATGCACAACTCAATGCACTACTCAATGCACTACTCAATGCACTACTCAATGCACTACTCAATGCACTACTCAATGCACTACTCAATGCACATGCACTACTCAATGCACTACTCAATGCACTACTCAATGCTCTATTCAATGCACTACTCAATGCACTACTCAATGCACTACTCAATGCACTACTCAATGCACTACTCAATGCACTACTCAATGCACTACTCAATGCACTACTCAATGCACTACTCAATGCGCTACTCAATGCGCTACTCAATGCACTACTCAATGCACTACTCAATGCTCTACTCAATGCGCTTCTCAATGCACTACTCAATGCACTACTCAATGCACTACTCAATGCGCTACTCAATGCGCTACTCAATGCGCTACTCAATACGCTACTCAATGCGCTACTAAATGCACTACTCAATGCGCTACTCAATGCGCTACTCAATACGCTACTCAATGCACTACTTAATGCACTACTCAATGCGCTACTCAATGCGCTACTCAATGCGCTACTCAATGCGCTACTCAATACACTACTCAATGTTCTACTCAATGCACTACTCAATACACTACTCAATGCACTACTTAATGCGCTACTCAATGCTCTACTCAATGCACTACTCAATGCACTACTCAATGCACTACTCAATGCACTACTCAATGCACATGCACTACTCAATGCACTACTCAATGCACTACTCAATGCACATGCACTACTCAATGCACTACTCAATGCACTACTCAATGCACATGCACTACTCAATGCACTACTCAATGCACTACTCAATGCACTACTCAATGCACATGCACTACTCAATGCACTACTCAATGCACTACTCAATGCACTACTCAATGCACTACTCAATGCACTACTCAATGCACATGCACTACTTAATGCACTACTCAATGCACTACTCAATGCTCTACTCAATGCACTACTCAATGCACTACTCAATGCACTACTCAATGCACTACTCAATGCGCTACTTAATGCGCTACTTATTGCACTACTCAATGCTCTACTCAATGCACTACTTAATGCACTACTCAATGCTCTACTCAATGCACTACTCATTGCACTACTCAATGCACTACTCAATGCACTACTCAATGCACTACTCAATGCACTACTTAATGCACATGCACTACTCAATGCACTACTCAATGCACTACTCAATGCTTTACTCAATGCACTACTCAATGCACATGCACTACTCAATGCACTACTCAATGCACTACTCAATGCACTACTCAATGCACTACTCAATGCACTACTCAATGCACATGCACTACTCAATGCACATGCACTACTCAATGCACATGCACTACTCAATGCACTACTTAATGCACATGCACTACTCAATGCACTACTCAATGCTTTACTCAATGCACTACTCAATGCACATGCACTACTCAATGCACTACTCAATGCACTACTCAATGCACTACTCAATGCACTACTCAATGCACTACTTAATGCACTACTCAATGCACTACTTAATGCACTACTCAATGCACTACTCAATGCACTACTCAATGCACTACTCAATGCACATGCACTACTCAATGCACATGCACTACTCAATGCGCTACTCAATGCACATGCACTACTCAATGCACTCAATGCACTACTCAATGCACTACTCAATGCACTACTCAATGGACATGCACTACTAAATGCACTACTCAATGCTCTACTCAATGCAATACTCAATGCACTACTCAATGCGCTACTCAATGCGCTACTCAATGCGCTACTTATTGCACTACTCAATGCACTACTCAATGCGCTACTCAATGCGCTATTCAATACGCTACTCAATGCGCTACTCAATGCACTACTCAATGCACTATTTAATGCACTACTTAATGCACCACTCAATGCTCTACTCAATGCACTACTCAATGCACTACTCAATGCTCTACTCAATGCACTACTCATTGCACTACTCATTGCACTACTCAATGCACTACTCAATGCACTACTTAAAGCACATGCACTACTCAATGCACTACTCAATGCACTACTCAATGCTTTACTCAATGCACTACTCAATGCACATGCACTACTCAATGCACTACTCAATGCACTACTCAATGCACTACTCAATGCACTACTCAATGCACTACTCAATGCACTACTCAATGCACTACTCAATGCACTACTCAATGCACTACTCAATGCACATGCACTACTCAATGCACTACTCAATGCACATGCACTACTCAATGCACTACTCAATGCACATGCACTACTCAATGCACATGCACTACTCAATGCACATGCACTACTCAATGCACTACTCAATGCACATGCACTACTCAATGCACTACTCAATGCACTACTCAATGCACTACTCAATGCACTACTCAATGCACTACTCAATGCGCTACTCAATGCGCTACTCAATGCGCTACTCAATGCGCTACTTAATGCTCTACTTATTGCGCTACTCAATGCGCTACTCAATGCGCTACTCAATGCGCTACTCAATGCACTACTCAATGCGCTACCCAATGCGCTACTCAGTGCATTACTTAATGCGCTACTCAATGCGCAACTCAATGCGCTACTCAATGCGCACTCAAATTGGTGCGAAAGAAAATAATAGCGACTTACTGAAGCGAAACGTAGTTATTTAAAGATCCCAGTCCTTCGGAAAATAGAGCATTGTTCCTGTTGATAAAATAGTTGCTTTTTTTTAATTCTTTAGTTTGTAAAATGGAATGAATCAAATTAATTCTCAAAGTCAAAATTGAAAGTTATACTCAATGTCCGAATTATAGTAAACATAGGCAATGGCATTACAGAAAATAGAAAGACTGTGAAGTCAGGTTTTTAAATATGATAGGTTAGGGTTTTAGTTCGCATCCTACAATGTGCCCATCATCACTTCCGCTTTTCTTCGGATTCTTCGCTCTTGTCAATTCTACATTTGCAAAATCAGATTTTTACCTAGAGTCTTCACTTTTAAGAGTATAAAAAAAAAAGGAAAAAAGGTTGGGTTTCAGCTGATGGAATAAGTTCAGTACACAAGTCTCACGAATTTGATTTTCATTAAGTATCTATAAAATAATAATCATCGAGTGTTCTTTTTCTATCTATAACTTCCTGACACACATGGAAATAAAAAGCAGATGTGTTGAAGATTTTGACGACAAACTCAACAATGTCAAGGTCGCTAAATTGAACTTCACTGTTGCCAACTCCATCGAAAAGAAATGAGCCTCTCATTTTTAACAAGCTTACAATTTGATTGTCTTTTCAAATCTCTGTTATACGATAGTTTGTTAGTTGCTTCATTACTATTGAATTAATTTTGTGTATTGAGCTTAACAAATGATTCTGCAGTGCTAAAAGAACGCACAAAATGATCCTATGCCTTAAACAACAACAACAACAACAAAAACATCTTATCAACACCTCCTTTCTTGTGTGTACCGGATACACCAAAAATAGCGAGAGCTAATTGCACGTTTTTCGACGTTTATGAAAATGTCCAATTGTTACTACAAATTGAAGAGATAACTAGACTCTAACACACTAGCGGATCCAGAACTTTGGAGTGGGGGGGGGCGATTTTTTTCCAAACCCTAACCCTAACGCCCAGTAAACCCTAACCCTTGCATAAACGTGCGTACAGCACACACACATACACACACACATATGAGAATTTGAAAAAAAAAGCAGCATTTCTCAACATTCAGCGAAAAACATAACAACTGGGGCAGCGCTATAAGGTTCCCTAGTGGGGTTCGGGGCGAAGCCCCGACGACAAAAGCGTTTTCTTGCATTCTTCACTGCAGAAACACATTCTCCTGACATCTACAACTCATTATTCACCAATGGATTTCGGGGCAAAGCCCCGACGCCAAAAGCGTTTTCTTGCATTCTTCACTGCAGAAATGCATGCTCCTGACATCTACAGCTTATTATTCATCAATGGAGTTCGGGGCGAAGCCCCAACGCCAAAAGCGTTTTCTTGCATTCTTCACTGCAGAAACGCATTCTCCTGACATCTACAGCTCATTATTCATAATTAAGTTTCGGGCGAAGCCACGACGCCAAAAACGTTTTCTGCATTCTTCACAGAAGAAACGCATTCTGCTGACCTAAAGCTCATTATTTATACTATTAAAAAGGATATTTTGAATAAGGACTAGGGTTAGGGGCTAGAGTGGGGAGGGCAGTACATGCTATCGCCCTCCCCCCCAGCCCCAACCCCACCGAACCGGCCAAGATACCAGAACTGGAGCGACATAATATAAAATTTCTCCATAAAAGTAGGACCGCCCCCCCCACTCAAAGGGTTAAGGTGGGAAGGACAGTAGAGGTATTCGTTCCCCCCCCAATCGGCAAACAGGGAACGACATAATATACAGATCGGTTAAAATATCAATAACAAGTTTTCATCATATAGATATTTAATTGATTCAGTTAGCAAGCTGTGATTTCTACAAATAAATTGGACCGCCCCCCCCCACTCGAAAGTGTATGGGGGGGGCGGGATTGATACCATCGCCCCCTCCCGGCCCCAACAAATCGGCCAACATACTAGAGGGGGGGCGAAATAATCTAAAAATAGGTTGAAATATAAATAATTAGTATATATTATTAACAAAAGTAATAATTTCGTATACAAATTGTGTGAATTCTATACTAAAATTCGTCCCTTCGGGGGGGGGGGTCGTCCTCGTGGGGGAGGGGGCGATCGCCCCTACCGCCCCCTCCCTGGATCCGCCAGTGCTCTAACATCAGAGAAAGGCTGGGAGACAGAAGTAAACAGAGGAGATCGGTAGACATAGAAGCAGAGGAGGCAGGATGGACAGGACTTTATGGTGTTATCCAGAACATTGTCCAATGGCAAAGTACCGTTGCGGCCCTCTGCTCCACTGGGAGTCAAACTAACTAGCATCCTTTTTTGTTTAAGTTGCTTTGTATTTCCTGAACTGTGTAGCTTTATTAGAAAGTGTACTTTTGGTTGCTGTCGTGTTTCTTTCATTCAAATTGTCTGCATGGTTCGAAAAAACAAGCTCTGTGTTTCTCGAATGTACTTTTTGATGCAGGGACTCTCGTGTTTACGACTCTCGTGATTATGAGTCACATATGCAACTTCAAAGATGATACATTTATTATTATATTTAAACAATGTCTAAATATCCATAAATGTCTATATTCTATGTCCATCTGTTTGTATGTAAAAAAATACGTGTTTCATATAACGCCAGAGTTGAGAACATAAACAGTATCCATATATTATTGTCAATATTCATGCATTAGAATGATCATGCAATGCTGTCGATGTGTTAGTTTGATGGCGTATGGCGCCTTGATCCGAAAAACATTTTTTTTTTATGTTACCTCATATCACCATGGTCATAAATAAATAAGATTCACTTATCACGGTAAGAGAGATGATGCATGAGACGCAGTTTGAGATTCAGTATTAAAACAACAATGTCAAAATAAAAAAAAAAGAATTAATGTTTAGCACAAACAAACACTTCTAGGCCAATGTCACAGAAACATTAAATGGAGTTTATAAATCTTTTTTTTTTTTGTCAGTGTATTTTAGTGGATGCTGTTAAAAAAACACTTTCACTTTTAGAGGAAACAAAACAAAACAAAAGTTTCCCTTGTCATTTAATATTGATGTAATGTAATTATGGGAGATGGGCTTTATTAGTCTTGTCCTGAAGTTAAAATGGACTTACGTTTTCACATTTTTATAAACATTTCGATCTCTTGTCTATGAACAGTAAGCAAGCTTGTAAAGTACTGAACTACATCAGTGAAACTTTTAAAAAGTATAGATACTTTACTTTATGTGTAATTATCTCTTGGTCATGCAAACCTGTTAACCCTTTTAGTACCACATAGAAACAGATGATCACCTAGAACATTACCACAAGGTCTATACTTTTTTATATTATCTGTTCTATATTCTGTGCACCGAATCAACCGAGGCTTGTCAACTCTTTGCAAACATAAGAAACCTTTTCACACGATTTTCACTGACGGCTCATCGGTGGAGAGGGGGGAGAGGCAGCTGTGCGGGGGACATTGTTCCTATCATAGCTAATGGCCAGGCATTCATCTCATTTTTATGAGGTGATCCATAATTGCTTCGTAACTCAAGAAGGCGAAAAATAATAATGAGATTCGATGCCTAAGTTTCATATTAGTAGATCAGTTTCTAAAGCTTAAAAAAAGGAATGCTTGTCAATATCTAAATTACGAAACCAGACGATTTAAGACTTTATTTCTTTTTACACAGATGCAAACAAATATTTCAATGACATCATATCTCAGTGACAACATATTTGGATGACATCATACCTCAATGACAACATAACATGATGACATCATCTCAATGACAACATAACATGATGATATCATATCTCAGTGTGAACATAACATGATGACGTCATATGACAATGACATCATATCTAAATGACACTATATTTCAATGACACCATATCTCAATGACACCATATCTCATCGACACCATTCCTCAATGACACCATATCTCATTGACACCATATGTCATTGACACCATACCTCAATGACACCATACCTCAATGACATTATATCTCATTGACACCATACCTCAATGACACCATACCTCAATGACACCATATCTCATTGACACCATATCTCAATGACACCATACCTCAATGACACCATACCTCAATGACACCTGTGATGTGCTTATTCAGGCTGTCTTGAGGTCAACTATAGATGACTGTTGAATTTCAACCAATTACTCTGCAAGCGTTTGAGTTTTATTGTTCGGGTGTATTCAATGTAGTTGATCAACAATACAGAATAAACAAGACGATCGATTTAACGAGTAAAGAGATGTGGTCATCACTGATGAATAGTTCATACTATATTTATTCCAATAAAAGGCCGCAGTAAAAGTCTCTGTCAAAATAAACACGTCTTTACCCTAGAGAATTCTATCGCTAACTGATTTTCCGGTCTCTAACCCAACATATCCCAAACGTCACTAGTCCCGTTCAATACACGTCATCTATGGTGCGTCGCTAAAAAACTAATACTATAAATAAAGTGTCTAACAGATTCCTCCCCCCCCTTGAAAAAAAAAATGTCAATATTTTTCTACTACTGTCAAGTCTTACAAGGGCATTTGCAATTTATGGGGAAGACAACAAACATAAAATCTTGACATCTTCATCTTGGCTTGACAGTTCATGATGTTCCTGCCAATGTTCATATCATTACACTTTGTATACTTCCAAAGTTCCAAAATCATCTTCATTCAATAAACAGTTCATCATGTGGCATCTCATGGGCACGTCATATAGTATCACCTCTCACAAATGTTCTCTACTGGCAGTAATCTGACAAAATATAATATTTCAAAAACAAATTATAAACTTTATCTCCACATTCAAAAAATTCTTACCACCCTTTTATACGCTTTTCGTCCATTTTTCTTTTCTACTCACCCTTTTCCATGGACCTCACTGTTGTCAATGATATATGAAATGATTCACACAAATATATCCATACTTACTTTTAAATGCTTAACATCAAATTTACTTATCTCCCTTTTCCACAAACATATAAATTGTGTCAATATATTAATATATGTATTACATAATAAATATAATCATAGTTTATTTACAAAATTATCTCATTTCATTTCAATGTCATTCTAGATAACAAATCAGCTACAATATTCACAGATCCACTAATAGCTTTCACTTCAAATTTATATTCGTGTAGTGCTAAGAACCATTTATATACACGACTGTTTTTCATACTCTTTTGCTGTATATACTGAATAGATTGATGATCAGTTAATAATATGAATTTCCTCCCTATTAAGCAACTCTCTAGCTTAGTAATTACCCATATTACAGCTAATGCTTCCCGTTCAATGACACTATTTTTTTTTCTGCCTCTGATAATTTTCTACTTACATATAATATAGGATGTAAGTTATCATAGTTCTGCATTAGACAACCACCAATAGCACTACCAGATGCATCAGTTGTAACATAAAATATTTTGTCTTTATCTGGTAGTCTCAATATTAATTCATGACTAAAAATATCTTTAATTCTGTCAATAGCTTTCACACATTCCTCATTACAGACTACTTTTTGAGGTTTTCCTTTTTTAAGTAAATCATTTAATGGATTCACTATTTCTGCTAAGTTCTTTATGAACTTTCTGTAATAATTTACTATTTCTAATATGCTTTTAATTTGTCTTTTTGTTGTAGGTATTTCAATATTAAGTACTTTCTTTATGTTATCTTCAATAGGGCTAATCATGTTGTTATTTACTTTATGTCCTAAGAAAATTATTTCCTCCAGTCCTATTTCCACTTTTTCTGCCTGAATTGTAAGTCCACTTTCTTTAATTATTTTGAACACTTCTTTTACATCTACCATATGTTCTTCCCAACTATTATTTTAAAAAAAATACATATGTCATCCAAATAACAAATAACATTTTCTTTATTTCCAATTGTCATGTTCCTCATTCTATTAAATGTTGCTGGTGCATTTACTAACCCAAAACTCATATAATTCCATTGAAAAATACCATATGGTGTTACAAATGCTGTGTAAGGTTTTGCATTTTCTGTTAATGGTATTTGCCAATAACCTTTAGTTAAATCCAATTTAGTAAAAAATTTTGCTCCATTTAATTTATGTAAAATATCCTCTATATTTGGCATTGGATATGGGTCAAATTCTGTGATGTTGTTAAGTTTCCTATAGTCAATACATAACCGTATATCTCCATTTTTCTTTTTGGCTATCACAATTGGTGAAGCATAAGGTGATGTTGATGGTTCAATTATACCTGATTCTAGTAAATTGTCTATTTCTTTTTTTACTTTGTCTTGTAAATGTAAAGGTATTCTATATGGTTTAAGCTTGATAGGTTTTGGATCTGTTACTTTAATGTCATGTTTAATAATATTTGTTTTTCCTGGTATGCTGGAACAAATTTATTTGTATTCCTGTATTATTTTAGTTATATCTTTTGACTTTTCCTTAGTTAAATTATTAAGATTAATCTTTTGCCAAGTTTGATTCTCTTTTGTTTGTATTACAGGTATTTCTTTAATGTCATTTTCATTGTGATTTTCATTTGTTATTATCATCAAGCACTCTTCTCTCTCTGAAAACTTATTTTCTATTTCCTCCTGAATGTTTTGTATCAACTCATCTTCTCTATCATGATACAGTTTCAAATTATTTATGTGATATGTTTTAATTTTCCCATTTATTTCAATTTGATAATTCACATCACTAATTTGTTTTATCACCTTAAATGGACCTTTTCATTGTTTACCAATCTTATTTTTCAGGTCATTTATTAATATTAATACATTGTTTCCTACTTCTAGTGTTTTCAATTGTCTTTTCTTATTTATATTCTCATGAGCACTTTGTTTGTACTTCTTATTGTTATTATATGCTTGAGTCCATATTTCTTTCAATTCTGTTGTGATTGTTGTTTCATTGTCTTTATTTAATCTATTCTCATTGTCTATTAGATTTTCTTTGAAAACATCTAATTCATCTTCCATGTATTATTTCATATGGTGAAAATTGGGTTGCTTCATGGATGTTGTTTCTATGAGCAAATAGTACATAGTAAATGTAATGATCCCATTTATTCTAATTATTCTGAATTATTTTTGTCAGTGATCTTTTCAGTGAACCATCATAACGTTCACATAAACCGTTACTCTGTAAACTGAAGAGTATATGTGTTGTATATTATATTGTTTAGTCCATTTCTCAAATTGTTCTGACTTAAACTGAGATCCCTGGTCACTCAATATAATTTTAGGTATACCATGTCTTGTGATTACTTTTTGAGTTATGGCATTAATGATATTTTCTGTACTTGTTTTTGATAATGGAATTGCTTCTGGGTATCTACTAAACATGTCTATTACTATTAAAATATATTGATTATTGTTTTCAGTTTGAATCAAAGGACCTATTAAATCAATAACTACTTTCTGAAATGGTTCTATAGGTTCATCCATTTCTTGAATGGGTGCTTTATTCACTTAACTTTTGTTAGATCTCTTTTGACATATGTCACATGAGTTTATGTATTTATTGATTGTTTCTTTCATTTTCGGCCAAAATACTTGTTTTGATAAATTCCTATAACATTTCTTTACTCCCCTATGTGCTGCTAAATTATTATCATGTGTCATGATTAAAAAATCTTTCCAATATTTCTGTGGTAAGACAAGTAGTTTTATTTTTTTGTTATCATTATTTGTTTGTCTAAATAATATTTTATTCTCTGTACAAAACTTTTCCATTGGATTATTATTGTTTTTATCTGATATTCTTGAATATATTTTCCCAATAATATTGTCATTCATTTGTTCTAATGCAAGTTTGGGTATTGTTTCTTTTTCACTTTGAGATATTTGTGTTTCAGGACTATTTTGTGTTTCATTTTCTATCTCTCTTTCCTTAACATCTGTATTTTCTATTTGTATTACATTATTGTTTTCTTTTTCTTCATCATTATTTATTACATTTACTGTATTTTCCTGTTTCTCATCTTGTTTATCCATTGATCTTGTTATTACCATACTTGTTATATTTTGTGTGTCTATGTTTTCATGATTATGTGTTATGTTTTTGTATTTGTTTTGCCAGTCTTCTAATTCTTTTTTGAACATTCTTTTACTCCTCTTATGTTTCCTACTAACATATCATATCTCCTTTCTGGTATTGCAATGCAATCACAATAACCAGTGAAAAATGGAGTTTCAATGTATACACTTATAGCTTTAAATTCCCTTATGGTGCCATCTGCTAATTCTACTTTCCTAGTAAACCCTTTATAAAAATGAGGTTTGACAAATTGTTACAACCTGAATCCCTGATTAATTCCACCGGAATTCTATCTACAAACCCTGGGTACATTGCAAAATTGTTCCTATTTCCTTCCATGAAATATACCCTATCTGTACCTTTATTTTTGTGTTTCCTATTGTAACTCCTATTTCTATAATTTCCCCTGTCATTCCTATCTCTACTCCTATATCTACTGTTATTTTGTTCAGTGTATCTATTTCTACTTCCAGACCTACTATTCCCTCTTCTACAGTTAGATGCTATGTGACCTTTTCCTTGACATTTAAAACAGGTTATTTCACCATATTTTCTATTTCCACTATTTGATCTGCTTCTATTTCTACTTCTATCCACATTTTCTTTGGTGTATCCTATTAAATCTACTTTGCTCTTATCAGAAAATGGTTTATTTGGATAGGCATTTTTGTATACTTTTATTATCTCTGTTATTTCATCTATAGTTTTTGGGTTTCGTTCTCTAATAAAAGATTGTAATTGGGGATCACATTTATTCACAAAGTTATCCACTACAATAAATTTTTTTAATCCCTCATAAGAATTTCCCACTTTTTCTAACTTTTACCCAATTATTGAAAAAATCTTTCTCCATATTAATGATAGTTTGGGGTTCTACTTCTAATGATGGTATATTGTCAAAGTATTTCTTTCTGAAAGTTGTAGCACTATGACCATAGGCATTCAACAACTCTCTTTTCAAAACCTGATAGCTATCATCAATATGATGGTCATGATTTTGGCATATTGTTAAAGCTTGACCATGAACGAAGTCTATCAGTATTTCAGACCATTCTTCCTCTGGCATATTAAATGTAGACATTTTTGCCTCATATCTTTTCAGAAAATCACCAATGTCATCCTTCTGTTCATCAAAACTTTGTATCTTCCTCTTTAGCCATGTTTGCGAATTAGGGTTGTCTCTTTGTGTGGTAGCATTATTTGAATTATTTGTGTTATTTCCTTAATTTGTCTGTGCAGTTTGAGCTCTGGCTTGTGCTGCATCCAATCTCATCTTCTCCATTTTAGCCTCATGCTCTCTCTGCCTTTCTTGGTCCTCTTTTTGCTTCTCATATTCTTCCTTTCTGATCCTATCTTGTCTTTCTATCTCTTGTCTTTGACCTTCTTGTCTCTCTATCTCTTGTCTTTTTTCTTCTTTCTGTCTCTCTTATCTCTTCTTTTTCCCTTCTTATTTTATCTTGACGTTCCATTTCTTCCCTCACAACTTGCTGTACATAAGCTGCCAAGTCCTTTCCTTTTAACTCCATGGCCTTTCCATCCTGCATAGCTGCTTCCTTAACCACCTTAAGGTCCACATATGAGGATGTAGCCATTGTATTATGTTTTCCCCCCAAATTTATATATATTTTTACTTAGCCTATATTGGTTATGGCTATACTTTAAATTTATTTTATATTTAAGTTTTTTCACAATTTTATACAAGTTTTAAGTGTTATGTCTTTATAGATTCAGTAAATGTGTAAATCTAGTGTTAGTTATATTCAAATCTGTATATTAATATCACACAAATTTAATTCTAGTATATTATAGTATATATAATGGTACCATTTAGATCCAGAGTTATCCAGGGTTACCAAGAGCACTATGACTATAAGTATGAATAACTATGACATATTTCAAATTTGATATGATTGAAGTCTGAAGTGTCTAGAGAGTAGAGTCTAGATTAGATAGATCTAGATCTAATCCAGAAATTATGGTTCTATTTAACCATATGAAATAAATATGCCCATACAATATGTATCAAATATATCTTTAACAAGATATATATCTAGAATGTACTACCTTCTTTCATCTTTGAAATTAATATTCAAAATTAGAGTCTAGATCAGTAGATGTACAAACGAAATGTACAAAAATTTGTGGATCTAAAATTAGCCAGACGACAATGTTTGACTACTATGCCAGTTTCGGCATTATTCTCATGGCAAAATCATATTTGATTTTAACCGCTCAAACTAAAAATGTATTTTAGTCTGATTCACAATAAAAGAATCTTACCTGCACTTTCTATCATTAAGTGAAAAAATAACAGATTTAGTTAAATTAATAAAAAATATATAATATAATATAATATACACAAATGAAGTAATTAAATGAGACTATCGCTATGGATTGGGATATGACAATATGGCACACATTGATAACGTCACGAAATAACCAAGCAACAACGGATATGACGTTTACACAAACAAAAACAATCACTATCCTAAACGTATAATATAGCTTTTCATCTAAATTACGTCTTTCCCCTACGGTTTACTAAAGCTAACGTACCAAAGTTAGACAAAATCTATTTCTAAGGGCAATCTAAACATATACTAATAAGAAAAATTGCACTTAGCTTAGAAAGATTCTTATGCTCGGATTCCCGAATATGATAGATCTATAGCAAATTCCACTGTCTCTCTTCCTGTTCTGACTCTGTTCTCCGGTGCTGCCAGTGGATACACTCCGTGTCGAGTATCCCACGTAATGCCCCAGATGTCTTAATATGCCACAGCAAAATGTTTCAGTTTCTTAGACGACTGTTGACGACCGTCTGTGTAGTTCCGACGACTTTGTGTACACAGTTACTGACGAATAGGTCAACGGTTCTCCTGGCGACGACTTGATTTGCGTAGACGACTACTCACAAATAACAGTCTCTTGACGGCAACTTGATGTGGGCGACTGACGAATAACGAATTTCTTGACGATGACTTGATCTGGGCGAGCGAATAACGACTTTCTTGACGATGACTTGATCTGGGCTGGCGAATAACGATTCTCCAAAATAGTTCACTGCTTCTGTTGCTAATCTGGTAGTACGATGAAGTTGGCTGCTGTATGCTGCTTCACAAGAACAAAATGTCCGTAATGTCCAATTTAGACTAGGTGAGACCAAAGTCACCTCCGACGACGTTCCGTTATACGATTAACGGTTTTCACAAAAAAACAAGTGGATGTAGCTGTTTCCACTACTTTAACACTAACAAGTCTAGATATGGTCTAGACCAACTTACAATAAATAGATCAATTTTCAGCAACGACAAATTCGAATTCATTAGCCTTTCAAAGGTTAAACGCAGTGATCGTTATAAAAGTAGCAAGCAACCGGTTCAATAAGCAAACTGCTCCACAAGAATCTCTCAAAGGGTAAGACAAAGCGATTTAGTTAGCTAACAAACTTGTAGTACTTCACAATACTGTCCTTCTCAACTGCCGAGGTAAAACTTAATATGACTATGTGGCTCCTACGACTGTTTTCGCAACAGGTTTACTGACAAACCTTCACCCGTTATGAATGAACGGTTCCCCTGGCTTCAGGTCGATTCAGCATACGAAGATCAGGCGTTGATAATACACTCGTTGAGTAGACCAGACGTTGAGATGGTCACTGTCCTGACGAAGGTCACCCTGAGTTAACGGCTCGTTGAACGTACCTTCGAGTAGGCGACGACTGCATGTGGAACTGACGACATAGCCTAAACAAAGTCACTCTGCGACGATGCTGTGTTCAGCCGTACTCCGATGAAACTTTATATCTTCGAGTGCACGACCCTCACCTGAGCAAACGTTCAGCTTCGAGGTCCGGTTCAAGGTTCGGCTTCGTGGTTCGGGGTCGCCACTGTGATGTGCTTGTTCAGGCTGTCTTGCGGTCAACTATAGATGACTGTTGAATTTCAACCAATTACTCTGCAAGCGTTTGAGTTTTATTGTTCGGGTGTATTCAATGTAGTTGATCAACAATACAGAATAAACAAGACGATCGATTTAACGAGTAAAGAGATGTGGTCAACACTGATGAACAGTTCATACTATATTTATTCCAATAAAAGGCCGCAGTAAAAGTCTCTGTCAAAATAAACACGTCTTTACCCTAGAGAATTCTATCGCTATCTGATTTTCCGGTCTCTAACCCAACATATCCCAAACGTCACTAGTCCCGTTCAATACACGTCATCTATGGTGCGTCGCTAAAAAACTAATACTATAAATAAAGTGTCTAACACACCATACCTCAATGACACCCTACCGCAATGACACCATATCTCAATGACAACATATCTCAATGACATCATATCTCAATGATACCATATCTCTATGACACCATATATCATTGACAACATATCTGGATGACATATCTCAATGTCTTATCTCAATGATATCACTTTTCCAATAAAATTATTTCAAAAGTTCCAGTCTTTATTTAACAATCAATAAATCGTCACTTTTTTAAGAGACGAATTTTGAAGACTTTGTCAAACTGTCAGACCGGGCAATGTCCCGACTCTCTAACATTGAGGTGTACAAGTTGTTGAACAAAACATGCAGTCTATGTTCCTAGAGCTTATAAAAACCTACCATAAAGTCCGAGCATTTGGTACATGTGAAAATATGATTCAAAATAATTTTTAAAATAGCTGGGTCTTCTGCGAGACCTCTTCAAACCTAAGTCAGGAAAGTATTATACTTATAACTTATGCAGTGCGCATAGGAATGTGAACTTTCTCCACAGATAACAGCGACGTTGACATCCTCTTACCGTCTGTTACCTATGTACCGAAAATCTACAGTTCCTGTTTGTAGTTCCATCGTCTAGCTCTAACTTGACACGATTATCTCATTGATCATGTTTAAAGTTTGTGCGTCCCGAGACATGACGTTAAACTGCGCTCCTCTTTCCTTAGCACTTTCGGAGCTCAAAAGTGCCCTACTTCTTTTCTGTCATTGTGTCTGCCTCCTCTTTTCCTCAGTCTGCCTTCATTGATCATCACTCTGTCTCCTTATCTCTAAATATCTCACTACGTCCTAGACCAGTTCGTTTGCCGTGGACTGCTACGGGTAAGGGGGGATAAAGAGATCCTGGTGTTTGAGTGGTGGCTATCTGAGGATAAACCACCACAACACAATACTTTGGCTCCAAGTTCCCCTAGACCTGAGGCCCAGATGGCCCGCTCTGGGTCCGCCGGCTGGTCATGCCTAGCTACCAGCATAGGTCGAAGACCTATGCTGGAGGGCGGTGGCTGGAGGGTCAATCAGGGAGCTGCTGTTCGATGCTGACTGAGTATAGCACATGTGTAGCCCTGTCGGGCTCATTCTTGACTTCCGAATGGCCCGTCCCCTTGTTGGACTCGATGGCGGATGGGGAGCACAGGTGCCGAACTAATAAGAACACCTATGGATAAGAAAACACCAAAAAAAACTACTTGCCCCAGACCTATGTCTGGGCAAGAGACGCCGTATGGAGGATAGAAAGGAGGAGGCCACAAAAGCTGTGCTACCTGGCCATCATTTCTGGTGGTTAGGTGCACAGAGGAGGGGAAAAGTCTGACAAAGATTAGCCCTTTGTCATCTACAAGGGACTTAAGTCAGTAGTGGGAGAACCCAAGTGTGTGTCTAAGCTACACAAATCTCTGGAACTTCTAGTAGAAGTTGATAGAAAGATACATTCTGAGGGCTTTTAAGATACAGAAGACTCTGTGATCTCCAAGTGGAAGTCATGCCACACAAGAGTCTGAACACCAGCAGAGGTGTAATCAGCTCTAGGGACCTACTGGAATGTTCCGAGAAGGAAGTAGTGGAGGGCATTGAAGGAGTCACCCATGCCCGGCGCATTACCAGGCGCAGGGATGGTGAGGAGGTCAAAACCGCCACTATTATCCTCACATTCGGAACTAGGACACCGCCAGAGTATGTGAAGGCAGGATACCTACGAGTTCCAGTGAGGCCCTACATACCTAACCCCATGAGGTGCTTCAAGTGCCAGGGTTATGGACACGGCGCGGCAGTCTGCAAGAGGAACACTGTGTGTGCTAGATGTGCTGGAGAGGGTCATGAGGACAAGGGCTGCACAGCCCAGTTCAAATGCCCAAACTGTCACGCTGGCCACTCAGCCTACTCCAAGGACTGCCCTGTGTGGAAACAGGAGGTTGCCGTGCAGGAGTACAAGGCAAGAAATGGATGTACCTTCAGCCAGGCGAAATCGGCTGTATTGGCCCTACCCAAGGGCCAATTCGGCTTGACAAAGACCTATGCCCAGGCTGTTGCTAAGATAGGAAGATCCATAGCAACACAGACGGACACATTGACCCCACCACCGCCTCCTCCTCCTCCTCCAACTCAGAAGAAAACACCGCCAAAGAACACACCTCTGAAGAAACAAGAAAGCCCTGTTGTCATGCTAAAGAACAGGTTCTCTGTGCTCGCTGATGAGAGCATGGAGACTGAGCAGCATGTCAAAACCAATACTCCGGGAGAACCCGGAGACATCATGTCTGACACAGGTTCTCCTCAGAGAAACCAGCCAGACACCCCAACCTCTACTGAATTAGAGGTTGACCAACTCCCTAAGGGGAGAAATCAAAGCGGAAAGGATGCCCTAGGTGAGCGAGGAGGAAATAACCTCCGCTCTAACCAGAGGGATCTCCCCTCTCCAGAGAGAAAGACTTCCCCCAAAAGGGGGTTGTCCTCCTCTCAATCCAAACCCAAGAATAAAAATACAAAGGTCACTGGAATAAAGGGAAACCCCTCCGGGGGCCTCCCAAGGCCAAATATCTCCAAGTAGGTCATCTAGAATAAGCCATGGATTCCAGAATTGTACAGTGGAATTGTGGAGGCCTCAAGGCCAATTTTGAGGAAATGCAGCTACTGATGGACTCTGAAACTTCTATAGCTGTCTGCCTACAGGAAACATTTCTGAAAGCATCAGCTTCCGAAGCTACAGTGCTTACAGCAAGAATGTTGAGGATGCAGAGAGAGCATCAGGTGGAGTCTGTATCCTTGTGAAGGATAGCATCCCCATGAGAGGGTAGAACTACAGACCACACTACAGGCCGTAACAGCTAGGATAACCCTTCACAAGGTTATCACTTGCTGCAGCCTTTATCTACCACCAGGCGCTCCATTAAACCAAACAGACATGGAGGACCTATTGAAACAACTCCCCCGGCCTTACATAATCCTTGGGGATTTCAATGCCCATAACACCATGTGGGGATCCAACAATACCGACATAAGAGGCCGTATGCTGGAGGATATCTTCCTCCAACATGATTTATGCATACTTAATGATGCATCACCGACCTACTTGCACACAGGAACTGGATCTCTCACATGCATTGACCTCACCGTATGCGTCCCTGGACTTCTGGACGACTTTAAATGGTCAGTTAGCAATGATCTACGGGGATGTGATCACTTCCCAATCATCATTACTAACAATCTCCCCTCATTGGGACGACCTCAGCGGTGGAAACTGAATAAGGCCGATTGGGAACAATTCCAAAAAAGATGCTCAGAGGATATCACAGAAAATATCCTCGATGAACAGAACCCAGCTGATACCTTTGCTAGCAAGCTACTTCGTATAGCCAGGAAAGTTGTCCCCCTAACCTCCGCAAATCCAAAACGGCCTAGCAAACCATGGTTGTATACAGCCTGCAAAAGTGCTATTGGCGATAGGAAAAAACGACTGGCTGCATTTATAAAGAATCCTTCCCAGGAAAACCTAAAGCTATTCAGAATAGCTAGAGCAAAGGCTAGACAAATCATACGATCAGCCAAAAGGAATTCCTGGAGAGGTATGTCGGCAGTCTGGATGCCAAAACTTCTGCTAGAGCGGTCTGGAAGGCAGTAAGGCGAATCAAAGGGAAAGAATCAAATGCAATAGAGCATTTAAAAAACCAAGGACGAACTGTCACGTCCCCCAGAGAAATAGCTGACTGCCTTGCATCCTCAATAGCAGAAAAGTCATCCACTGCACATTACACGCCAGAGTTTCAAAAAGTCAAAACCAGGGAGGAAAGACACTCCATTGATTTCAGGTCAGAAAACAATGAAGACTACAACAAACCGTTCTCGCTTGAGGAACTGAGGGAATCGCTAGACAAGTCAAATAACACAGCACCTGGAGAAGATGAAATCCATTACCAGTTCCTTAAGCACCTTCCCGAACCCTCATTGGCAGTCCTGCTAGGGGTCTATAACTGTGTGTGGCAAACAGGCGCTTTCCCAAACAGCTGGAGGAAAGCCACAGTTATACCGATACCTAAACCGGGAAGAGACGGCTCTGACCCAGCTAACTATCGACCAATAGCACTAACAAGCTGCATCTGCAAAACCATGGAAAGAATGATTAACAGTAGGCTGGTGTGGTACCTGGAGAGGAATAAAGTGATCTCAAACTACCAGTGCGGATTCCAGCAAGGGCGGACAACAACTGACCACCTGGTAAGGCTGGAAGCTAATATTAGAAATGCATTACTCAGAAGAGAACATCTAGTAGCTGTATTCTTCGATATAGAAAAGGCCTATGACACAACCTGGAAACATGGCATTCTACGTGACCTGGAACTTATGGGGCTTAAGGGACACCTTCCCCGTTTTGTGGGGGAATTCCTGAAAGACCGAAAATTTCAGGTTCGAGTGGGCAACTCCGCTTCTGACACTCATGACCAGGAAATGGATGTACCCCAGGGCAGCATTCTGTCAGTCACCCTGTTCAACATAAAAATAAATAGCATCATAAATGCTCTGTCCCCTGGCATAGAGTGCTCTTTGTATGTTGATGACTGTCATTTTTACTTATGGGAAAAACATGAACACCTTAGAAAGAAAATTACAGTTATGTTTAAACAAAATTCAAAATTGGGCAAACGAGAATGGTTTTAAATTTTCGGACTCCAAAACAGTTAGTATACATTTTTGTAATTTAAGGGGACTTGCGTCCCGAGACATGACGTTAAACTGCGCTCCTCTTTCCTTAGCACTTTTGGAGCTCAAAAGTGCTCTACTTCTTTTCTATCATTGTGTCTGCCTCCTCCTTTCCTCAATCTGCCTTCATTGATCATCACTCTGTCTCCTTATCTCTAAATATCTCACTACGTCCTAGACCAGTCCGTTTGCCGTGGACTGCGACGGGTAAGGGGGGATAAAGAGATCCTGGTGTTTGAGTGATGGCTATCTGAGGATAAGCCACCACAACACAATACTTTGGCTCCAAGTTCCCCTAGACCTGAGGCCCAGATGGCCCGCTCTGGGTCAACCGGCTGGTCATGCCGAGCTACCAGCATAGGTCTTCGACCTATGCTGGAGGGCGGTGGCTAGTGGGTCAATCAGGGAGCTGCTGTATCGGGCACATGTCCGATGCAGTAGCTGACTGAGTATAGCACCTGTGTAGCCCTGGCGGGCTCATTCTGGACTTCCGAATGGCCCGTCCCCTTGTTGGACTCGATGGCGGGTGGGGAGCACAGGTGCCGAACTAATATATAACACCCATGGAAAAAAAAACTTCAAAAAAAACCACTTGCCCCAGACCTATGTCTGGGCAAGAGACGCCGCATGGAAGACAGAAAGGAGGAGGCCACAAAAAGCTGTGCTACCTGGCCATCATTTCTGGTGGTTAGGTGCACAGAGGAGGGGAAAAGTCTGACAAAGATGAGCCCTTTTGTCATCTACAAGGGACTTAAGTCAGTAGTGGGAGAGCCCAAGAGTGTGTCTAAGCTACACAAGTCTTTGGAACTTCTAGTAGAAGTTGATAGCAAGATACACTCTGATGGGCTTTTAAGATGCAGAAGACTCTGTGATCTCCAAGTGGAAGTCATGCCACACAAGAGTCTGAACACCAGCAGAGGTGTAATCAGCTCTAGGGACCTACTGGAATGTTCCGAGAAGGAAATAGTGGAGGGCATTGAAGGAGTCACCCATGCCCGGCGCATTACCAGGCGCAGGGATGGTGAGGAGGTCAAAACCGCCACTATTATCCTCACATTTGGAACTAGGACACCGCCAGAGTATGTGAAGGCAGGATACCTACGAGTTCCAGTGAGGCCCTACATACCTAACCCCATGAGGTGCTTCAAGTGCCAGGGTTATGGACACGGCGCGGCAGTCTGCAAGAGGAACACTGTGTGTGCCAGATGTGCTGGAGAAGGTCATGAGGACAAGGGCTGCACAGCCCAGTTCAAATGCCCAAACTGTCACGCTGGCCACTCAGCCTACTCCAAGGACTGCCCTGTGTGGAAACAGGAGGTTGCCGTGCAGGAGTACAAGGCAAAAAATGGATGTACCTTCAGCCAGGCGAAATCGGCTGTATTGGCCCTAGCCAAAGGCCAATTCGGCTTGACAAAAACCTATGCCCAGGCTGTTGCTAAGATAGGAAGATCCATAGCCACACAGACGGACACATTGACCCCACCACCCCCTCCTCCTCCTCCAACTCAGAAGAAAACACCGCCAAAGAACACACCTCTGAAGAAACAAGAAAGCCCTGTTGTCATGCTAAAGAACAGGTTCTCTGTGCTCGCTGATGAGAGCATGGAGACTGAGCAGCTAGTCAAAACCAATACTCCGGGAGAACCCGGAGACATCATGTCTGACACAGGTTCTCCTCAGAGAAACCAGTCAGACACCCCAACCTCTACCGAACTAGAGGTTGACCAACTCCCTAAGGGGAGAAATCAAAGCGGAGAGGATGCCCGAGGTGAGCGAGGAGGAAATAACCTCCGCTCTAACCAGAGGGATCTCCCCTCTCCAGAGAGAAAGACTTCCCCCAAAAGGGGGTTGTCCTCCTCTCCATCCAAACCCAAGAATAAAAATACCAAGGTCACTGGAATTAAGGGAAACCCCTCCGGGGGCCTCCCAAAGCCAAATAGCTCCAAGTAGGTCATCTAGAATAAGCCATGGATTCCAGAATTGTACAGTGGAATTGCAGAGGCCTCAAGGCCAATTATGAGGAGATGCAGCTACTGATGGACTCTGAGACTCCTGTAGCTGTCTGTCTACAGGAAACATTTCTGAAAGATAGCATCAGCTTCCGAAGCTACAGTGCTTACAGCAAGAATGTTGAGGATGCAGAGAGAGCATCAGGTGGAGTCTGTATCCTTGTGAAGGATAGCATCCCCCATGAGAGGGTTGAACTACAGACCATACTACAGGCCGTAGCAGCTAGGATAACCCTTCACAAGGTTATCACTTGCTGCAGCCTGTATTTACCACCAGGCGCTCCATTAAACTAAACAGACATGGAGGACCTATTGAAACAACTCCCCCGGCCTTACATAATCCTTGGGGATTTCAATGCCCATAACACCATGTGGGGCTCCAACAATACCGACACAAGAGGCCGTATGCTGGAGGATATCCTCCTCCAACATGATTTATGCATACTTAATGATGCATCACCGACCTACTTGCACCCAGGAACTGGATCTCTCACATGCATTGACCTCACCGTATGCGTCCCTGGACTTCTGGACGACTTTAAATGGTCAGTTAGCAATGATCTACGGGGAAGTGACCACTTCCCAATCATCATTGCTAACAATCTCCCCTCATTGGGACGACCTCAGCGGTGGAAACTGAATAAGGCCGATTGGGAACAATTCCAAAAAAGATGCTCAGAGGATATTACAGAAAATATCCTCGATGAGCAGAACCCAGCTGATACCTTTGCTAGTAAGCTACTTAGTATAGCCAGGAAAGTTGTCCCCCTAACCTCCGCAAATCCAAAACGGCCTAGCAAACCATGGTTTGATACAGCCTGCAAAGGTGCTATTGGCGATAGGAAAAAACGACTGGCTGCATTTATAAAAAATCCATCCCAGGAAAACCTAAAGCTATTCAGAATAGCTAGAGCAAAGGCTAGACAAACCATACGGTCAGCCAAAAGGAATTCCTGGAGAAGTTTTGTCGGCAGTCTGGATGCCAAAACTTCTGCTAGAGCGGTCTGGAAGGCAGTAAGGCGAATCAAAGGGAAAGAATCAAATGCAATAGGGCATCTGAAAAACCAAGGACGAACTGTCACGTCCCCCAGAGAAATAGCTGACTGCCTTGCATCCTCAATAGCAGAAAAGTCATCCACTGCACATTACACGCCAGAGTTTCAAAAAGTCAAAACCAGGGAGGAAAGACACTCCATTGATTTCAGGTCAGAAAACAATGAAGACTACAACAAACCGTTCTCGCTTGAGGAACTGAGGGAATCGCTAGACAAGTCACATGACACAGCGCCTGGAGAAGATGAAATCCATTACCAGTTCCTCAAGCACCTTCCCGAACCCTCATTGGCAGTCCTGCTAGGGGTCTATAACTGTGTGTGGCAAACAGGCGCTTTCCCAAACAGCTGGAGGAAAGCCACAGTTATACCGATACCTAAACCGGGAAGAGACGGCTCTGACCCAGCTAACTATCGACCAATAGCACTAACAAGCTGCATCTGCAAAACCATGGAAAGAATGATTAACAGTAGGCTGGTCTGGTACCTGGAGAGGAACAAAGTGATCTCTAACTACCAGTGCGGATTCCGGCAAGGGCGGACAACAACTGACCACCTGGTAAGGCTGGAAGCTTGTATCAGAAATGCATTACTCAGAAGAGAACATCTAGTAGCTGTATTCTTCGATATAGAAAAGGCCTATGACACAACCTGGAAACATGGCATTCTACGTGATCTGGAGCTTATGGGGCTTAAGGGACATCTCCCCCGTTTTGTGGGGGAATTCCTGAAAGACCGAAAATTTCAGGTTCGAGTGGGCAACACCACTTCTGACACTCATGACCAGGAAATGGGTGTACCCCAGGGCAGCATTCTGTCAGTCACCCTGTTCAACATAGAAATAAATAGCATCATAAATGCTCTGTCCCCTGGCATAGAGTGCTCTTTGTATGTTGATGACTTTGTCATTTTTACTTATGGGAAAAACATGAACACCCTAGAAAGAAAATTACAGTTATGTTTAAACAAAATTCAAAATTGGGCAAACGATAATGGTTTTAAATTTTCGGACTCCAAAACAGTTAGTATGCATTTTTGTAATTTAAGGGGACTCCACCCAGACCCTGAACTATTTATACACAAAAAGAAGATCCCTGTCGTGAAAACTACAAAATTTTTAGGCCTCACTCTAGATTCCAAATTTAATTTTCTCCCCCACATTAAGGAACTTAAGAGAAAATGCCAAAAGTCATTAAACATACTTAGAGTGCTCAGCCATACGGACTGGGGAGCTGACAGAGATACTTTGCTGCTGCTATATCGGAGTCTAATTCGATCCAAGCTAGACTACGGATCCATAATATATGGAGCAGCAAGGAAGTCGTACCTAAAAATACTGGAACCAATACAAAATGCTGCCCTGCGTCTCTGTCTCGGCGCGTTTCGTACATCACCTATCCCAAGCCTCCATGTGGAGGCTGGAGAACTCCCCATGGATATAAGAATGAAAAAGCTTGCAATGCAGTATATAGTCAAGCTAAAATCCAACCCTACGAACCCTGCTTTCGATTCCATATTTAACCCCACAGAGGTAGAATTATACAATCGAAGGCCTAACGTCATACAGCCGTTAGGCCTTCGAATGAGAGAACCCATCCAAAATTTAACCCCACCCATTAACCAAATCTCTAAAATAGAAACCCCTCAGAATCCTCCTTGGCTAATGAATAATCCCAAATTAAATTTATCCCTCCTTAATTTCAAAAAAGAAAATACAGACCCAAGCATACTACAAGTCCACTTTAGGGAACTGCAAGAGAGCTACGGAGATTGTGGCACCATCTACACAGACGGATCCAAAATGAATGGAAAGGTCGCGTGTGCCTGCTCCTTTCGGAACAAAACAATCTCCCGTAGACTCCCCGATGGCTGCTCCATCTTTACGGCCGAATTGCATGCAATATCGCTTGCACTTATGGCCGTCAAAGCATCAGAAAGGAGGAAATTTATAATCTGCTCCGACTCCAAATCTGCATTGCAAGCTTTGGGGCGGATGAAGACTGACATTCCACTGGTACATAAGAGCCTGAAGCTGTTGGACCAAATAACAGCCGACCATACGGATGTCACCTTCATCTGGGTCCCCTCCCATGTGGGCATTGAGGGAAACGAAGCCGCAGACAGAGAAGCAAAGAGAGCCCTAAATCATGCGGTATCAGGAACTCAAATTCCCTGCCCAGACCTGAGACAAAGTATTGCCACTGCCATCTACCAAGAGTGGCAGGATCGATGGGAGGCTGAGACTCACAATAAACTCAGGCAGATTGTGGCGGATGTCAGGTGGCGGTCCACATCTAAGGGTCTGACAAGGCGTGGTAGCACGACCATGTCTAGACTTAGGATTGGCCACACCTACATCACGCACTCTTTTGTGCTGAAGAAAGAAGAGCCCCCACTTTGTGAGTATTGTGACTCTCGCCTCACCGTGGAACATATCCTCATTGACTGCCCCAGATACCAGGATGTCAGGGAAAAATATTTTAGAGCCACTAATTTAAAAACACTATTCAATAATGTCGACCCTGGGAAGGTACTGGGCTTTATCCGGGAAGTGGGATTGTCTACGAAGATCTGATTTCTAAACCTTGTAGACATGTACTTTTTACATTATATTTTTACCAAATTATTAAATTTTTACTACCTCTACTATTTTAATTGTGAATAGACCTTGATTTTAATTATTTGAATGTATAGAATTTGACCTTTGTTGTGTGGAGGGAGAGTGGCCCTTGAGGGACTGCAGGCACGACATGGCCTAAATTGTGCCGATGTGCCCAAAAACACAAACACAAACACAAACACATTTAAGGGGACTCCACCCAGACCCTGAACTATTTATACACAAAAAGAAGATCCCTGTCGTGAAAACTACACAATTTTTAGGCCTCACTCTAGATTCCAAATTTAATTTTCTCCCCCACATTAAGGAACTTAAGAGGAAATTCCAAAAGTCATTAAACATACTTAGAGTGCTCAGCCATACGGACTGGGGAGCTGACAGAGATACCTTGCTGCTGCTATATCGGAGTCAAATTTGATCCAAGCTAGACTACGGATCCATAAAATATGGAGCAGCAAGGAAGTCGTACCTTAAAATACTGGAACCAATACAAAATGCTGCCCTGCGTCTCTGTCTCGGCGCGTTTCGTACATCGCCTATCCCAAGCCTCCATGTGGAGGCTGGAGAACTCCCCATGGATATAAGAATGAAAAAGCTTGCAATGCAGTATATAGTCAAGCTAAAATCCAACCCCACGAACCCTGCTTTCGACTCCATATTTAACCCCACAGAGGTATAATTATACAATCGAAGGCCTAACGTCATACAGCCGTTGGGCCTTCGAATGAGAGAACCCATCCAAAATTTAACTCCACCCATTGACCAAATCTCTAAAATAGAAACCCCTCAAAATCCTTCTTGGCTAATGAATAAACCCAAATTAAATTTATCTCTTCTTAATTTCAATACAGAAAATACAGACCCAAGCATACTACAAGTCCACTTTAGGGAACTGCAAGAGAGCTGCGGAGATTGTGGCACCATCTACACAGACGGATCCAAAATGGATGGAAAGGTCGCGTGTGCCTGCTCCTTTCGGAACAAAACAATCTCCCGTGGACTCCCCGATGGCTGCTCCATCTTTACGGCCGAATTGCATGCAATATCGCTTGCACTTATGGCCGTCAAAGCATCAGAAAGGAGGAAACTTATAATCTGCTCCGACTCCAAATCTGCATTGCAAGCTTTGGGGCGGATGAAGGCTGACATTCCATTGGTACATAAGAGCCTGAAACTGTTGGACCAAATAACAGCCGACCATAGGGATGTCACCTTCAATTGGGTCCCCTCCCATGTGGGCATTGAGGGAAACGAAGCCGCAGACAGAGAAGCAAAGAGAGCCCTAAATCATGCGGTGTCAGGAACCCAAATTCCCTGCTCGGACCTGAGACAAAGTATTGCCTCTGCCACCTATCGAGAGTGGCAAAACCGATGGGAGGCTAAGACTCACAATAAACTCAGGCAGATTGTGGCGGATGTCAGGTGGCGGCCCACATCTAAGGGTCTGACAAGGCGTGGTAGCACGACCATGTCCAGACTTAGGATTGGCCACACCTACATCACGCACTCATTTGTGCTGAAGAAAGAAGAGCCCCCACTTTGTGAGTATTGTGACTCTCGCCTCACCGTGGAACATATCCTCATCGACTGCCCCAGATACCAGGATGTCAGGGAGAAATAATTTAGAGCCACTAATTTAAAAACACTATTCAATAATGTTGACCCTGGGAAGGTACTGGGCTTTATCCGGGAAGTGGGGTTGTCTACGAAGATCTGATTTATGAATTCTGTAAACATGTACTATTTACATTAGATTTTTACCAAATTATTAAATTTTTACTACCTCTACTATTTTAACTGTGAATAGACCTTGATTTTAATGATTTGACTGTATGGAATTTGGCCCTTGTTGTGTGGAGGGAGAGTGGCCCTTGAGGAACTGCAGGCACGACATGGCCTAAATTGTGTCGATGTGCCAAAATCAAAAATCAAAATCAAAAATCAAATCAAAGTTTGTACAAGTGCAACATTTCTTGTATTGGGTTTACGTTGTAAGACAGGGAATCCCAAACTTTTTCCCTAACAGCACACTTTGTAATCTCTCAGTATTTAACAGAACACTTTGCAATGTCTGAGTATTTAACGGAACACTTTGCTTATTAGAGATGAATTCACGTGGTGGCCTGCTAGTTAATTATTGCAGTAATTCGTCAAACACTCATTCAGACCTCGCGAAACACAGTTTGGGAAACACTGTTGTAAGGAGACACTAAATCAAATGTTTATTTGTACGTGAGCATCACGTGTCTCAGGGCACACAATACTTCTATCACTGATTCTATCCGAACATTAATTTCCCATGGAAAGTTAATTACAGACCTGCTGATCTTAGTGTGACACTTAACAGAGATATTAGATGCGCAAAAAAAATATTTTTATTGTATTCGGATTCAAAATCTTTTAGATACGTAGTGGAAAGGCTTACATAAATCACTACGTAGTGGAAAGGCTTACATAAATCACTACGTAGTGGAAAGGCTTACATAAATCACTACGTAGTGGAAAGGCTTACATAAATCACTACGTAGTGGAAAGGCTTACATAAATCACTACGTAGTGGAAAGGCTTACATAAATCACTACGTAGTGGAAAGGCTTACATAAATCACTACGTAGTGGAAAGGCTTACATAAATCACTACGTAGTGGAAAGGCTTACATAAATCACTACGTAGTGGAAAGGCTTACATAAATCACTACGTAGTGGAAAGGCTTACATAAATCACTACGTAGTGGAAAGGCTTACAAAATCACTACGTAGTGGAAAGGCTTACATAAATCACTACGTAGTGGAAAGGCTTACATAAATCACTACGTAGTGGAAAGGCTTACATAAATCACTACGTAGTGGAAAGACTTACATAAATCACTACGTAGTGGAAAGACTTACATAAATCACTACGTAGTGGAAACACTTACATAAATCACTACGTAGTGGAAAGGCTTACATAAATCACTACGTAGTGGAAAGACTTACATAAATCACTACGTAGTGGAAAGACTTACATAAATCACTACGTAGTGGAAAGACTTACATAAATCACTACGTAGTGGAAAGACTTACATAAATCACTACGTAGTGGAAAGGCTTACATAAATCACTACGTAGTGGAAAGGCTTACATAAATCACTACGTAGTGGAAAGACTTACATAAATCACTACGTAGTGGAAAGACTTACATAAATCACTACGTAGTGGAAAGACTTACATAAATCACTACGTAGTGGAAAGACTTACATAAATCACTACGTAGTGGAAAGGCTTACATAAATCACTACGCTATGGCCAGAGGTAGACTATTGAACGACTTAAGGTGAATCCAAAATTGTTCTATTGAACTTTTCATCCACCAATTTACTGATCATTACGTGTGTGTTTGTATATACTTATATTATAAAGTTGTAGTATTTTTACAAAGCTTCTATTAACTCTCTTTGCCTTTCGGACTGTTTGGTAAAAAGTTTCGCCCACGCCCATTCTCAGATCAAGTTGAAACTTTGCACAATTATTTATTGGCGAAGACAAAACATGAGTCAATCAGTAAAATTAATCAATTGATAATTGGTAATTAATTATTTTGTTTGATATCGGCAAAGAAAAATAGCTTCTACATTATTGAGAGATGCATAGTTGTAAATGTGAGTTCTTCTCATTAGAAAAATCTCTTTTTTTAGTATTTTTATTTCAACATTCCACTAATCATGAAAAGAATATCTTCTACAGTGAAGTTTACTCCTCATATACTGGTTATTGAAGTTGGAACTTTCAGTGCCATGGCATGTTACAAAAAAATATTTAACATCATAATATGTCGAACTGTATGCATATTATATAACTAATATTAGTGATTATATATTTCCATTATTTCTTCAGAGTCAGATACCCAGAGATACGAAGGCAAAGAGAAGCAGAACGGCTTCACTACCCCTATTCACCAGTCGCCCCTGATACCAAATAGGCGCATTGCCAGAAGTGTATCCAGCGAATCGTACAATAGCAAGAACCAGGTCCAGGTGCTGAGTCCGGCCTACAACTGCCGAATACTAGCCAACAAGAAGAGAGTGGTGAAGATGCTTTTCGTGGTAGTTCTGGAGTACTTCCTCTGTTGGACTCCACTCTACCTGTGCAACTCATGGGCCACCCTGGACTACAACAGTGCCCGAAACACCATATCCCCGCTGACCAAAACGGTCATTCTGTCCCTCTCGTATCTGTCGTCCTGTATACACCCCATCACCTACTGCTTCATGAACAGGCGGTTCCGCCAGAGTTTCGTCGACGCCTTCAACTGCTGCTCCAGGGGCCGGCAAAAGGGAAACGCCTTTTACAGCGAGGCATCGCAAAATAATGGTAGCATTGCTAAAGTGAATAAGTCTACGATGTCCAAAAATAGCAAAGTAACATGGAAGCGACATCGTTAATCTAAACTGTATCACATAATCTGCTCAAAATTCTTAAACAATATACACATATACTAACATTGTTTCAAGAAAACTAGTTATATTCTTGCTTCTTGAAGAACCACTGTTTAGGATGTGTTTTCAAATGATTTAATGATTGTCTTAATCTTATCGTTAGATTTTCAGGATGTTATATTATTATATTTGTATACATCACATAACTTTCGAATTCATATTTTAGTAACTTAATGTTTCAAATTAATGTCCAACATTATGAATTAGTTTATGAAAACATTACTATAATAATTCAAGATTAAACTGGTCTGAACTGGTCTGAACTGGTCTTTAATGATATTTATTGTCTTGATGAATTTCATTTTGAAGTTTCTTTATTATTGTTGTTGTTGTTGTCATAGAGCATGCCATGAAAGCAAAAATAATATATATATAATATTGAAGATAATATTTTGTTAAACTATTAAATATCATACTATTATATTGTCCAGAGAAAATAAGTAAATATTTCACGTATTCACTTATTGAATGTATGTAACAACAGCAATTAAAATAAGCGTACGTTGAGATATGGCTAAAACATAATATCAAACATTTACGTAAGTCTATCACGTCATGTTCATACGTTTCCTTTGCGCTCCTATTTTCCTGTAGCAGGGAATTACAAAATAATTTTTTTTTAAAGCGTTTGGATGGAAAACCTACAGAGGCATCACCTAAAATACGATATGGACGAAATGTTCACTGCATTGATGTGTAGCTGAAACATGTTTAAAAAAAACGAACTCCTAAAGTATGTCCTGGTCAAATGAGGTAGCAGACATCTTCAAACGTCATCTGGTGCATTGTATTGAAAAAAAAACAAGATGAGAAACTGGGACACGAAATCATTGGTTGACAAAATAATTCACCGGATCTCGAGTTAAAGGAGAAACTTAAGTTAGTAGAGAGAAATTATGTCAAATAATGATCTCAATACTTAATGCCCGTACACGCAAGTACATTACGGCACTAGTTTATGTATTTAGATGCAATAAACGTCTTCTTCAATGTAGGCTAGTCATCCTCTCAATTTGTAGACTACACATGATGCATATTGGTATTAGGCTAGCCATGATTGCCTCTCAAGTGGTAGGCCAGCCATGAATGCATATTAAGAATGCATGCCAAGCTGTAGGCTAGCCATGATTGCCTCTCAAGTTGTAGGTTAGCCATGAATGCATGCCAAGTTGTAAGCTATCCATGATTCCCTCTCAAGTTGTTGACTAGCCATGAATGCCTCTCAAGTTGTAGGCTAGCCTAAATGCATGCCAAGTTGTAGGCTAGCCATGAATGCCTCTCAAGTTGTAGGTTAGCCATGATTGTCTCTCAAGTTGTATGCTAACCATGAATGCATGCCAAGATGTAGGCTAGCCACGATTGCCTCTCAAGTTGTAGGTTAGCCATGAATGCATGCCAAGTTGTAGGCTAGCCATGATTGCCTCTCAAATTGTAGGTTAGCCATGATTGCCTCTCAAGTTGTAGACTAGCCATGATTGCACTCAAGTTGTATGCTAACCATGAATGCATGCCAAGATGTAGGCTAGCCATGATTGCACTCAAGTTGTATGCTAACCATGAATACTTGCCAAGATGTAGGCTAGCCATGATTGCCTCTTAAGTTGTAGGCTTGCCATTATTGCCTCCCAAGTTGTAGGCTAGCTAACCATGAATACTTGCCAAGATGTAGGCTAGCCATGATTGCCTCTTAAGTTGTAGGCTTGCCATTATTGCCTCCCAAGTTGTAGGCTAGCGATGAATGCATGACAAGTTGTAGGCTAGCCATGATTGCATGTCAAGCTGTAGGCTAGCCATGATAGCCTCTCAATTTGTAGGTTAGCAATGAATGCATGCCAAGTTGTAAGCTATCCATGATTCCCTCACAAGTTGTTGACTAGCCATGAATGCCTCTCAAGTTGTAGGCTAGCCTAAATGCATGCCAAGTTGTAGGCTAGCCATGAATGCCTCTCAAGTTGTAGGTTAGCCATGATTGCCTCTCACGTTGTAGGTTAGCCATGATTGTCTCTCAAGTTGTATGCTAACCATGAATGCATGCCAAGATGTAGGCTAGCCATGATTGCCTCTCAAGTTGTAGGCTAGCCATGAATGCATGCCAAGCTGTAGGCTAGCCATGATAGCCTCTCAAGTTGTAGGCTAGCCACGATTGCCTCTCAAGTTGTAGGCTAGCCATAATTGCCTCTAAAGTTGTAGGCTATCCATGAATGCGTGCCAAGTTGTAGGTAGCCATGATTGCCTCTCAAGTTGTAGGTTAGCCATGATTGCATGTTAGGTTGTAGGCTAGCCATGATTGCCTCTCAAGTTGTAGGTTGAATGCATGCCAAGTTGTAGGCGAGCCATTATTGCCTCTCAAGTTGTAGGCTTGCAATGAATGCATGCCAAGTTGTAGGCTAGCCATGATTGCCTCTCAAGTTGTAGGCTAGCCATGATTGCATGTTAGGGTATAGGCCAGCCATAATTGCCTGTCAAGTTGTAGGCTAACCAAGAATGGCTATCAAATTGAAAACTAGCCATGATTGCCTCTTTCGCTATAAACTAATTATACCTACAATCATGTTACGTGAGGGTAAGAATTACAAATGAATTTTATTTTAGATGTAAATATGGTTTTACTTTCTAAATCCATTTCTTCGATTTCAAAATATTTCGTAAGCTGTTATGTTTCTCTCTAGCATTAAGTAAAATCTTCACTTATCTAACACATAAGGCATCTATAGGATATGCTGATATGCCTTTAGACTACAACTGGCCATTATCTGAAATAGCACCTAAGTTTTTTTTTTTATCTTTACCACAAAAATTAATTTGTTTTGATAAGAATAAAATGTCCTAAAAAATTGAACACAATGATAATTGCTTTTTTTTCATGACAATTTAAGGTTTTGACATGTACCTTTCGGTTGAAATCAAAATCTACATTATATATATTATTTGCTGTACACAATAATTTAATTTCTTTTAAAAGACCATCTGCCTCTAGCTGCTTTCTGCAATGCCAGGGGGGAAAATAGAATCTATGTTGTGCTTAGATATTTTTCAAACCATCCTCCATTAAGTAAACGAGATGGATGGCAACCTGGTCGTGCGGTTTGCGCGTGGTCGAGGGTTCAAATCCTGCTCACTCCCATCCCCCGTCGTTCTGCGGGAGGTTTGGACTAGGAAGTAAACTATCGTCAACTCTGAAGGAACATCCGATACATGTAAAACATTTTACAAAACGAGATATGTATTTAAGATTCAAGATGAGCTCTTGCAAATGACGAAAAAAAAACTAGAACTAACATTCAACGGACAACGGCTTTGTTGGCATTAAATATTGCTAAATATGTAGGTCGAAACTTAGTTTGCGTAATCACGTAAAATACATTGCCATTACTATATTGAATGATTTATAAGCTGCCTCGCAAAAGATTCCAACAATCAATATTTCGATAATGAATAGATATTGCCATGTGCGTTTTCTGCATGTGATAATTCGTAACAAGCAATCAATTTATTAGACTAGCTTGAACATTTTACAATACAATCATCTTTCTAGAGGTCATCTGTTTAGTGTTTTGTGAAATAGCGTTTACAAAAGTTGACAAAATACGGTTCATCATCTGCTCCGATACAAAAATGCCACATGCACATTCCCCAATTTCAAGGTGCACACCAAAATGTAACAGTTCATAGTGTGTGCCCTGTACTACTGTAATTTGATGTTTACGGTAGTATGACAAAAGGGAATTAACCTTGGGTATTTTTAAAGCTTTTTAGTTTAAAATAAATCGAGTGGTTGTTCTTGTTTTATTTTTATTTTTTTCAGAATTGGGAAAAAGAGAGGAGGAAAGAAAGATGTACAAAGAATGAAACACAAATAGTTCACTGTCAGCCTGGGTCTTTTAGTGAACTAAGGAAATTTCAGCCTGGGTCTTTTAGTGGGTCTTTTAGTGAACTAAGGAAATTTCAGCCTGGGTCTTTTAGTGGGTCTTTTAGTGAACTAAGGAAATGTCTGCCTATGTCTTTTAGTGGGTCTTTTAGTGAACTAAGGAAATGTCAGCCTGGGTCTTTTAGTGGGTCTTTTAGTGAACTAAGGAAATGTCTGCCTGGGTCTTTTAGTGGGTCTTTTAGTGAACTAAGGAAATGTCTGCCTGGGTCTTTTAGTGGGTCTTTTAGTGAACTAAGGAAATGTCTGCCTGGGTCTTTTAGTGGGTCTTTTAGTGAACTAAGGAAATGTCTGCCTGGGTTTTTTAGTGGGTCTTTCAATGAACTAAGGAAATGTCTGCCTGGGTCTTTTAGTGAACTAAGGAAATGTCTGCCTGGGTCTTTTAGAGAACTAAGGAAATGTCTGCCTGAGTGTTTTAGTGAACTAAGGAAATGTTTGCCTGGGTCTTTTAGTGAACCTAGGAAATGTTTGCCTGTCTTTTAGGGAACTAAGGAAATGTCTGCCTGGGTCTTTTAGAAAACTAAGGAAATGTCTGCCTGGGTCTTTTGGTGAACTAAGGAAATGTCTGCCTGGGTCATCTGGTGAACTAAGGAAATGTCTGCCTGGCTCTTGTAGTGAACTAAGGAAATGTCTGCCTGGGTCTTCTAGTGAACTAAGGAAATGTCTGCCTGGGTCTTTTAGTGAACTAAGGTAATGTCTGCCTGGGTCTTTTAGTGAACTAAGGAAATGACTGCCTCGGTCTTTTAGTAAACCTAGGAAATATCTGCCTGTGTTATCTAGCGAACTAAGGAAATGTCTGCCTGGCTCTTGTAGTGAACTAAGGAAATGTCTGCCTGGGTCTTTTAGTGAACTAAGGAAATGCCTGCCTGGATCTTCTGGTGAACTAAGGAAATGTCTGCCTGGGTCTTTTAGTGAACAAAGGAAATGTCTGCCTGGGTCTTTTAGTAAACTAAGGAAATGTCTGTCTGGGTCTTTTAGTGAACTAAGAAAATGTCTGCCTGGGTCTTTTAGTGAGCTAAGGAAATGTCTGCCTGGGTCTTTTAGAGAACTAAGGAAATGTCTGCCTGGATCTTCTGGTGAACTAAGGAAATGTCTGCCTGGGTCTTTTAGTGAACTAAGGAAATGTCTGCCTGGGTCTTCTAGTGAACTAAGGAAATGTCTGCCTGGGTCTTCTAGTGAACTAAGGAAATGTCTGCCTGGGTCTTTTAGTGAACTAAGGAAATGTCTGCCTGGGTCTTTTAGTGAACTAAGGAAATGTCTGTCTGGGTCTTTTAGTGAACTAAGGAAATGTCTGCCTGGGTCTTTTAGTGAACTAAGGAAATGTCTGCCTGGGTGTTTTAGTTAACTAAGGAAATGTCTGCCTGGGTCTTTTAGTGAACCTAGGAAATGTTTGCCTGTCTTTTAGGGAACTAAGGAAATGTATGCCTGGGTCTTCTAGGGAACTAAGGAAATGTCTGCCTGGGTCTTTTAGTGAACTATATCCAAGACGTACTGGTTAAGTACTTTAAGACGCCCGTCTACATTTCTGCATATTTAGCTATATCTACACTGCTAACTGCTGCCAGCTGCTTTTCTCTATGCCAGTAAGGCCGGCCTTAAACATAGGCATATTGGCCATCCTCCTAAAGCCTCCAAGCACTCGAATAATTTTTTTGGAGACAAAAATGCGAAATATGAATCGAATCTCAAGCATAGCAGAACTATATGGCTCTATGTCTACTAGCTTAGCTCTAAGTCTCTATTGTAATTCAATAATTTCGTGAATTTAAAGATCTAGTTATTTGAATACATTTGTTAGAAGACCATTGTTTCTAGGTTTTGGTGAAATGTCGAAATGTTTTTTTAGTCTGATGATCATTAGTAGTACATTGGTGCTATTGGCGCTTCATTCATTAAACTTATTTGAGGATTTAGATACAGATACAGGACGTTTATAATTTAGTGCATGTTTTTCGGTCTTAATTGTTATTCCTATTTCATTTGGGGCCACCCTATTCACTTCGCTTAAGGCCTCCAGGCCCTGGTGCCAGTGAGGGTGAAATGTTGCCCGAGTCTATTTTTAAATCTCTACCGAGGGCACATTATTTAAGCTTGCCCTTAGACTAGGCATTGTGTATTCTCTTATAATAGACGATTTGTCCAATTTGATCTTGACAATACCCCAGCAGTGCCCTTAAACATTTGTTTCTTCTTAAACTGTCTTTATCTAGAGAGAGTATAGTCTCTGGAGGAAGAATATTCAAAATGTACATTATCATCTCATTGCAAGTGAATGTGTATACTTCTATATCGTGACCATGAAGGAACTCGAACGATAAGAAAATAAACTAAGTTATTTTCAACTTTTGAAATATCTTTAAAACAAATAGTGGACATTTTCACGATAAATGTTCAATATATACAATGTAACAAACTAATCCCTTCCCTACTAAAAAAAAATATTACAGCTATAGGACAAATAAAATGGACTAAACTTTAGATACACAGCTATGGTTATATAGGAACAGCACACTATTAGTTTTTTTTATTACAATAGTAATAGTTATATCAAATAGTTTGTTTTCTTTGGTATGTGCACCGCTCCGTCCTTGAAACACCATGTTTCTATATAAGACTATTCCTAAAATTGATATGTAGAAATCTAAGCAACACTTTATAGTCTTCAGACTTTGAATACAAATCAATAGACAACGCAGACTTCAGTAGGAAAATGTAATCAACGCCTTTATTGTTACAAATACAATTTACTTTCGTGTAGGATATGTCCATAACCACAAAATAGGCTCTTTAAAAAAACGGACACTACAACTAGTTGACTTTAGGATGCATAACAAATGGACAAAGCACATAACAAGAGCTGACGTGTTTTACAGCTCCCCTCACAGTTTACATTAGAAACAAAATGTCTTTCCCGACTACACAGTACTAACGTCTTCCGGACATTTGTCAGTTATTGAGAATATAGTCATTGAAATCAAGTAACAAAACGGGATGGATGAACATGGGAAATAGGAAAACGATGCATAGAAAGAAAAATAAAAGAATGAATATTTTCTGGGTAATGTATACTTTAAAAAGTCAAAACTAGGAAGAATCAAAAACTGAGCCAGGTTCATTCCCTTGGTTACGTTCTCTTGTTTTGTTCTCACTTGATGTCTGGGACAACACAAGGAATGACGTGATGGATAGCTCAATGATTTTTCAAAGACCTAAATTATTCTAGACAGGCAGAGCCAAGTAAATAAAATTAGAGCATCTTTGGCGCTTTGGTTTGAAGTTCTAGTTTGTGGCGCCATAAGGTGCTCCACGTGTTATCCATTTCGCCCCAAGGTTACAATTCGATTTCTTTGCGACTGCATTACGCTTTAGTCAGAGCCCTGGCTTGGGCTGTTGGAGCCACATATACGGGCCTGTTCACTACGATCCTACCGTCCAAGTTCTTGATGGCCCTTACAGCGTCTTGTGCATCCGACATAATCACAAACCCAAAGCCTTTGGAGGTTCCAAACTCGTTGGATATTACCTGAAAACAGATTATGCCATGCTATTGTTCAATCTTAAAACAAACACAAATAATGACATGAAATACAAAGTAAATCTGGGGAAGATAACTGAGAATATGTATAATTAGGAGCTTTCAATGTCCTAAACTGATCTCTACTAATCGTTTTAATAGGTTTTAAATAAATCCAAAGTCTTTCCCATGGACATTTGACTTCGGCCCGGGAGAATGAGAGTATTCGTCTTTTGTTCAATATTAATCTTTACTATGTATGTATTTGAAGCGGAGAGATAAATTCTTGGGAAAATATCTACCCGGGGTTTACCAGGCCTTTTTTTTAAAATCCTTCGCAGAATTAAACTCAAGTTCGTCAGTTTGATGTTACACCTTCTTATCATATATATTTATATATATGTGTGTGCGGGCATATTAAATGGATGACTTTAGTTGCCTTATGACTTAAAGACTTAAATTAATGGATTTTTTTCTTAAGACCAAACTATACCTTGTTCACTAAACAGCCTCTTCAATGAATAGTGTCTTGACTATAGTTAAGTTATTTCCATGTTAACTATCTATCTATATAATTCTCTTCATGGCTCAACAGTTTGAACAACAAGAAGTAAAGGAAACATCACTCTTATTTCTGCAAGTTGGACTAGAGTTACCTCACGTAAATTAAGCGGCCAAAAAAAGATTGGTTGGGGGGAAAACAAGTAATCTACTCTGCATTCACCCGTCACTAAATAGCAGGGCCGGACTTAACTAGTGTGGGGCCCTATGCGAAAAGGATTTCGCGGGCGAAGTGTGGGTAGGGATACGGATAATAAGTAAAAAATTAAAAGTATTAGAACATAAATTCTGGCGAGTAGCGAAGTCATACAGTATATCATAATAATTCTGTTTCCTACATAGATCACGCTCACCAGATACCAAAAGTTTAAAGCTATCTTCGAGAATTGTTGACCTCAAGTATTTCTTTATTAGTTTGAGGCGCGAGAAGCATCTTTTACCAGATTCCACAATTGCGGGTATTTCATAATGCCTTTTTTTTATCGCCCGTAGGATTGGCGTTTTCCATATTCTACCCCTAAATGACAAATTTTTTGTATATATATTTCAGGAGATTTGTATGAGTTTTCAAAAGATTCAATAATTTCCGGAGATTTCCAGGACTTTTTCGTATATTTTGCAATTTCAGGAGATTTTCAAGACTTTCTGGTAAATAAGGAGGCCGCGGGATATCTGTTATAAGTTATAAATAGCGGCGTATACCACGCCGTGGGTCGACAAGTTCCATATAAACTAGATAGACTTTTTCAATGACGTCTTGACCTCGACAAGTAGCCTAGCTGTGTGGTATACGCTCTGAGCTGTCGTTCGGCCGTCTTGATGGTCTCAGGTTCAAACCCTCCCGCTGCAATCCCCCGACGTCCGGCAAGAGGTTTGGGTCCGAAGTAATTATCTTAAAATCTGAAGGCACATCCGAAACATGTTGAGCATTTTAAAAACAGTTTACAATCAAGTTATTCACATATATATTAAACAGACTTTCCAATCAAAGTCTATACCTCAACTGGTAGTAAAAAAAAAAAAAAAAAAAGTTTCCCTTTCAGACCTCGCAGATGATGTTAATTTCATGTTTCTTTGGCCATCTGTTAACAAGAAGGGTGTCAAGTGGTCAAGCTAAACTATCAACCGCCTTTACTTTCCCCAACTAAAGTCAGGTACCCTTAGAATTGGATGAACTCAAGGGTGCCCTAAAAATATTGATGTTCAAAATTCCAGTCTACACCAAGATTCAAACCCAGGACCTCAGGTTCGGAAGCAAAGCTTTTAACTCCTCAGCCACCACGCCCCCTCAACAATTTATCCCAATATACACTAAACAGACTTTCCAATAAAAGTTGTCTTTACCTCAACTGATAAGCTATCCCAGTATACATTTAATAAGACTTTCTAAAGGCTTCCTTACCTTAGCGGACAAGACATTTCCATAGACACTAAATAGACTTTCCAAAGGCTTCCTTACCTTAGCGGACAAGACATTTCCATAGACACTAAATAAACTTTCCAGCTTCTCGTCAGTGATCGACTCATCCAGGTTCTTCACAGAAAGCGTTGCCGTCGTGCCCGTCGTATCGTCGCTGGCGTCCTGTTCACTCCTTTTCTGCTCGTTGCCGTTAGCGACGTCGCCGTTCTCAGTTCCCTCTGCTTGGCCCACTGCTTTACGGGCGGACATTGCCAAGATGGCGTTGTTACTCGTGTTGATGTTGTCAATGTTATTACTGAAGAAAGAAATGTGTTCGTCACTAGATCCATTTAGGACAAGGTGTTAGCGTTTCATGATTTACTTTCCTACTAGCACTGAGAAATGAAATCTTTTACTAAACAGAAACTTTGGTATCAGTTAGACAAACTAGTCTACAAGGTACAATACCGACATAAGAAAAAAATATGGCTTTTATATAGCGTTACTTTCATGCTTAGAGCATGCTCAGAGCGTTATGGCCCAATCTCAGTTGTGGACCAGTGGGGGGGGGGGGATCTGGGAGAAGGTTTCCATGCTGCCTTTAGGCGCTCAGTAAATACAACTCTGCTCGATTCGGGTGTCGAACCTCGAGCCCTCTTCAAGTTCAAGCGTACTTAGCCTCTCAAGCACGCTTCCCATATTACAAGGATATTACCAAGGGTGGGTAGATTACGTCAAGTAGCCAGAACAACTGCCCTAAAATATGTCGGGTGCCTATTAGAGTTGGATGATTCGGGGGCGTCCTAAGAATCACGATGATTAAGATACCAGTCTTCACCAGTATGTGTACTTGATACCGCTAGGTTAGGAAGCCTAGCGCTTTATCTCTAAGTCACCAC
Organism: Biomphalaria sudanica; assembly: GCA_036873155.1. Taxonomy (NCBI): domain Eukaryota; kingdom Metazoa; phylum Mollusca; class Gastropoda; family Planorbidae; genus Biomphalaria; species Biomphalaria sudanica. The sequence continues at coordinate 1,742,020 of JAZGLO010006558.1, read as the reverse complement.
GCCCTATCGACTCCTAAATACTACCATTTAAATTTCTTAGCTTAAAATTTGTATATTTAAAGTTGTAAATAACATTAGGTCTACAATAAAATGTATTTTAACCTATTTAGAAACCCACCTTGAGTTCCGATTTACACTGTTTCCGCCATTGAAGTTACTGATGTCATTGATGTTTACCGGATGTCCCTTGTTGGCCAAGGTGCTGACCAAGTCTTTAAGCTGAAGTAAATTCTTGGTGGTATTGTCCCCGTCGTTGCTGGTGTTAGTAGTGGTGACGGGATTGGCGGTGCTGCTACCACCTGTTCCACCCAAACTACTGTTGCCCGAGGTCAGCGCGTTGTCTGCCACGTTGTTGCTGGAAATGTTGGGGTAGTTGTGGGAGTATGTCACGCTGATGCGAGTCCCGTAGATGACCTTTCCATGCATCGAATTCAGAGCCTGGATTTTGTAGACAATATATGTAGATAAAATCACAGTTAACTTCATAACGCTTAACAACAGAAACATCTAGTCTTATCAATAATGTGCCTTCTTTAATTTATATTGGCTTCTTGTTTTTAAATTTAGGAATTCGTTTTGATGACAAAAAACAAACAAAAAAACAAGAACCTCTATACATACTTTCGTAGCGTCTGTCTGTTCTTTGTAAGTAACATAACCAATTCCCTTTGATCTTCCGTCATAAGTCTTTAAAAGCTGTAAAAGTTTACATAAACATTGATAAAAGTTTATTCATACATTTTATTGACTGGTAACACCGTTTAAGACTAACTGGCTTACTAGTGAGGGCTAACAGCACCTACCAAGCAATCCGAGTTTCCCATCATACTCTGGCAACGAGCAAAACTGTGGAAATGGGGAGAAAAGAGGTTTGAGTGCTGGGACAAGTCCCAAAAAGCCCACGATGTCAGGGAGCATAAGAGGCGCCATGACGGGACCTCCCCTTGGAGAAGGCAGCCAAGGACTGAAAAAGCTCTTACAGCACAGTACAGGACGGGGCCAATAATTTGGTATGATTCAAATATCTTCGACTCGAGGAGGAATAGGAAACATTCTTTCCTTTCGACTGTCCCATACTTGCTGATTTGTCACGACAGGTCTGGAAAGCAAGCTTTTGACCTGTATGGTGACATACGTAGATTACGCACAACAGCAGGGTTTCTGACCAGGGCTTTTGCAAGCTTCTCAGGGCCACACTGATAAGGAGATTATTGATGATTGACCATTAAAATATATAAGTTCACTAATTAACTTTTCAAATACAATTAACAAAAACTTGGATTTTTAAGCACGACTGATGTGTGAATAGAATGACTTTAAAAACTCTTTGCCAAAACGTGCCACACTTAAAAAAAAACAACTTATAATTTTCTAACTGCACTATTCAGTGAAAGGTGAGTATTGGTTCAGAAAGATCGGTTTAAACATCTACATTTGATAAAAATTTCAAATAACTTTATTATAGATTAGCTTCACTTACCTCAGCATGTAATACTGGACCAAATCGTTCAAACTCTTTCCTCAGTCTTATATCGTCTACAATGTCTCGAAGGTTCCGTATACAAATACGAGGCGAGCAGGAGAAAGTGGCATTGTTGGTATTGTGACGCCAATCCTGGGCAAAAAACAAAAACATTTCATATGTTCTGGTTATGCCAAAAAATGCGATCAAACAATAATTAATGTAAAGCTCATTTGTTTATATGGCCGTTGGTTAACAGGGGTATCATATGGCCAGTACATAGACCGAATGCCTTCATTTCGCCAACGTGTGTCAAAGTAGGCACCCTTATAATCACAAAGTTCGAAATAGCAGGATTCTTCATTCCGGTGAAGACTGCTATTACCCAGGGTTCGGAAGCCAAGCGCTTTATCATTCAATTACTATGCCCCATAGTAAACCCGATTTAAACTTGGTTCGTAAAAGAAGAAAAATAAAAGCCAAACGATCCAAGAAGACGAAATACTTGAAGCACCAAATGTGGTTTATGTATTTTCTTCTTGTAATAAATGAAATATCTGGACAATATTAAAATCTACATCTGCATTCAGCTGTGATGTCCGAAAGAAATGGTTCATTAGAGATGAGATTTTGCTCTTAAGATCTATAACTTACATTTTTATAATCATCATTATCGTATCTGTAGTTAAAGTCCCTCTGTCTCTGTGTCCTTGTCATCGCTGGCCCTGCGTAGAGTGTACGTCCGTCTAACACCAGACCATTCAATTTATTCACCGCCTAGAACAATGAAATAATTGCCAATGTAGAGAGTTGAGGGACAACATAAAACCAATAAAATAAATATTTTCATTCAACATTTCCCATTCAGAAAACTGTCACAGAGAAGCCAATAGATATTGATCACATGTTCAGAGTAGATATAAATAATATTGCAAATTATTTTTCAGATATTTTTAATGTAATTGTGTTGTTGTCTCAAACCATTTCCCCCTATTTTACAGAATCACTTGATTAAATATGTTTACATTTACATGGACTGAGTGACAAGCTTATCAAGATGGCTTGAGTTCAAAAAACTCTCTTGTGCCAAGTTATACTTGCTGAGCGCTAAAGGCAGCATGGAAGCATTCTCCCAGACTCCCCCCCCCCCCAAAGGCCATTGGACCTGGCTTGAAAGATGTGCTTCTAGCAAAGAAGCATGAAAAGTTAAACAACATTATGTATATACATTAAGAAAGTGTACCTACCCGCTGGGCCGCATCTGAGTCAGTAAAACATGCAAAACCAAATCCCTTAGAAATTCCATACTCATCAAGCATTACCTAATAAACATACAAAGCATTAATATTAACAAGCGTATGATATTAATTTAATTCTATAATTAGATAACCAAACGTGTGAAAAACTATTTAACGTTGTTTTTTTGTTTGTTTGTTTTTTTTCATTCAATTGCAACATTTTTAAAATAATCTCTGACCTTTGCACTTGTCACCTCGCCAAACTGTTTGCACAACTTCCAAAGTTTGAAGTCGTCCAGAAGATCTTTAAAGTTTTTAATGAATACATTCGTGAAGCGATTGTTGGCATTGTTCATGCGTTTCAAAAACTCACTTGAGTATCTGAAGAGATCAAACAATTTGTTTCTTAAAATTTTTACTAGGAGTGAAGTATCGTGGTGTAACAAAGTAAAAAAATAAACAGGGGATTTAATTCAAACAAAGAATGTCAATAAGCTGTTTAATTCCCTTGAAATTAAGATGCCGGTTGTTATATTTCCCTAACCCTCAACTAGAAATCTATGTCGGAACTATTCGTTGGAACACGAGCTCAACTTTCATAAACTGTCTACAGAGAACAGTGGGGGATGTAAGAATGATCAAACTTGAAGACATAATGTAGGTCTTAGGTCTGTCAGGAACAAAATGGTAAGTTCTTATCATTTAATTTTAGCCAATGGATCATCATTCGGAGTTGGCATTAAAAGCAAATCGCTAAATTCACTTTGACGCAAAATGAGCCCTCTGTCTATCACGTGTTGCCTCCACACCCACAAAATATAAGAATTTCTTTTAAACGATATCTTTCTACTAGTGTCCTTATGCTTTGTTTGAATTATTTGTTGGATAAATCTAGGATTTTCCTATGAAATGAAGATTATTACAAGCTCGTCCTAGTCTCCTGCAGTGGTAGAGCTTTAGGCTTGAGACCGAAGTACATACCTCCAAACCAGGCTATCCAAGTCTTATATATCTATGATTTCTTTGCTTTCTAAACCATAGTTTTTAATGACTGGCTAATTAGATGTCCACCAATAAATCAATGCAACTTACTTATAGCCAGTTGGCGCCTTGGTTTCACCCGTGTCCTGAAGACCAATGTTCTATGGAATGTAAATAATTTAGAAATTAAAATAAAGCTGATGTCGATTGCTTTGTTTTAAGTCCTATCTCTTGGTCACAATATCTAGTACGAACAAGTCAATATATCTACCTTGAAAGAAAAGCCGTAGGTTTCAATAGCCTCCACAATTGTCTTAGCGTCAACAAAGCCTTTGGTGTTGTTGCAGCAGTGATGGTGATAGCAACTGCAGTCTCCACCTTTCTGAAGCCAAGGGTTTCGGGTAGACTTCATGATTCTCATTGGCTGCCCTTCCAGTAACTCGTAATTCAAAGAACGGTAGGCCTTCTCGGCTGCGTTGGAAAGAATTAGAACACTAACTTAGGAATTGTGTTTGTCTCACAAACGATTTGTTCTTATTTCTCCTATGCTTCTGTTATGGGGTGTGTGTGTGTGTTTATTGGCCGAGGGTTTATTATGCAATCTTTAAGCAATATTAATGAGTAATTAACTAAATAGGGGCTAATGAAATGTTAATTCGGAGAAGAGAGACATAACAACGCGTGTTGATTCTAATATTGAATATTGTATTTCAGTTGTTCGACATTTTTTTTAAATTGTATCTCCAGTACTCTACATAGGCCTACATCTACGTTCTTATTCAGAGCTACATATGTTTGTCTGTCAGTTTTTTTTCATTTTCTAGAAAAGTTTTAATTTTTTTTTTCAAGTCTTGTGTCTAGAAAAGAATACACCTACAACAATCTAGCTGTCTGGTGATACAACACGAACTGTAACCACGCCCTTGCGGACAAAGAGCTGGACTCGAAGGGGAGCACCAGTCTGGCGCTGATATAGTCAAATACAGTGTCAATCATTACTTCTGTACAAGATTACCTTCGGCTGGATTCTCGAAATTCACATAAGCATAACACAGAGATTTTCCCGTCACCCAGTCACGGCACAGCTTCACTGACGTCACAGTTCCCATTGGCGCAAACTTCTTATACAGTATTACCTTGACAGACACACAATAAAACAAAATGGCTCAAATTCATTAATCTGGTTAAAACGCTTTAAAAAATAGTATTTAAAAGATGTGGCGTTAAAGTCGTTAGTAGGTAACGGACGGAAACGATTTGTTTATGTACTTATCTATGATTTTAATAGAGAAGAAAGTCCATTCTCTACTAACTCTCAAAGGCCCATGTTTTAACAAGATCTACATGACGACCCCTGTGACCGACTTCGAACTTTTAAAGACTTAAGATCTAGATCTATTATCTTTTCTCCATAGACTACTTTGTAGATAATGCACTAATTTTCATATTTCATTTCACTTTAAATCTAATCTAGATCTATACTTAATTCTTGATGCAGTTATGGCAATGTTTTGTTCCCAAGATCTTATTTGTTTATGTAATCGAGAGCGTCAATGTGTTAAAATGTCATGACTAGAAGATCTACACATCAGCTTAGAAGCATACATAATAAACTTAGTAAAGACTAATCATATGAAGAACTCAAATCTAAACGTATATTAAGTAGTATTAACTACTATCTAGATCTAGTTTAGTGACAAGAAACCAATGGCAATAAAACGCTTTCTATTTAGATTCTAGATCCAGTAGTGCCGATAGAAAAGCGTGCACTATTTCAAGCTACAGTAGAACGTCGTTTATCCGACTCAATTGGGACCGGACACCGTTCGGATACGCGATTGTTCGGATAACCGAAAACCGAAGCGATCCATGCAGTATATGCAACCGGACACTATACGAATATTGAAAATCATCACATGCGGGACACGTGCGTGAAGAACGAGCAAAATAGGTGACAAATGTCGCAATTTTACCTTTATTGTGGAAAATAATCACTTATTTTTCGTATTCATACAGTATATGTGCATCACAGTACATGTGGTTGATAAAAAAAAAAAAAAAAACTGGTCCGGATATTTGACGCTCCGGATAATAAACGTTCGGATAAACGACGTTCTACTGTACAATACAAATAATCAAGCAAGATCACTTTTATCTAGTCGTCGATCTAACTAGAAGGATCTAGATCTAGAACCAGAGGCCCCCTGAATTTTGACATTCGAAATTACGACATGAGATTATGCAATAATATTTAATTTTAAAAGAAATTTCGGACACTCATTTGGGGGTCCCCCTCAAGCGGGGGTCCGGGGGGATTTACAAATTTGGACCGTCCCACTTCCCTCACCCTAGCTACGCCATTGTCTTGATCTAGAACTAGTGTAGATCTATTCTAGCTCTAGATCTGGACCTAATTTACTTTGTATGTTTTTCTTTCAGCTATTTTTACGTAATTGACACATCGGTAAAATAAAGATCTAGAAATGAGTACTCTAGAGTAGAATAACTAAGAATATAGATTTAGATATATCTAGATCTCTAGATCATGAATCTAGATGTATGTATACTAGATCTAGTCAAGTAGATTTAATTTAATTGAGATCTACATCTAGATCTAGTCTAATAATTTGATTTCATTTGATTTTGATTTTAGGCACATCGTCACAATTTAGGCCATGTCGTGCCTGCAGTCTCTTAAGGACTACTCTCTCTCTCTACATAACAAGGGCTAAATTCTATACAGTTAAATCATTAAAATCAAGGTCTATTCACAGTTAAAATAGTAAAGGTAGTAAAAAATGTAATAATTTGGTAAAAATCTAATGTAAATAGTACATGTTGACAAATTCATAAATCAGATCTTCGTAGACAACCCCACTTCCCATATAAAGCCCAGTACCTTCCCATTGTTGAATAGTGTTTTTAAGTTAGTGGCTCTAAAATATTTCTCCCTGGCATCCTGATATCTGGGGCAGTCAATGAGGATATGTTCCACGGTAAGGCGAGAGTCACAATACTCACAAAGTGGGGTCTCCTGTTTCTTCAGCACAGTTTAATTTAGTAATTAGACCTAATATCTAAAATAGAGATCTAATCTAGATTCTACTAGATTCTAGATCTAGAGTTTGTAGAATCTTATTTGATATGGCCCTGTATCTAGAATACAATGCTAGGACTAGATTGGTCTAGATCTAAATCTAGATCTAGATCTAGTAAGAGTATGTTTAGATATAGACTAGATCTAGACTCTACTCTCTAGTTAGATCTATTTTCTAAATAATGTCTTAGATTCTCTAGAAAAAACTAGATTCTAAAATCTAGTCTAGATTTCTACATCTAGACGTCTAACAAGATCTAATCTTATGCTTTGCATCGTATGATAAGGCTGTTTTCGTACATAGAGCCTAGATATGATACATTTTCACCAACCTCATTGACATGTGGCAGCAATTCCCCAACAAATAGCGAAGCAGCAGACATGTTGGCCAACATGGCCGCTAAGTCTTGAGTCGTCGACGTCGTAGATGTCATAACGTCCTCTGTGAAGAGGCCAACGGTTTCACTGGAGCTAAGGTTGTTGTCTTTTCATTCCAGCAAAGAAAAAGGCAAGAACTTTATCTCACTTTGATGCTTCTAAAGATTAATTGTATGTTGTTTATTTTTTATATATTTTTGTACAATGTAAAATTCTCCACAAAGATATTTTTGAACGTTGTCCCTCTTTCAGCTATGTTTTGTCAATAAATTCAAGTCTGACGTCATTTTTTCCCTACGTGACGAATGTATAACTAAGGAATTTTTTTTTTCTTTTGGCGTCATTTCCATTCTGGGTTATTCGGGTGCTGGCTGCTCTACATTTTACGGAAATTCCCGTTTGCAACTCTCCCAGCAGTAGGATTCATGCAAAAGAAAATAGTAATGCTCCTTCGAATTAGATCTACATAATCATTTTCTTTTCTTTTCAAAGATCTTTTTTTTCCCTGTTTGTGTTTCAAAGTATCCATATTTTCGATTACTTTTGATCTACACCTATCTCTTTTTCTTTTGCTAATTAATAGGTCGACATATATTTTTCATCTTTCCAAACACTTCGTAGCGTGATCGACATTTTTTTTTTATATTCAGTAACCTTGTTAGTGTGCAGTTATGGTAACAGTATTGACTCTTTTTTTTTTACACAAGATAAATATTCACATACTGAACACAAACCTCAAACCACGACGCCTGCACTGGCTTGGTCATGTTCGCCGGATGGAAAACAATCTAATACCGAAAGTCACCCTTTGTGTCGCAAGAGGCTCAAGAAAAACTGGCCGTCCCACCTCCGTTATGTGGATGTAATCAAACGGGACCTCAAAGCAGTTAATATTGAAAATGACCATTGGGAAGACATAACCCTAGACCGCACTACGTGGAGAGAGATGATGACCAAGAAAGCTATAAGCAGCGAAAAAACATGATCGTCAGCTCTGGACGAAAAGCGTGCCGATTGAAAACTGGCTGGCTATTCTACCACCAAAGCGAAAGCCACCTTAACCTGCGACAAATGTCGGGAATGTCTCTCCAAAATAGGGCTCCGCAGTCACATGAAAAAAGTGTTTTATGAGATGAACCATAGTCGTTCTACAACTGAAGGAGGCCAACAACATCACATGCGTCCTCCCATCTGCGATCAAAGTCATCCGCCGATGTGCCTAAACTCAAAACTCAAATACAAACTCAAAGTAATCCGCAAAAGTCGAGAGAAGGCTAAATGTAGGTCAGCCTAAGTGGCTAAGACGGAGCGGGTCACAAACAAAGAATTCCTATGCCGAACTGGCACTTTATCACTGAGGTTTTCACCGAGTGTCGCATGAGATTTGCGGGACATGTCCTCCGACAAAAGTGAATCACTTGCCCAAGAAGGCCGATCCGAGGAGAACTCAAACAGGGACATCCTCGTATAACTGGGTGCATAACCTTAATGTCGTATATCAGCGCAGTGAATACTATCTGGGAAAAGACATCGCTGGAGACAGATTTCTATTTCAGCTTGCTGCCCAATGCGCTGAATGGCGCGAGAGGATCAAAGTCTGAGTCATAAGTTCCTGGTAGGTTTACAATTATTAACACTTTTATATGGGTGAGCACAGTAGTGGTCTAAATTTCAAAATGTTGTCTTGCAGCAGACTTTCGAAAAGATGAAGGTATCAATTAATACACTGAAAATAACATTTGAAAACAATGTAAACTATAACTTAAAACACATGAATAGCTCTCAAAATCTTAAGTTAAATTTTTACAAGCTTATATTTTTAAGGTCTTTTTTTTTCAGTACTGGGTTTCCCGGTTTAGATCGAGGGAGTGTTTTGTTTTGTCGATGCCCTTTACAGATATTGCTCATAAGACACTATTTTAGATTTACGCTTTCTCTATCTTCCATTTTCTCTTCTCTTTTTCCAGTTTGTGTCGCGGCTGTTGCATGAGATTATGGCGGTATTAAAAATGACAGCGAAACACCTTCCCCCCTAACCGCTTTAAAACCAGCTCAAGCGCCAGCTTTTTTTTAAAACTGAAATAGAGGAGAGCACATGGCAGCAAGGGTCTTGTGAAAGGGACTACTCTAGATCTCCATACCAGAAAACATCTTTTAACTTCTGTGGAACAAGGCCGAGAAACGCTAACCTCATTGTTTGGTCAGTTCTCGTTCGCTTGAAAACGTTTGACCATCCTTGATAAGACAAACATGGGAAGAGAAGAGATAGTATTTTGGAATGAATTCAGTGTTAGAAGAACTTTCTTAACTAACTTCATTTGTGGTATAAAACTATTTTTGCTGAAGGTCTTGAGGTTTCATTGGCATTTTTTAAAAATATACTGAGTTATTTGAGTCTCGATCAATGAAACAATTGTCTGTAAAAATCGATGTATGAAACTCAAACAAAAATAGATTTGGGAAAAAATAAATATTTACTTAATAACCAGAGTCGAAAACGTGATAAAATATAACATTTGACCCGTTAGCAATTTCTCATATCGATAACAATCATGAGAAAAAAATACAGATTTAATTGGATTATATTTTGTTTCTTGGAAGTTCATTAACTGTGAAACAGTGGTACTGCATATTTCTTGTTTTATTTATTTACAACCAAACATTTCTCGCTTAATAAGTGGTTAATATTCCTATTGCTGAAAGTAAATTGAGAAAGCTACAGTTTATCTTCATGTCATCTCATCTCTGCCTGTGGTCCCGTCAAACTCCAAGCGTCTCAGTTCAAAGCTAGTCTCTACAACTGTCCCCACCTCTTGCCCATCTGCTTGGTATCTGCTTCCATTTCGCGGCGCCATGTATTCCTGGGCCGTCCCCTCTTCCTCTTTCCTTGGGGGTTCCAGGTTAGGGCTTGCCTTGTTATGTTGGATGCAGGCTTGCTAAGGGTGTGACCTATCCATCTCCAGCGTCACTGAATGATATCTATTTTAATGGGCTACTGCTTTGTTCTTTGCCACAGTTCATTATCTTGAGCATAAAAAAAAACGTTTCGGTGAGAACAAAATTGAAACATTTCACAGAATATAATTGAAGTGTGACTTACTTTGGAAAAGAATGTAGAGGAAGCAGATGACACATGTTTGTTTAGCTATATGTAACATTGTGTCCAAAAAGTTCATGTGCAAATAGTTTTTTTGAAAGCGTCATAAGTTCGTCGTTTTCATATCTGAATGCATGCATACACATTTAGCCTTGATAATGAAAGCCCCAAATCTCACATATATTTAACATGTGCTTAACATTGGATTGGATTCGGGTCTACGCTTTTTCTAAATGAATTTTAGAACTTAGATAACAAACGTCAATGGCCGTCTTGAGTATGTAAGGTGTCAGAGAAAGCAATCCGTGGAAACACTGGTAGGGTAGAGCCACTTTATAGGTGTAGAGATTGCCTCTGGTTTCGTGAATTAGACCAAAGTCAAAGCAGTCGTTAGCCTCTGTTTTCAGCCTCTCTTGGAGTTCGTCCACAAGCCGCTTGACTCTGTGGTCTCTCAATCTAGAAACGCTTGCGCAGAATTCACACAGTCTTTTGTACAGCGACTCGCTTTGGCAGAGCAGCGTCTTCAGCCGTCGCCAGAACTGAAGTAGCTCATTCATGGCAGCGAGGCACTTGTCTGTGGGCAGTCTTGTCTTGGAGACTTTACTCAAGCAGTCGTGGCACTTTTGGAAATGAGCGATGCAGTCGAATCTGGAAGGCATGATGCAAGGTAACTTCATGTGAACCAGAGTCAGCAGCTCGCCAAAGTGTTTATGGCGTCTATTGAACCAATCCATGTACTGAAACTTCAGACCATTTAAACTTCGAAGATGCTTGGAGAATTGTGATTTCAGGAGGTCGAGCTCGTTCATCTTGACCTCGAAAGCCGAGGAGACATGTTGGTTGGTTGTCATAGTTTTCTTGAGATCTGAAAGTAACGTGTAAGAAACTATTAGAAGTGATACGTATTGGTCGAGATGTTTTAATAGAAGTTAAAAGCAATGGTAACAAAATCATAAGTTTACTATCAAGAATGGTTGAGTAACGCTATTAAAAATATCAGTATTTAATTATATCCAGTGGCGCACCGAGAGGAGGCAGGTGGATTGGACGCCGGAGCGTAGGGAGCGCTAAAATGGGTATAAAAACGCAACATAAAATTTATATTTTTATTGTAGCATTCGTTAGCTTTGTTTATATTATATGTAAACTTTGTATTGCTAAGTGGTGACTTTTGTTATACAAATATGAATTACATAACTTTTCAGAGATGGGGGTAGGTGACAACAAAGAAACAAATTTTCTTTTGTTCATCAGAATCTTATCCCTGACCTTCGGATCTTTATCAGAAATATCAGTCCTATGACCCACCAATCTCCAATAGTAGGCATTTATTGTCCTCTTTCATAACGTGGCTTAGTGACTTTCAGTCAGAAGATAAAAAAAAAAAACGAGATTCAAGATAAAAACACTAAGTACAGAATCCAAGGACCAACCTGCCAATGTTTCAACAGAAGACACTCAACACTAAATAAAACCAGTTCAAACAGAATGAAAGCCAAATGCTGTTTACGTGATTGTGATATTCCAAACACACAGAATGCACTTTAGACAATACTGTAGTCACAGTGGTTCCGAAGTTTCATGAAGAAAGGTTCCAAGTAATATATAACACTACAGATGAGACTATTTGTTATCTTGACATAGTGGAACTAAAGTAACTTGTTTGGTTTCAATCTTGGGGGGGGGGGGGGGGGGCTGCTTTGACTAGTTCGACACATGCGGATTTCCTTATCCATTTGTTTTTTCGCTAATCCTTGACTGATAAATTAACTTCAAATGATTACTTCTCGCCATGCGCATGGTTGAGATAAAAGGGAACATGTATCTCTACAACTGTCTAAATGACCCCCAATTCTAGTTGACAATGTAAGAAACGCTAAACGACTACACGAGAGGTCTACTATTAAACACCGCCGCGAATTCGATTTTTAAAGTTCACTAATCATGAAAGAGGCCAACAACAATGTTTGAGATAAGAAAAGAATCATTGAAGCGCAGAGCATTAAAAAACAAAATGAAACGAGAAGAATTTTCTTGTATACATTCCCGTAATAACATTCAATTTTCAAAATAAAGGACTGTAGAACTTAGCGAAATAAAAGAATATTTCAAGATTGAAATCTCTGAATCAATCGAAAAATCTTTGATCTGTGTTGAAACTCAAACGATTGATTTCTTGTTTTTTTCCCCTCTATTTTGTTCTTACTTTCTTTAGTTGAACGTAAGACACTGCACTATGGCTAAGTTATAAGAGCTGGATTGAATCCTGTACATGTCAGTGATGTACCGGATGTTATTGTAAAGATCATTAGTTGAAAGCATGTTCATCTTTGTGCAACATTTGTCTGAGCATCAAAGTATCTGAATAAGTAACATCTCTGTTACCTTTCTCTTCTAGTTTCTTTTAGACCTCATGACGGCGGGGGATTGATTACATCGAATAGGATCTGGCGATCTGCTCTGAAAAGCTATCTATATCGAACACAAAAGAAATGAACTGTATGTACATCGCTCAAGATATAACTTAGTACTCTAACTTGATGTTCAGTGATCTTAAAATTACTCTTAGCTTTGTTTTATAAAGTCAAGGTTTACATTCACAAACACTGAAATAATATATTACAATAGTTCTCACAGTTACTTAGAACCGACACTTGTTTTCTTGAAACTCTAAAAAAAAAAAGATGATACAAATATAACTACAATGATAAAAAAAAATGTTTCATGTTTAGACTAAAAAGATAGATATCGCGACAAAGCTTAAAAATGTTTTATGTTTAGACTAAAAGGATAGATATCGCGACAAAGCTTAAAAATGTTTCATGTTTAGACTAAAAGGATAGATATCGCGACAAAGCTTAAAAATGTTTCATGTTTAGACTAAAAGGATAGATATCGCGACAAAGCTTAAAAATGTTTCATGTTTAGACTAAAATGATAGATATCGCGACAAAGCTTAAAAATGTTTCATGTTTAGACTAAAAGGATAGATATCGCGACAAAGCTTAAAAATGTTTCATGTTTAGACTAAAAGGATAGATATCGCGACAAAGCTTTATAACATTGCATTTCCATATCCACAATATTTGTAATTAGGTACAAGACCAAAAACCAAAACGCCAGTCCAAAATATGAGAATCGTGGAGGGTATATTGATAGACTATTGTTTCGTGTAATCCCCTTGACCTCCTCACCTCCTAACCGTTATCAGATTATCCCAACAACAGCTTAAAATTAGGATTGGATTAGTGGCATTGTTTAATTCATCGATCTGATTGACCTAAAAAATGTATGGATATTAGCAGCCAGAAATATACGCTAGAATAATTTATATAGGAGAAGACGAGTGTTTTTTTTTTTCTTGTTTTTTTTTGTACAGCCTTGTAGATTCAGACGATGTGGGTTCAAGTACTGAAAGATCTCTAGGAACTTAAATTTAATTTAATTTATTTCAGTAAAATAAAGAAACAACTGGGTGAATACAGAAACAACTGGATAGATACAGAAACAACTGGCTGAATACAGAAAACAACTGGATAGATACAGAAACAACTGAATAGATACAGAAATAACTTGGTAAATACAGAAACAACCTGACAGATACAGAAACAACTGAGGGAATACAGAAACAACTTGATAGATACAAAAACAACTGGGTGGATACAGAAACAACTGGATAGATACAGAAACAACTGGGTGAATGCAGAAACATCTGGGTGAATACAGAATAAACTGGGTTAATACAGAAACAACTGGATAGATACAAAAACAACTGGACAGATACGGAAACAACTGGGTGAATGCAGAAACATCTGGGTGAATACAGAATAAACTGGGTTAATACAGAAACAACTGGATAGATACAGAAACAACTGGACAGATACGGAAACAACTGGGTGAATACAGAAACAACTGGGTGAATACAGAAACAACTTGATAGATACAGAAACAACTGGGTGAATACAGAAACAACTGGATAAATACAGAAACAACTGGGTGAATACAGAAACAACTGGATAGATAGAGAAACAACTGGGTGAATACAGAAACAACTTGGGGAATACAGAAACAACTGGGTGAATACAGAATAAACTGGGTTAATACAGAAACAACTGGATAGATACAGAAACAACTGGGTGAATACAGAAACTACTTGATAGATACAGAAACAACTGGATAGATACAGAAACAACTGGGTGAATACAGAAACAACTGGGTGAGTACAGAAAAAACTGGGTGAATACAGAAACAATTGGATAGATACAGAAACAACTGGGTCAATACAGTAACAACTGGATAGATACAGGTATAACTGTGTAAATACAGAAACAACTGGATAGATACAGAAACAACTGGGTGAATACAGAAACAACTGGGTGAATACAGAAGCAACTGGGAGAATACAGAAACAACTGGATAGATACAGAAACAACTGGATAGATACAGAAACAACTGGGTGAATACAGAAACAACTTGATAGATACAGAAACAACTGGATAGATACAGAAACAACTGGATAGATACAGAAACAACTGGGTGAATACAGAAACAACTGGGTGAATACAGAAACAATTGGGTGAATACAGAAACAATTGGATAGATACAGAAACAACTGGGTCAATACAGTAACAACTGGATAGATACAGATATAACTGGGTAAATACAGAAACAACTGGATAGATACAGAAACAACTGGGTGAATACAGAAACAACTGGGAGAATACAGAAACAACTGGATAGATACAGAAACAACTGGGTGAATACAGAAACAACTGGGTGAATACAGAAGCAACTGGGAGAATACAGAAACAACTGGATAGATACAGAAATAACTGGGTGAATACAAAATCAACTAAATAGATACACAAATAACTAGATGAATACAGAAACAACTGGGTGAATATGGAAACAACTGGATAGATACAGAAACAACTGGATAGACACAGTAATAACTGGGTGAATACAGAAACAACTGGAAAGATACAGAAACAACTGGATAGATACAGAAACAACTGGGTGAATACAGAAACAACTGCATAGATACAGAAATAACTGGTTAGATACAGAAACAATTGGGTGAATACAGAAACAACTGGCTGAATACAGAAACAATTGGATGAATATAGAAACAAATGAATGAATACAGAAATAATGGTTACCAAAACTACTGGATGAAATTAGAAAGAACTGGATGGATACTGAAACAATGAATGGATACAATAACAATGGATACAGAAACATCTGCATGAATATATTAACAACCAGATGAATACAGAAACAATTGGATGGATACAGAAACAAGTAGATGAATACAGAAACAACTGATCGGATACAGAAACATCTAGATGGAATAATTCTGATGGATACAGAAACAACTAGATCGATGCAGAACAGAAACAACTGAATGGATCCAGAAACAATAGAATATAAAAGAAACAAATGGATTAATACAGAAAAACCTGGGTGGGTACCAAAACAACTAGGGGGATATAGAATCATTTGATACTGAAATAATTGAATAGACACAGAAACAATTGGATGTATATAAACACAATCGGATAATACAGAAACATAGGTACAACTGGGTCGGCCGTTGTCCACGCTTGACCAGTTGTTCTTGAAACTTTTTTTGGTATATACAATAAACACAATATCTCTTAGAATAGTAAACAGAATAAACCCTAGGCTGTGTTGAAGCATTAAGTGTATTTTAGAAGAGCAGCTGCATATCATTTAATTCATTTTATCGATGTATCGAGATGTTTAGATAAGTAAATTCTGCGACATATCTATAAATAGTAATCTATTTCTCTTGCATATCTTTGTTTGTAAATTACAGACGGTCGTTAAAAAAATAACATAAATACACTTTAAGAGTCTCCATGTGTTTATCTTATCGTGCATCCTAATCATAGTCATTGTTTTTTTTACTGGCTGATTCAGGCAACCCGCTTCATGCTGTAATGGCAAGATGAAATGAGGATCACGTAGACGAATTCATCATAGGATAAGGAAAAAGAAATGCACCTTTATCTTTGTGTCTTTCTGAGTATTTAATTAGTTTGTGTTATTAGTTTTTTTTAAATTATGGTTTTATTATCTTATCTTATCTTATAGATTATAGACGTTACTTACAAAAATATTTTATGCATTATTTTTACATTCCTTTTTCAGTCTTCTGTGCTGACGTGTCTCTAACAAAATATGGCAGAGGTAGATAATAAAATGTACATATACAATCTAGAAGTTAGAGCTAGATCTAGGCCTATAGACTTTTTGGTAACTTGACACAACCTAGAAATCTAGATTTATTGGTTAATAAATTAAATAAATAATCAACAGATTATCCGGGATAAATAGATTTACACCTTGTGACCTAGCCTACATGTAGACCTTGTGACCTAGCCTACATCTAGACCTTGTGACCTAGCCTACATGTAGACCTTGTGACCTAGCCTACATGTAGACCTTGTGACCTAGCCTACTTCTAGATCTACACCTTGTGACCTATCCTAGATCTAGATCTTCACCTTGTGATCTAGCGTAGATCTAGATCGAAACCTTGTGACCTAGCCAGGATCTACACCTTGTGACCTAGATCTATACCTTTGTATTGTTGCCCAATTAGTGGGAGACAGGGTCTAATAATAATTTAGACTCTGGACTAGTTACTTAACAACATCTTGACCCATAATTATCTAGATCTCTCTCGTCAGTCTAGATGTTCATGTTGTCTTTATCTTGGCGAGATAGTCAGATAGATCTCTATCTAGATAGGGTCTAGAAATAATTTAGATTTACTCTGAGCTAGTTTCTCTTAACTACATTTTGACTCATAACTATTAGATCTATTTGTTGTCTTTTATCTTTGCTGATTCCTGTATAATAGTGAAAATATTTTACCCATGTCTTGATCTAGGTCTAGATTCAGCTAGATTTACATAGATATAGATCCCTTCCTGACACCTTAGTTTATTCGAGTTAGTGAAATTCGGTGCAAATGCATATTTACGGAAATCCCCAATAATAAAGATCTACATTCACCCGCCACCTATCTCTTAGTTGGGTCCCTGGGGCACCACATATGATCCGTCGACCGTCTTTCTCAATTCCTCTCTGTCTTTTGCATCTTGATTGAGCTTTTTTTTTTTAAATTCTACTCTACTGAAGATATATATTTATGCTCGCATTTAAGGCTTAAGTTATAGTTATAGTTGTTGGGTAGAGATGAACTGCAACGAAGTGAAGAAATGAATTGCAACGAAGTATAGCTAACTGTAAACTGACAGATATTGTACAGTCTTCTACGCTACATGTTAAAGTGACGAATTGTTAGAGTTTATTGTCATTAAAGTTATATGAAACTGAAAGTTGAGTCGTCAAGTTCTTTGCAGTGTTTTTATTTATGTGCCTACTAATACATTTAGCCAGAAGATTCAGAAATACGTAACAGTATATATCTAGATGTATATGTAGTTATATAAGTGTAGTTAGTAGTTAGACGTTGTTATAGGTCTATATCTAGTGAGAATCAGGGCCGGCATTAAAGTATCGCTGAGTTATCGAGGACTTTATTCTCTGTGTTAGTATATATAGATCTATATTCTTTAAAAGAACCTAACATACGATGCATCTCATCTCTGGCTGTGACCCCCGCCAGGGTATTGGCCACCAACCAGCTTCTTCCAGGCATTTCGGTTCTCGACTAGTCTCTGCAACTGTCCCCACGTCTTGTCCATCTGCTTGCCGTCTGCTTCCAAATCGTGGCGCCTTGTATGTCAGAGCCGACGTCTCTTGTTTGGGGGTTCCAGGTAAGAGCTTGTCTGGTCAGATGCAAGCTTGCTAAGGGTCTGGCCTATCCGTCGCCAGATATCTCTGAAGGATATCTCTTTCTATGAACTGCTGCTTGTCCATCGGCAGATTGCCTCATTAACGTATCATGCACGTGAAGTGAAATCGTAAGGATCAGTTGTTATGTGTTCTTCTTCAAAATTAGTTTTAAATGGAAGTTTAAGCATTAATGCTTTGAGTCTGACTGATGATAATCAGGCTAGACGTTCTGCCAAGATAAATTTTAGTTCCACAGCATAAATAAGTGGACTTCTTGTCTATCGATTCTCTAAAAGGAGTGAGTGGGAAATCTTGCAAGTCTGCTTTAATCCCTTTGCTTTATAAGAGTTCTTTTCGCTGTTTCTAAAGACTATTAATTTTTAAATTTAAACTTTACTAATTCATAGGTTTTCCCATGGTTTTCCTGCCTGATTTAGGTCTATTTGTACTATTTCCTGGCTGATTTAGGTCTATTTGTACTGTTTCCTGGCTGATTTAGATCTATTTCTAATATTTCCTGGCTGATTAGGTCTATCTGTACTATTTCCTGGCTGATTTAGGTCCATCTGTACTATTTCCTGGAAGATTTAGGTCTATTAGTACTTAAAGGCTGTAATTAGGTGCGAATCTCCCAGCACCACTAAACACATCCTAAATCAGGAAGTGCCCCTATAAAACAAATTATTTTTCTTCCAAACATCAAGGCGTCAAGGTCTACACGACATTTGATGGCCATCTTATATATCCCTGAATAGCGCATTTAAGTGTAGACTAGAGACATTAGTTTTTAGTATTATACTGAAATTGCGTTCAGCTATGTGAGTACAAACTTTTCTGACAATCAGTAGAAAACAAAGTTTTTAGACTAAAATATATGTTCATGGTTTCCTCCTACAGCTTGAAGAATGTAAGTTGTCTAGACTAGATCGAAGGTAGATCTATATATAGATCTGATGAAGACACGATAATGCTTTTAGCGGGAATACCACTTAGAGCAAGACGTTTCCAGCTCTGTAAAAGCAATGCGTGATGTCGAGAATGAGATAGATGTATCAAAGAATGCGCTTCTCCCAGGAGAGAATGTTCCTGCAAACAACATTGACTGCTTAAACGTTTACAGCAGCTTTCCAGTTTGGGAAGTTAGGTCCACATGTCCCTTGCGCTGCACTTCTATCACCGACAGTGCGGTAAATAAAACTATGGTTCTGGTCCGCCCGTGTGGAATAGGTTTTAAATTGACAGATCAAGACCAGCACACCGATAGATTTACAGAACGTTGTGTTATTGACAATAGGATATTCAAAGAGGCCACAATGAAAGATATGCGTAGAGAGTACACATTAGAAATGCTGTCAGATGAAACGTTATGCAATAGAACCTCAAAGTATTTTAGTGATAAAACATGTCGTAAGACATGGCGGTGGGGTACACATTTTATAGAATCAAACTTGGCAACAAAGAACACAAATAACTCAAGTTCGGGAATCCCTTGCAAGCAGCACAGTAAACGATTTAAGAATAGTTCTGGAATTTCCACAGTTTTGGCTAACGAAGATTGCCTTTCAAGAAGGCAAGCATACGAGTCACTAAGTAATCCAGAGCAAAATAATGTGCCTTCAAACAAAGTAGTCCGCGAGGATGTTGGTTCCTTGGAAGAGATTCCTTTCTATCAGGTCGGGAGAATGCTCGAGTTTAATCGCGAAAAAGCTTACAAAAACAAAAATATGACCAGCACTGGACAAGGCTCAGACTTTATGGATGATAAACATGACTGTAAACACAAGTATCATAACTGCAGGCGATCGGTTATCCGGAAGATGGAACCAGGTGACAAGTCGTCTTTTCTTTGCCGGCCAGCCGTAGGCAGCGATGATAACTTTATAGAGATACGTAAGAAAACAGCTGAGTCTGGTGTGGTAGATGAGCTGTGTCCAGGGAAGCATTATGTTGGTGTCAGTGCGATTCCGAATATCAAGCTTCCGTACACACTACGTCCGTACAGCTCACTGAATTGTATCGCTCCTAAATATGCTTCGTATTCACTAATCAACTGCCAACCTAGCACTTTAAGTCTTAGACCACACCGGTTGGAAGAAAATATGTTCTCCTCAAAGTCCTTTACACACTCCAGCTTCAGCAGGAATGATTTGGGGACAAGCTTCATACAGAGATATCTAGATAGCAGAAGAAAAAGACGTCTTGTTGACGAAACATTTTCAAACACCCTGGAATACAATAAATTCCCACATTCGGCTAGATATACACATAGCCATGCCGGTACCAGAGGTGACCCTCTAGATTCGTTTTCTTTCCGATCAACCAAATCATACAACGGGTGGCCGAGCTTCATTAGCATCCCGGGCAGTCGATCTATTTACTCAACAAGCATGAATAGAACCAACAACGCGACATCGTCCAACAGTCAGGTGTCCAGCTCAAGCAGCAGTTCCAGTGCTAACATTTTCTTGCCCGACCTGACAAACGCTAAGGTTGTCCCTGTCAGGGGTGACGGTCGATGTCTGTTCCGAAGCCTGGTCACTATCTTGTCTAAGACTTTGCAGGAATGCACATATCGGGACTCCAATGGTTGCCTGGACTGTGAGTATTGTTCAGCCAAAGAAGAAAAACGTGCAGACAGACTCAGGGCCAAGGTCGTACGCTTAATGTCTGATAATCTTCATTTCTACTCTGAGCTTGGAGCGGACATAATTAATGCAGACCAGGTAAAAAAGTGTTTGTTTTTACTAGCCACGTGATATCTATAAATATGTGACGTAGTAACTTTTGACAAACTATAAATTATTGATTCTATCACTGGTTCAAGTGACCTCTTGGTAGAAGTCGTTTGAAGGTATTGTCTTTGATTCCGAAGATTAAGGATGTGTACAGTATTTCACATGATGAAGCAAACTAATTTCCACCTGCAAATTTCGCAGAAATGGTATATCCTCAGCCATTGCCCTCCAGGGATCTCTTTCAGTTTTCTTGTCAACGTCTTTCTCTTTGACAGGGCACTTCTTTTGGTTCTCAAATGTGTTAGAGCTCTCAAGCTGTCTCTTTCAGGGGCTATCAGCTGCCAGCAGTTCTATTTGTTTTTCTTTTTATAGATAGCATAGAGATATTCGAAAATATACTTGCCACTTTATTATAATATTAAAACAAAAAGTAGGAATTGATTTTTTTAAACATTTATCTTGCCTATATTAAAACTTGGTATTTAAAGCGTTTGAATATTACACCAAAAATCACGTTAACCCCCAACCCCCGCACATATGGTGAATATAGCAAAACTCATCCCCCCCCCCTTTTTCTTTTCCCCGTAGAGTAACATAACAAGAAAATTCGAAATGTACAAAAGACTTATTTATAAATTACCATTTTCCCAAATTACATTTCTCATCATTGTATCGATAGAAGTGATGAGAAAGGTCTCGACTGTAATAGCATTACAAACATAAAGTAGGCTCATGGCGCTGTGATAGCATTACAAACATAAAGTAGGCTCATGGCTCTGTGATAGCATTACAAACATAAAGTAGGCTCATGGCGCTGTGATAGCATTACAAACATAAAGTAGGCTCATGGCGCTGTGATAGCATTACAAACATAAAGTAGGCTCATGGCGCTGTGATAGCATTACAAACATAAAGTAGGCTCATGGCGCTGTGATAGCATTACAAACATAAAGTAGGCTCATGGCGCTGTGATAGCATTACAAACATAAAGTAGGCTCATAGCGCTGTGATAGCATTACAAACATAAAGTAGGCTCATGGCGCTGTGATAGCATTACAAACATAAAGTAGGCTCATGGCGCTGTGATAGCATTACAAACATAAAGTAGGCTCATGGCGCTGTGATAGCATTACAAACATAGAGTAGGCTCATGGCTCTGTGATAGCATTACAAACATAAAGTAGGCTCATGGCGCTGTGATAGCATTACAAACATAAAGTAGGCTCATGGCGCTGTGATAGCATTACAAACATAAAGTAGGCTCATGGCGCTGTGATAGCATTACAAACATAAAGTAGGCTCATGGCGCTGTGATAGCATTACAAACATAAAGTAGGCTCATGGCGCTGTGATAGCATTACAAACATAAAGTAGGCTCATGGCGCTGTGATAGCATTACAAACATAAAGTAGGCTCATGGCGCTGTGATAGCATTACAAACATAAAGTAGGCTCATGGCTCTGTGATAGCATTACAAACATAAAGTAGGCTCATGGCGCTGTGATAGCATTACAAACATAAAGTAGGCTCATGGCGGTGTGATAGCATTACAAACATAAAGTAGGCTCATGGCGCTGTGATAGCATTACAAACATAAAGTAGGCTCATGGCGGTGTGATAGCATTACAAACATAAAGTAGGCTCATGGCGCTGTGATAGCATTACAAACATAAAGTAGGCTCATGGCGCTGTGATAGCATTACAAACATAAAGTAGGCTCATGGCGCTGTGATAGCATTACAAACATAAAGTAGGCTCATGGCTCTGTGATAGCATTACAAATATAAAGTAGGCTCATGGCGCTGTGATAGCATTACAAACATAAAGTAGGCTCTTGGCGCTGTGATAGCATTACAAACATAAAGTAGGCTCATGGCTCTGTGATAGCATTACAAACATAAAGTAGGCTCATGGCGCTGTGATAGCATTACAAACATAAAGTAGGCTCATGGCGCTGTGATAGCATTACAAACATAAACACGAGAGATAATAGACAAAATGATCTAAAATTCCTTTTTGTGTGTGGTGTGTCACATGACACATCTTCAGACCCCCTAAGAAATATCCGATTGTTTTCAGGTGTAATTTTTAATACTTACATAGTATATAAACTTTGTAGGTTTAAAAGACATTCAGCAATTGGTTCACAATACTGAATAAAATCTTGGCCATTGGTGGTTTGAATTATTTTGTATTATTTTAGCAATAGAGAAGAAAAATTGTGAATGAAATAAAAATAGAAAAGCAGTTTAGATTAATAGATAGATAGACAGACAGACAGACAGACTGACAGATAGATTTCCTAGATCTTTTTATATTATTTATCTAAAAATTGCAAAATAATAATTATGAGATAATCATGGGCGTAGGTTAACGTGATTTTTGGTGTAACCCGAAAGGGGGGGGGGAGTTGGAATTCAGTAATTGATTTTTTTTTTTATTTTTTTTTTATTTTGGTTGACATTTTAATACTATACCATCACTTGCCCCAGCGCAGCCAAGGGGTTTTGAATTTAAAACCCCCTACCAGTGGGGTTTGAGTTTAAAACCCCTATCAGAGCGTTTTGAGTTTAAAACCCTACCTGGGGGTTTTGAGTTTAAAACCCCCTACCAGGGAGTTTTGAGTTTAAAATCCCCTACAAGGGGGCTTGAGTTCAGAACCCTTATTAGGGGGTTTTGAGTTTAAAACTCCCTACCAGCGGGTTTTGAGTTTAAAACCCTCTACTAGGGTTTTTTTGCAGTTAAATCCCTCTCTTCTAATAAAAAACTAAACGAAAAAAAAGGAAACGACAATCCCCAAATTCCAAGAGCACAATTAAGGAAGAATTTGATTTATAACCCCCTATTCAATATAAAAAAAAGCAAATTACACACTTAAAATTCTATGAGCGTAGCCTAAAGGTTTTAGTTGAACCCCCCCCCCCTCCTCTTCAGGAGGGTTTAAAGCTAAAAAATACCTCTTCAATATAAAAAAAAAGCAAATTATGCACTCAAAATGTGATGAGCGTAGGTAAATGGGTTTCGACTCAGTTTTGAGTTTAAACCCCTTTTAGCGGGGTTTGAAGGTAAAAAAAATACCTCTTAATATTAAAAACAAAGCAAATTATACACTCCAAATTCTATAAGTGTAGTCAAAGGGGTTTTGAGTTTAAACTCCCCTCCAGTGGAGTTTGAAGCTTAAAGAATAACTCTTCAATATAAAAAACGCACTCAAAATGCTATGAGAGTTGCCAAAACGGGTTTTGAGTTTAAACCCCCTTTTAGCGGGGTTTGATGCTAAAAATACCTCTTTAATATAAAAAAAAAATTACACACAAAAATTATTTAAGCATAGCCAAGCCAATTGGGGGTTTTGAGTTTAAACCCCTCTCCTACAGTTTGCTTTTCTTAAAAGTTTAAAACCCCTCCAGATGGTTTTGAGTTTAGAAAAAAATTATTCTAAAGCAAACTACAGTTACCAAATACTATGACTGTAACTAGATGATTTTGACGATAAAACTTCCCTTTTCGATAAAAAATCTAAAGCAAACTACAGTCACCTAATTCCAAGAGCGTATTCAAGAGAGGTACACATTTCTACCAGTGGCGGGGCTCCATTAATAAAGTGCTTTGAAAAGTCATCTGTCGAAATTGAAAAACACTAAATGTGGCTCAACAAAGATTTCTAAGATATATTTTAGGAGTCAGTTATAGAGATCGGGTCTAAATTAAGGAAATCCTATGCCGAATTGGGAGTCGACGCCTTAGTAAGGTTGTGACAGAGCGTCGCATGAGGTTTGTGGGACATGTTCTCCGACAAAATGAATTACGCATACTTAAGGGTTGCGATGACATCCTAGTACAACTTGGCGCCAGTAAGGCAGTGAGAATAGCATTTGAGGTTTTTGAAATAAAACTTTTTAATAGCAGGAAAATTTACTTTAGATACCTCAGAACATTCATTTTGTTAGCTTTAAATACCAGAAATAGTGTTTGGCGCTGGGGGAGCTCCGAGTGCTCCACTGACCCCATTGCTGTCAATGGCGGGGAGTCTACGATTTTTCCACTAACTCCAGAAAGAAACATTGTAGGGCATAATAAAAATCTTTCGAAAGAATGAAGGGTCAGAATGTAAAAAAGATCATGTACACACACACACATACATACTATTAATTTTTTTCTCGGTGGGGGGCGGGGGGGGGGAGAAAAAATTCCCCCCCCAAATCCCCCCCACCCGAAAAAAAATCCTGGCTACGCCCATGGAGATAATAATGCTATGTTTTGCAATATTAAATTACTAGATGTAAATCTAAACAATTAATTATATGTTACATAGGTTAGGGTTGAAAAAAATAATTCTTATAACTACTTGACAAAACAAAGCCTTGTTTCAACTTTAAAAAAAATTTTTTTTTCATTTTTTGTAGTGTTAAAAGATCTCAATGTCCAGTCTAGATATAATATATATATATAGGTCTTTGCCCCAGAGTATATATACTTCTGTAGATCTAGACTTTGACGACGCTGAGCAAAATGTTCATGATTTATTTAAAATATTTAATGAATAATATCCACCGACATATGTCTTATTCAGGATAAATATTGTCTAGACCTCTAGCCAAATTTAAATTAATTTTTTTAATAGTTTGAAAAATTATAACGGTCAAACCAGAGTTTTCCCACAGTGGTTAATAGCTAATAATTCTTTTTCCAACGATATACATTAACTTTAAAATGTATTGCGATAATCGTTAAAGATCCGTGTCCACTCTTTTGATTTTTTTTTACCCGCTGAATTTGCAAGCTGAATAGAGGAATTGTAACAAAACAAATAAACATGTTCCTACCTTTTTATAAACATATAGCAATGTAACATATTTCTCAAGCACTTTGTTTTTTGTTTAATTTATGAAAGCCGGATGACGTTTGCTACCAGAAGTTCGATGATCGCCTGCAAGATATGAGCAAAACTACAGCTATGCCCGGGGAGATCGAACTGAATGCAGCGGCCTACGTCCTGAAGAGAGCCATTGTTATTGTAGACGAAGACCTTGTGGTCATCAACATCTATGGTCAGGACGAGTTCCCACTGGTAAATATCGCCTGTGTCATTTTTCTAGCAGGTTTTACTGTGAATGGATTGCTCTATGGTGCCACTTCAACAAAACTGAAGCCAAGGACGGTCTCTTTTTTTTGTCTATTTCACTCGGGGGGCCACCTAATTCACTTATTTCACAGAGGGGCCACCTTATTCACATTGCCTACGGGCTCCAAATTCCTAATTACCTGCTAAAGCTACCATTTCAAAAAGTCTTTAATTTCAACTCTTAATGTATGCAACATGACATGAATTACGATGATTGCAATGTGGTGAAACTAAGGCTAAGGGGGTTCAACCATGTAATGGGCCTAGCTGAGGGGGTTGGGGTTTTATGACTGATTTTTTACTTTTTTCCCCTCCAGGGGGTTTTGAGGTTAAAACCCCCTCTTCTATAAAACAAAAAATAATACAAATGACAGTCACCAAATTCCATGAGCGTAGCCAAGGTGAATTTTGAGTTTAAAACCCAATCCAAAATTTAAAATGATAAACCCCCTCTTCAATATAAGACTAAAGCATATAACAGTTATCAGATAATATGAGCGTAGCCAAGAGTTTTTTTTTTGTTTAAAACCCCCCTCCAGAGGGCTTTAAGTTAAAACCCCTTAAAGAGGGTTTTGAGTTTAAAACCCCTTTTACAGGATGTGAAGCTCTTCATTATAAAATAATAGATATATAGATAAATAGATAGATAGATAGATAGATAAACAGACAGACAGACAGATAGACAGACACACAGATAGGTAGATAGATAGATAGATAGATAGATAGATAGATAGATAGATAGATAGATAGATAGATAGATTGATAGATAGATAGATAAAAGTGTATCTAGCGGGATAATGGCGCGGGTTCCCTACTGATCTTTATCGAAGATGTGTAGCTAATGTCTGTAGTCATTCTACGGCTAAATGAGACCAACACCCTCAACTAAAAATTATAATTCTAGGTACATTTAACTACAGATATCAGCTGGTCTTTGTTCTTCTCTAAAACACTATATTCCCCTACTTTCAGTCGGAGCCCGCAATCGTTCGCTTCACGAGATTGTCGGAAAACACAGGTCACTTTGACCCTGTCATGCCTCACTGCCGCCACGACAGCGAAGTGAATGTTCACCACAACGGTAAGAGAAATCAATCACTGTGTCCAAATGAGAGATGTATCATTCAGTTTTCGAACATGTGTTTCACCTGTCTGAACAGTTAGAAGCGTATATTAGGGTAGCAGACGTCCAGTTAATAGAAAGACATGTCCTCCTTTTTGGGTATGTTCTCTCCGTCTGGAGTTAGCCTGAATTGAAACAATCTCTGATGTTTGCTTTTTTGCATTTTATCTATTTACAATTGAACTCCATATTAGATATGTCCCATCTTCTGGAGCAAGTGTAAGTTCTATTTAAATGAAGAATTGATTCAGAACTACAAGATGATTTAAAAAACAACAAAAGTACTACGAACGAAATTCCCACAAGTAATATATTTAAGATAAAAAACAACATTGTTTGATTAATTTCTACTTTTGGTTAAATAATATGAAAAAGATAAACCTCAGCTTTGAATTTGTGGAGCGGTCATATATAGAAAAGGAATACTACTACTGTCTACTACTAATAATAAAGGTGAAATAATACTGATATAAAGTAATAATTAATATTTGTTAGTTCCCATAAGTCTCGTAGATAACTAACAGTAAATAATAAACTGTGCTTTGTAGTATTAATGATGAGTTTATTTTTCTGAAATGTTAAGCATGAGCTTATGTTTTCAGCTCGATAGGAACATGACTAGTTGTCCAAATAAATTAGCTTTATTTTCAGCTCGATAGGAACATGACTAGTTGTCCAAATAAATTAGCTTTGTTTTCAGCTCGATAGGAACATGACTAGTTGTCCAAATAAATTAGCTTTGTTTTCAGCTCGATAGGAACATGACAAGTTGTCCAAATAAATTAGCTTTTGTTTTCAGCTCGATAGGAACATGACTAGTTGTCCAAATAAATTAGCTTTTGTTTTCAGCTCGATAGGAACATGACAAGTTGTCCAAATAAATTAGCTTTTGTTTTCAGCTTGATAGGAACATGACAAGTTGTCCAAATAAATTAGCATTTTTTTTCAGCTCGATAGGAACATGACAAGTTGTCCAAATAAATTAGCTTTTGTTTTCAGCTCGATAGGAACATGACAAGTTGTCCAAATAAATTAGCTTTGTTTTCGTCTTTTTGACCTTTTTTTTTACGACAAAAGTGAAAGATAATAATAGGAATTGAACACAAAAACAAACTGTAAGGTCACTTGGATACTATATAGTCACAGGTTCACACTGTGATAGTGAGTTTCTATAAGTATGGAAATAATGTCCCCCGCGATTCAAAAGATCACAATGAGTTGATCGTATTTTCTTTTTGTCCTATGTTTTGGGAGTTTGGCCTACTAAAAGAAAGCGACTATATTATTACATTTTAATCCAAACCTTCTACAGGATGTTGGTGGAAATGGGATTCAAAGTCGGTACCATCCTAACAACAATACCACTCCAGTCACCCATTCGATAGTACCTTACTTGTTTCTCTTCCTCTTTTATCTCTTTGCAACTTGAGGAGCATGACATATTTACTGTTCATTGGTAGTGGAGAAACTGGAACTGGTATTTAGTTCCATGAAACTCTATAGGTCTGTGCGTCTCGTTTCTTTAAACATCTGTTTGAATGACATTGTGTACTCCTCAGGTCACGAAAAAGAAAGTTATAAAACGTCAGAGTCAAAAGATCCCAGAATGTCATACGAGCCAAAAGAGTGCTACTGTCGTAAGTGCCATTGCTACGAACAAAGCGAACGTTTAGCTGACAATGAAAACGACAATTTCAACTGCCCTTTTAGCAATAAAAATCTCGGCAGATGTCGCGAGAATCAGAAAACAAAGCAGCAGGCGAGTTCCAGGTCCAGAAAGAGACCAAAGTCAAGCAAAGTTGATCGTGACGATGATTCGAGCTATGACCTGACTTCCAGGCGGAGAATGTCGTCTGCCACATCCATGACGGGCGACGAAGAAAGCGCGCGAAACCGTGGCGGTTATAAAGTTAGCAGTTGTGCCTCCAGCATATGTATCTTGGAGACCTCTTCACGGGACACTTCCTTGCCAATGTCTCGACCTAACACTAAGAGACAAAAGAGATCCCCCCAAGAGCCCGCATCGCAAAAAGTCAAAAAGAGAGCGAAAAAAAAGTCTAGAAAAAAAGCTGCGGCTCGACGCCGCTGAAAACGTGAAAGCTCTCTACACACATACATTATATATACATGGGAGAGGGGGTGGTATCTCAGTTGAGCTGAAATGTGAGAGGGAGCCAGTGGTGGCCAAAGAAGTCTCGCGTTATAAATTTCCATGCCACTTTAAACTAAAAGCATTTTGCGACGTTTTCTTGTATTTAAGTATGAGGTGTCTACTCAATAGGCATAAGAGAAAAAAAAGGTGTAGGACTTTTTGTAAACAAATGTATAATTCTGGTCTACGATTGTGCTTGCAAGTCAGTTTAGATCTTGAAGAAAAAGTGTATTTGTATAACGGGTTTTACATATTTACATTCAAAGCCAAACTCTTCTTTACACATGTCAATTCTAATCGTTTTAGAGATGTACTTTCTAGTCCAAACTCTTATTTACAGGTTTATACTCTAGTCCTGGCTCTCTTTACAGATTTACATTATTAATGCCATGTACATTATAATTACACAATACATCTAAGAAAAAGAAAACCTGTATAAGAATGTAGCTTTTCTATTAAAAAGACGCCATGTTTTGTGTAAAATTTTGTTACAACATTGAAATGATAAACTCATGAGAACTCATGGAGAAATAAAATCAAACTTCTAGGCTACGGTGCATTCAGTTGTTTGTATTTGTTGAGATTGTGTGTGATCCCAACAATCATTATATTTAGACTGTACTGCCAATTCTCAATTCGTCATTTTATTTTCTAATGGGAAACTAGTCGATAATTATTTTTTTCCTTTAGATACAAAATTCAACAGAGAAACCTTCCTGGCAGAAAAGAAAGATTCGATAATGTTTTAGTCTGTCTAGCTGTCTGTCTGTCTGGTAAAATGTGTGTGTACATGTTATTTCTCCCACACCCGTTCTCCGATCAAGTTCAAACTTTGAACAATTCTTCATTAGCATAGTCAAAACATGAGTCAATAAAGAAAGTAACTAGTTATCAATTAATTACAGGTAATTGCTTATTTTGTTTGATAGTAACAAGGGAAGCTAATTATGCACAGATATGGCTAAATTGGATGGATTTAGTCCCTTTAAATAATTGTTAACGCTATTTCACTCACGCGCATTCTCCCATCAAGCTGCTTTTATAAACAATAATTTATTGCACCTAACAAAACATGGATCAATTTTTTTAATTATCCAATTAGTCCATTAATTATTGGTAATTAATTATTTTGTTTGATATCGAATAAGGGAAATAACGTGTACATTATTGATAGATATAGTTTTAAGGGTGGAGTTCTCCCCTTTAGATCAGCTTTGTGTTGTTTTTAAAGAGTTTTTGATATTTTGCTTGTTATTAAATTGCTTTGCTAGAGAGGCCCCCAAAATGTTTGAGGGTGCTCAGTGCGCTATGGTCTAATCTCTCTTTTTTTTTGGGGGGGGGGGCGTATAAATAGGGGCGTATCTGTGAGAAGGCTTTCGCACTGCCTTTAGGCGCTCAGCAAACACAACTCTATTCGAGTCGGGATTCGAACTCAAGCCTCCTTGTTAAGTGGCCAAGCCGTAGCCAAGTGGTTTTGACCTCTCAGCCACACATCCCACACATATCTTTATTATTATTTATTCAGCTCGTCTGCTAGTTACCGATGAGGTAAGTGCCTCACAACGCGCAGTGCACACAACACACACTGAGCTGAAACGAGACATAGTCGTAGAAAAGATTAACTCTGACCTGCAACGTAGCAACCTGTGGACCAAGAGCTCTTTGTTACATGACAGGTCTGTACGATGTGCAAGGTGTTATCGTTCTTCACTTCCCACATGTTGCGACGTCGCAGGTCAAGGTTAAAGCCTTCAGTTAAAATCGCATAAAATATCTTTTCCTCTATGGGGGATAACTGCCTGGTCGTGCGAAAAGCGCGCTGGACTGTTTTTACAAAGATTATATCAACTCACTCTGTCTGTCTGACAAAAAGAGTGTACATGTTATTTCTCGTACACCCAGGGAAGTAGTTAGGAATTTTCCATCGTTTGGGGGCCCGGTGGGCTAGGCGGTTTATATACTAAGCCATATAGAAGACACGCCCTCACCTGGAACCTCTAAGGAAGGAGGAAGAGTGGTCAGCCCAAACATATATGGCTCCAATATTTGGATGCAGAAGTCAAGCCGATGGAGGCCCCAAGCAGATGAGCAAAACGTGAGGAAAGTTTAAAGGACTCTCCCAGAACCGAGACGCCTATAGAAAGCTGTTTGGTGGCCTATGCCCGAGATGGCATCACAAGTAGAGATGATCATACCACTGAAAGACGGATAATAGTTTGAAATAACCATTAGGTAAATAGTTTGAAATAACCATTAGGTAAATAGTTTGAAATAACCATTAGGTAAATAGTTTGAAATAACCATTAGGTAAATAGTTTGAAATAACCATTGGGGAAACAGTTTGAAATAACCATTAGGTAAACAGTTTGAAATAACCATTAGGTAAATAGTTTGAAATAACCATTAGGTAAATAGTTTGAAATAACCATTGGGTAAACAGTTTGAAATAACCATTAGGTAAACAGTTTGAAATAACCATTAGGTAAATAGTTTGAAATAACCATTGGGTAAACAGTTTGAAATAACCATTAGGTAAACAGTTTGAAATAACCATTAGGTAAATAGTTTGAAATAACCATTAGGTAAATAGTTTGAAATAACCATTAGGTAAATAGTTTGAAATAACCATTAGGTAATAGTTTGAAATAACCATTAACAGAAAAGTAAAATTCTTTAATGATTATTGGACATGAGATGGCTTAAAATGTGTCAAATGTACCAACATATCATAATCATAATCTCCATGAATTCATTGTTAGGCATCGATTCTTCAGCAATATTAATTCTAAGAGTGCCGACGAAAAAAAAACCCTCTCAGAAATGTGTCAACAGAATTTTAAAAAAATTTAAAAATCGGCAAAGTGGAAGGCCTAACCTCCCCCCCCCCACACACACACACAAACATCTACACAAAAAAGTCCTAGAGGCCTATTTGGATGCCTTCATTTTACTACGTTTGGCTTAGTTCGTTACAATTTGTTTAGTTCAACAGCTATTCCAAAAGAATAAAAAATATGCACCATAAGTCATAAAGTATAACTGTAAAGAATAATAAAACGACTAAGACCTTTGCGCGCCATGATGCGCGAAAGTGTTTGTGGCACCACAAGAAACTGATATAATAGCTGCAGACATGTCCTCAACACTAAACTACGTTGGAAGACATCGTGTTGTTCGTGTCATCTTGTGTTCAGATCTAATATCCGTTGAAATCTGATCAAAACTTAAGACATCTTTGGGATCCATTATGAAATCTTAAACAGTACGTAATATAAACTACATCTCGATCTAGCCAACAGTAGCACAATATCTGAACTAGTTCTTAGATAGATCTAGAAATATTTTATCATCGGGCTCTCTTGTTGAAGTTGTTCCTGTTTCAATGTATTACTTTATCCTTAAGTCTATATTTTGATCATTAGGCACTTTATTATTATTTATTGAAATAAACTCATTTTCTTTTTCTACCAGGTTCGAGCGAAATACTTAGTAGAGAAAAAAATAATTTCTAGCCCTCAAATTATTATTATTATTATTATTATTATAGTTTTCTAGTTCTAGAGATCAACCCTTATGGTATTAGCTGATCTCGTCTTAAGATCTGGAATCTTATATTTAGATCTAGGTCTAATATTAATTCCTCACAAATATTAGTTTATAGGATTATAGAGGTAGAAGATGTAGATTTAGTAAGTGGAGAGTAGTCCAATCAGTTTAAGACTAGATAGCCAACCATATGAGATACTGTTTATATTTAGATGTATAGCTTTCTATCATTGTCTTCTTTCTTGAAATTCTTCCCGATAGTTTTTCGTCACCAGTAACAGCAACTCTTGGTTCAGACATGGCTTCCTTCTGTAGAAGTTTGTCCTCTTTTGTTCTCAACTTATTCAACCGGAACAATTCTTCTATCAACTCACGGACTCAAAACGTAAAAAAGGAAACGGACAGTTCGTCCCTAGGGACGGTGCAAGGGTCAGGCGATAACCTGTATCGTTGTGGTGCTGCTGCAAGCCGTCAAGATTCAGTCCTGACACAAGGCGGGGATGCAAATGAAAGTAATACAAGCAGCAGTATGGAGATAACTGGATATCAACTAGACTCGATGCTAGTACAGATGCCCCAAGCTTTGAACGTGATTTCTGCCAATTCCGGTGCTGGCAAACCTAAACCAGATGTGATAAATGAACAGAAATTACTTTGCATTTTATCGCCACCGTGTCAATGTGGTTTGAGGGTCAAGTCAGTCACCGTCAAGCAGGTAATGGTCCCCTTGAGTAAATCCAAATTTTTATGCCGGCCGGCTCTAGGGTTCGTTGAGCCTAACATTCAAATTGGTTTGTCCGAACTAGAAGAGAGGGCTTCTAATTGCCACCAAAATAGATCATACTACAGTGACAGCGCAAAGTGTGCAGAGTCATGCTATCAATGCGATAGTACCAGTGACGAAAGTCTGACTGAAAAGTCCTGTAATCCGTGTAATCAGGGCAGTGACGACTCTGTGACAACAGAACCTAGCAATACAGGTTGCAGTCGCAAAGTCAAATTTGTTTTACCACAATTAAGTTCCAACGTGACAACCCAGAGGCATGCCGCCGTGACTAAAACGGTTAACAATAAGCCATCCCGGTCACACTTCTCCAGCCACGACAAGCTTCATCTGACACGCCGTGCAAGCAGGTCACGACCAGCTCAGAGAGTCGACGGCTCCAAAGAAATGCAGCACTTGAAATCTATTCTTTCCTCTTGCACCGTTCCGGCGGAACGCTCCTTGGAACGCAACAATTCAAACAGCGCTTCCAAACTGGCTTCTTTTCAAGTGGACGATATCAAATGGGCTGGACGCGTCGTCCGCGTTTTGGGCGACGGGCGTTGCCTATTTCGCAGCTTAGTCGCGGCAAGTGACCCAAGTCTGCAGAAGTGCAGGCGTGATGAGTATGGTCGGCCCGAGAGCTCGGAGGACGAAGAGAAAGAGAGACAGCTGGCTGACTTCTTGCGAGCCAAGGTCGTGGACGTCATGAAGGAAAATTTGCATTTTTATTCCCAGCTCGAGAATGTTCTCATTAACGCAGACCAGGTAAATATTTTTTTTATTTAATAGACAGGACGCACCAATCAAAAGTAAACTTACCATTTATACTGACTGTCATGGTGAAACATGTTTTCTATGTTTTTCTTTGTGATAGGGTGCTTTGGTGACACTTCTTGATATAAACATAATTATGACCATGATTTAAACATATTCGAAGATAAACTTGTTTGTACCAGTTATGATCCGTTGCTAGGCTACCACAAACAAATATGAAACGAGTATCAATAACACTTTTAAACAGGAGCTTATCTAATGGGAAGAATCCCACATGAATTATTACTCAATACTGTCGAAATTAGTTTCCTTTTTCGCTATCAATCACAATAATTAATTGTTTAATTAGTTGGGTTTTTTTAATTGATTCGCGTTTTGTTAGGAACAGCAGATAATTTTTTTTAAAGGTTTCAACTTACATTTAGAATTATCTCAGGAGACTAAATCCAGCATATTTAGCCAAATATGTGATTACTGAAGGATTTTTCTTCCCTTGTTGGTATCAAACAAAATACTTTTTTATTACATGTAATACTTTGACTATTTTTTTTAATGATTCATGTCTTGTCTTCGCCAATGAATAATTGTGCAAAGTTTCAATTTGATCCAAAAATGGTTGTGGGAGAAGAAAGACTTGAGTGAGTTGATAAAAGTTTTGTACAAACTATTGACATTAATCATCGCAGGCATTAGGTCATGACGATCGTGAAAACTTCAATGTTGGCAACTATATATTTTAAAAGATCAAGCTATAAACAGAAGAACTTCGAATAATGATTCCGAAGTTCTATCGAGTGCACATAGATTACAAAAAAAAAAAAAAAAAGCTTTTTTGTTTGTTACGTGAGGAATGTAGATCTTATGAGACAAGAATTACTAAGACTTAGCTTCGTCAGTGCTTCAAATGTCACCAATAGATCTAGCTAGAGATTATTTACAAAGTGGTGAACATAATTTTGAAATCCTGTTACAGCAACGCGAAATGATTGAACAATGTGACCTAAAGAGGATTCATGAACCAATATGATCAGTTCACATTACCTACTAGCGGGTATAGCTCTAAAGGTAGTCTATGAGATGTATTGTCAATAACAGTCCCCGTGTGATTTTATTGTTAATAACGAGCTCCCATGAGACTTATAGCTAGGTTTATGTATTTTAGATGAACAGATCAGTGTTAAAGGTATGCTGGCAAGTTCGTCCAGTGGCATATTGACCCTTACTTGCATTTCCTAGGTTATTAGGTATAACCTCTAGGTATACAATTAAACTAATGTATGCAACACAAGACTTAAATTCGCAGGTAAACATATATACAATTTTTTTTTACCTTAGTAACATAAATGTGTAAATAAATGGCCATCAACTCACAGGCCTTCTCAACACAAAAACAAAGATGAGTCAAAATAGTATGGCACACCGCCCTAGTCATATGTTACAGCTATGTTAATAAATGACCATCAACTCACAGGTCTTCTCAACACAAAATAAACAAAAGATACACTCAAAAATAGTATGGTACACCGCCCTAGTCATATGTTACAAGTTTCTATGTAAATAAATAGCCATCAACTCACTGGCCTTCTCAATACAAAATAAACAAAAGATACACTCAAAAATAGTATGGCACACCGCCATAGTCATATAATACATACACTATCGTCACATTCTGGAAATCACACATCAGTGTAGAAAATTAAAGGTCACTGGCCTCAGGTCAACACATGTCCACTTTTGCAACTCTGGGGTTGCAGGCTTCAGGCTGACACAGCCACTTTTAGCCAAAAAAAATAAAAATAAAAGGGTCATGATGTACTATAATTCAGGGAAACCTATGAGCCTACAAGCTTCATAGAATCCCACCTATAGACATCCGTTCGGTAAAGCCTATCTGATGATTCAATACAGGTTGAATACCTCAGAGACAAGGCTATAAAAATGTCACATTTGGGAGTACCCAAGGATGCAGAACATCAGGGTTAAATATACTGCCTGGAAATCTTTTGAGGCTATATCTACTAATTAATACAGTATATAAAATACTACAATGACTAAAGATATACTTAGTCCAAAGATCTCCAGAGCAGAGCACACTTCTCCCGAGTACCCCAAGACACACGACCACTAACAGAAAAAATACAATTTACAACACAGGTCCAGTGGTCAAGCTGGTAACTCAGGAGCAAGTGGCAACTAAACACGGTCTACATGCCCTTATATAAACTTCATAAGGGGAATCACGCTAGTATTTACAATAGCTCAAAAATAATTAACTCCCTATTATGTCACAAACAACAAGCCACTCTCACTTTCGTTTCTAATGAGTAATTGAATAACCTGGAGGCCCGGTGTCTGAGTGGTAAAGCTCTTGGCTTCCGAACCAGGGGTCCCGGGTACGAATCCTGGTGAAGACTGAGAAGGCCTGGGGGATATATTCAAACTCTCCTCTTCCACCCCTAGGGAGAAGGGTATTAATTATTGTTTAAAGTTTTATTTGAGCTGTTTTGACTTTGGTTTCATAAACCAAGATGTGCATTGCTAATTTAAGATGTTTCTCTTGTGATATTTCAGCCAGTTTCCAGACGTTACAACCAGTTTCGAGACCGCCTAGACGCTATGTCCAACAACTACACAATGCCTGGGGAGCTGGAGCTGAATGCTGCCTCTTATGTCTTGGAGAGGATGGTTGTGGTACTGAATACAGAGATGGAAATTATCAGCGTCTTTGGTGACGACAGATTCCCTGAGGTACAGCTCACGTAGAGGCAGAATAATAATAATAATAATAATAATAGTAAATAAGAGGCGTGGTGGCTGAGTGGCTGACTGGTCACTTCATCCCCTGGTCACTTCATCCCCCTGTCATTTCATCCCCCGGTCATTTCATCCCCATTGAATTTTTTTTTCATTGTTTAATTGTGCTGTTAAGGCTTTGACTTTAAGTCCTCATTTCATCTAATATATAAATATTATTATATAGAATGCTTTTTAACATTTTATGACATGTTATTAATGCGTTTATAGTGTTTCCTCTTCCACTTTACATTCTTGATGAGAAATCTTATAATATATTGTAAATCTGGGTGTGTACTTAGCTATAGCGCTTCTTTTGGGTGTGGGAGATGTAATATTATATTATCCTGCGCATGACGTAATGATCAAAGGCCAAGGTGTGTTGCAAGCAGTGAAAATCATTTGAGAGATAGAAGTGTGATTACAATAATTATGACCATGCCACTGAAAACTTATCATCAAAGGCCAAGATGTGGTGGAGTACGATCATGTTTCACTTTATTTTATTTTTCAATCGCTCTTTCTTAAAATTGGGCGCGTCATTTTTAGCCTTGAAATAAGGTGTTGTTGTTTTTTTCTAATAAAGGCTGACTTCACCCATCCTCAGGATAACACTTTTTTACAGTACGTCTACATTTATACATGTCAAATTGTTATAGTATACAATGGCATTTAATTTAAATGTTATTCTTATCTAATGTGGTACACTTTTTGTCATTTAAATTAAAAATAAATATTGCTCATTTCATGATTTTTACAATTACTATTTGTTAGATAAAATTATCAGATGATGAAGATAGCAGGGAATGAAATGACCAGCGGATGAAATGACCGGGGGATGAAATGACCGGGGGATGAAATGACCGGGGGATGAAATGACCAGGGGATGAAATGACCGGGGATGAAGTGACCGGAGATGAAGTGACCGGGAACCAACATAGTCACATACATGCTTTCTAGACAAGCTGTTTGACAGTGAACATAGTCACATACATGGCCAACTGAGACGTTTTGCTATACTGATCATTAATGGTGATACTGAAAGGCGATTTTGTAATACAACGCTTATATCAACTCTTGATGTCTGGGTGGAATCTTGTACAATGTTATTTCTTCCAATTTTCTTTCTCGGATCAATTTGAAACTTTGGCACAATTATTCATTGTCGACGACAACATGCAAATACATACAAAAAAATAGTTTAAAATAAGTCGTAATTAAATGTAACATTTTTCCAATCTACAAATCTAGATGTACTAAAAATTAATTACATAATTAATTCAAAATAATTAATGTGGGATGCGGGATTGTGGGAGTTAGACTCGAAAGAGTTTAGACCTGCATTACACGAAACAATTTTCAATACGAAAGCAATTTTTTTATTTAAAGTATCTCTAAGTTTGTGTGTTTACTAAACATTTCGCTAAACACTAAATCTACTTTGCAAGGAAGATGTGC
This sequence comes from Biomphalaria sudanica, assembly GCA_036873155.1. NCBI lineage: Eukaryota > Metazoa > Mollusca > Gastropoda > Planorbidae > Biomphalaria > Biomphalaria sudanica. The sequence goes on along the minus strand of JAZGLO010006558.1, from coordinate 1,703,465 downwards.
ATGAATTTGTGAATACGAGATTCGTATCCTGGACGTTGACCTTTAAGCTGATAGTTTAAAGTTACGAAAGAGACCTGACCCAAACCCCAGATGCGTACCCCAGCATTAAAAGAAGAAAATAAAATGTCACATTAAGAAACAGGTTCTTGAGCCTTGACCTTCAATGTATTCTCTTCCCTCATACAATTAATGATTTTGTTTTACTCGTTCTTGTTGGTCATCCTCTTTGCAGTGCCTCTATTCGAGTTAGAATTTCATGGAACCTGGTGGCTGGAAGGTGGAGTGAGAAACGAGGTCACGGATCTCACAAACGGCTCTAACGATTTTCCTACATATTTAACAGTTGACGATTACTGTTAAGAAAAGAGTTTCTAGCTCGTTGGCCACATGGGGAAATCTCTAGTTTCATCATTTGAAATTTTCAAAAGTAAAAAAAATTAAATTTGGCAATACTAAAAAAACAACAACATGGCGTTGTCAGTGGTAGTTTACCAATAACTGAGCTAAATATGAAATTTAAAGTTGCTTTCAATTGATAATAATAGATTATCTAAGCTTTGCTTCTATTTTTACGTGTAATCAAATATAGATTACATCTAGATTCTAGATCTAATAATAGATCTTAAGAGTTCTAAATCAGAAATCTAGTTCTAGTTTAGATATCTATATAATGAAAGTACCAATAAAAATTACGCTATTGTACAATGCTCTCTGGCCCAATGGGTAGTGACGTTGTATTTCAAGCTGATGATGCCAAACGGAGGACTACCAGCTCCCGTCGCCTCATCGTGGCACCTCCGTGGAAACGTCCGCCCGGGAAAGTGGATAGGCGAAGAACGAGAGTTAACATGGCTCCCAGTGAGCTACCATTGTTTGCTCTAGCGAGTATACTTGCACGTGGTGGGGATGTGCTGGCTAGCCAGTCCGAAACCCCCATTGACCCGTTCCCCAATGGGGCCCATACGGGTGGTGATGGTACCCTCACGGGTGTGATGGCACATTATAGGCATAATGGAGGCCCCCACGTGGGGATTGGGCCTCTGGCCCGCATTAGAGGAAGAACTCACAACAAGGCTTGGAGGACTGTGTAACATGACAAGCCGGGTGTGATTACATGATCACCTAGCTGCCAGGGGGACTCCTGACAGAGGGGTTGGTGAAGAGCCAATCTCTCATTTTGGCCACGGGATTAAAGGCTTTCCCGGGTCACATGGTTCATAAAAGGGATGCGGTCATCTCAAACCAAATGTGGACATCTAGTCGATGATGCCAAAGTACGAATTCGATACCTGGCTTGAGCAATTTCTTATTTTAGTTTATTTTAAGCTGTATAAAAGAGGCATTGTCTTTAAAAATATGTAATTTTTTAATGTTTTGTTAAACATTTGTATTTGTCTCCAGTCGACGCCTCTGACAGTTCGCTTCACAAGGTTAGGCGAAGACGTGGGTCACTATGATGCTGTTCTCTTAGAGGACGTCTCTTCCGAGGACAGCGGCTACTTCAAAAAGGTTGCCGTGCAGCTGAAAAGGAGGCTGATGTTACTGAGGAGAAAGATTGCCGAGGTGTCAAGCATCGACATGGACGCAGGGAAGTGCAGTTTCGTCTTTATCTTTGCCATGACCCTCCTTCTGTTTTGTTGTAGACTCAGACAATGTAGTTTCAAGAGGTTATGAATTTCTAGACCTGTAGAGCTCATTCAGGTGTGTCCTTACGCAGAAATATATCGTTCAAAAAAAAAAAAAAAAAAAAAAAATTTGAAAAAAAAAAAAATTTAAAGAAAGAAAGAAAATACTAACAATATACTTGAATGTAATATGAATGGTATAACACGATGGTATATGAAAGTGTATTATAGTAGCTTAGATTTAAGAAAAAAAAAGTTTTTCTTATTTCTAATGTTGAAACATGGTTCTTATCTTATATAATACAGACGTTACTTCAAAAAAGAAGATGATTACGTCCTACGCGTCATGCATTTAGTCATGCATATTAACCAATGACTTAAATTCTGCCAAGTCACTGGTTTTTCTGGCTAGCTCAGGCAACCCATTCCATGCTCTAATAGCACTAGGGAAGAAGGAGTATTTGTACAAATTTGTCCTAGCATATGGGACGAGGAATGTGCCTTTATTTTTGTGTCTTTCAGAGTATTTTATTAAATTTTGTTTTTGTATTTGAAGATTATGGTTCAGTGTTTTATGTATAATTGCTACTTTACTTTTGAGTCTTCTGTCCTGAAGGCTTTCTAAATTTAGTGATTTTACTAATGGTGTTACCCTAGTCAAATGTGAATATTCGTTTGTTATGAATCTCACTGCTCTATTTTGTGTTTGTTCCAGTTTCTTAATGTTTTCTTGAGTTGAGGGGTCCCACACGGTGGATGCATATTCTATTATTGGCCTAACCAAGGTTAAATAACATTTTAGTTTTATGTTCTTATTTGATTTATAGAAATTTCTTTTAATAAACCCTAATGCTTTGTTGGATTTTTTTTTATAGTTTCATCAATATGTGGATTCCATGACAGTTTTTCATTTATTATAACACCTAGGTATTTTGAGTTTTTAGTCTGTGTTACTGGTTTGCCATGAATAAGATAAGTGGAATTAATTTGTTTAATTTTTTTTGTTACTCTTAACAACTGACATTTTTCTGGGTGGAAAGACATGCTCCAATTTGATTCCCATTTCTGTAATTCATCTAATTCTCTTTGTAAAATATCTGTGTCTTGTTTTGTTTTTATTGTTCTATATATTATGCAATCGTCTGCAAATAATCTGACTTTTGTTCCTGAACTAATGCAATTTGGTAAATCATTTATGTAAATTAAAAATAGTAGTGGACCCAAGACTGTTCCTTGAGGTACACCTGAGTTTACTGTTATTGGTGTTGATTTAGAGCCATTTATTATTACAGTTTGTTCTCTCCCTATCAGAAAATCTTTAATCCACTGATACAGTGGACCGTTAATGCCGAAATATTTTAATTTTTTAAGCAAACTATGGTGGTGAACTTTGTCAAAAGCCTTGGAAAAATCTAGTAAGATAGCATCTATTTGTTCACTATTATCTAAACCTTTTGAGAAATCATCAATTAGTCCTATTAGTTGTGTTTCACATGATCTATATTTCCTAAAGCCATGTTGGTATGGGGTGAGGACATTATGTTTGTCTAAGTGGTTTATGATGTTGCTACATATTATGTGTTCTAGTATTTTACATGTGATGCTGGTAAGTGATACTGGTCTGTAGTTTCCTGGATCAGATTTTTCTCCTTTTTTAAATAGGGGGGTGACATTAGCTTCTTTCCAGTCCTTTGGTACTCTGCCCTGGTTAAGCGATGCCTGAAAGAGTATTTTGAACACTGGGGCTAGCTCATTGCTTAGTTCTTTGAGTAATCTAGCTGGAATACCATCAGGTCCAGACGCTTTATTTGGTTTGGTGTTGGCTAATAGTTTTTTAATTCCATTTTCTTGTACTACTAAATCTTCTATGTTGTCTACTTGGTTCAAATTAAGAAATATGTCTTTGTCTCCTGGGGCTGAGAATGCTGATGCAAAGTATTTGTTTAGGATGTTTGCTTTAGTTTCATTATTATTATGTATTATGTTATGTTCATCTTTTAATGGCGCTATGCCTGTTGTTTCCATTTTCTTAGACTTAATGTATGACCATAGAATATTATTTAGTTAAGGCTGGGTTTTCCATGCTTTTCACAAGGGATGCATTCGTCAGTAATATTACTTTGGGAGATACATTTTACGGCATGTATATAATGCTGCAAATGTAGAGTTCTCCCCATCAGATAATTAGCTTTTGCCCTTGAGTTATTCCTATTGCAGTTCTCTCCCGTGCTTTTATCTTTGGCTTTGTCCTTCTGGTCTGCTTCATCGCTGATTTGAAGTGGCGTCTAGACTTGTCCATTTAGAATCATGGTGTCTACCTTTACTTCATTTTACTTGTGTGGTATTTCTCACTCGAGCTTTTCTTTTGCTCAACAGAAATGGAAATAGACAAACAAAACAATCACCATGACAACGAGAGCGTCCATAGTGAAAAGCCAGTGACGGACTGCAATGATCAAAACGCGAAGCTGGAAGCGCAAAAAAACGATCAAAATATGACCTTGAAATCTCTTGGTCACTCGATCAGCGCATGCACCCAAACGTCTGCCCTGCGACAACCGCAGCGAAAAAGAGGGCGAAAGAAGCAGACGGGGTCAAGAAGAAACTCCAAGAGACGCGCCAAGCCAAAGAGGAGAGTGCAGGAGAGAAACTACAATAGGAACAACCCAGGAGGAAGGGGCAGGAAAAGGAAATCAAAGTCACGTGACTCTGACGATTCGTGCGAGAGACAGCGAAAGAATCGAAAAACGAATAACAGCGAAAAGAAATCGAAAACCAAATCGAGGCCCGGAGATAAACGGGAATCGAAAGAGAGGAAAAACCAGAAGAGAAGCTCAAGAAAAAAAGTCTGGAAGTTCGTCCAAGTCCCTTCTCTTTACATGCTCGTCGACCCGGGGAATCGCCAGGAAAATGGCTCCTCCGAGTTTGATTTCAACCACCCGAAGCCAGGCCCTTTACCCGAGGCTCTTCATGGTGGGCAGCAGCGATGCTATCTGTGTCGAAAAGAGGTCGCTACGAACACTGGCTTGTCCTGGTTAAAATGCTTCATTTGCGGGCGCTTCGCGCATCTGGCCTGCGCCGTTAATGAGTCGCCGGCCTGGGGTGAGAGTCAGCTGGAGGACAGGTATTTCTTGTGCAGCAACTGCGTCCCGGAATATTGAACACAGTGAGCTGACGCGTGAACCGTAATTGTCATACAAGTCAACTTAAATACCATTGGAAAGTCTACTTATGAATCATTGCATAATAACAACTCATATTTCGCAAAACATCTAGATGTCATCAAACTATAGAACTACATGTCTGTCAACATTTTATGGAGTGCACAAATTCTCATGACCTTCACATAAGATTTACAAGCAAATAATCATCTTTCTTAAAATATTTCTTATAAAATAAACAGAAATAATACTCATTAGTGGCTTTTAAGTTTGCAATGCTGTTTTTAAATGTTGAGGGAGTGAATTTGGATCACATGAAAACAAAAACAAACAAACAAAAAAGATTCTTTTGGTAAATTAATGAAACTTTGAATGTTATTCCGTTTAGAAACAAATTAAAAGTAGGAAACCTGTCGATGCACGGGGGGCAAAGAAGAAAAAAAAGTAAGAGCGGTTCCAGAGAGAGAGAAGAAGAGAGAGAGAGATAGAGGAAGAGAAAGAGAGAAAGAGAGAGAGAGAGAGAGAAAGAGCGAGAGAGAGCGAGAGAGAGAGAGAGAATGTTTCGTTCCATTTGAAGGCAACAGATTCTAGAATTCTAGAATGTATGTTATGGTGAGTCGCTAGAATGTTGGCTGTTTTATTGGAAGTGGGAAAAAAAAAGGAGAGGGGTGTGGAGTTCCACCCAATGTCGAGGGAGGGGGGCAGAAGACTGGAAATGCTGGGATATTTTTGCTTTAAGATGTCAACTGCACCCTCTGTCAAGAAGCCCGATCAAGACACTGGCTCCATAACAGTGCTAGAGAAGAAAAACTTAATGGAGAGTAGCCCGATCGTAAAACCACTTCGCAGTTCATTTTAAATATTGGTCTAGTCATTGGAACTATGAAACCACTGCGCAGTCCATCTCAGATATTGGTCTAGTCATTGGAACTATGAAACCACTGCGCAGTCCACCTCAGATATTGGTCTAGTCATTGGAACTATGAAACCACTGCGCGGTCCATCTCAGATATTGGTCTAGTCATTGGAACTATGAAACCACTGCGCGGTCCACCTCAGATATTGGTCTAGTCATTGGAACTCTGAAACCACTGCGCGGTCCACCTCAAATATTGGTCTAGCCATTGGAACTATGAAACCACTGCGCGGTCCACCTCAGATATTGGTCTAGTCATTGGAACTATGAAACCACTGCGCAGTCCACCTCAGATATTGGTCTAGTCATTGGAACTATGAAACCACTGCGCAGTCCACCTCAGATATTGGTCTAGTCGTTGGAACTATGAAACCACTGCGCAGTCCATCTCAGATATTGGTCTAGTCATTGGAACAATGAAACCACTGCGCAGTCCATCTCAGATATTGGTCTAGTCATTGGAACTATGAAACCACTGCGCAGTCCACCTCAGATATTGGTCTAGTCATTGGAACTATGAAACCACTGCGCAGTCCATCTCAGATATTGGTCTAGTCATTGGAACTATGAAACCACTGCGCAGTCCATCTCTGATATTGGTCTAGTCAATGGAACACTCAGAATAATGAGGACGAAGAAGAAGAAAAAGGAACTCATGGAGTATATAAAGTCAAGGGAGACAATAAGTAGATTATTGTATGATACGATGAAATCATCATTAATGCCCTTGTGATCATGATGCAAACAATTCAAGAAATTTTTTCGAAAATATACATCTAAATAAATGATGCAACTCCATTTTTGAAATTTTAATTGTTTTAATCTTTCACAACGTCATCGCTTAGAGTGATGCTTCGTACGCATGCTACATTGTACAAGACAAAAAAGAACGAATACATAGCCTGGCGTCCAAATCTAACATTCCTTTGTTCTCAAATCATTAGACCTAACGTCTCTTCTTCAACATTATTCAAGTTACTGAAAAAAGTAAAAGTAACAAAAGTATAGATTCCCTTCCAGACCTGGCAATCAATTGGGCAGATGATGTAAAGGTCATCTGTTTCTGTGGCCCACAGTTAAGAGGGCTGCGACTACCCGCCTTTACTTATCCGCTACTAATGTCATGTGCCCACTCAGAGATGCCCTAAAGATACCAAAAATACAAATCTCAGTCTTCACCAGGACTTGAACCCGGGACAGACTTTAATTCGGAAGCCAAGCCTTATTTCTTGTTCTTAGGGTTACATAATGAAAACAGAATCTTGAAAAAAAAAGATTACAATATTTAGAATTTATCGTGAGAGTACCTTATTTTAAATAAATATCAAATGAAAGATTTTAAAATGAATATAACGGTCTATAGAGTTGTATCTTGAATGAGTATGTTTAGGGCAAATTAAGATTTGAATTCCTCGTTGAAAGTTTCTAAAACTGTTTTGTCCGTAGATGACTTGCGCCTTGACTGTCTCATGGGGGATGTGCTAGGATCAATCTAGATTATACACACAAGGAAAAAAAATACTAATCTAAATTTGGTGTGATAGGGGAGCTTTGTGTTTATTGTGTGTGTATTGTGTGTACATTGTTTGTACAATGATTTTGTATTGTGTGTGCATTGTTGTTTGTGCATTCTTTGTGTATTATGTGTGTTTATTGTTTGTTGAATGTGTGTGTATTGTTTGTGTATTGTTTGAACATTGTGTATGTATTGTAAGGCTAGAAGTGTGATGCTGTGTTTGTTTGTATAATCCTAACATAAAAAGATCAAGATACTGAGTTTAAAAACGACTATCAGACAATGGTTAAAGGAAATCAACATCTGACCTTCAGAGTACTGGTGATAGGATCAATGTGAGCCTTCTGGAACGTACGTGAGTACTTATTGTAGTCAATATCTTTAGCTCTGCGCTCTTGTTCAACCCTGACCTGCTTTCTGGAGATATTCTTGATTCTCTTGTCGCCTAGTAGAAATTCTCTGCGGTAAACAAACATATAAGAAATACTAGATCTTCTAGAAGGCATGGTGGCCGAGTGGTAATTTGCTTGGCTTTTGAACCGAAAACTCTCATGTTCGAGACTGGAAATTTGAACTTTGGAATTCTTAGGACGCCCCTGACCCCACTCAATTCGAATAGGGGGAGAAATGGTAGTTAGTCGTTCTACTGGCCACGTGACATCTTTAACTGTGGGCCATAAAAGCCCAGATCGAAATAGATCACAAGGACTCTAAGTGTGCTCTATTTGAGATCTAGTAGACATAGGACTTCAAATTATTGCAACTATAAATAACACGATCAGTAAATGTTATCGATTTGTTACGTAAAAATATAATGGGAAATATTCACAGTACATTCGGTTTAGACTGAAGACACAAGATTTATGTTAAAGAACAGAAAATGTATCAAGTCTAGCCCCACAGACCTACAATTTAGTCCAACGGCTTGGACACGCTTAATACAAAAACAAAAGATTGAATCTGCCAGAAAAGAAAAGTAGCTTTGCACACATCCCTGACACAAGATGAAGTCTCTCATTCAGTCTACACTGGTTAAAATACAACAACAACAAAAAAAGCTGATATTGAGTGAAGGGAGATCACCGAACATTCGCCACAATATCTCAATATTAGGCAAGCTTTTTTTGCCCTTTTTCTAAATAAAACAAAATAAATTAATTACTACTCACTGATTAACTAATTTCGTTAGTTTTTTTTTTTTTTTTTTGTTTCTTTTTACCCATTTGTGCAAAATTTGAGTGAGAATGGAAAGTGTGGGGGAAAAAGTAAAAGAATCCACAGAGACAGACACAGGAAGTGAGTTAATATAATGTAAAAGTAGGCTTATTTTGTAAGAGTAAGTATGTCTATCTATGTATAATGATCAGCCTACTTCAGATCAATGATTCCGTCTTCATTAGTGTCCATAAACTCCATAATTTTATCCAACACGCTGCTAGTGACGGGTAAACCTGCTTCCTGTGAAAAGAGACTTTCGATTTATGCAGAATGGCTGCAGACATAGCATTGGCAATTCTAGGTTAGTGCATATACATATTGATCTGAAATAGCTTTCTCTTATAAGTTATAATCTCAACAAATACACCTAAACTTTAGTATATATACATATATTGTTTTTTAATACTGTACACTGTGCAAAATATGACTTCCATGTCTCACATGCATATGTTGTTGTTGCGCTGACGATTGTGTTAAGAAGGTGTATTTTTGTCATCTGCCAAAATTGAGAAAAGACTAAATGGCTAAGACGCTAAGTTACACAGATGGGAGTCGAACACTTAGTAAGGTTGTGACAGAGCGTTGCATGAGGTTTGCGGGACATGTTCTCCGACAAAATGAATTACACATACCAATAGACACACCTTCACGGAGGACCTCTGAGCAGTAAACACCCTTCAATAAAGTCCAGTAGGGGATGGCGCCGAAGGCGCCATGAATCCCGTTGGTCGTTGGAAAGGCTTTTATCTAACAACCAGGTCTGGACATTGGGATTCTTCATCCCGTGTCCTGTCTGAGGGCTCCCAGCGGTAGACGGCCATATCGATTGATTGGGCCAGACCGGGCCGTGACGCGTACACAGCGCACCACCCCCGATCCTGGGTCCACTCGCTATAAGTGGTCGAGAACAGTGCTAACTGCGGGGAGCTTGTCTCATATTCCTATACTGTAACCGCCACTGTTCCGTGCGAGGGTCGCCACTCCAGCTAACGGGACACTGATGACGACCCCCTTTGTGGAACGGTGTGACGGATTTGTAGACTGGGTTGCAGGTTACTTGTTCCATCCCCACCCCGAGTGAGATAAAAAAAAACAAAAGCTCACCCAGGGAGACCTGCTAGAAGGCCTGGTTCGCTACTCGTTCTTAGCCTATCCAGTTCCACCCCTGGACGTTTCCACCGGAGGGTCACGCTGAGGCGACGGGTAGCTGGAATATCCTCCGGAGCAGTAAACACCAGAAGGGAAAAGGCTACAGACATTGCCAGTGACAGATCTTTGTGGAGACAGCTTGCCGTCCAATGCGCCGAACAGCGCGAGAGGAGCTAAGTCTAAGTAAGTCTAATTGCAAAATAGTGTACAATGGGGCAATAGTGGGTGTCTTTATTTAGAATTCAGTAAGTAGCCAGATGTCTTACAACAATTATTTATTGAAAACGTGTGTAGTTTATTAACATGATAAGGAAAAGTGAAGGCAAAGGAAAAGTGTCTCACTTCAAACAGGTTGTACAGCTCATTCTTCTGTAGACCATCATCTTTATCTTTGTTGATCTTGTAGAAAAAGTCTGCGGCTCTCATTTTTTCCTTAAGTTTAAAACAAATGAAAGTAAAAACTAACTTCATTGTAGGCTGAAAGATTTCTAATATAGACGTATGTGTGTGCTACACTAAACATAAAACAAGGCAAAGAGATGAAAGAAACAACTACCATGGAGGAATTAATAGATTTAATTATTTTATTACCATATTAAACAAATTCTAATGGCAACAATGATCGATTGTGCCTTTATAATACATTTACTATATAAATGAATAAATAAATATATATATATAAATATATATATATATATATTTCTTAATTATAAAAAAGGTATAACAATACGTTTAAATGCCTGGGATTTTTTTTTTGTTTTTTTTTTTCATGAAAAGGATGAATGTCTTCTGTAACCACCGCCTCTTGGTTGTTATCAGTGGCAATGAGTAATTCGGTGTGGATGCTCCGTTTTTAAAAGTGATGGCTATTGGAAAACAGAGTAAAGCAAAGCAATGAGACACTTAAAGAAGACCCAGAAATAGTACTATTTTTGACAAACCAAATTCCCTTTACTGAAATCATGCTAGCTGTGCAGCATTGGATTTAGGAAATTATATCGAGCAAAAATCATTTTACTTAAGAAGGTAAAAAATTTTAATGATGTCATTACGCATCCACGATTTTGACGGGCCTAGCTTCTAGTATATAATCAAGAGTATCTATCTTTGTTTTTGTTTACTTTTAACAAGTACAACAACTTGAGTGGGTCCACGTTGTAGGCGCATGGCAGGCCCACCATCTCTCTCATCTCCTCGGTGGTCAACTTCTTCACTGGTAATGACAGCTCGTACTGAACTATGAAGAATCTGTCCTTTTGAATCTCTTGCAGCAGCACCACGAACTCTTTGTCCACAACAACTCCCTGGAGATAGAAGCAACAACGAAAATGAGAATCTATTGTTTCTATTCATTCTATAGGACATTAAAGGGATGTGAAGGAAAAAACGAGAGACACTAACTGCCTAAACTAATGGAAGAAGCATTGGCTATGAAACAAATCTGTGAAGAGTTCTCTACATGAGTTTAAGGTTTTATAATTAAAGGAGAGTAACTTTGCTTTATTCGGCTTCATAAGGCCCTAAGCTTTTTGACATATGTGGGCCATTTGTAATCAACACATGGCAATTGTTCCTTTGCTCTATCTTTCAAAATGATTAAATTATCCCTCGAGTCGCTAAGCTATAGTTTGTGTTGCCTAGAGGTAAATCTAGCACTGTCTGTGATTCAAGCGGAAGAAGTGACAAATGTTCTTTGTGGAAGAGAGGGAATGTTTAGTTGAAGTTAGCGACATAATGTTCTGTACAACTGCTCCACACTTGATGATCTTCAGATTTTGGGGTCGCTGAAGTTTTATTCTTATGAATAGTAGGAAACATTTGTCAAGGGTGCTTTGATGATTTGAGCCTCTCAAGCCATCACTGGTATAGAAACTAATGATAATAAATTTTACAATAATTTATTATTTTGTAATTTAATTCTGATAGACTCCATGAAGATTTTACATAGCTATTCAGATTATCAGAATTTATGAATAATTAAAGTGACAAGTAACGTCACAAGTACATACGCAGCATACTGAATAATAGTCATCCTGACATTCTAGTTCTTTAGCCCAAGAATTACACTTACATGAAATAAAATATACGATTGATCTGATACTGCAGAGAACAAAAAAAAGTTTTATAAGCTACGTTTTGTAATTATTTTCAAATTAAGTTGAACAGTAACAAGACATTCAATCACTGACCTGTAAATCAACATTCTGAAGTCCAATGTGATTATTCTTCCTAATGACCGACAGTATAATGCTCGTGAAGCCAGCAGTGATGGGATTAAAACCAATCTGAAACACACACACAATGAACTACTTGCTCTTTTAGAAAAATAAACTTTGTTACACATTTTCCAATGTGGAGACTTCATACATTGGGGCACATTTATAAATAGCAAGCTTTTTTGGTATATCCGGTGTACAGAAGACTTCGGGAATATTAATACGCAAAGTATTTTAATAAACGTAAAAAACAATGTGAGCCTATTTCTAATCTCTAAATGTTTCCACAAAAGAAATGAGACCTGAGCGCCTTTGTTGTGGAGTCTGTGTGTGTTTCTCTGGTGAGGGTGGAAACATGTTCACGATTGGTTGTGAATGATGCAAAATAAGTCGCACATTGTTGTCGGCGGTCTTAGTTAGGACAAACGACTCCAGAACGTGAGACTAAAAATATGTGCAATTGTAGTGATTTAGATTTTGTCTAAAATACTATTTTATATTATTACTAAAGTCTACTATATTTATTGCAATTCACCACAAGTTGATTTTGTCTGTATTATAATAAAAGTAATATTTAATATTGTTCACAATATAAGTTATTTAAGTTATTTCAAGTTTTACAAGTTAAGATATAACACACAGAATTGCTGCCTGGTAGGGATGGCTGTCTGGGCGTGCGGTTTGCGCGCTGGACTGTCGTTTGGATTTATCGATGGTCCAGGGTTCAAACCCTGCCCGCTCCCATCCCCCGTCGTCCTGCGGGAGGTTTGGACTTGGAAGTAAACTATCTTCAACTCTGAAGGAACATCCGAAGCATGTAAAACAAAACACCTACGGTAGTTGAATTGTCTACCAGCAGTTTGGTGCTACACGTCAACGACCGTCAATAACAGCTCTGAGAGTGAAAGCGCGCTGTGATTGTACATGTTCTATTATCTGACCGATGACCAACCTTCAATATGTGCAATGTTTTGTTCCTGGCCACACCACGCAGCACCTCCAGCAGGGCCGGTGGACCAATCCTGTTACAGCCCAGGTCCAGCTCCGTTATGGTCGTGTTCTCACACAGCATGTCTCCCACTGCCACGGAGCCTTCGAAACCAAATCCATTCCAGGACAAGTTGACCGTACAGATCGAAGTGTTCCGCTGAGAAATGGAAGAATTACATCACGTGTTGATTTAAGTGTGAAATTTGTTGTGGGATTCTTTTCTCACATAAAAGCAGCAGAGTTATTTGGTTCGAATAGTTCATTCAGCTCAGCAGTTCAAGTTACTTATATTATCAATTAGGTATATACAGTTCCAATTTAGTTCAGTTTTTTTATGTTACGTGAACCGAGACAATTTAGAATAATCTAGATTATTAGTTATTTAGTATATGAATAAAAGAAACAGTGACAGTATTTTAATACCAGAGGTGTGAAACTAATTAGATCTATATTCATATCTAATTCAAAAAGAAAATTAAAGTTTTGACAATATATTCTGAAGGAATAAACATTATCGCTGACCTCTCTCTCCAGAGCTCGATTCTGTATTAAGGCGTAGACCTATTAGGTGATTAACCACGCAGTACAATGTATCCTATTCAGTTAGTGTGTGGTGAATTGGTAGGTGTTTAAGCTATAGACATGTATATTTAAACATATACGTACATGCACACACACACGCACGCACACACCTATATATACATATAGTTTAAGCTTTGCTCTATTTAAAAGACTTTAATTTAAATTTAAAAACACAAGTTACTTTGTTATGCAACACTCTTCACATACAATATTCTATAATCTACAACTAATATAAATATTATTTTTGTTACGTTTTAGGGGAGATAATCATTTTTTTAATAGTTATTTAAACTCCCCTACTGTAAAAAAAATATAGGACGTAATCATCTTCTTTTTTGAAGTAACGTCTGTATTATATAAGTTAAGATAAGATAAGAGCGTTGCTCGAATGTCGTCGGATCAATACCAAATTTTGTATTAAAAAAAAAATCATTATTTTTTTGTCTTTTTTTTTTTTTTTGACAAATTATTAATTGTTAATCCTTGTATCATTATGTCTCTGATGGTTTCGATATTTATGAAGCATATCTTTGCTTTAAAAGAAAAAAAAGTCATAATTATTATTATTAAAATTTTGTAAGGTAAGGGTTGGACCAAACGAAAGCGTTACATGGCAAAGAATGTTGTTTTTTTTTACATTCCTTTGGTGTGAGATTTATAATCCAAGTTGGAGTGGCTCGTTGTGCTTTATTTGTACTGGGGACTATTTCACAAAAAAAGAAAAATAAATAAACAAATATAAATTGCTCACAGATACTATATTTTATCTTTTCAGTCTGTGGTGATTCTAACAGAACTCCAGGACCTCTCCCATGAACAATTTTAACGTGAACTGTTGTGTGAACCGTAAACTTATGTTAGTGTCTTGTGTGTTGTTGGCAATGTCATCTCTTCAGTACTGAATAATAATTTTTTAAATTTTTTTTTTAATTACAATGCTTCTATTAACTCGGTCTGTCTGGTACAAAGCGTGTACAGTGCTTCTATTAACTCGGTCTGTCTGGTACAAAGCGTGTACACTGCTTCTATTAACTCGGTCTGTCTGGTACAAAGCGTGTACACTGCTTCTATTAACTCGGTCTGTCTGGTACAAAGCGTGTACACTGCTTCTATTAACTCGGTCTGTCTGGTACAAAGCGTGTACACTGCTTCTATTAACTCGGTCTGTCTGGTACAAAGCGTGTACACTGCTTCTATTAACTCGGTCTGTCTGGTACAAATAGTGTACAGTGCTTCTATTAACTCGGTTTCTCTGGTACAAAGCGTGTACACTGCTTCTATTAACTCGGTCTGTCTGGTACAAAGCGTGTACACTGCTTCTATTAACTCGGTCTGTCTGGTACAAATAGTGTACACTGCTTCTATTAACTCGGTCTGTCTGGTACAAATAGTGTACAGTGCTTCTATTAACTCGGTCTGTCTGGTACAAAGCGTGTACACTGCTTCTATTAACTCGGTCTGTCTGGTACAAATAGTGTACACTGCTTCTATTAACTCGGTCTGTCTGGTACAAAGCGTGTACACTGCTTCTATTAACTCGGTCTGTCTGGTACAAAGCGTGTACACTGCTTCTATTAACTCGGTCTGTCTGGTACAAAGCGTGTACACTGCTTCTATTAACTCGGTCTGTCTGGTACAAAGCGTGTACACTGCTTCTATTAACTCGGTCAGTCTGGTACAAAGCGTGTACACTGCTTCTATTAACTCGGTCTGTCTGGTACAAATAGTGTACAGTGCTTCTATTAACTCGGTCTGTCTGGTACAAATAGTGTACAGTGCTTCTATTAACTCGGTCTGTCTGGTACAAATAGTGTACAGTGCTTCTATTAACTCGGTCTGTCTGGTACAAATAGTGTACAGTGCTTCTATTAACTCGGTCTGTCTGGTACAAATAGTGTACAGTGCTTCTATTAACTCGGTCTGTCTGGTACAAATAGTGTACAGTGCTTCTATTAACTCGGTCTGTCTGGTACAAATAGTGTACAGTGCTTCTATTAACTCGGTCTGTCTGGTACAAAGCGTGTACACTGCTTCTATTAACTCGGTCTGTCTGGTACAAAGCGTGTACACTGCTTCTATTAACTCGGTCTGTCTGGTACAAATAGTGTACAGTGCTTCTATTAACTCGGTCTGTCTGGTACAAATAGTGTACAGTGCTTCTATTAACTCGGTCTGTCTGGTACAAATAGTGTACAGTGCTTCTATTAACTCGGTCTGTCTGGTACAAAGCGTGTACACTGCTTCTATTAACTCGGTCTGTCTGGTACAAAGCGTGTACACTGCTTCTATTAACTCGGTCTGTCTGGTACAAATAGTGTACAGTGCTTCTATTAACTCGGTCTGTCTGGTACAAATAGTGTACAGTGCTTCTATTAACTCGGTCTGTCTGGTACAAATAGTGTACAGTGCTTCTATTAACTCGGTCTGTCTGGTACAAATAGTGTACAGTGCTTCTATTAACTCGGTCTGTCTGGTACAAAGCGTGTACACTGCTTCTATTAACTCGGTCTGTCTGGTACAAAGCGTGTACACTGCTTCTATTAACTCGGTCTGTCTGGTACAAAGCGTGTACACTGCTTCTATTAACTCGGTCTGTCTGGTACAAAGCGTGTACACTGCTTCTATTAACTCGGTCTGTCTGGTACAAAGGTTGTACACTGCTTCTATTAACTCGGTCTGTCTGGTACAAAGCGTGTACACTGCTTCTATTAACTCGGTCTGTCTGGTACAAAGCGTGTACACTGCTTCTATTAACTCGGTCTGTCTGGTACAAAGCGTGTACACTGCTTCTATTAACTCGGTCTGTCTGGTACAAATAGTGTACAGTGCTTCTATTAACTCGGTCTGTCTGGTACAAAGCGTGTACACTGCTTCTATTAACTCGGTCTGTCTGGTACAAAGCGTGTACACGTTTTTTCTCCAACTGCCCCTTTTCGGATTAATTTGAAACTTTGCACAAGTATTTATTGTCGATGACATCACGTGAATCATTTTAAAAAGTAACCAATAAGTGAATTTGTGGAAACTAGTTCATTCTGTTTTATTTAGCAAAGGGAAATAGATAAATAAGTTAATTTTATTTTATATAGTAAATGGGAATAAATCTTGCATTATTGATCTCAATGGTTGTAATTGTTTTTAAAGTCATTTTCATTTTGCTTGTTTATTTCTGGGAGGCGCGGTGGCTGAGCGGTTTATTGCTAGCTTTGCTTTGTTAATGAAAGAAATAAAGAGATTTTTAGTCTACATTTAGTAGACAAGAATAGGTTATTTATTATTCCAAGGTGTTAATGTACCAGCAGCAAACACACCATACAGGTAGTGTGATATGAACAGATATGTACTAATGAACCAGAGTGACCTATTCAATTATAAACTCAATTCATGAATGAAATCCACTTCTATATCCATACGAGTTGCTTTAATATAACAGCTACAATATGTGTGTCTTTTGTTTGTTTACCATTCCTTTCTTCACATGACAACAGTCCTAAAGAAAGCGGTTAAAATTTGGTACGTCTGAGCGAAAGTCAATTGCCGAGGACGATTCCCAGTGTCTTCCCAGGACCTGAATTAGACACGTTGGCCAGTAGGTGAGCGTTGGATTACACGTAAAGCTGTCATGTTCAAAACTTTTAGAAATTCACGTCTATTCTAAACTTTTGTTCCAACATAACTTTTGTCGTTTCCAAATTAACGAACCCAACTAATAGACTAACTTATTATCGATGTAGTAACATACATTCCTTTCTTTCAGACCGACTGCAGAACAAGCTTCATTAATGGCCACTATCACAGACTTTCAAATGAGCCTAATACGGCGAAATCAAAAAAGCATTCAGGGTGTAGTGTTCACCGTGGACTTAATAAAAGCTTAATGCACAATTACAGCGACACAGCGGAATGCAAAAAGACATGCCTCTTGACCGCTGGACACATTGCCTACGTTGACACGTGAACATTACGCGTTACTTCTGTGATTGGGGAGTCAGCGTGAACAATGGGATGTAAATGACAGGGGTCCCACTGACCTTGTCCCGTGTCCAGGAGCCAAGTATCTTTGATGAGAATAATACAATAAACCTAGAACAAAGACTGGGGAGAGGTTTATGTCATTTTTTTAGCGGCCCCGAAAGGGGAAAAGACGCTATTAGTTTTGTGTGAAATGTCTGTCCGTCTGCCCGTCCGTCCCGCTTAGATCTCGTAAACTAGAAAAGATATTGAAAATCCGACATCGCAATATTTTAGACCATTCAAAGTTCTGATGCAACGGCTACTTTTTTTCTGAAAGCGAAAAATCTAATTTTTAAAATCAGTTATGCAAGCAGTTTTTTAAAGAGAAAATGCTAATTAGTATGCATTATAAGATAGACCTAATTGAAAACGAATAGTAATGTTGTAAACTTCATTTTCCTTAATTTTTTGTTGCGGAAATTTGCTTATAATTTTTTTATTTTGATGATTCGAATAAGAGATTGAGCTTTTTCAAAACAATTAGATCAATAATTATAAGACATCAGTTAGGCCAGGGGAGGCGCGGTGGCTGAGAGGTAAAGCGCTTGGCTTCCGAACAGGGGGTAGCGGGTTCGAATCTGGTGAAGACGGATTTTTAACTTTGGGCGCCTCTGAGTCCACTCAGCTATAATGGGTACCTGACATTAGTTGGGAAAAAGTAAAGGCGGTTGGTCGTTGTGCTGGCTACATGACACCCTCGTTAACCGTAGGCCACAAAAACAGATGAACTTAACATCATCTGCCGTATAGACCACAAGGTCTGAAAGGGGAACTAGTTAGGCCAAGTTCACATCTAACTTTACATTCGCTTTCACCTATCATTCGATCTGCTGGACCGTGGGGGCACTACACAAGATCTGTTAACCTTCATTTTCCATTCTTATCTCTCATTTGTCTCTGATTAAATTTCATTCGGATGTTCTTTCTGAAAATATTGCCTGGGTGGACCACTTCGGGGGCCGATTTTGAGTTTGTTTTTCCTCACAAACTGTCTTTTGTAACCATGATTATTTTTAAATTTATTTTACTTGTTTTTTTTGTATGCCCCAGAGATATCACAATTAGAAAGCTATGTCTCATTGAACTAAGCAAATCTAATGCAGTCCATTGACTTTTCCCCGTGGATAAGGTCACATCTAAGTTACAGTTTATAGCAATACATCATAGAGCACGCTGGTTACATATAGCAATACATCATAGAGCACGCTGGTTACATATAGCAATACATCATAGAGCACGCTGGTTACATATAGCAGTACATCATAGAGCTGGTTACATATAGCAATACATCATAGAGCACGCTGGTTACATATAGAAGTACATCATAGAGCTGGTTACATATAGCAATACATCATAGAGCACGCTGGTTACATATAGCAGTACATCATAGAGCACGCTGGTTACATATAGCAGTACATCATAGAGCTGGTTACATATAGCAATACATCATAGAGCACGCTGGTTACATATAGCAATACATCATAGAGCACGCTGGTTACATATAGCAGTACATCATAGAGCACGCTGGTTACATATAGCAGTACATCATAGAGCTGGTTACATATAGCAATACATCATAGAGCACGCTGGTTACATATAGCAGTACATCATAGAGCTGGTTACATATAGCAATACATCATAGAGCACGCTGGTTACATATAGAAGTACATCATAGAGCTGGTTACATATAGCAATACATCATAGAGCACGCTGGTTACATATAGCAGTACATCATAGAGCACGCTGGTTACATATAGCAGTACATCATAGAGCTGGTTACATATAGCAATACATCATAGAGCACGCTGGTTACATATAGCAATACATCATAGAGCACGCTGGTTACATATAGCAGTACATCATAGAGCACGCTGGTTACATATAGCAGTACATCATAGAGCTGGTTACATATAGCAATACATCATAGAGCACGCTGGTTACATATAGCAATACATCATAGAGCACGCTGGTTACATATAGCAGTACATCATAGAGCACGCTGGTTACATATAGCAGTACATCATAGAGCTGGTTACATCTGTTTGTTAACATGCCAATGAGGTATCCCCAAATTTTCGTTCGTTACTGATTATACCAGAAAAAAAAACGTTCAAAATACTGGCGCTAGGATTTAACCGCATTCTTATGCTAAGCAAGATACAATGTGTTATTTTCTTTGGCACTCGTAACTAGTTCCACTTCTTTCGGTCCCTTGTAAAGAGTCCATCTGTTTCTCTGCTGATACTAGTTTGTAAGAAACAAATGCAACCTTATTATTTATAAAAAATCTCGTCAGTAAAATAAAGTTCAGCTTCGTTAATAAATCTGTAAAGTAGCTCCCGAAGCAGAGCAGATCTGGAACCTGGAAACTAAGTAGACAAAGACAATTTCGCTGTGATAGAGTTGAACCCTTAATTGTTACACTTACCTGTAAACCACGAGCCACGCCTATGGCTCCATATCGTCTAATGTGGTTCCAGCTAAGGTCAAGGACCTCTAATGTTTTATTCTTGGCTGAGAAGGTACCAAATAAAACAAGTAGAGAACTGAACGTTGAAATGTAAGACATAACTTATCCTGAGTGTAATCAACTTAATCTTAACATAAACCATAAAACAGCGGATCTCAAATGGTGGGTCATGGAGGGGGGGGGGGGGAGAAGGGGCATCAGCTCATAATGGAGACGCGTTCAATTTTTTTTTTCAATTAAGAAACGATGTTTAATTCTTGTCCTAGGCTTAAGCCTTTGTTTAAATATTAACCATGTAGAGATATTATCTATGTCTTAACATTTAATAAAATTAAATAAAGAAGTCTTTCACTATTTAATTAGGACCTTTTAAGGTGCATACCATTATTGTTAGATGGTCTATAACAATATGGACTTAAGACATTACTAAACGTCTCCGCTGAAGCGATAATTATCGACTTTCTCATGTCAGAACGGTCAAATTTCTCCCACAACTTGCACCTCTTAATGTTGACGACTATCTCTAGACCAAACAAAAAAAAGTCCTCGACAAGAGGTCTTACGTAACATGAAGATGTTCTTACAGCGATCATGCTCAGACGTACGTGCGCTCTATGTAGCTCGACTGTTCCTCGTATTCTAATAGTGTCAGTGCTGCCTTCTTAATTTGAAAAGAGTTTATTTACTAGGGTCAATAGCACAATCTAGACGCCAGGAGAGCACCTTTTTTATAGCACAGAATGCAAGAAAATTATTTAATTGTATATTTGCCAAAAGAAACACAAAAAAAAGTTATTTAAATAATTATATTTTGCCTCAACAGAACTAAAACGTCTTTAAGCAAAGCTTATGAAGAGTAATACGATCTGGACGTTGAACCAGATGTCAACCCCCAAAGATGACTTAGAAGGCATCAACCATTGAAACCATAACGCATGATGACAACAGAGCCTTTAAGAAACAATGTATTAGTTTTATTGTCTTATAAGGACACAGGGTGATGAGTAAGGGATTCTTTTTCCTAACAAATGCCAATGCATTAAACCTGTAATATTCACGCACAACAAGTGGTATAGGAGGCACGGTGGTTGAGAGGTAAAGTGCTAGGCTTCCAAACCGTGGGTCCCGGATTCGAATCCTAGTGAGAACTGGGATTATCAATTTCGAGATGTTAGAGTGCTTCAGAGTCCACCCTGCTTTAATGGGTACCTGACATTAGTAAAGTAAAGTAAAGGCGGTTGGTCGTTATGCTGGTCGAATAACACCCTCGCCATAAAAACAGATGACCTTTACATGATATGCCCTATAGATCGCATGGTCCGAAAAGGGGTACTCTTTCCTTTTAACCAGTGATTATCAGTAGCTGCTTTTTTGCAGAGTGTGACTGAATGGGTACTTAAGCGGCTTTTACTAAAGGATTGTACATAAGGAAAAATGAAAGGATTTAATTAATCTTTATGTTTTAATGAATTAATGAATACTCACACAGCGCGTCACCAATAATGATTCCTCCTTTCTCACTAAACTCATTATGTCCGAGCAGTAGCGTTTTAATGGTACTGTTACACTGTAATGATAATTAATTACTGTATTCAATGGATTTCACCCATGCGTTTAATATAAATTATATTCTAACACTCTACATAGACTTTTTTTGGTTATTTGAAATTAAGTCAAATAAATTTTGTGAATCATTTATCTTGACCTTAGTGTAAAACAGCATCTCTTAATTCCAGAAACATGTTTTCTCAATACCAGGATTAGGCTAAAGGGTAGCAGAACAAGACTTCCGGGGGGGTGCCTAAGGGGATGCGAGAGCGTTCTCATTGCACTGCGTGGAGTTGTAAAAAAGCTCCCACAACCTTGTCAAAATTCAGGCGCTGTTCCTCAAGGGGCCGTTACATAAATGGCGTGTCCCGCACAGTTAGCCTGGTATAAAAAAGGAAAATGGCGGGGGTCTTAGTGTACGCGGTCTCTTGCCGCGAGTCTGACCCACCCGCCAGACAGAACAGTGTACACTGTTTCTTATTCAGGCCGGTGAGATGGAGCTCTTGTTCACTTTTGCTGGCCTAGAGTTTCAAGAGCCGAAGGCTCAACTCTACCTGACAGTTTAGGAAAAAGAAGAAGAAGAAATCCTTAGAATAATGTTACCATTATTTTGGTTTGATATATCCCAACAAACGGAGCAACGTGCCCAGTACCATCTGTAACCTACAATCAGTTCAGTAAAGCTTAACTTGTGGCAGTGTTTCCCAATTTATTTCCTTAGCGGAACACTTCACACATTATGAGTATTTAGCGGAACACTTTGCTTAATTTTTGTAAAGAGATTAATTTACGTTGTGGCCTACTAGTTAATTATTCCAGTAGTTCGTAGAACACCTATTCAGGCCCCGTGGAACACAATTTGGGAAACACTGGCTTAGGGAATAGGACTTGCGACGGACACTTACTTTCAGCAGCTCTCCAACTGTTATGGCGTCACGATCATTGAGTCGGTTACCTGAGACATGATCAAATAATATTTTGTTTTAAAAGGTGATAATAGTTCCGTCTTGGCAGCTAATATTAGACATACCGAAATTATATATATATAAAAGAGTGTGTTTTAAATTACAGTATCGTTGTTTCAAAGTAACTTAAAACAATATTTCGACTATTAAAAATGACACTATAAATTAATCATGTAATCAATGAAATGATTCCTAGCCATGGGATGTCTTCGCATTTCATTCATCTCACTTTTATTGCAATCGTGAACTAGTAAATTGAAATTTACAATCAAGTTGAATTCAACGTCCTGTTTTATTCTCATTGGAATGTTATACGTATGGTTACTTTGGTGCATAAACTTATAATAATAAGAACTAGTCGACCCGCGGCGTAGAGTACGCCGCTATTTTGAAGGGCCGGCCTTATGCCGCTGCAACCTTTTCGAGCGCAGTGGGCCCCCCACTTTCATAGGCCCCACGCTAATCCTAGGTATTAATTATTAAATTAAACCATATTATAACCTATAACAGATTTCCAGCGGCGATTTCCCTGATTTACCAGGCGCTCATTTAAATCTTCTGAAATTGCAAAATATAGGAAAAAGTCCTGGAAATCGCATCTAACTCATGAAAATCTCCGAAAATATAGACAAAATTGTCATTCTGGGGTGTCATTCAATAAGAAAAACGCCAATCCTATGCGCGATAAATAAACGGCATTATACAATACTTATAATTGTGGAATCAGGTGAAAGAAGCCTCTCGTGCCTCAAACTAATGAAGAATTACTTGAGGTCAACAATTCTCGAAGATAGATTGAAACATTAAGGTAATTCTTGCTATTGAGCGTGATCTATGTAGGAAACAGAATTATTATGATATACTGTATGACATCGCTACACGCAAGGCACGTAAAGTAAGTCTTTACGTAGTAAAGAAAGAATAAAATGCAAAGACGAATTTATTTTCTGACACAAACTCTTAATTTTCATTTATTATCCGTATCCCTACCCAAACTGGCCCAGCGCAATTTGTTTCGCATAGGCCCCGCAATGGTTAAGTCCGGCCCTGCTATTTAGTGACGGAGGGCGAATATAGAAAAGATTACTTGTTCTCGTTTCCCCTTCCCTCTTTTCTTTTTTTTCGCCGCGAAAGTTACGTGGGACGTGTGGTAACTCTAGTCCAACTTGAAGAAATAAAAGAGTTATCTTTCCATGACTTTTGGTGATATCTGCCATTGTTGGCCCATGAAGAGAGTTATATATATAGAGAGAGATAATAATAATAATAATAATAATAATAGTATTAATAAACTCGACTCTGGCAGCGCCAGAGAATGAATACGCGTTCCTTTCTGACATAATATTAATAAAAATAATAATAGGAACATCCTCGCTGCCTGTTAAAGGGAGGTACTGGTGCAGACCTGCCATATCACCAGAAAATTCCTCAGTGGAAACTTTGAAAGGGACTACGATGAATTTTGATTCTCTTTAACGAAACTCGACCATGGCAGCACCAGAGAATGAATACTCGTTCGTTTTTGACATAATAATAATTATAATAATAATAATAAGCATATCCTAAAACTCAATGTTGTCGACAAATGAAGAGAATGTGGAAATGTGGGCGAGTCGATTGAACACATTATGGCAGGATGTCCAGCCCTATCAGAATCAGCCTACCTAGGTCGCCATAACCAAGTTGCAAAGTTAATACACGTAGTAATAATACCTGGTTTTGACGTACAAATTGATCGGTAAGGACACTCCCCCTTATTATAAATACTCTCCGCAAGAGGTTCTCGAGTTTACTGAACATCTGCTGTACTGGGATAGGCCTATTCTGACCGACAAAACGGTAGATTTCAATCGCCCGGATCTGCTGTTCATCGATAAAAAAGAAAAAACCGCTACCATTATCGATATCGCCGTACCACTGTCTCATAATTTAAGAAAAACTGAGATAGAAAAACAAAGAAAATATAGGAACCTAGGCTTGGAGATTAAGCGTCTATGGAAATTGTCCAAAATAACAATATACCCCATTGTTATATCAACCGAGGGGATAATAACAACTGACCTCACAGACACCTTCAAGGCCCTTAACATTCCTAGGAACATCTTCGTTGCCTGTCAGAGGGCGGTACTGCTGCAGACCTGCCACATCACCAGAAAATTCCTCAGTGGAAACTGTTAAAGGGACTACGATGAATTTTGTTTCTCTTTAACGAAACTCGACCCTGGCAGCGCCAGAGAATGACTACTCGTTCATTTCTAACATAATAATAATAATAATAATTTTATTTAATTTATAGAGCTACTAACAAACATAATATAGGCTCAAGGCTCTGTGATAACATTACAAACATAAACACGAGTGCTAAAATGACAAACTAATCTAACAAAGTTTTGAACAATAAGGTCTGTTCTTCTTGAAAGTAGCATGTTGAGATCAATGGCATTTTGCTGAATTTTAGTACCTGTCAGATCCAGTCTAGATATACAGCTGTCTTCAGCGAGATAACGACTCAAAGTGATCACCGCAGAGCCGCTCAGATTGTTGAATCCTAGGCCCTGTCAAGAGACAACACAGCTCTGTGAAATACGACGGCGACAAAAACAATTTTATATCAACCTAATTGCTAAATAGCTGAAGATTATAATATTAAAACATTTCAAAAAAATTGTTGTTTTTTTTAATTTTATACTAGATGACATCTCACATAATTCAGGTTGAGGGCGCAGAGGCCGAATGATAAAGCTCTTGGTTTCCGAACCCGGGTTCGAATCTGGGTGAAGACTGGGATTTTAATTTCATGATTTTATGGACACCCCAGATTTCCCCCAGCTCAAATGGGTAAAGTTAAGGCGGTTGATCGTTGTGCTAATGTGCTAGCAACATGACACCTTCGATAACCGACTGGCATATAAACAGATGAACTTCACGTCATCTGCCCAATAATGATCAAGGTCTGAAACTGGGACTTTACTTTTTTATTAGTTCAACATGTTGTTCTAGTCTCACTTCTTCACAGTCCATATTAAAACGAATACTGAAAATATATAAATCTTCTTTCTAATGCACAATAACATTTGTATAAATCTTTCACAGTGGCGCTTTTTTTTCTAAATTATACGAGGTAGCTTATTCCAATCCTCAATAGCTATACATGAAATATCAACACAGCAGATAGCTAGTTGAAATGTTGAAACCTACATATATACATTATCACACAACAAAATGCATTGTCTCTAACTTGTTCAATGTTTGTCGAGAAGAAGGCGCTTTGAAAAAAAAACAACAAATGGAGCGATTCATTGGACGACCCATATATCCCCGCCCTGGCTTAAACAATGATATCCCTGAATGACACTTTTGTGTTCAGTTTGTGCTTGTGTGCTTGGTGCGGGGGGGGGGGGGGAGACGGCTGGGAGGAGGAATAACATAAACAAAAGACACCACCAACAACATCCATAAAAAGAAAATAAAAAAATAAATAAAACAAACAAAAAAGATTAAAGAGATTCGAACCGCCAGACTTTGTGTTCACTGCACATGTTACTCACCACTTGATAGATTCCAGGCAGCCAGTCCAATAAGTGTAAGATTTGATCAATGCTGTTTTGGTTGACACAGATACCAGACAGGTCGAGACTTGCTGCTTGCTCTTCCTCCTGTTATCAAATAAAAGCATTAAAGTCATTAAGAGCAATATAATCGCTCCACAAATGAGTTTGGGAGGTACTGTCTTTTTGAAAAAGTATTTTTATTTTATTTTTCTTGTTTATATTTAACCTGATTGATTAAAATATTTGAAAAAAAGGGGGGGGGGCGATTAATTTGTATTTCTATATCCAAGTCTTTTAAAATGAAATACTGAACGAGAAGTCTCTCAGAAAATGTTCTTAAAGCCTACATTCTAATAAAAGAAAGTAAAGTTCTCATTTCAAACCTTGTGATCTATGGGGAAGATGATGTAAAGGTCATCTGTTTCTGTGGCCCACAGTTAACGAGGGTGTCATGTGGCCAGCACAGCGACAAACCGCCTTTACTTTTCCCCAACTAATGTCAGGTACCCATTAAAGCAGGGTGGACTCAGAGATTCAGAGATATATTGGCTTCCTTCAGTCGTTGAACGACTACGGTTCATCCCGAACACTTTTTTGTATGGATGTAGACCGCTATTTTGGAGAGACACTCCCGTCCACATATATTGCAGGTCAAGGTGGCTTTCGCTTTGAAGGTAGAGGAGCTGACCATTTTCCATGTGGCATGCTTTTAGGACGTAATTATCTTCTTCATTTAAGAAACGTCTGTAACTTATAAGATAAAATAATAAGAATTTGAGAAAGCATCTACATTGTCATTAACAGACAAGATTATATCTGAAGGGTTAGGGGTTATTGTATCATTATTAGGCAAGATTACTTAAATCTAACTCTGTAATACAACTGACATCTGATGTTTGCGAGGGAAGACATTTAGTTCTCTCTCTAACGCTATTGTTCTACTTACTTTCAACGCTAAGCAAAGTGCCATGACATCTTTAGGTGTCAGAGTGATGTTTTTAAAGGATAAATCTACACCTCCGAACTGTGAGATTACCTTCCTGGATGAAAATAATGTTTTGATAGATCAATAAAAGTTTGCATAATACATATATTTATGCAATTAGTCATAACTATATGTAGACAAACTGAAAACAAATATAAGACAAACTGGCAAGCCTTATACACAGCAATATCTCGTCCTCCAAATAAATTGTAGACAATTGAGGAGTAATATTATACATGAACGTAGCCAGGGGGGGTTCTTGGGGTTCAACCCACCCCGAAATGAAATCCCCCCGGGGGCGATCGGAATTCAATAATTCATTTTGTGCTTTGATTTTGTTTATTTTCGGTGACATTTTAATACTATACCATCACTTGCCCCAGCACAGCCATGGGGTTTTGAGTTTAAAACCCCCCACCAGGGGGGGTTTGAGTTTTAAAAAACCCTACCTGGGGTTTTTTAGTTTAAAACCCCCTACCAGGGGGTTTTGAGTTTAAAATCCCCTACCAGAGGGGTTTGAGTTCAAAACCCCTATCAGGGGGTTTTGAGTTTAAAACTCCTTACCAGCGGGTTTTGATATTAAAACTCCCTACCAGGGTTTTTTGCAGTTATATCCCTCTCTTCAAATAACAAAACAAAACCAAAAAAAAGGAAACGACTATCCCCAAATTCCAAGAGCCACAGTCTAAGGAAGATTTTGATTTTATAACTCTCCTATTCAATATAAAAAAGCAAATTATGCACTCAAAATTTTATGAGCGTAGCCTAAGGGTTTTGAGTTGAACCCCCCCCCTACTCTTCAGTAGGGTTTGAAGCTAAAAATACCAGATCCCATTGCTGTCAATGGTG
Organism: Biomphalaria sudanica; assembly: GCA_036873155.1. Lineage (NCBI taxonomy): Eukaryota > Metazoa > Mollusca > Gastropoda > Planorbidae > Biomphalaria > Biomphalaria sudanica. Next base: position 1,675,710 of record JAZGLO010006558.1, on the reverse strand, counting down.
GGGAGTCTACAATTTTTCCACTAACTCCAGGAAGAAACATTGTAGGGCATAATAAACATCTATAGAAATAATGAAGGGTCAGAATGTAATAAAGATCATGTGCACACACACACACATACATACTATTCTTTTTTTTCTGGGGGGGGGGAGAAAAAATCCCTCCAACCCCCCCCCCCCCCCGAAAAAAATCCTGGCTACGCCCATGATATTATATATATTATATATATCATAATTATGTATCAATTTATACGCATTTAAAAGTAAAAGACAAAAGGAATATATTAATAACACCCAAACTAACCTCACTGGCAAAACTCCTAATTTCTTGCATATGTTTTTATAATGAGCCACACGTTTCTGTGAACTATTTGACACTTGTTCTGTCTTCATTGACTTACTCCTTGGCTGTATTTCTCTTGTATGCCTCATGCTAAATCTAAACATATGTGCAATGCTTATAGAATAAGGTTTATATTACAACAATCGCACTATAGTGCTGGTCCACTGTATCCTCAGATCTACTGAATTAAAACCATCGCTCTTAAAGTGGATGGTAAAATGATTTGGGAATGAAAGGGACGAAGTGAAATCAGTGATTGGAATGTTAAGCATCTTCATCTTCGATCGGATCATAAGTCCGTGGTCTTTTATCGATCAAACAATCAGATGGACGGCTGCGCAAAATGTGGTGACCAGAAGTGTGAGTGTGTGATAGGGGAAAAGGTCAATGCAATCAAAGGGTTCAGTGTAGCGAGTACTTTCTGCTCAATTGTAATTAAACTTCAAACTTAAAGATAGTGGAAGTGCATGTTCACAGATTTGTGACGATCTCAAAACATAAAGAAATAACAACTCAAACAAATTTAGAAGAAGAAAACAAATATAAACAAGTAGGCCTAATTTAGAATAGTTGTTTTCTATTAAGTATTTTCTGACCTAAACATTTTCAGTTACCAAGGTATATAATTAGGAAACCAAATAGTTATAAACTTTAAAATCTATTTGACTCCAGTGGATCAGTTGTATATGATATCAGGGCCGTCCTAAGGCCAATTAGATTGATTGCTCCTAATTGGGCCCCGCAATTTACATTAATCATATCACTCTCAGTTACGGGTTTTGTCACAGGCTTTTAAAAGATGTAGGACTTAAATGGTTTACATATTCAGTATAGGCCTATAATATGATTGACGTAAATTTAATGAATCCACTGGTACCTATTGCGTTTGAGTTGCTTCCTATGCATGTTGTATAAAAATGTTGCTATAATGATTTAATTATGAATAAATGTTGTTATTGTAAAAAATGTAGAAGAGGTGCCTCGCAAGCATCCATTAAATAGGGCCCCGCTATTCGTAAGGCCGGCTTTGCTCATTATTATTGTAACCATTATATAGAGTGCTTTTTTAGACCTAGCGATCTATCTTATCTTATCTTATATAATACAGACGTTACTTCAAAAAAGAAGATGATTACGTCCTACGCGTCATGCATTTAGTCATGCATATTAACCAATGACTTAAATTCTGCCAAGTCACTGGTTTTTCTGGCTAGCTCAGGCAACCCATTCCATGCTCTAATAGCACTAGGGAAGAAGGAGTATTTGTACAAATTTGTCCTAGCATATGGGACGAGGAATGTGCCTTTATTTTTGTGTCTTTCAGAGTATTTTATTAAATTTTGTTTTTGTATTTGAAGATTATGGTTCAGTGTTTTATGTATAATTGCTACTTTACTTTTGAGTCTTCTGTCCTGAAGGCTTTCTAAATTTAGTGATTTTACTAATGGTGTTACCCTAGTCAAATGTGAATATTCGTTTGTTATAAATCTCACTGCTCTATTTTGTGTTTGTTCCAGTTTCTTAATGTTTTCTTGAGTTGAGGGGTCCCACACGGTGGATGCATATTCTATTATTGGCCTAACCAAGGTTAAATAACATTTTAGTTTTATGTTCTTATTTGATTTATAAAAATTTCTTTTAATAAACCCTAATGCCTTGTTGGATTTTTTTATAGTTTCATCAATATGTGGATTCCATGACAGTTTTTCATTTATTATAACACCTAGGTATTTTGCGTTTTTAGTCTGTGTTACTGGTTTGCCATGAATAAGATAAGTGGAATTAATTTGTTTTAGTTTTTTTGTTACTCTTAACAACTGGCATTTTTCTGGGTGGAAAGACATGCTCAAATTTGATTCCAATTTCTGTAATTCATCTTATTCTCTTTGTAAAATATCTGTGTCTTGTTTTGTTTTTATTGTTCTATATATTATGCAATCGTCTGCAAATAATCTGACTTTTGTTCCTGAACTAATGCAATTGGGTAAATCATTTATGTAAATTAAAAATAGTAGTGGACCCAAGACTGTTCCTTGAGGTACACCTGAGTTTACTGTTATTGGTGTTGATTTATTTTATCTATAGAGCACATGATGTAAAGGTCAACTGTTTTGGTGGCTCATGGTTAACGAGGATCTCATGTGGTCAATACAACGACCGATCGCCTTTACTTTTCCCCAACCAATGTCAATAGAGCTGGGTGGAAATTATAAATCCCATCAGCATTCGAACCCGTGATCCCCGATTCGGAAGCCAAGCGCTTTGCCACTTAGCCAAATCGCCTCCGCAATCTAGTTAGTTCAATGATAAAAATATATACCAAATATCTGTTACTGGTGATTGCAGGTCATTCAAACTATTGTAAGGAAACACAATTTTATGTATTAAGTCTGATATGACCACTGATCAGAAATAGTAACATATAAAGACCAGTTGTTCTTCAAAGAAAATTTTAAGAAATATGATACAATGGGAATAATTCAATAACTTATTTTGTACCTTTACCTATCCTTTAGTCTGTTGGACCGTTGGGGCACCACGCAAAATTTCTCCATTCCTCCCTGTCTTTTGCCTTGTTGACGCTTTTGTGAAAAAAATATTTTACCCATAATCCCCCCCCCTTTTTAATCTAAAGAGATGATTACCCCTCCCTCACTACCACACACACACACTTTTGAAGACTATCTTCTTCTATTAACGCACGAGTCGTCAGTGTCTTCAATTCTGATAATATTTGTGCCACTATATCGCACTTTCCTTTGCAAAACCTCTTTATAAACTCAAACACAGACCTAAATATTTATGTTTGGTCAAAACAATTGAAAAGGTGGGAAGGAACAAACTTTGAAAAGTGTCCGATTACAAATGGTCTTTACTTTCAACTAAAAATATAGAGATTCTATTAGCTCGTTTTCAAATCTACCTAGATCTATATATTTGTAATCCTTCATGGTAGCTACTAGTGAAATGTTTTCTTTTTCAATTCAGATTTTGCCACTCCTTACATAAGAGAAGGGAAGAGACACACACACCCCCTCCACAGCACACGTATTTCTCCGACGTCTCGCGCACTTCCCGTATAGCCAAGGTCCACCTGTGATTGGTTGCATTTGAAAACAAATAGTTCTCGAAGAAAAAAATATATAATGTAAGGCCTATATCTGTCAGCAATGTTTGGTGGATTAGGGGGTGGGGGGAGACAGAGATATCTTTGTTATATAATAGACTCAACATTATCTTTAGCGATCTCAGCATTGATATAAGGATGTACTAGTTGATGGGTATTTAATATAACATCAAATGTGGGATGGACAGACCATAGGCTTTAGTTGGAGGGATAACGCCAGATTGGACAGACACAAACATTGTTTAGAGAATAAAGGATGAGGCGACAGAGGATTCAAGAGTTGTGACCTTAATAGGGGGGGGGGGGGGGGGCTGTCAATGGAGATTTTAAGTGACGTAGTTACCTTGACATATATTTAAAACGATAAAAAGAAAAACAAATAGAGATAGTCAAATAAGGAGTCTCCTTTTCATTTGTTTTGTTTTGTATTTGAAGAACCTTCTCGCCTTCTTCCCTACCCCAGAGTAAATGAAACTATTGCTTACCTCCCCTTCCCATCTTTGTCCAGGCTACATAAATCTTGAACATGTCACTCTTTAGTGGGAAGTAGATGAAATATTAAGTTCTTAGTGGTCAATGTACAAAAACTGACACAACATAATTTAAACTAAATAATTCAAAATACGTGCAGCCTATATCCATTTGCACATGCTTCTTGAGAAAAAAAAAAACAAATAAACGCGCTGAGTATATCCATGAGTTCATATAGTCGCATATGTGAATATGGGATTACACTTAGTGATTAGCTTTTCTGACTAATAGTAGCCTGACACTAAGAAAGAAATAATTAATAGTAGAACTAGACCGAGTAGAAGACAGTTTACTAAGACACACAATCAAGACCGGAATTTGATTCGGGATTTTTAAGACGCCCCTGAACGCCCCCCCCCAACTCTAATGGTCGTTAGTCGTTGTGCTAGCCACAACACACTCTCGTAAACCTTAGACCACAGAAACAGATTAGCTTTACATCATATGCCAAGTAGATTGGCAAGGTCTGGACTAGGTACAGAACGTTAAGAACAACTTTGGAGATGTCTCATAGAGGAGAAACTACCTGCTTTCTTTTATCTAAAGCATCTCAGATATTTTTAAACGCTATGGAAGTGTAGAGAGATGATTACACTCAAGTATTTCAGGGTGTATAGATACTAAGTGGAATGTACACATTGACTACTTGCCCTTACAAAATGAAGAAAAGAAAGTTGCCTATAAATCGTGGACCTAATTTAGAACTAGTATATAACCAGAAATAAAGTAGAATAGTTATTCTCGTGTTATTGAATCTCAATCTAACTTACTGGTCGTTGGGTATACGCTCTGGCCTGGGTGGAACCCTGTCCGCCATCCTGAGGGAGGTTTGGGCTACCATTTAATAATCTTAAAGTCTGAAGGACCAATCGAGACGTAGAACAAATCAAACAAGTGATTAGACCTTGCGATCGATAGGTCAGATGATGTTAAGATCATCTGTTACTGTGGTACATGGTTAACGAGGGGACCATGTGGCCAACACAACGACCAACCGCATTAAAACAAGTGATTCTTATTTCTGTTAAGGCAATACTGCTTCAAGTCTGTTTAGATTTAAAGCATTTAAAATGTTACTACAGCACCAAAAGTAAATGTAAAGCTTTTTCTCGGGCAGTCTTTCAATAGAATTAATCTATTTGCACGCATTCTTTTTTTTGTTGTTGTTGTTTTTGAAAGAAAAGACAACCCAAGTAAATCTTGTGCCAATGCAAAACCCTAGACATCATTGAAGCATCTCAACGAAGTAGATGTGGCGCCTGGCGTAATCACCGACACATCAACAGCCCTTAGCCTTTATTGCTAGAAGGCTTGTTGAGTGTTAGCAGGATTCTTTTGAAGTACCAGCACTGGTACTCTCTGATCAGCGTGTGGCTTTTACAATTGGGATTTTTATGATCCGTTCAATTAGCTTTTGAGTCAATTAACTGTCTCTCTCGACCGGAACGTAATGTAGAACTGAATAGTTGGGTTATTTATATTATTGAAAAGTATATGTAGGAATTTGTTTCTGTTTACATTTAAATGAGGTTCAATAGAAAATAAATTGTTACAAATAGAGATATTAATAGCGGATGCTGCAACTAATTGATACGCCTAATGTAAACGTCTGGTGATTTAAACACTTTGTAATTAATATGCCTCTTGTTTGATTCGTTTAGTCATTGCAAGCAAAAACGAAATATTGGAATTTGGAAGTTTAGCATTAAGCTAACCATATTCACAAGAAAAATTAACACAATAATTTTATTGAAATAATATAGAAACATTTAAACTAGTTCAAATTGAGTGGTTTCCAATACGCCCCTGCAACAGAGCAGAACAACTAAAGACTGCTACATATGTTTGTGTGGGGTGGGGGGGGGGACGGGTAGACAACATTGTTAAACGTTAGATGTTTTAATTATACATCAGCATATTGAATAGATATCTTCAGATTGTTAATTTAATTGAAGGAATAACAATGAATACTGAATTGTTTGACTCCCGAAATGGGATTTGGTGGTCGAGTGGTTATCCGCTTAACTGTTAAACAGATTGTCTAACCTTCAGAAAGGAAACCGTGGCTTTTAATTGTGAGTTGTAAGATACTGACCTATCTAGATATGGAACTTGTTATAGAAAGAAAAGCAGCTTATTGTTGTAGTAACCACCACGAGATCTCATCACTAGCCGTTTGTTGGACAGACTTACATTCATGGTTTTATTAGCAGCCCCATAGGCTCGCCAGAGGCGTAACTGAGGGTACAGGAACCCAGCTTGAAGTCTTACACTTTTAATTTTAAATTCTGATGTGCTCTACTTTAATGAATGAATCCATAGGTTTACCCCAAGCTAGCAGAAAGAGATCTTAGATTCGCTGTGCGGCCTTCTCCACCCTTCGACCTGTACTGTGCATGTCTGGGTGTATTTTGAAATTATACGAAGGTTTTATTATTTTAACATAATCTATGTTTATGACATGTTACAACAGCTTGGTCTTAAATATTCTAATAAATTATATTAAGTATTGAGGTATTGCTTTATGTGTGAACCCGCACGCGAAACGTTTTGAGATCGATGCTTATAAAAATTATTTTACTGTTTTAAATCTGGTGTTGCTATCCTTTTGAGTTATCCAGTCACGTTCCGGTAGCAATTAGCGCCATAGCACCAACGGACTTCTTAGTGAACCTCCTGGAGGGCTGTAGGATTGCTTAGCAGCTGAGATTTAAGCCTGTTGCGACATACTTGGGATCTTTTGATCAAAGCTGTTTCCGTATAAGAACAGAAGCAGATAAACCTCACGTGCACCGAATCATTAATTGAAGAGTTTGAATAATTAGCTAGATCTTAAGTATTAAAGTTAAATATTCAAGCTCTGGACGGTCATGTTCAAGGAATGGGATGGGGAGTTGAAGGAGGGAGGGGGGGGGGTGAAATAGATTTCTTTCTAAGCGTGTAGCAAACATTTGGGGCTGTTGCACTCTCTTAAATCACTGGAAACTAACATTGGTGTGCCAGCTTAAGACCTATGGTAAAACTGGGCGCCATAAAACAAAACATCTGTGATGAGATCTAGTAAAGCTCAATGGGAGTATTGCAGAAACCTTTCCTCTTCTTCGAAGGAGCTATGCACATTTCATTACAATTAATTGAGATGAATCACTTAGAACAAGAGAAATTCAAATACATTCGCCTAGCTCCACCCTCTCTCTCTCTCGTTGGAAACAGTGTACAGGAGGACTACATTCAGGGGAGCGTCCGTTTAGAAATAAAATGTTCAGCATTAATAGTAACATTATAACCATGAGCCAGTGTTTCAGTTTGGGCAGCCTGACTGTGACATTGTAGACAACCGCCTATGCACCCTTTACTTTACACAAACTCCACAAACAACACCAAAAAAAAAAAAAAAAAACTTGGCGACTTTTCAGTTTGAGGAGGCAACAAGGTGTCAAGGACAGACCTAGAAATGAAATTGAACAAAAAAAAAAAAAGCATTTCTTATTCGCAACCAAGTAGATTCTCGTTGTTCGAGTCTCACTTAGCCATTTCTTTATGTAATAATCTTTCAGTAGCCAACGTGTGTGTTTAAGTGAATCTGTGTACGTGTGTAACTTTGGAAACATTACTAAAAAAAAGTGTTCAGGGGTCACAGTTCACAACCCTTCTTGTATTTATTTTTTTTTTTGTACCAGTTTAAGTAAGAGCAGGGGAGGAAAAATAAAGAAAGAAAGATGTTGGGGGGGGGGGGGGATTATAAGATACTCATCTCTCAGATTTCTATTTAAGTGACAAGTTTAGGGGGATCAATATTTTTGTTGATGTTGGTCAACACTCGAGTGGTGTAAAGAATCAAAATGTCGAGAACACTGTCCAGCCTCAAGTATACTTAAGTCCAAACCCTACATTCACAAATATTTGTCTTTTTTATTTTGTATTTCCTCTCGTCTACCCACTTATGACGCCTGGTCCCAAGTTAACCCTAATCCACCGTCATTGACTTAGAGAGAAATAGAGCCCATCACATTTGCTCTTATCTCACACTTTTTTATTTTGTTTCCTTTTCAAAACAAATAACGTGTGTGTCTGCGTATGGATGTTTGCATGGACTTGTGAGGGTTAACTTATAAATCCCCAGTAATAATGAATTTACACATAAAACAGAGGTATTAATAATATTTTAAGAAAAGAGAAATACTACGTTTCGCAAAAAATAACAATATATATATATATATTTATATATATTGAAAAAATTCTCGAGGCTTATGACGTTTTGGTGCTTTTCGTGAAATTCATCAACACATATCGTGCTCTAAATCTTAATGATTCGCAAATATGGTGTCTTGTAGTAGTAGCTCGGTCTTATCAGTTCAAGTGCCCGTGGTTTGTTTGTCTTATCAATGTTTTCATTCAATAGGATTCAGATTTAGCAAAGGTGTGGTGTGGACGGACATGAGTCTATATTGTTTCAACCTCCACGCCTCACTAAAACTCCTATTGATAGACTCTGAATAGAAGCCTACATTCGGCGCTCCCTCGCCCGAGCATCAAAAGAGATACCAGATTTGACTCCGGTCAGTTTAGGGCACTTGTTGACCGACGTCCGACGGAGTTGTTCTTTCCACTTGACCACGAGTCACGACTTCACCCATTCGGAACAAAAGAGAAGTAGAAGTGGAGATAAGCTTAAGGGGGGTGATCATCTTTTGTATTATTTATTTCGTTTATCAGGAAGGGGTGGGGGATTGGGGGATATTACTCTAATGATTTACGCCTCGGTCTGGTGACTTCTGTTTTTACAAACAAACAAAACTGACCAATGAAAATTTTAGAGGCCTAAATTTGGGCGTGGACAAAAAAAAGGGGGGCAACTATTTTTGACTACACACTAATAGGCCAGAAAAGAGGCTACTATATAAGCCAGAATCACATGTTTTTTAATTTTATACCAACGATTTTGTGCATAGACACCTACTTCAGAATCTTTCTGAGATCTTTTTTTGAATGTATTCATTGTGTTCTTTATTTGGAATTTGATTTGTGAGCTAAATGGTTACCTGATCATATATTACTTTTACTTCGGGACTTACTTTAATAAGACACTTGCTCTTCGGGGCTCGCACTCCGGGGCTTGCTCTTCGGGGCTCGCACTTCCGAGCTTGCTCTAAGGCGCTTGCTCTTCGGGACTTACTCTTCGTGACTTGAACCTCCGTCTTATGTCTAGGTGACAGTTAGGTAAGTACCAAATATTTTATTTACTACTAGTACTCCCCTTACCATTTACAACACCGTATCATCATCATCTTTCCTTTGCGTTCCTCATGGAACATAGGGCCTCAGTAAAAACACGCCACTCTCTCTTGCTAGTTTTTAAATTTCTTCCCAGCTCTTTCCTGTCCTCTCTGCTTCAACTTATACACTTTAGTGTACTTAAGACTAAGTATTGAAACAAATTTTTTAAAAAGCATTAATCCGAAAGTTATTTGTCCCAATTGTGCACTTCTTAAGAACATAGAATGGTATCTACTAATTAAAATAATATCAAATACAAACTAAATATGTATACATTTGGCATAACAGTTTTAAGTAACATTCGTGTTTAATGAATAGTTATGACAAAAAAATGTACAAATTATTTATAAATCGTTAAACCATATTTTAAAAATACAAAAACATGACTAAAAGTGCCTAATTAATATGCAAAGCTGTCTACCTCTACTTTACTCATTGAATCCTGTAAACTTAAATTTTGTCTATTAGAAAATGTTGGAGTAATGAAATATCAAACACTTGTATTCTCTTCTTAGTTTCCTCAGATCATGTTATTTCTCATTATAACTTGAGTCTATGACTAATAGTCCAATTATTATAATCCTAAGTAGTGTTTAACTTTTTGTTTCAACTGCGCCGAATGGTTATTCAGTGTTGCTATGGATTGTATACTTTAACAAATGTTTGTATCAAGCTGCTTAATTGATCAGCTTATACGATATTCAAAGACTGTATGCCCAAGTTTCGATATTAAAGTTTAGCTCATAGTAAATAAATTCAAGTTTTATTACTAATAAAACAGACACCAGTCATTTCCTAGCTTGGAATACTCTAGAAATCTTTTTCTCTCAACTTTATGATCTCAATATTTGATAGTGAGGAAAAATGAATACAAGAAAATCTAGTGTTCTTTGGACTAGGGTGTATTGGTTTGTACTGTACATGTCTAGAGCCTCTTAAAGTCAAAACCGGAACCACTCGGTTCAGAAGCCAAGCCTTTACCACTCTGCCACCGCGCAAAAGTTGCTTTGGTAGAATTACTTACAAATTATTGGATTTTTTAAAAATTATGTTTTTCATTTTGTTTCTTAATTTTCTTGGGTTTCATCCGAAAATCTAGTGTTCTTTGGACTAGGGTGTATTGGTTTGTACTGTACATGTCTAGAGCCTCTTAAAGTCACTACGTGATAATGCCTGGGCGCAGCCTGGGCATTAGCTCTAGTTGGAGCGACTTAAGGCTGACAGTTTATATTAGGATATTCTGCTGCCAGTTCAAAAGACTGCAAGAACTTTCTGATATTTACCTAAACACCTAACTTAACGTCTCAATTCTTTTGATAATATTTTGTGTTATCTGTCTTAGTGTCTTTGAATTCAAAAGGGGGGGGGGGATTTACTTAAAAGAAGTAATAATATAATAGTAATAATAATAACAATGATAGAAACTCTAAAATATTCGGTAGCATTATAGTTAATTGGAAACGGCCACAATGGTGGGTTTTTTTAACATAAATGGAATTGAATCATAATCACACTCGTACACACTCCTATCTTTCAAACACAAAGTCAAGTTGTTGTCAAAAAAACACATACACACACTTCGTCGATTTGTGTTACTTCCCCTCCCTACCCCCTCCCAAACTTCACACCATAGAACTCATGTGAAAACACCATAACAGACTGTTAGTACCATCAGTTAGGTGTCTGGTGGTTACTGTGTGACCGTTAGCAAGTCACTCTCCATGTGTACACATTACATTTTGGAATCCAACTTCTCTCCGGGGTGGGGACAAAAAGTCGTTATCCGGGACCTCCCTTTCTTCAATGAGCAGTGAACAGTTCTCCAATAAGCGTTGGACTCTGCCTCAGGCTATTCACTGTTTCACTTTGATCGGACCAGTCTTTTTACTGGCATTGGCCTTACCTTAAATAAAATAAAAGCACTGGAATTAATTACAGGTAGATCTTTTTTGTAATACTACAGTTTTAGACAGTGACTTCTAGACTGTTTTTTTTTACAAGTTGGGACGTTCCTTCTAAGTTGAAGATTATTACATCCTAAACCAAACCTTCCGTAGGACGGCGGGTAATGGTGGAGGTCAGGCTGTCCAGAACGTAAGCCACGAGACCATGCAACCATCTAGAATTTGTCTAATAGTTCTTCATTTATATAAAATTAGAATACACTATTAAATAGAATGTATTTTTAGTTAATTCTAAATTAAATTCAGAATAGTCCAAATCCAGACTCTACTAGAAGATGCAAATTCAAGAACAGAGCGAACTAACGTCTTTAAAATGTCATGCATTGTGAAATAACTGATTCTATTTCACATTTCAATGAAAACATCGAATTTTAATATAAACAAGTAAATGTATAAGGTCTTTTTCCAATATCTGAATAACAGCTAACACTGCGACAAATGCAGTGAAGTAGAGGGCACATCACAGGCAAGCCTTCAAACAATAGAAGGCTTCTGAGTCTTCTTCCATCAGGGATCTTTTTCTTGCTATTGTCATTATTATTATGAATGAGGTTAAATGTAAACAAATGCTGAAATGCATACATTATTTTCCAAATAAATGCACATAACGAATTTTGATCAAATGTGTGGTACCAACCAAGTACAGATACGGGAGTTAATTTTTTAAAAAATTCAACCTTAACTCGGTAAATCCTTACAATGTATTTGATGGATGAAACCCAAGAAAATTAAGAAACAAAATGAAAAACACAATTTTTTAAAAATCCAATAATTTGTAAGTAATTCTACCAAAGCAACTTTTGCGCGGTGGCAGAGTGGTAAAGGCTTGGCTTCTGAACCGAGGGGTTCCGGTTTTGAATTTGAGTGAAGACTGAGATTTTTAGTTTTGGGATCGCCTCGAGTCCACCCAGCTCTAATTGATATCTAACATTAGTTGCGGGAAAGTAAAGGTGGTTAGTCGTTGTACTGGCCCTCATTAAGTATAAGCCAAAGAACATATTTACATCATCTGTCCCAAATATCTCAAGATCTGAAACCTTCATGTTGTAGATCTATAATGTATGTTTTTAATTATAAGGAATAGATAGAAGATAAAAATGACTGGGAAAATTATTATTTTTTAAAATAATTCTCATCAATACGTTAGATCAGCTCACTCGGTCTGTCTGTCTGTCTGTCTGTCTGGTACAAATTTTGAACTTGTTATTTCTCCCACTTCCCATTCTCGGATCAAGTTAAAACTTTGCACAATTAGTCATTGTTTCTAACAAAACACGAATTAATTTTTTTAAAAATTAACCTATTAGTTAAGTATCAAAAGGAATTTTGAAAACCTATAGTATTTAGAGACAAGGCTATAAATAGAAAGCTCTTCCTCTTTGTTTGTTTGTTTAATTTCCTATTGCAACTGAATGCAGGATAAGTAAGTCAAAAAATAGTTGAGTTGGAGAAAAGGTCAAAAAGAAAAAAAAAAGCGGCTTTTTTTACGTTTATATATTCCTCTCTCTTTCTCAGTTGGAAATTTATATACATCTAAAAAAGTAATACGTATAAGTAATACGTATTATATTATTAACTACTTATTTACAAATATTGTCACTTCTCGGTAAATGTAAGCCGGCTCACATATCCCATTGAATGGTATCGGTAGGGTCCAAAGGGATTAGAATTACTTAGTCCAGCTTCTCCACTCCCTCCATTGGTTTTGGATATATATATATATATATAGGCCTACTGTCACAGTGCATTTTTTTCACGGCGGAGGTGGGGGGGGGGTATTGAATGAGCACACTAAAACGGGTAGCCTTAACCCCCAGTGATTGACTAATAACTCATCGACTTGTCTTTACCTGTTTTTGTAGACCTACTTCTTAGATTCAATTGTAGACTTAGTAGAAGGGGGGGCATTTACATTATATAAGACTAGGATTTCATAGATGGAACTGCGCACCAAAACATACATGTTGTATTAATTTCTATCATTACAACCACCACACCCCCACCTCACCCCCCACATACGCACTGTTGAGTGGGAAGGTCGATCGAGTGGAGGGCGATCACCTCCACCGCAGTACCGCCCCAATCCTTAGATCCGCCAGTTTACTAAGAGGCCCTTGTCTTGACCACCTGGGGGCGTGACTGTATGTGTATGTAGATCTAATAGACTCTGCCCTATGATGTATGTCTATGGACATACCCATGATGTTAACAGAATAAAGAGAAAATGTTAACCAATGGAATTACCTTGAAGTAAAAATGGTAGAACAATATTTCTTAATTATCTAGTATAAAAAGGAAAATCAAATTATAAAGCAATAGTAACCAAAAAAATAATATTGTTACCATTACATTTAAAACTAGTTAGCCTGTTCTTTTAATGCATTGTACAGGATGGTTACTTTCTTTTTGAGGGTAGCCTGGCTCACTCTTGGTCCCCACTCGGTACCCAACTCTCACCTGTGGCTCCCAGAAGCTGTAGCATGCGCAGCGGCCACACCCCGGAAACGGCTTTGACTGGCCGGCTTAACCAGGGAGAGGGTATCTGACGTGTCCATGGTACTCAGTACACTGAGGTTATGTCAAACCTAGCATGTGAAGTCTGGACTTGGCAGCCTGTGCGTAACGTCACAAAACTTGACTAATCGGACAGGACAAGACACACAGAAAGTCTCTGGTCATCCACTGCACCCAAACTTGTCCCCGGACGTCTTGACCAAATCTTGCTTCCGGAAAAGGACGAGCTTTAGGGCGAGAGAGTGAGGTCGACGTGTTGCGCGAATCCTCCTCACTTTAATCCAAATTCCAGAGCAAGTCACTTGTCATCCCCCCCCCCAATACCAGCCACATGAGGAGGCATAAAACCCCAGTGCAAAGCCCTCAGCCCCCTGACAAAGTGGTCATCATCTAACCACGATGGACGAACTATACTATATACAGGATGGCCCGCCCGCCCCCAAAATAAAAAGGTTTACAGTTATTAAACTGCCTTTATTTAGTTGAAGTTACTAGCTTAATAATACCTAATGAGGCTATTTTGAGCATTTGAGAGATTAAATTGTTTATGTTTATGATTATAGGCGTAACGAATGTCAACAAATTTTCCTCTGTTCTATTGTCGAATTCTCAAATAACTACTTTTGGCCACCCTAATTATAATTATAAATCAACTTCGGATTTGTAAACTCCTGATGTTTCCCAGTTGACAAGTAAAAGCATTGTATTCTGAATAGGCCAAAGTTTTAAGAAGTTTTTAGCTTTGTTTATGACAATACTATTTATTTTCTACTTTAGAATGGATCAGGCTAATCTTAATCCTTCGCCTGGATTGACGGACGAAGCTTCCAGTACTGAGTCTACAGGAATAGACTCTGGTATAGTTCACAGTCATGGCGCTTCACTATACGACTCTGCGATTAAGAATGAGGCGGACAAAGATAAACATTCTCATGGTGAGGAGATAGATGTGGTGGGCTTGGATTCCGAGAGTGATGAGGCAATAGCCGCTAGCAGTGATGTCATCCGGAGAACTGTTCCAAGAACCCGAGACAGCGGTGTCGGTCTCAACGAGACTGTTTCACCACCTATTGTCAATGCCTGTGCATCCCCACTACGCTGGTCGTTGCCTCAGTATGCGTCATCTCCCAAGATGGTATGGAGGCCGTGGTATGGACCTGACGGAATGCTGACTCCTGATCATGGCCATGGCTTAAGCAGTCAACAGCAAAGCAACTATCCAGTTCAGTATCATCCCTCATACTTCTTAGCTCAGCAAGAGATGTTGTTAAGACTTTCGCATCAGTTTCCGGGTGTAGGTTCTTACTATCCAGGGATGACACCCATGGGGAGTGCAGCTCCAGTTCATTACCTGCACGGAGCCTACCCTACCATGCCTCCCGCAGCTGCTGCGTACTTTGGACCTTACGCACCATCTTTTCCACAATACCAAGTGCCACAGGTGCCTACCTCAAGCGCGGACCACAGCAGATTCTTTAAGAGATCATTATCTCCCCTTGAGCACTCAGCGACCAATCCTGCTAAGCGGTTATATTTGTCACCCCCAGACAGCATTCAGTCTATAGTAGCGAGACAACCAAACACTTCTCAGCCGGAACAGAGTGTAGCAGGACTCGTGCTAGCTGCTCCACCTCCAGACGCTCTGCCACCTAGAGTCTCGCTCAGAGGAAAGCGCAAGGCCATCAAGGAAGAAACTCAGAAGGCCGCCACAGACAACAGCAAGAAACGGGAGAAGCCTCCACCTTATGGTGATCACGAGCTGCATGAAGTTACTATTCACTTCCAAGACACCCCTCTGAAACATAAATATTGTGACAGTACTGGAGCTTACAAAGTGAGTGGTTTTGTAGCCTTTCAACTTTTAATGATCAATAACTCCAAAATTTTGTAACAACTTTGAAAAACATTTAAAGAAATGGGGAAAGGGGATTGTTAAATAAGGATGCACTAATAGATCGATTGATCGATAGATAGATAGAAAGATAGATAGATAGATAGATAGATAGATAGATAGATAGATAGATAGATAGATAGATAGATAGATAGATAGATAGATAGATAGATAGATCCTAGAAAGAGATATAGCTATAAATCGAAAGAGGGAGAGAACTACCACATAAGGGAGGGAACTAAATTTTTTTAACTTTCACAGGTGCCCAAATTGCCAGAAAGTCCTGAAGAAAAAGAACAACTACGTATGGAGCTTCTGGAATTATTTCATCGCAGTAATCTCCCTCGAGTGCCCATTGATCTCCACATGAATATTGATGCTTTGATTTTATTCCCAAACATGCAGCACCTCCTTAGTGTGAGTACAGTTTCAACAATCCTTACAATACGAAGAGTAACAATTCATGATCTGGACTCAATCCAAATGAACGTACACTAGATAAGATGTGGGAAAAAACGCTACAGCTTTTTAAAATATATATATAATTTTTAAAAGAAAGTTAAAAATATCTTTTTGTTTTGTTACAGGATGGAAATTTTTGGGAAGAAAAGTAACAGTAGTAAAACGAACATTTGATTTGAATAAGCATCGCCTAATTATCTTCGGATACAATATGTTATTAATAAGACAGACTTTTTCGTAAAAGTAACTCATGTTGTCCTAACTAGATAAATTTTATTGTTATATAATTTGCAAAAGAGCGTCCAACTCTGTAGCAAACAGCTGGCTAATTGTTTTGTAGTGAGCCCGTCATATCCTAAAGGATACTCTTGATTTTAGTTCATGTATTTTTTTTTGTTTCCCATACAGTCCCCGCTGGCTTTCTGTGTTATCTTTTTACTTCGGTGTAAGCTGTGTGCCTATATCTATAGCTAAGACCGCTTTGAAACTTGTTGTGATTACAATGACTCTGTTTTTTTTAATTACAACAACATATCAGTATAACTATCACACATCTCTATCACAGTTGTATATAGACGGGGTTGATCTGGATAGCCTGCACTTCGGAGCTTACGGCCAAGCTTTCTGCAACCCAAGATTAGCTGCTATGCCTGAGGAGAAACTCAACGCCTTTCTGGACGACATGTCTTATGTCGGTGGTGAGTTCTTTTAGCAATACGTAAAAAAAAAGTAATGTTCTTCACGCGGAGCTGTTCATTACCAGACAGCAATAATAGTAGTTTATAGCAAGCAAGGTAGATAAATCAATTAAGTCATTTTCTTGGTTCTTCAATCTAGCTGATGGTATGTTGCACTGCCGTGTGGTCAAAACCAATAGCAATGGGATGGTCTGCGATCACGTAGCCAAAGAACTGGGCAAGATGAGACGCCATGCCAAGAACCACTACCCTGACAAGAAGTGGGTCTGCTGTTTCTGCAGGGCACAGATGCCTGACATGACAGACATGGAGAGACATACGTCCACCCACTCAGGTATGTCTCGAGTCGACACTAAACTTAAGAAATGTCATGCATTTGTAATGCTTTGGGTATGTGTGTGTGTGTGTGTGCGTGTGTGTTCTTAAATAATATCATCGTTCTAATAATAAGCCGTTAATAGTAAATATTGTGTGCTAGTAGGATGTTATGGACATGAATGTCCAACAGCAAAATAAACAAGATTCCTTTTTTTACTTAAATTAGTAAGCCAATAATGTTTAAACACTTGTAGCTTAGTTATTTCCATGTATATATGTTCAAATTCAACTACAAATCTGAGAGAGGTCTTCAATGAGACAACACTAAAAGAAGCTCAATATTTATAAACAAAAGCGTATCTAAGGGGAACACCCACGTTTAGAACTCTATCTGTCAATCTTTTGTAGAAGTTATTCCCCATTTTCGATAACAAACAAAAGAATTCATTACCAATAATTAATTGACTAAATGGTTCATTTGTGAATACATTCATGTTTTGTTTTGTGCAATAAATAATTGTTTACATTCAAAACTCACACTATTTAGCCATATCTCTGAATACGGAAGAATTAATTTCCTTTGTAGGCGTCAAACAATGACCAGTAATTAATTGACTATTATGTCAATTTTCTTTTATTGATTCGTGTATTGTCTTCATGATCCGAGAATGGTTGTGGGAGAATTAACATTTTAAAACTTTTTACCTGACAGAATGAGCTGATATAAGCTTTGTAAAAAGCTAATGTTATGTGGATGATTTGCTGTTAATTAAATAATAGACCAACATTTAGTCCATGTAAACATTTGATAGTATTTTGTTTCCTCAGTATTGAAACCATTCAAGTGTCCAGAATGTTTCAAAGTATTCTCCCAGAAGGTAACTCTGAATCAACACATGAAAAACATTCATGACATGAAACCAGAGACAGTGGATCCAAGAAAAGTGAGTATCTCCCAATTAGTAGACTTACGTCCTGTGTAGCCATATTTAATTAAAACTAAATAATATTGGTTATTATTTTGATGGTTTGTCTTTTAAACCCTTTTATGGTATGCCTAAATTAGAATCGATTCGCAAGTTACACTGTTAAGTTAGTTCCATTTCATTGTATAATTAGGCTGACGATTAAGCCTACCAGTCTTCACTATAATTAATCTTACTCTAAGTCTCGAGAATTGCTGAAAGGAGTAATTTATTATCATATCTAACACATTTAGCACAATGATAGTGAGAAGGTTAAAGCAATTACTTAATTTTCTTTTAATGCACATATTTTCCCCTTCAGTCTTTAGTTTGCCGACAACATGGAGTTCAGTTTTTAGAACACGAGAGAGAGGCGTGTCTTAGCCACCTCGAGCTTCACCATGACAGGACTGAGGACTTCAAAAATCGCAAGAAAAGAGGCCAGTTTCCCTATGATGTGTAGTAGGCTCATGATTCTTTTAGAAATACTGACTGGACAAACAAATGTTTGCTGTTACTTAGTGATCCCATTGGTGGCCTTGATCGTATGATCTTTTTTTTATTTCTTAACTGCTCTGTGATAAACAAACTAAAAATCTATTTTAAGAGCGTCTTTATGTATGTGTGATTGCTAGAGCTATTTTAAGTGAGCTTGCCTATTTTCTGTAAGCAAAATTAGATATTTGTGCAGGTAGAGCTGTGCGTGCAAGAGCTTATGCTTGTATGGAACTGCTTGCATGAATCTACCCTTATATGAATCTGATGTTTTATGTATCAATGACTGCATGAATCGATGGTCGAATGCGTTTGTTGTAATTTGTCTTTGTATGAATCTGTCCTTACCCAATCTGTACTTGTCTGAGTCTCTCCTTGTACGAATCTGTCTTTGCCTCAATCTGTCCTTGCATGAATCTGTCTGCCTCAATCTGTCCTTGCATGAATCTCTTGTCTGAATCTGTCCTTGCCTAAATCTGTCCTTTGCCTGATTCTGTCCTTGCCTGAATCTGCCCCAAATCTATCCTTGTGTTCATCTGTTATTATGAATCTGTCCTTCTCTGAATCTGTCCCAAATCTGTTTGTATGAATCTGCCCTTCTCTGACTCTGTCTGAATTTGTCCTTGCATAGTCTGTTTGTATGACTCTGTCTTTGCCTGTATCTGTCGTGGTACGAATGCTTGTCAAAAGAAAATTTTTACTTATTTTCTTTTCTTCTTCTACTTAACTACTTGTCTACTTTTCTACTTGTCTACTTTTCTACTTTTCTACTTGTCTACTTTTCTACTTTTTTCTCTACCTAGTCATCTGCAAGTGTGTTTGTTGAAATGATTGTTATCTAAGCTCTTTTCTTCCTCTTCTGTCCAGCGATTGATCGAATCTTCGGATGACGTCTGCGAGATTCTTTTCTTCTTCTCTGTCTATTCCACATTGTTCTGTTCACGTGTGAATGATTTTGTACAACAGTTAACTTCTAAGTGATACATATTACATTTTTAACTTTTTTTTTCTGTATACAACTGTAAATATTTTTTTTTAAAGCATTTTCATTTTTTACTTTTTTTTTTTTTTAATAACACATACAATTTTTATGATTTTCCCCTCCCCCCTACTGTTTCCTGAAGCGCATTACTTGTCGCGCCTAGCTTGTCGCGCCTAACTTGTCGCAACCTTTCCCGGCTGGGTGGGTTTGCATTCCTTTCATAGACTCCACCTACTACCTTCTGCTAGCGTCCAGATCACTTCTCAAAATGACGCTAACCATTTGATGTCTCTGAAAGAGGAGTGGTCATGGGTCAGTAGTAGAGCTAGCCTTATTGTGTTCTTCTTATCTAGCATTATTGAAACAAACTCTGACCATCATTAGAAAAAGGAGATCATGAAATCGTAGGACAGTAGGGATTTTATGTAAACATATTTTAATTTGTATGTGTACATTATCTTTATAAAACTATAAAAAAAAAAGCCTTCTAAGTCTAATGGCTAGATAACTTTCTACTGCCCTGACTTTAATTTCAATACGAGTGATTTAAACAAGAGAAATGGCTGTAAATATTTTTTTTATCTCAACAATTTTGATTTTTTTTAAAGAACTTTTTTAAAAATATGCATCATCATTTTTAGTTGGATTTGGATTTGAAATTGTTTTAAATGATTTTATAACATTTCAACTGTGCAAAACGTTTGTTATCTTTTAATGCTGAAATCAATTTTAACATTTTTGGAATCATAATCTTCACTTTTTTAAAATGGCCAATGTATTTAATAAAATGTATTTTTAAATAAAATAAATATAAGAGCGAAAACTCATGTTCAATTTTTTAAATGTTAATCTTCAGAAATAATGATTTTATTTGCATAAAGAAAGCGGCCAGTGTGTTTTAAAATTCTAATAAAATTATCATGAAAAATTTAGACTTTTAAATCCTATTAATGAAGTCATTTCTTTCGAGATGCCATGTTTCCTTTTAACATTCTATACAATAATATTTTTTTAAAGTATGACTGCGTTTTAAAAACTTGATATTATGTCCATGATCATTTTGATGTATGTATTCAATAAAAGTCATAAAAGGTCTTTACATTGTTTGTGTTGTTTGGGCTCAATATGAAGATAATTTAGGATTTTAAAAAAAAGTATAAAATGCTTTCATGTTCAAGTTCCATGATTTAATAATAAAAAAAAAAAAAAAGACCAAAGTCTGTTGGTACCATGACGTGTAGCACTAATATTTGTTATTGTTTCCAGCATGACGTTTATCCTAAGTCTTACGCTAAGACGTGTGGCCTAGGTCTTTTGAGCAGCAAGGTGTGAAAGAGAAAAAGATTTATATCACATTTACAAGGCCTATGTTATCTTCGAATGTAGTATTTCCCCTGTCTACAAAGACCCGGGTATTGCCTACATGTTTTGTTAGACTTGACCATAAATCCTATCAAAAACAATATGAAATATGTTCAATACAGTCAGTACTACTAGTGGCTCATGCCACTCTTTCTATAATAGCACACTTAAAAACCTGCTGCTAATATTTTTAAAGTTAAAAGGTTCCAAAGACAAAAATTGTACAATGTAACAAAACAAAAATCTTGAATAAAACCAAAATCAGTTAATAAACATAATAGTGAAATGTCCAATTAGATATCTCGATTGGTATGTTTACATTATCTTTGTTTAATAAAAATATAAAAACTTTACATTACAGACGGATGACTGTTATCATTTAATTCTTTAAAAAAAACTTTGTCTAATGATTAGGGCATGATTTAGAACAGGGTAAGACTCGTGGCCCTCATTAAAGGTGACATCCAAATAAAACAACATTTTAACGAAACATACAGTGCAGTATTTAGACTGATGCTATGAGTCCGTACAAAATTTATTCGAGGCCCTAAGCTATAGCTTGTATTGCCTATAGATAAATCCAGCCCTGGAAATATGTAAATTAAATGTAAGACTATAATGGATACCTAATGAATTGTACAACTATTATATTTCTTTAATCATTAGTTATTAATGTTATTTAGTGCATTTATATAGAAGCTTGAAGAGGTGGGGGGGGGGCTTCATTTTGTCATTATCGACACTTTAGAGGTTTAAAAAAGTATGAATAGGTTATGAGATTATTAGCCTATTTGTTATATTTAGCCTATGTGCTTTTGTCGTGGTAATTTAATTATATATTACCTGACATAATCGTATAGGGCATTCTTCTTCTTTTTCGTTCTCATTATTATGTTGGAGCGTTTAGATGACAAAACCAGTACATTAGATGTGACCGAATCAGAGAGCTCTCCATATAGTTTTCTTTCTATAGGTGTGTTTTGGAGCCAGTGTCTGGTTTGGGCCTCTAGTTAAAGAATGCAGTTTTGAAGTACCGGTACGAAAAGTCGTATGAAAAAATTGTCGGGTGAAAGAAAAGTTGTGAACGTTTTGTCGTGGAACCCTCGGGAACCTTCGGGAACCTTCGACAAAGACCATTTGTCATTGGCTATGAAGCTTAATCTCACTCCGACTCTTCCTGGCCTAACTCTGCTCGCTGGATTGGTGCAGAGCTCTGCTGGTAGCAGTTCGGAAAAATGCTGAGCTTTGGCTGACATGGTTCTTGTACACTCGACTGTCGGGAAGGGTCAGCCTTTAAAAAAAAATCAGCTGGCTGTTAATTGCAGGTATAAAAAAAAATCGTGGATTTAAACTTGCACAATCGAGTAAGTGGCAGAATTAACCTGCCTTTGACAGTTTCATACATCCATAGATAATTCCTGGACTGTGTTCACTGCTTGATCTAAGGGACAACGAAAATCTACCTCCACTTGTAGGAACTCAAACTATGTCAAGAAAAATACAAGGAACCGTTTCTGAGCAGATCCTAAAAGACTTCGTTAGCCAGATGAAGGGCGATAGGCCTGGCATCGAACAATGAGCTACTAATAGACTTGAAACGTTGGTACAAAGGGAAAACAGGCAACGTCATGAACAAAGTGCTACCGTTCTTCCCAATACACAAAACCTACATAACATCCTTTTTTCCCAAAAACAAACACAACTAAAAGTAGGCCTACAAAAGCACAGAGAACAATGAATCCCACACCTGCTACTGGGAAAGTGAGTGTACACCAGGCTAATTAATTTGATATATTATATATATATATATATATATATATATGTTTAGAGAGAGAGAGAGAGAGAGAGAGAGATGTGAAGCTGTGACTGGCTTGATAATAGTTCGTTATAATTTGGTTTTTATTCTTATTCTTCTAGCCAGCTTTTTGTCACTCTTGTCTCTTAGATTATTAGATCTACCGATTGTATGTGTTTACATTTGGAGTTTTTTAAAAAGTTATCTTCAGCCAACTACGAGAGTATACTCTATATCGATCTAGATCTATATCTAGATTTAGATCAATACTTGCAAAAATAGATCTAGAACAGTTGAAAAGTTCAAAAGGTAAACAAAGACAAAGTTAAAAGCTGGTGAATGTGATATCGCGAAGGGGCCTGGATCCAGGATGTGACGATTCCACAGGGCATACCCAGGGCACAGTCCACCTTAAGCTTTACTACTGCAAAATAGTTACATTTGGAGAGCTCGGTGGATGGCGGAGAACGGACCATTGGCCAACCTAATGGATATTCCAGTTACTGTTTCAGACACAGATGCTCTTTTAATTCAGTACTGGAGAAAGTTGCCAAGACCGAAAACTTTCTTAAAATGCGGGGATTATATATATATATATATATATATATATATATATATATATATATATATATATATATATATATATATATATATATATATATATATATATATATATATATATATATATATATATATATATATATATATATATATATATATATATATATATATATATATATATATATATAAGCCTGAGGAAACACCCAGCCTACACTAAATAATTTGGTTTAAATTGGGAGTAGTTACTCTTAAAGTAAACTCTAGAGTTCATCAGACAGTCTATTTCTGATTCAGCTTACAACAGCCTGGTCGTTTGTTATGCGTTTTGGAATGTCGTTCGGTGGCCCCGATGATCCCGGGTTCGAACCCTGTAATTATCTTCAAATCTGAAGTAACATCTAAAACATGTAAAACATTACACGAGATAAGATTTTTTAAAGACAAAACCTCCTTCTTTAAAAACCATTGTCTTTACAAAAAATTATAAAAAGTACTTCCATCTCTACTCATCTTTAAAAGAACGACATTCTAAATAAACTCTGCGTATTTTATTTTTAATCCGACATTTTTAAGTCGAAACATGTAATGTGAAAAAAAAAAACAAAAAAAAAACCATCTCCCCAGTTGCTTATTTTGAATACAAATGTTACACTGTACATCACCGTACTGCTGTACTAAACTCTACTGTCTCTATCTCATCCTGGACTCGTAGTCTACGTTTCACTTGAGGACT
Source organism: Biomphalaria sudanica (assembly GCA_036873155.1). Taxonomy (NCBI): domain Eukaryota; kingdom Metazoa; phylum Mollusca; class Gastropoda; family Planorbidae; genus Biomphalaria; species Biomphalaria sudanica. The sequence continues at coordinate 1,651,695 of JAZGLO010006558.1, read as the reverse complement.
CCACCCGGAGTGATTCACGGCCGACTAACAGTCCCGTTCTCTTTGCTGTCTGCATATTGAACTGCCTTACACACTGTCTCTGTTTTGCTGGAGGTTTTCGATCACATGACTAATAACGGATGATTTTTGCAATGGTCATAATAGTACTGTCCGTTGTTTATTATTATTATTATAATTTAGTATCTATTTTATCTTTATATCATTATTGCTTTTCTTTTGATTATTTAGAGTATGCGATTTGTAAATTATTATTATTTGTAATGACTGCCTTTGTAGCACTTGTGCTTTGTGGCAAAACAAATAAATTGTTAATTGTTATTGTTGTCCCTTGTCCATTGACCTGAGATGAACTCCTATTGAAAAATCAGAGCAGGAAGGACTAATCCTCCCGTAGTGCTCTGGCAAGAAACTTAGCCGTCCGGCGTAGTGCCTCATAGCTACCATACAGTTCGAGTGACTGCACAGACAGGTCCCCCCTTAGCTCGCGGAGCTGGGGACACTCGTACAAGACATGCGCCACTGTTTCAGCGCTCTCTCCACAGTGGCGGCATCGGGAGTCAAAGTTCGTTCGGAACCGGGCAAAGTATGCCCCTATAGGACAGTGTTCCGTTCTGCACTGGGCAATGATCGATTGCTCTGACCTCTTCAGTCGCCACCATGGATCGTCGCGATCTGGGTGACGCATGTGCTGCCAGACACTACGTGCTCTGTCGGATTCCTCCCAGGACTTTAACCACTTCTCATGAATGAGTGCTCGGATTTGTGCCGTTGCTTGTAAGTACGTGCTTGGTGCTTCGAGGTGTGTGGCTGCCATTGCACCCTCCCTTGCGAGGGCGTCTGCCGTTTCATTGCCCTTCACGCCGCAATGTGAAGGCGCCCACTGCATAAAAACGACAGCTCCAATAGCCCGGCGGATGTTATCTGCGGCGCCGACTGCCTCTTCTATTACGGGTGACCCTCCCCCGCCGCCACCCATAACTAGGAGACTGGAGCGAGAGTCGGTGACCAGCACCACTGTAGTGGCGCTAGTTTCTTTTTGGAGCATTCGGGCCCTAATGGCCTCGAACGCTCTAGTTATCCCTGTAAGTTCGGCATCCATGGAGCATGCAGCGTAGCTGCATGGACCAGAGAGCCTATCTTGTTCAGTCCGGTCGGGGTATACTATAAGGGCCCCATACCCCGATCTATCGGGGTCCCTCATTACCGACCCATCAGTGTAGCAGAAAATGGCATCCGATGGGTAGGATTTTATTGTTGAGTATGCCAAATTTTTTAATATGGCAGGTGGTAATCGCCTCTTGGTGGCTCCCTCTTGCCCTAAAAGGGACAGATTTATTTGTGGGGCCGGCAATCTCCTCCACGGGGGGCACGTACTAATCCTTCTAATGGGTATTCTGTCGGTGGAGAGTCCAGCTGTTTTTGTCAAATTGGCCGCTATATGGAGGAACGATCGCATTTTGATGCGGTTCCTCTCTCTCCACTGACGCACTAAGATTGAAGTGGGTAGCCTAGAGTCGCCCCTTTTATAGCGCTCGTAGGCCATGAGTACTGCCCTCTCCCTCCTAAGATATAGGGGCGCCACGTTAGTAAATATTTCATCAGCGTTTGTTGCGCTTGTCCGAAAGGTGCCACTAATGAACCTTAGAGCCTGTGCTTGTACTCGGTCGAGTGATTCGAGGGCAGTCTTGCTAGCGTATACTTAAACTGTATAGCTATATTCGATTTGTGATCTGACTGCCCCGAGGTACAATGTGCGTAGCATGTCAGCTTTGGCACCCCACTTTGTGCTGGCCAGCTTTCTTAGTAACGCTAACTTCTCCGAGGCTTTTCTTTCAACATCCTGGACATGCTGGAGCATTGACAGTTTTCTATCTAGGGTAACCCCTAGATATTTTGGCGTATTTTCACGTGAGAGTCGCAGCCCACCGAGTTGAAGCTCGAATGGAGCCTTGAGAATGTCGATCCCTAGGCTGAACAGGGACCAGGTCGTTTTGGCAACGTTTATCAGAATCTGCCATTTGTCGCAATACGAGGATATGGTTTGGAGGTCTGCTTGAAGTGCCGCCTGAATTTGGTCGGCTTTCTTCCCGGTTGACCAGAGGACAATATCATCAGCATATAGCAGCTTTTTTGACCTTAGTGAGCTGGGCAAATCGTTCAGAAAGGCCATGAAAAGTGTACAGGACAGGGCGGAGCCCTGAGGCAGGCCATTTAGTTGTTGTTTTGGCTTGCTAAGGGAGTGCTGGTATTTTGTACGTGTGCTCCTCCCTGACAGAAAGGATTGTATCCAATTGTATATCTTGCCTCGCACACCCATGGCTCTTAACTTTAGATAGAGGCCTTGCTTCCACACACGGTCGTAAGCCTGTTTTAGGTCTATGAATACTGCGTATGTGCTCTCGGACCTCTGGAACCCATCGGCCACTTCCTGTGCGAATGTTGTGACCTGGTCGATCGGGCTCAAGCCTGCCCTAAAGCCGGCCTGCTCTGGCGCCAGGATACCGGCACTCTCAAAGGACCACACTAGCCGCTCGTTAACCATTCGCTCAGCAACTTTGCCAAGCGTTGAGGTTAGTGAAATGGGTCTGTAGGACTCCACGTTAGTCGCGTCTTTTCCTTTCTTAAGGACTGGTACAATGATAGCACTCTTCCAGGCCCCGGGCAGTCTGGACTCTGCCCAGGTTCGATTCATAAACTCCAGGAGTTTACCTCTTGCAATGCCCCCAAGGTGTTTTACCATCTCGGGGGTAACCTTGTCTGGCCCCGGAGCTTTTCTGTTTTTACACTTTGCAATCGCTCTATCCAGCTCAGCACGACAGAAGGGCGCATTGCACGTTGCTTGGCTTTCAGGCTCATCTGGCTCCCTCTCGAGCCTTTTACGTTCTTTGTTGAGGGCTTTGGACATGGCTGACTTCTTTTCGGGCTTGCTGATTTTAGCAAAATATCGATTCAACAAGCCGGCCATTTTGGTTACCGTAGAGACGGGCCCTCTGGGTGACAATAGAGGGGCAGCCGTCCGCGCTGTGTCTTTGGCCTCTAGGTTTCGCAGAAGTCGCCAGGCTTTCGAGGAGTCCCGAAGATCCATCCCGGCGCAGGCAGTGTTCCAATGGTCCGACCGGACACGTCGGGCCAATTCACTCGTGGCTCTGCAGAGCCGATTGTACTCCCGCCGGATTTCAGGGGTACCCTTCCGTTCAGCAAGTCTCCGGGCTCGCTTACGTCTCAGGACCAGCTTATTCAATTCCTGAGACCACACACGTTTCTGCCTTACGCCGGGGTAAGTCCGCGGGACAAACCTCTTGGCCGCACCCAACATAGCTGCTGTTAATTCGCCGTATATGGTATCGACGTCACTATCCTCCACTGCTAAATTCATAAGGGCAGTGTCGACTGCTGCCTCGTACGCTGGCCAGTTCGCCTTGGTGTAACTCCACTTCCGCGGAATTTTTGGGGTTACACCACTGGCCTCTGAGAGGGCTATTGTGACTAATATGGGTCTATGGTCGCTCCCAATGTCGTCCAGGACTTGGAATTGTGTGTGAGATTCTAAATTAGCTGTAATTAAGGTAAGGTCAGGCCTAGATTGGCTGCCATTTCCGGTGTGATATAAGGTTGGAGGAGTATGTTTATTTTGCAGACAGAACAAATTAGAATTATTGAGGAGTTCATGGACTTTATGTCCCGACGAGTCAGTTGAATCATAGCCCCACTGTTGAGACTTTGCGTTGAAGTCTCCTGCGATGACGTTGTGAGAGGTGATATTGGTACAGTCATATTCGAGACTTATTTCGTGCTTGGGAGGGTTGTACAGATTCGTTACCGTGAATTTACGCCCGAGTTTGTGTATTTCGAGGGTGATGGCGTCGGTACGCCCGTGCACTCGTGGACCGGGGACTTGTGTAGCAATCAGGTTGTTGCGTACATAAGTTATGATCCCCCGGCAGTCTGTGCATTTGCACTTAAATGCTGTATAACCGGTGATACTGGCGTTGCGTTTGCCTGTAAGAGTCTCTTGCAATAAAGCCACATCTATAGCCCTCTCGTGGAGGAGTTTTGAGAGCTCTAACACCTTGGGTATTACCCCGCAGATGTTAATTTGTAAGATCAGGAGGGATCTAGTGTTAATGGGCCTAGTCCCTGTGGTGGGTTGGGTCCCACTAGTGTCAGTTTGGGATGTTTGGGGGCCGGAGGCTCCCGTCACTATTTCGCTTCCAGTCATATTTGCCTGCCGTGTATCTGAGTCGGCAGGAGGTTGTGGCAGACTTCCATCAACCTTGTTCGGATCGGACCTCCGAAGGAGGTACGAATGCAGTGTTCGTTGAGAAGAGGACTTTGGTGGAGGAATTTTAGCCAATTTTTCACGACCTGACAAATTCCCCTTCATCGAGGCCGCGGGGCGACTAGTAGTGGACTTTTCGTGGCCGGGCCTGACGCCCACTACCCGGCGCACGGAGCCTGTTCGGGTCTGCTCGTGCCCGCTTTTTCTCGTGTCTGTGCTTATCATGATTGTATGGTTAAGGCCGTTGGCGGCCTTAGTTATTGCTCTAATGCAGCAGCGTGCATGGCCTGCACTTGTGTCGCCACTAAGGACAAGGTAGGAACCCGTCCAAGCAATCACCACCACAGTTTGGCATATAAGTTTCCTGCAAGGCAGGAGTGGGGTGGCACGCGTTTCTCGATATTCCCAGGGTCAGAATTACCATTGGCTGCGGCGGTTTCCTCCACTAGCGCACCAGGGAACGGGCTAGATAGAGCCTAGCTCGTGGACGCCAACCAGTCCGTCCGACGCAGCCCGCTAAGGCCGCGCCAGCCAGTCCAGTCTTTGCCCAAAGAGAGACCCGCGAATCAGCCGAGTCCCAGGAGAACCCGACCAACCCTCGAGTTGGTGTCCAGCGCTATCCGCTTTTCGGAGAACCCGTGGGTCTCTTACTCACCGTTGCCCCGGGGCCCCACAGGGGGGGGGCTGGACATAACCCCTTTGTTTTCCTTTTACACTTGCCGGCTGCTCATCCATCAGCGGCAAGCAACCAATACTCTTAGCCACTCCTTATAACGGAATGTTCACCCGACAACCACGATGAGGTGGTACTGGAAATGCCGAGCTTGTCCATTGACACAGTAGACTGCCATGCAGCACGAGAAATTACTTTGTGTTACTTGTGTCAGTTGGTCACACACAAAATTAACTTTAAAACAGTTACAACAATATCAATAAATCAATCAATCAGTCGATCAATCAATCAATCAATCTATATATCTATCTATTTATCTATCTATCTATCTATCTATCTATCTATCTATCTATCTATCTATCTATCTATCTATCTATCTATCTATCTATCTATCTATCTATCTTTCTCTCTCTCTCTCTCTCTCTCTCTATATATATATATATATATATATATATATATATATATATATATATATATATATATATATATATATATATATATATATATATATATATATATATTTATTTATTTATTTATTTATTATATATATATACAATGATTGCTCCGGTTTGAGTAAAAAGTTATAATGCTGAACTGTAAAAAGGAATGGACTTCTACTAAAAAAAACTATATACTAGTGATGCCCAACCTTATATAGCCTGCGGGTCATTTTAATTTCCGACACTCGTGTCGCGAGCCACATTAATGAAAAGATACTGATAACTGAAATAGAGAATAAATCATTTTAAATAGTTTTATAACAATCCCGTGGCTCCAGCAGGCCTACTTACACCCATAATTCAATTACGTAACCATGGTCTTAGACGACTTATAACTGAACAAGTTTTTCTACAAAATTAAATGCTTGTAAACATTGTGATCCTACACAGAAAAGGTTTTCGGAAATGTGCAAGGTTTACGTAGACAACACGGCTTAGAAATCTTTTGTCTGTATTGCTCGAAATTTTTCAAGCATGGAAGTCTGGCTTTATAAGTCAATCTGTTCCAGTTGGTGTCACTCCTCAGCGGCAATAGAAATGATTTCGAAATCTGCTTCTTTGTCATTTAGTTTTGAATGAAGATTTTCACCAACATCGTCCATCCGTTTTGCAGTTGTCATGCCAGATTGGCTGACAGCTTCAACTGCATTTTTTTAGGCCGATTTTATTCCATCACTGCTATCAAGCACTTTTTAATGCTTCATTTCTCTTGTTAAAATGTGAGCAACTCTAAAATAACGGTCAATTCTTATAGCCAAAAAAAAATAAATACAAATTTTTTAAATGTGATCTTATAGAAAAAAAATAACACGAATAACTAACAAGACAATAGATTAGTATGAAATACATCAAAGAAAAAGTGTGAGTCCTAACATAGAGAAAATAAATTTTTCAACCTTTTGGTTTTTATTTTTTTTTTCTACCTTTTGTGCCGATGTTTTGGCAGGCCGGTCAGAACCACGTCGCCGGCCGGATATGGCCCGCGGGCCGTAGTTTGGGCATCACATACGAATGTAGGATATTTACGACAATGCTTTAGATTGGTATTATACTTTAAACTGTATAAGATGTTTCAAAATCACATCGCTCAAAGTTTGTTTTTAATGAGAATGTTATAAAACCTTAAAACTATTTACTGACATTCATGCGGCATTTCTGTGGCCCTACCGTCCCACCGGGCATTACCCTAAATGCCCATATAGCCAGTCCGCCCATGGTGAGCTGAAGTGTGTCGTAGTTTAGGAATCACTGGTACTGGTAAATTTGTTTATTTGATGGCGTGCATCGTAGTTGTCATCCTTTTTTTTTTTTTTTTACAGTATGTTTGCGTTATAGTTCTAGATCTAATAGTGATGTAGATCTAGATTGTATATCCAGAATCTAGACCTATAGCGTAGTAAAAAAATCTGTCATTATTAGTTTATTAATTAAATTCATTTTAATTTGATTGTACTTTAAATCTAGATCTAAATAAATTTCCAAATAAACAAATAAAATTATATTTTAAAAAATAACGCAATTGGCTACTTCGTATTCCGGAAGCCCGCCAATGTCTGAGTTTGAAAATTCGACTGTAACACATTCTTGTCCATTAGTTAGATCTAGCGATTTTATGTGTTTACATTTGGATTTTTAAAAAAAAAATTATCTTCAGCCAACTACAGGAATAGACTCTAGAGTCTCTATCGATCTATATCTAGATTTAGAACAATACTTTCTAAAAAATATATATATAGAGAGTTGAAAAGATAAGACTTGTCATAAGTTCAAAAGGTAAACAAAACACAAACTAAAACTTCACAAAGACTTTGTGTCAAAGACAGTCAAAGAAGATCTAAAAGTGACGTTGTTTTTGTAAGATAAGACTATCATAAGACTAATTGTCACTAAGACCGCAAGTGGCGTAAGACGTCAATAGATCTAGATCTAAGTAGTGACTAAGACTAAACTACTACTAGTACTACTAGTCTAAACTAATCTACTTCTAGACTAAGACTACAATAGATTAGTACTAGGTCTAGATGATAGTAGATCATGATCTGGATTAGATAGAAATAAGAATCTTGATCTTCTAGATCTTGATTCTACCGTCTCTAACTCTAGAGGTCCTAGGACTAGGTCTAGTAGACGGTCTAGACTAGACACTAGAGAGTAGATAGATCTGTCACATTCTATGAAAAACATGCATTTTATTTGTTTATATAGATCTAGATCTATAGACTATTATTGTTATAGAATATATAATGTAAGTATACTATAGTATACTGACAGTCCGTAAGTATGAAGTCTAGATATAAAAGAAAAACATCAGTGTCTAGGTTTTTCAGCCTACACACTCAGACTCAGGTTTTAGTTTCCATGAAGTACAGAGTTAAGTGATGAATATGGACTTGTGTTTGTTTCTTTAAAAAGTATAAATATAATTATACTTGTTTTTTTTTAATGTATGATGATAACAAACAGAAAAAAACAAACTTCTTCTTTGTTCTAATTTTCATATCGGAGGGAGCTACCATAAGGGTTAGCTGTGAATATCAAATAAACAGCTGCGGACCATCTGGTTTGCAGTCATGGAGGATGAGGTGGGGTATTCCAGTGGTTAGGATTAGATCTATATATATTCACTTTTTTTTTTCTTCTAAAAATCCAGATTAATGATTGTAAAAAAGCGAGTATAGGGCGCTTTAACTTGAAACCCGGGTAGATGAAACTCGTTAACTAGGGATAGTAATTCAATTAGACTAGTAGAGACAACTCTGAAATAAAACAACTGCTGCTGATCAAAGGCTTTGGGAGCATACACAGAAAAAAAACAGGTGGAAGCTGTAGTTAGTGGACCTTCTGGTGCATAACATTGACACTCAACCTCAAAAAGATTTAATTAAAATATATGTAGTGAACATAATAATACTATACACTTCTTTCAGGTAAAAGAAAACATGACTTCTAGAACTGGATTATTTCCAGCTGTAACTCATTCCAAGAAAGAAGAAAAGCCTTCTTGTGTAATGTTAAAAGTCAACATTTCCAGACCAAGTGTGAAAAAAACTAAGGATCCTGTTCTAGGATCAGCATTGAATGTTGATGTCTCAAGATCTGTTAGCAAAGGTCCTCATGCAGCATGTGAGGCATGTTCTGCTAAGAAAAGTTTGCCAAGAACGCAGTCCCCAACTACAGATGCAAAAATCACATTTGTAAAAAGAAAATCTGAATTTGGATTTTTAACTGCACAAAAACCTAAAAAGTTTCAAACTTTAAGCAGAAGCAGATCAACTGGTAATGGTATTTAATAAAATTTAAATATTTATAATACTTTAATTTTATTATTTATTATATTATTATATTGTCTTAATGAGTATTTTGTATCACTTTTACTCCCTAAAATATACTTTATCTCTGATATAAACGTATGTTGTTGTGTAAATTTATTCACAGAAAACTTGGCACCATATGTTACAATACCTCGAAGCATACTTAAAAAAGATGAACTTCGAGTAAGTAAAAGTTCATTTAAATTTTCTTTTTTAAAAACAATTTAATACTTAATTAATTTTTTTTTCAATCTATAACTTGAGGTCAGGCAAATCTATTCATAATCTCTTGTGTATGTGAGCATATCAATAAATATTATTCTTTTTATGCACTATGAAAGATTTTTTCCATCTATTTAGGCTCAAGAATCCCAACGCCGTGTTCAGTTTACTCATCAAGCAACAGATCAGGCCAGCTTAAGGTAGTTGGGATGTTAAAATTTATTTAATTACCAAAACATTTTCTTGATTCAGCTTGATTTTAGGAATACTTTCTAGAACTAAAATTCTAGGGTTGTCTAATTTTATGTTTGAAGTTATTATCTTTAAAGGAGCATTGTCAACTGTTTCATGGCATCAGTTGTATGTATCTAGGGCAAAGCTAAACAATTGGTTGAAAGAGAAAGGAAAGACCCCTGGAAGCTGTAAAAACCTGTTAACATTTGGTGCTCACTTGTCTGCAGTGAAAAGAAGGAGTCTAACTGATGTGACATCTAGACAGGATTCTAAAGAAAATGTGAAGGTACTTTTAAATTCATGCATACCAAAAGAATTTAAAATATTTGTATTCAGATATATATATATATATAAGATTTATGCTGAATTTTAAAAAAATATGATTACAGTAATTTTTTATTTTAATCAATTGACATTATAAATCTTGCCATCAATTTTTCCGTCCTATTTAGAGATTGGCTATTCTCATGTCTAAACCTAAGCTAAGTAAGAAATAATGAAGATTTTAAAGAAAAACCCTGTTGTTAAGAGATCTTTACAAATGTCTTGTTGTTTTGAAAACATTATTGTCAAAAATCAATATACTATAAAAAAATATTTTGACAAAGCTTTTATCAACTCACTCTGTCTTTTCAAAAGTTTGCACATGTTATTTCTCCCACACCCAATCTCAGATCAAGCTGAAACTTATACTATTATTTCTTTTACCTGATAACACAAGAATGAATTTTTAAAAATTCAATAAAAGAAATTAACCAATTAGTTAATTAATTGATGGTAATTATTTATTTTGTTTGGTATCTCAAACAAGGGAAAGAATTTATACTAGATTGAAGTGGTGGTATAATCTGAATTAGTCCTCTTTATACATCGCCGTCGGAGTCTTAGTGAACACAACATGAAAAATAGGACGATAACTATACAATCTTCCATGCTCATAGGTTCTCCACTAGCAGAGTGGTTACAGTGTTGGCTTGAGAAGCCTGAGAAGGTTTGAGCCATGACTTCGAATTCAGGTTGTACCACCCCCACCCCTTTTTTATATTTTGTATTTTTATAAATGCTTTTTTTTTTTTTTTTTTTATTACATGACTGATCCAAACTAATTGATACAAGTACGCTTAATTAAAGCTTTGTTTTTTTTTAAAGTATTTTTTATGTTTTTCTTTTTTTTATACATAGCCTAAAGATTCAACAAAATACAGAAAGAATTTATTTGGAGAAGACAAAACAGATTTATCTGGGGAAAATGAAAGAATCATAGAAGACACAATAACACATAACGAAACTGACACCACTAATAATGGTAAGAGTTGTTTTTTTCCACTTCTTTAGAAGAATCTCTTTGTTGTTATGAAGACATGTTATCACTGTTATGTGTTTTCTCTCCACATTTTATTTACGTCCAGGTTCAAAGGGAGGGTAAGGAAAGGTTGCAAATAGTTGGAATGGGCAAATGGCTAGTCAATTCATTTACTACCTGAATAAGAATAAGTCTCATTTCTTGTAGTAATGTCCATACACTTTGAATTGTGCTTATTTAAATGTAGGCACATTTCGTCAGGTTCACATAAAGATTTACCACTAATCATTAATGTACTAATGTAACCACATCATTAGTTTTTTTCATCTTATGACTGTTAACTTGGATCAAATGACAATAGATACCAAAAGTTGAAATAATTTCTTAATATTAATCATATTATATTAAATTATGAGTATTCCACTTGCAAAGGACTGTAATTCTAGTAAGTATGATTTTTCTAATAGATTATTTTTGAAATTGTTTACATACTGGTAGATGAAAAGTGATTCCTCACTTTTATTCATGTCTTAATTGTATTCTGTACGGATATGATTCAAACTGAATATTAATATCGAATTTTATATGCAAGGACAAATTCTATTCTTCCCTAGTACCATTAGAGCATGAAACCGGTTGCCTGAATCAGCCAGGAAAATCAAATGACTTCTAGAGTTTGGTTAAAACCCTAATTAACATGCACCACTAGATTAACACATATGGATACACTAAGAATGCAATTATCTTCTGGTTTGAAGAGATATCTTTAATTTATTTATATGATAGAATAAGCCAGAACACTATTGTGTTTACCAAAATCTAAATATCTTTGGGAATGGACTTCTCATATATACATTCATCTTTTTTTCTTGCACTGTGTGCTGCATTTATTGTTGGGGATCTGCCTCTTTCACATTAGTGAAATGAAATATATTGTTTTACTGATTCTTAAATATTATATTTTGTATATTGTTATGACATGATTAGGATTTAGTTATTTGTTTCGGGAATAAGGGGAAAGTTTTACTTAGTGACAAGTGACGCGACAGATTTTTAAAAAACAAGACCACTCTAAGTGACGCTACAAAGAAGACGCTTCGTGTAGAGCAGTAGAATAGATATACAGATTTACGGACATAGCTGACATCAGACGATTCCCTTCGTGATGATTAAATGTATTTGTAGAACAACATCAGCGTCGACTAAATATTTGATTGTTTCGGCCTTTCGCCGGTGTTACTGAAGTAGCTGAAGTAGTTTGAGTACAGCATTACTTCCAGTCAGACGTAGATCTACACTAGTTATATTTCAAAGAATCAACACCGAGCGGAAGCCTTAACAATATAATCATAGATCTATTATTTGACATGCTTTAATTTCTATTCTTTTTTTTTATTCTTCCTGAAGAAGTTTGTACTAAAGAAAACATGACAGAACATATAAAGAGTATGTTGGAGGAATGTTTGGCTCTTTATCATGATGTAAGTTTTTGTAATTTATTTTACACTTTAAAAAAGTTATCCTATCAACATTGAACATTTTAAAAATCTATATTGTTTCTTTTACTTGTGCATTATGTTTGTTTTGGTGTATGGGTTTTTTGTCAATGAGCAGTCAGCTCCAAATGTATTAGGCCTACACTCAGAGCCCAGCTTTTACCTGTGGCTCCAAGTAGTCAGTATACAATCACATCTTTATGTCTATATGCGGCTGCATGGCGCAACATTTATTATAATGGACAATGTAAGCTATCAGACATCATCTAGCAAATGTTGTGGAACATACTGAGCACTGTGGAATATGTACAGCACATTAGTTATCCACCCCAGCCAAAACCAGATCTAGTTGTATTGACTCTAAAGGGCTTTTCTGCCACTGAATGCAGATGGTAATGGGCAGAGCATGAGGCTGATACAGCACAAATTTTCTTTACTTTAAAAAATTTTTATTGCATAAGATACACTTCCCATCAGGGCCGGTCTTAGGCCACTGCAACCTATGCTGTCGCAGTGGGCCCCGCTCTTTTATAGGCCCCGCACGATGCGAATTCTAGGTGTAAATTATTAAATTAAACCATTTTAACTTATTATTAAGGGTTCCATGAATTCTTCTAAAATTAAAAAATATAAGAAAAAGTCATGAAAATCACCTGAAATTATTAAAATCTTCTGAAAACTGTTGCAAATCTCCTTAAAACAAACGCAATTGTCATTTCGTTGTGTCATTCAATATGGAAAACGCAAATCCTACTCGCGATAAAAAAAAACGGCATTGCCAGCTTTCATTTAATGAAAATGTAATAAGCTGAATTTTAACCAAAAGAAGAAGTTCATATACTTAATTTAATTTAATAGTCACTGGCATAGAAATATTGAGCTAAATCGAAAGAAGAAAAAACAAACAGTGCTCTTAATTCTTTTAAAACCTAAAAAGGGTTCAGTTGTTATAAGTGTGTATTGATTTTGTATAATATTTAATGCACAATTGTTACCTTATTCAAGTAACCACCTAATTCTGTGGCTTATAGTAGAGAAATATGGAAATGAAATGCAAAAAAATTGTGTATCTAATCTTATAAGTATTATTGACAATAGTCTTTTCATCTTCATGTAGATATATCTTTATACAATTCTATTGCATATAGATTATTTCAAAAAAAAAGTTTTTTTATTTAAAGGTGCTTTTTACAGAGATGGGTTTTATATTGGTGCTCTTAATTTATTCTGAAGTATTTTGTTTTAAAGAATACTGATTGTTTAACCAAAACAAGAAGTTCATATACTTAATTTAATTTAATAGTCACTGGCATAGAAATATAGAGCTAAATCGATCTTGACCTCTTAGAAGAAAAAACAAAATCGATATTTTACTAGTCGATTTTAAATCTAAAAGGCAAATCTGAATGTTTATCTTCTTTTTTTGTTGGAAAACTACTATCTACTGTAGATGGCTCGTAAATTTAATTTGACAGTGATTTTTTACTTAGTAAAGTATAAATAATAAATAAAATGCAAAGACAAATTTATTTTCTAATACAAAATCTTAATTTTCACTTATTATCCTTATCACAACCCAAATTAGGCCCCGCGCAATCCGTTTTCGCATAGGGCCCCGCAACCTGTAGGACTGGCCCTGCTTCCCATGTTCACACATACACGTATCTTCTTGTGAGCAGAGTGGGTGACTTTGTTAGCATATTGTTTTTTGAATGTGCTGTGTATCTGTGTTGACGCTGTAATTTTTTAATGCTATAATATTTATACAAAAATCTCTTTCTCACAGGGATGCTCTTTGGAAATTATACTTGCATGGCTGGCCAAGATGGAAACATCAATTCCTGATGTTGTGAATTTTGCCCCCTTTTATGTGTGCAAAGCTAAAGTCTTGAAAGATTTTCCACAGATGGTGCTTGAAGTGTACACACAGGCTGTCAGAAATAATGCACAGGTACAGACGCAGGATAATTTCTCATTCATAATTTATTGTTGTTTACCTGTTTCCAATCTATGAACTTTGATTTCAGAAAGCAGTAAAAAGATAAATGCTCCTCACATTTCAGTATAACATTAAGTTCAATACATTATAATTATTGTCTTTTTTTAAAATGAATTTATTAAGCGTTTAATAGGTTGTCACGTATTACGAATTGAATTCTACTTTTAAATGGCTTGCCTAGGGGAACGTGACAATAGAAAAGGAGTTGTGTCACTTATCTTAAGTCTGAATTTAATCAAAGACTTACAATGAATAACAAAAAAAAAAATGACACAAGAAATCGGAAGGTAAACTATCAACTTAATGTTTAATCAACTATAAAGTTACAAGAAAGAAAAATAAACATTTACTCAATACAGACTTGATGTGTTGACCAAAACCCTTTTACAAAAATGGCATGTAAAAATATTACAATACAAGAGTTTGAAAATGTAATTACAAATACAAGCAAGCAAGGCCTTAAAAAAAAATATTAACTTACACGATCAAGTGGTATACCACGCACGGGTCACGCAATGTCTCCGCTATTCTGTCCCACGGCTGTCTCCGTATGTCTGTCCGTCAACGTTACGCGAGTGGTCTTATATAATCTACCGCGCGTCGATATCTCGTAATTTCTAGAATAGAAAGTCATCAACACCCAGATCTAGAACGCTCTTCAAAGAGACAGAAGAAAAGAAAAAAAAAAACCACCCTCCTTTCAACCAGAGGTACACACATAGGTCAAGGACCGGTCACTGTCTGTGTGGCTTGACTCTTGAAGAATAAAAAAAAAACTTATTACACAAAGGGCAGACAACCTCCCCGTCTCTCGACCGCAACAGGTCAAAGAAAAAAAAAACAATGCCTAGATACGTAACACCTCCCTCCTAAAAATAAAAAGTTTACATTTCCACGAAATGGAAATCTTTTTAGAATTACAAAAAATATTTACATTACAGAATGTATTTATCATGATATATATAAAAAAAAATATACATCAAAATACTTTTTACACTCTAGATAAGGCATCGGCGATAACATTTTCGCTGCCTTTTATGTGTTTAAGATCTAGGTTGTACTCTTGTAAAAATAAACTCCACCTGAGAAGTCGTTGGTTCTTGCCAGACATTTTGTGGATAAATGTAAGGGGATTGTGGTCAGTAAATACAACCAGTGGCCATCTGGACCCACTGATATAAAAATCAAAGTGTTGTATAGAAAGAATCAACCCAAGACATTCTTTTTCCACAGTAGAATAATTTCTTTGATGTCTATTAAATTTCTTGGAAAAGAAACAAATAGGGTGCTCTACTTGGAAATTATCTTCTTGGTAAAGGACTGACCCAACACCTGTGTCACTGGCGTCAATAGCTAACCTAAAAGGTTTTCCGAAGTCAGGAGCCATCAAAATGGGGGAGCTAGATAATATCTGCTTGATTTGGTTAAAGGCTTTCTGACATTCATCCGTCCAAGTAAATCGGACATTCTTTCTCAGGAGGTTTGTTAAAGGACTGGCAATGACAGAAAAATTTTCTATAATATCCAGACATTCCCAAAAATCTTCGGAGTTGTTTCCGATCAGCAGGGATAGGGAAAGCTTGGATAGCTTCTACTTTGGCCATTACAGGTTTCACCTGGCCTTGTCCTACAATATGGCCTAAGTATTGGATTGAAGCCTGGCAAAAATCACTCTTACTCAGGTTTACAGTAATTTTTGCATGTAACAGTTTAGTAAAAAGACAATGCAGTTGTTTACAATGGCTAGAAAAATCTTGGCTAAAAATTACTACATCGTCTATGTATGCGTGGCAATTCTTCATGTCAGCAAGCAGGGCATTTATCATTCTCTGGAAAGTGGCAGGAGCATTCTTCATGCCAAATGGCATCACTTTGTATTGGTACAGACCATCAGGGGTGACAAAGGCGGAGATTTCCTTTGCCCTATCAGTCAGGGGAACCTGCCAATAACCTGAAAGTAGGAGTATTTTGGTGATGTACTTAGCGTCACCAATACGATCTATGAGATCGTCTATCCTAGGGATAGGAAACGAATCGGTCTTTGTTACAGCATTTACCTTACGGTAGTCTGTACAAAAACGATAAGTCTTGTCCTGTTTAGGTATCAAGACACATGGGGAGCTCCAGCTACTGGAACTTGGTTCAATGAGGTCATTTTCAAGCATATACTTGATTTCTGACCTAAGTATGGCAAGTTTTTCAGGGTTGACCCTGTAAGGATGCTGCTTGACTGGAGTAGCCTCGCCAACATCTACATCATGCATTATAACATTAGTCTGTTTTGGTACATCAGAAAAAATGTCATTAAATTCATTAATGAGCTTCATGATAACTGGCCTTTCTGTCGAAGACAGATGAGACAGTTTTACATCCAAATTCTGTAATACAAAAGAATTAGGTATTTTGTATTGTCCAAATTTCTCCTTTACAATATCATCATCAATAGGAGAAACATGGCTATTTGAACAACTTTTGACTGTATTTAAAACACAATTACTCTTCTCTGAGTGATCTGGCCTAGATACATAAGGCTTCAGCATGTTTATGTGACATAGCTGAGTCTTTTTCCTACGGTCAGGAGTTTTGATTGTGTAATTGAGGTCACTAATTTTGGTCTCAATTTCATAGGGACCAAAGTATCTGGCTTGCAAGGGTTGACCTGGTATGGGCAAAAATACAAGCACCTTATCCCCGGGAGAAAATTCTCTAACACGGGCCTTTCTATCATACCAGCGTTTCATGCTGGATTGGGTGTTTTGTAAATTATTTTTGGCCAGAACACAAGCATCATAAAGTCTAGTTTTAAACTTAATTACATAGTCTAAAAGTCCTTCAGTGACTGTTGGTGACAACAAAGTCTCTTTTATACATTTCAAGGGACCGCGCACCGAATGGCCAAAGACTAAGTCAAAAGGGCTGAATCCCAACGATTCCTGGACGGATTCACGGGTTGCAAACAGCAGCATGTGGATTCCTTCGTCCCAGTCTTTTTCGTGCTCAAAGCAATAGGTTCGGATCATGTTCTTGAGAGTCTGATGGAATCGCTCAAGAGCGCCTTGCGACTCGGCATGATACGCACTTGACATGCAGTGTTTGATGCCCAACTGAGTCATGACTTGCTTGAAAAGATTGGCCGTGAAATTCGTTCCTTGGTCCGATTGGATGGACTTTGGTAGACCAAATAGAGTAAAGAACTTGATTAAGGCCTTCACAATGTTTGATGCTTTTATGTTCCTTAGAGGAATAGCCTCAGGAAAACGAGTTGAAGCACACATAATGGTCAACAGGTATTGGTTGCCAGCTTTTGTCCTTGGGAGAGGACCAACACAGTCAATAAGTACTCTGCTGAAAGGTTCTTCAAAGGCTGGAATCGGCTTCAGAGGAGCAACAGGGATCTTTTGATTTGGCTTGCCAACCATCTGACAGGCATGACAGGATCGGCAGTACTGGATGACATCTTTCTTCAAACGTGGCCAGAAGAAGTGGGACATAATCTTGTGGATGCCGAGATGACCTGACATTGGTGTGTCATGAGCCAGATTCATGATGTACGCTCGGTATCTTTCTGGTAACACGATTTGATGGCATATTCTCCATTCTTCTTCGTTGGATGCGTCTGGAGGTTTCCATTTCCTGAAGAGCATATCATCTTGGATGTAGTAGCACGTTGATGCTAGCTCTGCCTCTTGTGATGTCATTGCGGTTTCTCGGAGTTTGGCGAGCTCTGGATCCTTCTTTTGGTCCTCAATCAACTGTTTTCGAGTTGATGCCGGCTTTTCAGAATTTGGCGTTGGTTCTTCTTCAAGAGAAGCAAAGAATGTGGTGCTCAAGTCCACATCATCGTGGTTACTGTTGGCTTTGATGACGTTCTCTTCTTGAGATGCTTTCAACCTCATTGCCCTTGTTACTGCACACGCTGGATATAACTCTAGGTCTTCCTCGGGTGTGGCAGATAAGTCGGGTGTTTGAGTGACGATGGGTTCGGCTATCACCTTTCCACCTGCTAAGTCATTGCCTAACAGCAATGAGATGCCTTCCAATGGTAATGTTGGTCGGACACCTACAACAACCGGTCCAGTAATAAGATTTGACTTTATGTCGATTAGATGTAGAGGCACATCTATACATCCAAGCTCTACGCCTCGTAACAGGATGCTCTTCCCAGTCGATGATGATTTTGACAAGGGCAAGATACCCTCTAAAAGTAACGATTGTGAGGCACCTGTGTCTCTCAAAATGGTGATAGGTCGTAGACTTGTAGAATCACCGGGTAGTGATACGAATCCTTCCGAAATGAAAGGCTTAAAATCCTCTAATAAAACATCAATTTTGGTTGATGCAGACTGGACTTGGGTCGAACTCTCGCTGGAGTCATTTACATCTTTAGGAGACGCAGTGGAGAAACTCTTTCTTGAGTCAGTAGAACATCTTGTGGATGTATTTGGAGAACTCTTGATGGAGTCATTGGAACATCGGGGTGATGTCTTATGGGAACTCTGGATAGAGTCATGGGAACATCGGGATGATGTATTATGGGAACTCTTGATGGAGTCATGGGAACATCGGAATGATGTATTATGGGAACTCTGGATAGAGTCATTGGAACATCGGCTTGATGTATTTGAAAAACTCTTGTTTGAGTCATTGGAACATCGGCTTGATGTATTTGAAAAACTCTTGTTTGAGTCATTTGAACACCGTGGAGACATTTTCGGAGAGTCTTGTACAGTCAATACATGTGAAACAGGTGGTGTCGAGGTATTCTTGATATGACTTGATGATGAGGGAATAGACCTCGACGACCACTGTACTGTGCAAGCGCTGACTTTTGAAGGAGCTTTTTCGTTTCTCTTCCTCAATTTCCAACAATCGTCAACTTTATGGCCTTCTCGTTTGCAGTAGGAACAAGTAGCTTTACTTGTAGTAGGTTTTCTGTCATTTGTACTGCTGTTCTTGATGGAGTTGCTAGCAATGAACTCAGGCTGTTTGACTTGTTTTGGCTTGACATCCGTCGTATACTTGGCAAATTGATGTGATATTATATAATCGTCTGCCAACACTGCAGCCTTGTGCACATCTTCCTCGCCACGATCAGCTATATGCGTACGGACGTCCAGCCGCACACAACTCTTGAACTCTTCCATCAGCATTAGGTTCTTGAATTTTGCAAAGTCGGTGCCGATTTCCCTGGAAGTGAGCCATTTCTCAAAGCGTCGCTCCTTTTCCTGCAGGAATTCTACATGGGTTTGGCCATCCGATTTGCGACAATCCCTGAACTGCTTTCGGTAAGCTTCCGGAACAAGTTCATATGCCTTAAGAATTAAGGCCTTAACAACATTATAATCTTTTTGTTGTTCAATGGTCAAAGAACAAAATACCTCTGCAGCTCTACCAGTCAAAACTGTTTGCAGCAAAGTGGGCCACAAAGTTTCAGGTACATTAAAATTTTTCACAGCAAGTTCAAATTGTGGAAAATAATTGTCAATTGTGGCTTCATTAAAACGTGGAATTATTTTCAAAAATTTTATTGCTTCAACAGTATGACTGGCAGGGGAAGAATCTGGTCTTACATTAGCAGCTAACTCTAATTTTTTTAACTCTATTTGTAATTTCATTTCCATTTCTTTCTGCTCTCTAGCCGCTGCAAGCTCTAATTCTTTTTGTGCGGCCTGTTGTTTAATTTCCTTCTCTTTTAAAGCTAACTGGGCTTCTATTTCCATTTGTTTTAATTTTATCTGAAGTTCTAAATCTGATTTACCCTCATCGGGTCTAAGGGTTTCTAAAAGGTCTTCAGAAAACACTTCCTCGTCTACATAATGGATTACAATGTTATCTCTGATTTCTTGTTTAAGGGCATTTGATTTTATTTTTAACCCTAAATGTTTAGAAATAAGGACCAGTTCCTTCCTAGTAAAAGCATCAAGCTCTTCCACAGAGGGATTTGCAAGAAAAACCTGAATATCCATGACTAACTAGCAACTATTACAAGCAAAAAAAAATGTATACAATGTAAATATACAGTACAAAATCAGTACAACAAAAAACCTTAAGAGAGTTTGGTCAATACTATTGATACTTTACTTCCGACTCTTTGAACCAAAAAAAAATTTTGTTAATGTCAACTTCGCCTTTACAAAATTACTCAAGTAAGACGAAAATAGGTTCAGAAAAATATCCGGGACGAAAGCCCTCAAACTTCTTTTGTCACGTATTACGAATTGAATTCTACTTTTAAATGGCTTGCCTAGGGGAACGTGACAATAGAAAAGGAGTTGTGTCACTTATCTTAAGTCTGAATTTAATCAAAGACTTACAATGAATAACAAAAAAAAAAATGACACAAGAAATCGGAAGGTAAACTATCAACTTAATGTTTAATCAACTATAAAGTTACAAGAAAGAAAAATAAACATTTACTCAATACAGACTTGATGTGTTGACCAAAACCCTTTTACAAAAATGGCATGTAAAAATATTACAATACAAGAGTTTGAAAATGTAATTACAAATACAAGCAAGCAAGGCCTTAAAAAAAAATATTAACTTACACGATCAAGTGGTATACCACGCACGGGTCACGCAATGTCTCCGCTATTCTGTCCCACGGCTGTCTCCGTATGTCTGTCCGTCAACGTTACGCGAGTGGTCTTATATAATCTACCGCGCGTCGATATCTCGTAATTTCTAGAATAGAAAGTCATCAACACCCAGATCTAGAACGCTCTTCAAAGAGACAGAAGAAAAGAAAAAAAAAAAACCACCCTCCTTTCAACCAGAGGTACACACATAGGTCAAGGACCGGTCACTGTCTGTGTGGCTTGACTCTTGAAGAATAAAAAAAAACTTATTACACAAAGGGCAGACAACCTCCCCGTCTCTCGACCGCAACAGGTCAAAGAAAAAAAAAACAATGCCTAGATACGTAACAAGGTGTAGCCTATTTATGGATACATTAAAGCCAAAATCCTAACTCATCAATAGTTCTACATGACCTTGAAATAAATACACATTTTATTGGTTTTGTGTGGTCTGTCTGTCCGTCCATCCTGTTTAGATCTCGTAAACTAGAAAAGATATTGAAAATCCGACATCATGATATTTAAAGTTCTAATGCAATAGCTACTTTATTCTTTTCTGAAAGCGTAAAATTTAATTCTTAAAATCAACAATTAAAGCAGTTTTTTCATAAAAATACACCATTTTTACAATTATTCACTATTAATAGTAACAAACACAGGAGACTAGTAAGACTATTTACCATATTTTTAACGCATTTATACAAATGGTTTTAGTTTTTTTGCCAAAATAATTTGTTTTTTCAAAATTGTATTACTAAGTTAACTCATTGAGTGCAGTGTTTTTTTTTTATTAAAAAAAAGCTACTTTTTTTGGGAAAAAAAAGAAAATGTTCCAAACATGCCTAAAACAAAAATTTATTATTCAAGTACCAATGAAGCTATAGTAACATATTTGGTATCAAAGTAAAGGTAAATGAATGGAGAATGTGAAAATGTAAACATCTTTCTATTTAAATATAAGATACAAATTATAATCTAAATAATATGACCCTAAAAAAAAAAATGGATGCCAGCTTTAGAACTTCTGAGACCTAAATATAGATTTTGATCTTTGCATTACTGTTGAAACATTATATTAGACTATTGACATCTTTTTCAAAAATAAATGTGATGTCATAGAAGTATAAATAGAACAATAATAAAGCTTCTTCAGTAGTAAACATTGTGGGTGTGTCTTGGACAAGCATAGCCATGATGTAGATTTTTACAGATAAACAATACTAAAATAAAAATAGAGAAAATGGCAAAAAATGCCCACAGTGGAAGATTATTTGATGTAGATCTACCATTTCTTTTCTTTTTCTTTATCAAAAGCTTAGATCTAGAGATATATCTAGATCTAGAGTCTAAATCTAGAGATAAAAGCTTAGATCTAGTCAATCTCAATCTACACCTAGCCTACTGACAATAATAGATTTAGATCTAAATACTAATAATATAGATATAAATACGCTAAATTTAGACTTACCTGGATCTAATCTCTATATCCAGATCAAATTCTTCATTATTACTATCTATTTGTTAAATTTTAGAATAATTATAGTTTCTTCAGTAGTAAACATTGTGGGTGTGTCTTGGACTAGTGTAGTCATGGCGACGTTTTTTTACAGCGTAAAAAAGTAAAAATAAATGTCTTAATAAAGGCAAAAGCTTTTAATTTCTATATAAACAAAGGATGAAGAACCTTTTTATAAAGTAAAATAGTTCCACTGTTGTTAGTTAAAAAGTTTAATTTAAAAATGCAACGAAATAAAGGTAGGGTATAAACG
The DNA here is from genome assembly GCA_036873155.1 of Biomphalaria sudanica. Lineage (NCBI taxonomy): Eukaryota > Metazoa > Mollusca > Gastropoda > Planorbidae > Biomphalaria > Biomphalaria sudanica. The sequence continues at coordinate 1,629,331 of JAZGLO010006558.1, read as the reverse complement.
TCTATGGGATAGACGTTCCATGCGTTTAGGTGCAGTCAGACCATCAATGGGATAGACGCTCCGCACTCATTGAGGTAATTTCTGTCCTACAAACTACATACCGGTATATTTACAAAATTTTTTTTTTTTTTTTAAAGACAAAAAATCTATTTAGTATGCATACAAGTGGAATTAAATTTAAAACAACAAATAATAAGCAGTGTTTCATATAATACACTGTGAACTACAGTGTCATACTATACCTAATGGGAAAAGTTTTATTTGTTGAGACTTTAAATGAGAGATTGGCCCTTTACAAAACAATTAAATCAATTAGATAATCATTCAATAGCATCAGTTAGGCCAGGTTCACATTTAACTTCACCATTACTTTCTCCTATCCCTTTGACTTTGGGACCATTGGGGCATCACGCAAGATCTGTCAACCTTCTTTCTCCATTCCTCTCTGTCCTTTGCATTTGATAGAATTTCATTCACTGACAGGCAAGGCAATTCTTTGATGTTGTCTTCCCATCGCTTTCTCTGACTTCCTCTTCATCATCTTCCTGGTACTGTTCCATGAAGGAAGGTCTTTTTGAATCCTGAGGACCTTGTGATGTGGCCATAGAGTTTGGATTTACCTTTTAAGACAGTGATTAGCAGGTCATCATGGGGTCCAATAAAAACTGTTTAATTTCAGGAATTACAGTCAATATCAACATTTTTATCATATATTTAAACATTATGATCTTTCCCTTTTTTTTTTCAAGGTGTTAAATTTACATATTGAAGAAAAGCTACCCAAGTACCTTGGTGTAACTTTAGATTGCAAACTAAAAATGTGTGAGCACATCCAGGATGTTGTAAGAAAGGCCTCAGGGAAACTTTGCATTGTGCGAAAGCTGGCATCCACGAAGTGGGGAGCCCAAGCAGACATGCTCCGATCCCTGTATTTAGGAGCAGTCCAATCACAGATAGACTACAGCCTACCTGTGCAAATTTATGGCTCTAGAACTGCTCTTGAACAACTTGATAAAATACAGTCCCAAGCACTAAGATTTGTCTGTGGAACCTTTAGGACAAATCCAGTAAATGCGGCTGAAATATTGGCTAATATAGGTCCACTAAACCTTAGGAGGGAAAGGTCAGTACTGACCTGCTATGAGCAGTATAAAAGGCTGGATGAATACCTCCCAGCTAGAAAACTAGTGGATGGTTGGAGATGCAGAAGACGTATCCAGATGCAGTCTTTTATGCATCATGCCACTAGACTATATGATGAAGCTGGCCTCTCCAACAACCGACAAGACATTCAACGCTTTCATCCCCTTCCCCCTTGGTGTCGCCCAACGACCCCAGACATACGCTTGAAATTAGTAGACCCTAATGCCACTAAGCAAAGTCGTTCATCTAACAACCTTCAAATCCTAGCTCTGGAGACCATTAATACCTTCAAGCCCAGTGCAATTTTTGCATACACTGATGGGTCGGCATCAATAGATTCTGGAAGAGCAGGCTATGGAGCCTACATCGACTTTCTTGGCTATTACACAGTCATAATCTTTGGACCATGTTTTAGTGTTTGCAATTTTGATGCGGAGACCATGGCAGTCTGTGAAGCCTTAAAGGTCATTGACTCTTAACTCGGCGAGGGACATTTGAGGGCAACACAGATTGTTGTGGTCACTGACTCAAAATCTGTACTACAGGCTTTGCAAAGCCTTGAACCATGGCCCCCCAATATCAACACTGTCATCATGGCTTTACATAACATTAAACAACGCTATGGCACCCCTGTAATAATGCAGTGGGTGCAGAGTCACATAGGTGTGAAGGAAACACAGTAAAGTATAAAATTACAACCCCTGCTAACAGGTAAATTAGGACTTACAACCCCTGCTAACAGGTAAATTAGGACTTACAACCCCTGCTAACAGGTAAATTAGGACAATCTTTTTTTTTGTTGTTGTTATTTGAAGACATAGGTGTGACTGGCAACACAATTGCAGACTCTTTGGCCCACCAGGGAGGGCAAATTCCACCCATTGAACAGGCTGTAAGCTTTCATCAAGCCCTGGCTATAATACAAAAAGCAGAAATGGAAAAGTGGTTTGAGTGCTGGGACAAGTCCCAAAAAGCCAGTGGAGTCTGGGAGCGAATGATGCGCCCTGACCTCACTTCCCCGTGGTGGAGGCTGTCCAGGCCTGAGCAAGCTATTATAGCACAGTGCAGGACAGGCCACTGTCCTGTTAGCTCATATTTCTCGTGGCTATGGCCAATTTTGATTCAAGGTGCCCCCGCTGCGGGGAAGAAGAGGAAACCGTGCCTCATATTCTGTTTGATTGTTGGATGTTTTTAGGCTAGAATTTGTATTATTTTGTTTAAAAATTGTTTTTTGTTTGGGTTATATTTTCAGTTAAATAATACTAGAATATTTTTTTTTAAGCCTTGCAATGTATTAGCTGATGAGATGAAAGCTGCACTAACACAGTGGCTTATGCCATGTGATAAGTCTTCTAAGCTGGAGACAACAGATTCATTTGTTACATTCAGATCTAGGGCCAATAGTGAATGTCCAACACCATTTTCAAAGAACCAAACACCTGAAAAGTCAGAAGGAAGCACAGTCAAGTATAAAATTACAACCCCTGCTAACAGGTAAATTAGGACAATCTTTTTTTTTTGTTTGTTATTTCAGTTCTGGAAGAACTAACCCAGCCTTAACTTTCATACTGTTTTGTGGTTTCTAATCTCATATATTATTTAGAACAGAACATGTGCTTATAATGACTGGGAAAACAATAACAATGTAATTTTACTTATAGCACATAAATAGAACTAGAAATATTCACACCATTCATCATTTTCATATAATATTGCCGTTATGAAGGCTTTAATATCTAGTTTTGTAATAATGTCAAGAGGTTCAATCTGCTAATTGTTTCTCCCATCAGACAAAATTCTGAAGCTATGTCTGTTGTCACACCAGTCAGAAGATCCCTCCGTCTCTCCAGCAGACTTCCTACACCTAAAAGACGTAGTGATGTTGTGGAGAATATAGAGGAGATCAGCCCTACAGACAGAAGATCCATGGTGTTCAAAATCAATCCACTTGTGCCAAGGGAGACGGATACTTTGGATAAATTAAATCTTGAGTCCTTGCCTAAAGAATAGGTTATTACTTTGTTGGTTTTTTTTTTTAAGTCTTGTGGAATTTGGCATATATACAACAGACTAATTGTACAGCATATCCCAATAGACAGGTGCAATGAAATCTTATTTCATAGATATATATTTTTTTTTTTTGTGAAGTGATGCCTAAATCTTAAATTACCACAGGATGTCTTTGATCATCCACTTTCAATTTTCCCAGTTGTATTAATTTTGAATTGTAATCTGTGAATTCCACCTATATCATTATATACATGGCTTTTTTTTACAAAGCTTATATCAACTCACTCTGTCTGGTAAAAAGTTTGTACACGTTATTTCTCCCAGACCCTATTTCAGATGAAATTTTGCACTTATTTTACCTGACAATACAAGAATCAATTTTTAAAAAGTTAACCAATCAGTTAATTAATTATTGGTAATTAATTATTTTGTTCGGCATCTTGAACTAGGGAAAGATATTGTACTTGACTAATGTGATGGTATAATTCGAATTAGCCCCCTTTATACTTTGTAGGTGGCCGCTTTAAAGCTTAAAGCCAACGATTCATAACTATGTAACCCACTATTTTCATAAGTGATTTGCTGGCAGAGTGGCTAATGTGTTGGCTTGGGGAGGGTTTAGCCCTCAAGTTTGAATTCAGGTTGTTCATTTTTTTTTTATTAATGCATTTAAAAAGCAATCATTGAGAAACTCCTTTCTAACCTGGACCAGACAGGTGATAGGCATGAAATTGCGCTAAACAAAAACAATTGGTAAAAATATTTGTAATTTGTTAGTTTGGATCTATTACAAATTTAAATATATAACTGATTCAAACTAACTGATACAATTACACTTAATATAAACTTTCTTTTTTAAAGTATTTTTTTATGTTTTTTCTTGTTTTGTTTGTTTGTTTAAATTGTCACTGTATGGTATGTAAAAACAAATACCCTTTTCAATAATTAAAATGCCATGATAATACTAACACCATGTTCAATGTAACTAACAAAAAGTTTTGCTAGTCTATTCTGTTTAAAGATTTGTTAAAGTTGTAGGAACCTGTATTTTTCGTAATACGCATTGATTGACACACTTGGGTAGTGGATGTACAAACACCACTATACCTCCCCTTTACTAGGTCACAGGAAACATGCTAAATTGATTAAATGACACCAGTGGCCTTATGATATAGACAATTAGTTTTGAAACACCAATATATCCTGTATTGCTCTTGTTAATTATACAGGGGATTCTACTATACACTTATAAGGTTATAAGAAATATTTTGTGGTTTACAAAAATACAGTAACTTTCAAAATAAAGATCACTGTATGCAGGTAAATTTGTGGATAATTTCAGCTCTGAAAATGCAAGCCAAAGTGCTCTTAATTCTTTTAAAATCTAAAAAGGGGTCAGTTGTTATAAGTGTGTATTGATTTTGTATAATATTCAATGCACAATTGTTACCTTATTCAAGTAACCACCTAATTCTGTGGCTTATAGTAGAGAAATATGGAAATGAAATGCAAAAAAATTGTGTACCTAATCTTATAAGTGTTATTGACAATAGTCTTTTTATCTTCTTTATACAATTCTATTGCCTATAGATTATTTCAAAAAAAAAAAAATTTATTTAAAGGTGCTTTTTACAGAGATGGGTTTTATATTGGTGCTCTTAATTTATTCTGAAGTATTTTGTTTTAAAGAATACTGATTGTTTGATTAAAAGTTGTAGAATACTAATGCTTGAAAAACAGTTGTATCTGCCATTTGTAGACACTTTATATAAACATCATTGTATCATTGATAGTTCAGTTCAAGACCATGTCTGAAGTATTAACAGAGACTCAATTTTCCTTAAGATCTGAGAACTTATCAAGTCACTTGGTTCTGGTAATGGGTGCATAATATTTTGTTGACATAAAAAAATCACTGTCTTTTAAATCAATTTTAATCATAAATGAATTGCAAATATACTCTTAAAGACTAAAATGTTAGTTGGTGATAACTTCAGATATAACAAACCCTTAGTGGAAATGTTTCCTTCCTTCATCCAGGTGAATTTGAGTATAAAAACCTATATTGAGGGTTGAAGAATATAATGTGTGAACCTTTTTTTGCATGTTTAATATAACTATAAGCCTTTATAACATGAACCTAGTGATGAGAAATTATAAACATTGTTCTCTGACTATATCCTGCTACTCACCAAGGTTTACTCCTTCAGGTAGAATAAAAGCGCTTTTTAGTACATGTTGTCAGCCCACTTAATTGGTGTTCACTTATTTCATTAGCCACTGCGAGTTAATTTTTAGGTTATACTAAAGAAACTAGCAGTCATTACATTTGTTAAAAAATACTATTAAGATACCGATCATATTTATGACTCAGAAATTTAGTTTCACCTAATATGCTGCCTATCTTGTTTTAGGTAAATCCCCAGTATCTAATAATGTCTTTTTTTTTTTTATATTTCTTTTCTCAAATTTGCATAACCTTGCTATATATTAGGCATGAAAATCTAATGGATAATTTAATTATTTTTATGCTTATGACTAGCAAAACTAAACAGAAAAAGATCAATGTAAAGTGTGATTACATTAGTGTATTTATTTTACACCATAATATAATCTGTTTTTCCTATATGTAGATTAGTCTGTCTCTTATTCCTGTAAATAATTGATTTTGTTTCTGCTCTATGTACATTGTCATCCATGCATTATGTAAAGCATTACTGACTTCCCAGTTTAATTTCACTGCTTATCATGTACTTGGCTGAATAAACAAAATATTAAGATCTACATTAAATGTTTTGTTGTTGTTTTATAAATTTCTACTTTATATAGATCTACTTGCATGACAATATTTGTGTTCTATTTCATTTTTTAAAAGTTGGTTTACAAGTTTAACTATGGTCTAGATCAAGAGTGCGCAAATTACAGCCCGCAGGCCACATGTGGCCCACCGGAATGTTTTATGCGGCTCGTGGACATCTACAACAATCAGGTGTGCCCACAGTATATACATACGTGAGAGGTCAGGGTGGCGCTACTGAGTGAGGCCTTTTTGTTATCTACTGCTCAACATTTATTCATTTATAACAGTAGGCAGGTGGTAGCTCTACTGGGTGGGCCCAATCTGTGCACCTCGGTCTGCGACCAAGGGGCTAGAGTCACCTAAGCAACTAAACAGCACAATCAAACTAAACTAAACTAGTTAACTAAAAATAAAATAAACTGAAATTATAAAAGGAACTTATATATACTTTATTTACATGAAACCAAAACAACAGTAATAAAACTAAATATACACCTACTAAGTGATTGATCAACCCTACCGAACTGAACCTAACAAATAAAGCAGCTATTTGGCAGGACTACAGCCGTAAGCTACTACACAGAAATAATAGAAGCTGTACAGCAGCAATAAAACAACAGCTATAAGGTAACAGTTATAACTGTGGCAGACAGGCAGTAATAACTGTGGCAGACAGTTAGGCAGTAATAACTGCGGCAGACAGACAGGCAGTAATAACTGCGGCAGACAGTTAGTCAGGAATAATAGCCTGCAATTACAAATACATAAAACATAATTATTCATAATATAACAAAATAATAATGAACTAGACCTAGTCTAGCACATACACATACCTAAATGCATTAGGTAAATACTATTACCTTCATTTAGCTAATAAAAAGCCATAGATTATTATTATTATGATACCTACTTAAAAGCTTACAACACAACACATGTTGGGCCAGATAATAATAAACATAAATCTAGATTTGGCTTAACAAAGCCGCCATCATGGAGCGTCGAGTAGGACGCAGCCATCTTCTACATTAAAAATTAAAATCGGCAACATGCCAACTTGTTAGAACCGTTATCCTAACAATATTATAATATTAATAAAAATACTTTTAGAAGACATAAAATATTTGCAAATAGACAAACAATAGAAAAACAATAAGGGTGGCTAAAAGGGGTGACGCTACTCAAGTCTACGGAACTTCCGATTCCATCAGAGGTAATCATGGCTAATTAACTAGCCAGTTATGCCACTACACTAATCAGTCTGCATCTAGACTATAGCAATAGATGTAGAAACAATTAATACAAATACGAACTAAAGATAGTAAAAATAAAAACATTTTCCAACTTACAGGCGGTCCCAGCTGAAATTATATAACACACAATTAGCTTTATACAGGCACCACTGTCAGCACTGACCACTGGTCAAGACAAAAGAGGGTTTAACGTGGTTCCGGAGCTAGCTATAACTGGTCAGCGCGAACATATCGGAGAGCATGACGTCACGCTAATTATCTAAAACTAAACTGGACTACCGATTTCCCTAATTTGTACCTAGCCGTTCACAACAATAAAATCTAGCAAATTACTAAAGACACGGACTACACAACATTATATACCAAATTAAACAGCATTAAAAAGAGAATCTTAAAATTTAAATCCTAGAAAAATACAAAAAGGAAGATAAAAAGTTATTTCTATTCTTATCTTATTTTATATAATACAGACGTTACTTCAAAAAAGAAGATGATTACGTCCTACGCGTCATGCATTTAGTCATGCATATTAACCAATGACTTAAATTCTGCCAAGTCACTGGTTTTCCTGGCTAGCTCAGGCAACCCATTTCATGCTCTAATAGCACTAGGGAAGAAGGAGTATTTGTACAAATTTGTCCTAGCATATGGGATGAGGAATGTGCCTTTATCTTTGTGTCTTTCATAGTATTTTATTAAATTTTGTTTTTGTATTTGAAGATTATGGTTCAGTGTTTTATTTATAATTGCTACTTTACTTTTGAGTCTTCTGTCCTGAAGGCTTTCTAAATTTAGTGATTTTACTATAGGTGTTCCTCTAGTCAAATGTGAATATTCATTTGTTATGAATCTCACTGCTCTATTTTGTGTCTTTCACATTATTTGGGTAAACATACAGCAGTCACAAGGATAATAACTAGTAAGCTATAGTTCCACAGTTCAGAACATTACGCACGAGTGTACGTTAAATACGTCACATTAAATTAAATACTTCACATTAAGTACAACTGTACCTTTGTGGTGAAATGTTGTGATGTAAAAAGACAATTGTAAATTTAAAAAAAAAAAAATCGTAAAATTGGTTTCAAAAATTGCTTACTCTTGTTAAAATTCCTCAATCGGGAGTGTGAAAAAATGAAAAGTGAATGTACAATGCAGTATCAATATGAATTCAAAGACATTATACAGTTAGCTAGCGTATTTTTCTAAGTTTTAAATACATTTACATCTATAGCCTATGTAATATATATATATATATATATATATATATATATATATATCATGGGCGTAGCCAGGATTTTTTTCGGTCCCCCCCGCCTCCCTCCCCGAAAAAAACATTTATATGTTTGTATGGATAAATGTGTGTGTGTGTACATAATTAATCTCTATTACATTCTGACCCTTCATACTTTTGGAAGACGTTCATTGTGCCCTAGAATAGGTTCTACCTGGAGTTAGTGAACAAATTGTAGGCTCCTCGCCTTTGCCAGCAAGGGGTCTGGGGGAGCGCCGAGAGCTCCTCCAGTGCGGGGCGGAGCCCCGCCGCCAAGCACTATTTCTGGTATTGAAAGCCAACTAAATGCATATTCTGAGGTACCTACAGTGCATTATTTTGCTATTAAAAAGTTTTATTTCAAAAACGTAATGTGCTATTCTTACTGACTTAGACCCTCCAGCGCCGTTCGGCGCATTTGGTGGCAAGCTGTTTCCACAAAATTCTGACAGTGGCAATGTCTGAAGCCTCTTCCCACCTGCTCTGAGGACCTCCATGAAAGTGTGGCGTCAAGTTGTACTAGGATGTCATCACAACTCTTATTATGCGTAATTCATTTTGTCGTAAAACATGTCCCGCAAACCTCATGCGACGCTCTGTCACAACCTTACAAAGGAATCGAATCCCATTTTGGCATAGGATTTTCTTGATTTAGACCCGATCTCAATAACTGACTCCTGAAATCCGTCTTCGCCATCTTTGTAGAGCCACATTTAGTGCTTTTCAATTTCATTGCACTTTATTATGGAGCCCAGCCACTGGTAGACATGTGTAACTTCCCTTGACTACGATCTTGAAATTAGGTGACTATTTTACTTTAGATGTTATATCGAAAATGGAAGTTTATCGTCAAAATCATCTGTTGGGGGGCTTAAACCTCAAAACTTTCTTGAGGGGTTTTAAATATAAAAAAGCCATCTGGAGGAGAGGGGTTGAAACTCAAAACCCCCCATTGGCTTGGCTACGCTCAAAGAATTTTAGTGCGTAATTTGCTTTTTTTTATATTGAAGAGGTATTTTTTAGCATCAAACCCATCTGAAGGGAAATTTAAACTCAAAACACCCAATCGGCTTGACTATGCTCATAGCATTTTGATTACGAAATTTGTAATTTTTTTTTTTTAAGATTTATTTTTTAGCTTCAAATACCACTGGCGGGGGATTTAATCTATAAAAAAAAAAACTTTGGCTTTGCTCATAGCATTTTGAGTGCGTAATTTGCTTTTTTAAAAATATTGAATAGGTATTTTTAGCTTCAAACCCAGCTGAAGAGGGGTTTAAACTCAAAGCCCCCTTTGGCTACGCTCATACAATTTTGAATGTGTAATTTGCTTTTTAATATTGAAGAGGTGTTTATCGTCAATTTCGGAGAGGGGCTAAAAATAAAAATCTTCAGTAGATGTGCTCTTGGAATTTTGGGATTTTCGTTTGCATTTGTTTTTGTTTTATAGAGAGGGGGATTTAATTAAATGCAAAACCCCCTGGTAGTGGGTTTCAAACTCAAAACCCCCTGGTAGGAGGTTTTAAACTATAAACCCCCTAGTAGGGGTTTTCAAACTCAAAACCCCTGGTAGGGGTTTTTAAACTCAAAACTTCTGGTAGGGGGTTTAAAACTCAAAGCCCCCTGGTATGGGGTTTCAAACTCAAAACCCCTTGGTAGGGGGGTTCAAACTCAAAACCCCCTGGTAGGGGGTTTCAAACTCAAAACCCCTCAAAAACCCATGGTAGGGGGGTTTAAACTCAAAATTCCTTGGCTGTGCTAGGGCAAGTGATGGTTTAATATTAAAATTTCATCTAAAATAAATAAAATTAAAGCAAAAGATCAGTCACTAAACTCCGACCCCCCACCTGCCGGGGGATTTCATTTCGGGGTGGAGGGGTTTGAACCCCAACCCCCCTGGCTACGCCCATGATATATATATAGGCCTATGTATGCAGTGGCGTCACTAGGATGGGTGCCATCCAGTGCGGTAAGATCAGGGTGTCACCCCCACCCCCCGGAGTTCCACTTTTTCTTCTTAATAAAAACTATATTGCGCTATAATGCAATTCGTTAATTGCTATTACACAACGTTAAAATAAGTGTCGATTCTATTTTATATTTTTTGTATGACATTTTATCGTTAATTATTACATACATTAACATCTAAGATTTTTAAAAACAAATTAAACATCACCTCAACATGCTTTCCTTGGTAAACATTAAACAGCTCTTTCTTTAAACTTTTGAACATTCTAGTCACATATAGTGCTAGTTTCCTGTGGATGACTAATGAAAAAAAAAAAAGCAATTTTATGAAAAGTATATTGGTATCGGTACAAAAACTTGAAAAGGAATTTTTTTTTCTTATCTTTACATTTAAAAGTTTACAATAAGTTACTAAGTTTTCTTTTCAGGATTTCAAATTTAAAAACTTATAAATAACTTTAAACTCAATATATTTTGCGACTTCGTTTTCAATGGACTGAATTGCTAGATTTGAAATTCGTTTTACAAAAGTTATTAATTGTTGTTAATTAGTTTTTGAAAAGCTTCTTTTCACATGATGCTACGTAGACATGCATTCGGCAAGAAACAGTTAAAGGTTTAAATCAAAGGCTGGTAGAGATTCGTTGACGTCCTTCAAAACTTTGCTGCATTCTAGTATTCTAGTGTTGGTATTTCTGTTCACATATTTTGTCGTCTGGCCCAGTATAAAAGAGATTGATGCACTCAGTATTAACCTCTTGTTCTCTATTTGAATAGTGAATCCGGCATTTTATGATTTCTTTCCTGATATTTTCTTATTGTTAAAACTTATTGTTCTGATGCAATTACATGCTAGTTTGATTGGACAAAAGTTATCTCAATAATATTTTGAGCAAACTTGTCACATATTTCGTAGAGTAAATGAAGTGCTCTAGCTTAGCTACCAATTTGCCAATAATTAACACTTTAATTTGAAGGTACTCTTGTGTTTAGTTGACTTTTCCCCCCATTACACCAGCCAACAAGAAAGTAAAGCAATGAAAGGTATGCATGTATTCAAAGATAGCTGGTAATCGTCTTTGCGCTGCGCCACTAGTGTTTGTATTTTCAGAGATAAGGCAAAGATTTTCGCCGTCACACTTTCATAAAATCGTTCTTACATGTGTCTAACAGCAACACGATGAGCACACGATGTTAATTAAAATAGCCTATCGATTGATAACAACGGCAAAGAAAGAAAAACTTTTTCTAGAAAACCGAGAAAATGTACACTGTAACAATGTTCTGATCAAGAATTTCGACCTTATACACAGTGTACACATCCATTCAAGTTTCTTTCTGTTCTTCATTAATACTGTCTGCTCTTCATGAATCCTCGGCATTGTAGCTTTATTACCATGTCCCTGAGTTCATCATATCAATACTTTAAGCCAATCTCTTTCCAGGCGTTTTAAATTATCAGAACTAATACCATCAGCGTTTGGTTCATATAAAGAGGAATACCCTACAACTTTTCTGTAATTTCAACATTACCATTGAAACTGTTAATATATCTTACAACTTCAGAGATCTATGTTAGGCGTGCTGTTATACAAGATACCAGAGTACCTTAGAGGGGCGGACTGGGTATCAAAATCGGCCCGGGCATCACCACATAAACCGGCCCACGAATGGCATGTCATATATTTTCGGTGTGGGGGGGATTTTTAACCCAATCCGCAATATATATATATTAGTGTGTGTGTATATGTAATTAATCTTCATTACATTCTGATCTTTCATTCTTTTAAAAAATTTTTCTACCCTAGAATACTATCTTCCTATAATTAGTGGAAGACAGTACACAGCCCAAAGGGCAGCTAGGAAGTCCGGGAGATCGCTGTGAGCTCCCACCCCCACCCCCAGCATTATTTCCGTTATTTTAAACTTTAAAAATGCATATTCTGAGGTATCTACAGTGCAATTAGCCTGCTATTCTTCCGCTTAAAAAAAATCAAAAACCAACTCTGCTATTCAATGGAGTCCTGCGACAGGTAGACAATGGTAAAATGCTTTAGTTTTTGTATTTGAGGGGGAAGGGAAACCACAAAACCCCATTTGGCTACGCTCATGAAATTTGGTGACTGTAGTTTGCTTAAGTTGGCTGCACTGGGGCAGTAAGTAAAGTTTCCCTTTCAGACAATGAGGTCTGAGGCAATTGATGGTTTGAAGACCCTCCCCTCCCGGCTCCGCCCATGTGTTATATTATAGGTGTAAGCCTAATTCTCTACAAAATATATAAAGTTTGATAACGCATCAAAAACTGGATGTATGCATTCGTAGGATTACATAATGTATTCTATTTATACATGTATGTAGTCTGAAAGCTATAAATTATACAATAGCAGCCTAATGAGTTTAAAGCTTTTTGGTATTACATAGACGTTTCTAAAAGAAATAAGATTGTTACGTCTTACGCATTTCATGTGTCAATCTAGTCATGTATGTTGATCTGTGACTTAAAATATGCTAAATCATTTGTTTTCCTTGCTGACTCGGGCAACCCATTCCATTTAAAGATAAGAGAAAGCAGAACGGTCAGAGAGGTACTTACTTAATGTGAAAAGCTCTTGCTTACTCCTAGTACATTCTGAAAAACGCGATTTGTATATGAGTATACCATGGCCCATTATTTAAAAAATAAATATCCTTTCATTAAATATCGGTTGTGACAGAGCTATATACATTATTGTAATTATTGTAATAATTTTCATCAATAATGACTTCATACTAAGTTGCTCGACCGACTAACCCACTCTTAAGTGGAAGAGGTCTTATCTGAAAAGCCAATGTGGTTTTAGAGCTGGCAGAGTTACATCTGACAATTACTGACATAATATTTTTTCTGCGACAATTACAAGAAAAATGCAAAAAGCAGAACTTAAACCTATACGCTGCCTTTGTGGACCTCATCAAGGCTTTCGACAAGGTCAGTCGCGATGGTTTGTGGAGGATTTTGGCCAGGCTGGGATGCCCATCTACGTTCCATTCCATTCACAGGCAGCTTCACGTTGGACAAAGAGGCCAGATCAGACACAATGGTGCCCTTTCTGATCACTTCCCAATAGAAAATGGCGTGAAGCAGGGCTGTGTACTTGCTCCCACTCTATTCGCTATCTTCTTTGGCGTAATGCTGGGTCAAATGAGGCAGCGATTGCACGAAGGCATCTATATCCGATTTCGTTCTGACGGCAATGTGTTCAATCTTAGACGTCTACTATCCCATAAAAAAACAAAGGAGATGGTCATAACGGAGCGTCTCTATGCCGATGATTGCGCCCTGCTAGCTCACAATGATCATGACCTCCAGAACGCGGTAAACGAATTTGCATACGCTGCCGCCTCTTTCGGTCTATCTATAAATCTCGGGAAAAGAGAAGTCATGTTCCAGAAGTCACCCAGTAAAAAAATACTTAGCCCCAAGGATTACCGTAAACGGACAGCCCCTTAATGTGGTAGACCACTTCATATATCTAGGTAGTATAGTGTCAAATGACGATTCACTTTCAATGGAAGTTGATAACCGTCTGGCCAGGGCCAGTAGCACTTTTTATGAAAATCAAGTAAAAGCCAAATTACAGTTAAAATGCACTTCTTTTTCATATTATATTTAATTATCTTTCCAAAACATCGCATAAAACTCATAAACGAAAATAAAATTAAATTAAAAATCGATTTTTAACGTATATTACATTAAATTCATTCCTAAATCGTCGAAAAATCTCATTATCGATAATAGAAATTTTTTAAACACCAGCACATCTTCTGAGTTACACTTTTTTAAAATAGATCAGTGGCGTCATTATGGGAGTGCTGGGGGTGCGGTCCGCACCAAGGACACCGATCAATGGAAAAAATATGAACTTTTGCAAAAGCTCACACAATAATTTTCATTTGTGACAGTAGCTAGGTACCCGAACATTCTTAATATCACGTTATATATATATAAAGAGAGAGCTGGATTTTTAAAAATTGAAACTCAATAAAAATGCCCGAAACGTTAGGTTACGTTTTTTTCTTTGGTCGCGACCAGATCGGCCCATTTGGTACCGGCCCACCGGGCATTTGCCCGTTTGCCCATATAGCCAGTCCGCCCCTGGTACCTTACAGCATTTATGTCTCTGATAAGTATATCCCTTAAGTAGTTTGCTAAAACATTTATAAACTTTCTGAGTTTTGGTAGTTTTGAAAGTAACTTTTTTTTGTCATTATTATTATAGCTTTTATATAGCGCTACTTTCATGCTTATAGCATGCTCAGAGCGCTTTGGTCCAATATCATTTGTGGACCGGTGGGGGGGGGGGGGGAGGGGGTATCTAAGAGTTGGTTTTCCGTGCTGCCTTTAGGCGCTCAGTAAACGCAACTTTGCCCGAGTCGGGTGTCGAAACTCGAGCCCCCTTCAAGGTAGCCGAGACAAGCCATGTTCAAGCGCACTTAGCCTCTCGACCACGCTTCCCACTAATCGCTGCCTTGCTATTGTTATTCTTCAGCACTAGATCATATTGAATAACATTTCCACAATCCCAAGGAAAAAAAATCATTTATTCAATGAAAAGTCTTAAATTCGCCACCAAATACCAACTTTTGTTTTGCTAGAAACATTGCAATTTAAAGCAATCTATATGTGCAAGATGTTCCTCTGTTTTCCCGTCTATACGTCAATCATAGCAATGACTTCGCTGTCAATTTTTTGAAGCATAAGTTCGGCTGCCAAAATGTTCCAAATTTGAAAGCCTGATAAATGTTCTTCAAGCTTCTCGCGAATTTCTCATTGTGGACATGCCCACTGTTTATCAAACAAGAAAATCGTGCTAATGTTTTATCTAACCATCTTTATGCGTTATGATCTTGCTTCTATCACATTTTAAAGTTTTTTTTTTTTTTTGGAAAAGTGCATTTTTTCCACTCGGGTGTTACCCCCTATCGGGTGTCACCCGGTGCGGACAAAAAGGTCTAGATTACTCTTGATTCTATATAGTAGTAGATTTTAAATTTTGAATCAAAATAATTAACATTTATTTTGAGCTTTGTTTCGCATCTCCTATCTATTATACTAGCTAGATCTAGTAACGGACGTTGACTTTTGCTTTCATTTTCGGTTATTTCTGGGAATTTCCAATTACTCTAGATCTATGAACTGTGTGTAATCCTTCGTAGGATTAGTCTAGATCTAATCTAGATTTAGTCTGAAATCTAGATCTAGCTAGATAGATATAGAGTCTAGGAACTAGAATAGACTTAAATTAGATCTAGAATTCTAGATCGACATGACACAAACATCTGTACGATCTACTAGACTAGAATAATCTAGATTCACAGACTTTCATACTTTGAACTTTCAAGTAATATTTTATATTCTAGATCTATAGGAAAGTGCGAAGTTCGAGCAGCCCCGATTTGTCAGGAGGTTCGAACAGTTCACTTTTTATTGCTATAACTTTTTTATTTGAATGTTTACCAAATTACTACTATATTGCTACTGCGTATGCACCTTTTTTCTTTACTTCCGACACATACTATTTCTTTTTCCTTGTAAAGGCTAAGTTCATGGTGAGGTCAAACTCAGGAGGTGTGGAGTTATTCTTTTTTACTACCCGGTAGTGAAGGAAACGGGCAATGGGCTTTAGGGTATTTTTAAGTCTGATTGCTCATCAGCTTAAAGAGACTATTTGAAGTTGTGGAGGGTGGGAAATGGTGCAATGGATGGTGTTCTTGCGCTGGAGTAAAAAGAAAATGATTTTGTAGTAAAAATAAAATATTAAAACATGTTTTTAGATATATTTCCTTTGATCTGTTCGAACCTTCCACCAACCCGATCGAGGTTACTAACTGGGGAAAAATCCGCTCGAGGAAAAGTACGCTTGGCGATACTTACCCTACACCTCTTTGACTTCGTATTTAATTTTAACTAAGCCTAATGATACATTAAATCCAATCTATTTTCATAGAAAAAAGGACGAGGAATTCAGAGATACTATCAGTTTTTTCATAGGTCAGACCGTTACGGTGCTATAAAAATCCAAACTTGAAAATTGCTGCCAGCGGGCTTAATGCGCTCGAACTTCGCACTTATCATTATGATCTTATTTATAATCTTACTCTTAACTCTTAGATCAAGCTTAGCCGTGTAATACTAGCCACCTATTCCAATATAAGATAATCATAATAGATTTAATAGATTCGCCTATAGAAATTAATTAGTAAGTAGTTCTTGATGTTATGAGGTAGTATCGTTTAAAGCAGTCTGTAGATCCACTGTTACAAAAATAGACTCATAGATTGTTCTGTCAAATGTGCATTATTTAATTGGGTTGGAAGTTCGTCGCAAGATCCAAGCAGGATTTCTCAACTACGAAGTCATTCATAAATAACAATTATTATTTAATCAGTTAAACATGTAACTAAATATAAATTGAAAGGAAAAGGTAAAAAATGAGATAAATGCAAAAATCGCTGGAATCTGCTGCCAAGATATAAATTATATATATCAGTGGTCTTCAACCTTTTTTGGCCTACCGCCCCCTTTTCGAATTTTTTCTTTAAAGAAATCCGCCACGCCCCCCTCTAAGAAAAACAGTTATAAAGAAGCTTGAGAAGGCAAATTTGAACAATATATCATCTATCTATTAATTAATATGCTGTCAATAACACTTATCCCGCTTGGGAGACGACCGCATGCCAAAGGCGATTGTTGTGAACTCCTTGGCCTATGACTGACGAGCTTTGAGGAGGACTGAATTACAGAGGTGCCCCCCTCCCCTGTGAGCGCTCTCACTGGCATAGAGGAAAGTACCTGGCATCATTCTCTGGCAGCAGATAGCCTCTGAGAGAAACAGTTCGAGAGCTCTTACAAAAACTGCAGGACAAACATTCGATACTCCGCTTTGTCTGCATAAAATTCGGGAAAATATGTAGGCCGCAGTTGAGTTTGCGTAGTTATGTGAAACACTGGACTCAGCCGTAATCTTTGCAATTAAAGGCAAAAACAGACAATATTATCATTATGCAAAAATTATGTAAAATAATTTGCAGTGATTACATACAAAAATTAATTGTAAAGACTTTCTTTCAAATCCTAAGAATAGTCTCCGTTTAAATTTTTGAATATTTGTTCCTACTGTTTTAAGGTTTAATTGTAAATTTAGTTTTATTTTTAATATAAATATTATTATTGCTAAATTCACTACAAAATGAAATTAAGCTAATTAAGCTCAAGCTTGTGCCTCCTGCAGTCTGACAATATTAGAAATTTCAAGCTTTAAGTTAGCCAAGGCAAGGTGAAGGTCTCCTCTATTTGCTACATCTAGTCTATTTCTTTGCTTATTCATTAGGTTTGTTACTAACTAAATCTAGGTTAACCATGTATGTTTACTGAAAAGCTAAAATATAATTCCAAATTAAACCACAGTTTTTGAATTTTACTGAAACATCTAAATGCAGCCACATCTCTGTTGTGCCTCCAAGGGTGTAGCTAGGAATTTCCATTGTTTGGGGGTCAGGGGGCTTGACATCTTTGGGGGCCGCTGCATTTTGCGTAATATTTAATTCATTAAAAAAGCACTAATTTGCCCCCCCCTTTAATGGGGGACCGGGTGATTTTCAAATTCCCCCCCCCCTCCCCCACCCTAGCTACGCCACTTTGTGCCCCCTATGTTTACATTCTTTTTACTGAAGACATAGTTTTGTAAATCTATTTTTTCATGCAACTCAATTTGAACGTCAGTAACAGATGTTAAATAATTGTCATTTATATATATATTTTTTTAATTTTAGCATCTTAATTTCTTCATAGAGCATTGTTATGTGAATTGCATAGATATTGGTGTCCTTGGGCAGTTCTTCTTCTTCTTCGTTCTCATTTATATGTTGGAGTGTTCAGATGACTAGACCAATACATGAGATGAACTGCGCAGTGGTTTCCAAATCAGGGAGCTCTCCATATAGTTTTCTGTCTATTGGGGTGTTTTGGGGCCAGTGTCTTATACGGGCCACTTGGTAAAGAGAGCAGTTTTGGAGGACGTGGTCGGCATTCTCTGGTGATACTCCACATGGGCAGATTTCACTGGTTTCAATTTTGAGCTTCCGGTACATGTGTTGTCGCATTCTGTTGTGTCTGGTCCTGAGTCAAAAGATTAGACGTTGGTCTTGACGGATAGCTTATAGTAAGCGCCATCTTTCTTGTGATTTGGATGAGAGCTTGTCCATTTCTCATTTATTTTATTTACAATTAATTTCTTCAATTCTTCTGGATAGAGTGCAGAGTTTATTTGTTAGTTAATTCTCCCACTCTTAGCGAGTGTGTCAGCCTTCTCATTTTCTTCTAGTTCAGCGGTTCTCAACCTTTTTTGCTCGGCGACCGCTTATTATAATCTCCCGCTCTGTCGCGACTCCCACCCACACAGCACTATAAGAGTAGACAATAACAATCCATACTTTCGATGGTCTTAGGCGACCCCTGGCAAATCGTCAATCGACCCCCAAGGGGGTTGCGACCCATAGGTTGAGAACCGCTGTTCTAGTTGTATATAAGCTGGTATCCATTGAATAACAGTTTTTTTGTTGTTGTTGTTGAGCTTTGTAAGTGCTGTTCTGAGGTTTTTTAATATAAGAGGAATCAGAGTTCTGCAAGCTTTGGAGGGTTGTTTTCGCATCGGTTAGAAAGACAATCTGACAATCTCTTCTTTCATCCAGAGAGATCATGGCAGCGGTTTCCTCCATAGCTCTTATGGGTGTTGTTTTGATTGCTCTTGTCATTATCCATAGACCTTGGGCAGTAATTCATTTGTCAACAAACAAGTTATGTGAGATTGTAAAACTCTTTAAAGTAGATTTAATATCTCGATAATAGAGAAAATGATATCAATAAAAGTCCATCTCTTTCCTAGCAGTCAGAGGTTCGTTTCATTCATTTGTGTTAGATACCTACCATGTAAAACAATTTTTTAGCCTGCTTTAAGTCATCGCCAACCGTTGAATCTTCCCGTTTCTAAAAAAAAAAAGTATTTAAGAGCTTAAAAAAACGAGCTTATTTAACAAACTCCTTTCGAAATCCAGCGAACTTCAGTTTACAACAAGAGTCTAACACCTTTTTCATCATTTGTTTCACAAAACTGTTGAAAGATGCGTTTATTTTCGGCATGGGTTTGTATTTTATTTACAGTTTTATAATTAGATTCAAATAGAAACAAATTTGTGGGCTAAACTTTTCTAAAGATGTTGCGTGTGTATCATAACTCACAATGTGAATAGTGAATAGCTTTGTTCTTTATTCTATATTACCTATGAAGTCATTGTAGCATCCTACCATTGATGGCTTCCTATAAGTCCTCATAAGCTTCATAACTAGACAATTTTGAAATAATATTTCCTCTCTAACAGAAAAAAAGTCTTATTGTGTTACATATGTTTTAAAATAAATTTAGTTTTAATCAATTTTTCATTAATATCATAAGAATTTTTAAAAAGCTATGCATTTTTCTAAGAAGCCATTAAAACATATCCTGCTTTGCCATTTTTTGTTTTTAATATTGTTTTAATTGTAGATTTTTATAATTGTTCATGAATATTCTTAAATTATTTTTGGATATCGCTATATGTTCGTGAAGCCGACTTGGTTTCATAACCTCATCTGAAAGTGCCATCAAAGTAGAATTTACTTTTTTTCTAGTGGCAATTCACTAAATCTCAAGGAATTATTACCTGACATACCAGTGAGTTTTCGTAACAACATTTTATCAATGTTTTTTGTTTTTAAAAAAGTTAAATTATTCTAATATGTAATGTTTTTTGTAATTAAAATTTACATATCAATATATTAACATACGTAGATAAAATAAACTATAATCTAAAAGACGTATTACCTACTTTGTTTATCAAATCTTAAACTTTTATACGCGCAAGATCCAAGGACAATAAATACTCTCCAATTATAGCAAAAGAGTAAGAATTTAAAAATAGAAAATGGGATTCCCGAACTCAATTATTTAACGCTGTTTCTGTTCTTAAATTAGAAGCAAGTTAACTATAATTTGTCTATATTTAGTTTCCCAGATTGAATGTTGAAGAATTTTAAAATTTGTTTTGTTTCAGAGCACCTTTAGTTTCTTCTTTCTGCCTTTCTGCCCAGCGCCCCCTTACCGCCTAATTTGTGCCCAGCGCCCCATTAAAGCGCCTCTGGCTCTCAGCATCCCCCAAAATCTTGAAAACGCCCCCGTTGAAGACCACTGATATATATATATATAGCATTAAATAACAGATTTCCTCACCAGTATGGTACAAAAAATTCAGGAACCTTTTGAATCTGGCAAGAAAATTCACAACTCTATTTACTCCTGGAGATCAGCCAAGTCAGACAACGTAGAAACACTAACTCATGTTCACAGAGATGCAGACTTAAACGTTCACATGCTTGTATAAACATCTGCACTTTTAACTTCCATTGTCTTTTATCAATTAAGTGTCTCTACATTCGATCATGAAACAGTTGTGACTTGCAAGTTTTGCAAGGATAATGTTATTTGATGTTGACTTCATGGGCTTCCCCCCATCCCAGAAATGAAATCCCCCCCCCCTTTTGAGTTTAAAACTCCCTACCAGAGAGTTTTGAGGTTAAAAACCCAATCACCAATATTAACTTAAAGCAAACTACAGTCACCATATCCTATGAATATAACCAATAGGGGTTTTGAGTTTAAAACCCCCTAACGATAAAACTCCCCTTTTTGATAAAAATTGGTCTACATTAATAAAGTGTAGTGAATAGCAGATTTGGTTTTGACCTACAATTTTTTAATAGATGAGTAGCAGGGTAATGTGCTCTAGATACCTCAGAATATGCATTTTTTAGTTTTAAATACTGGAAATAATGCTTGGCTCGCAGCACTCCCCCAGACTCCCTACTGTCTTTTCAGTAACTAAAGGAAGAGGCTATTCTAGGGTACAAAAAAAAAGAACGACTGAAAGAATGAAAAGCATCATGACCAAAGAACCTTTGCAAGGTTTCATGTCAATAAAGATGTTCACAAGAAATGGTTTTATTTTACATGTTTTGGATGTTCCTTCAAGAGTGAAGATTGTCACATCCTAGTCTAAACCTCCCACAGAAAATGGGGGATAGTGGTAGGCAGGGTTCGAGTCTGAGACCATTCAGGCGACACTCCAAAGCGCATACAATATGACTAGGCAGCCATCAAGTGTTTTGCTTTACTCTTTGAGTTGTATCAAAAACATCATGTAATATTTAAGATTAAGATTGCTATTGTACTGTAGATTTTTTTTTACAAAATGAGAGTTCCTATAGCCTCTTTAGTCTAAGACATTACATTATGTAAACTCATATTTGAATGGATGGGTTCAGGTCCCTTGTCTATATTAATAATTAGTTTAAGTATCAATAAAAATAATTTAGATGAAATGACTTTATAGTGTTTTTGTTTAGAAAAATTTGATAGCGTATGCACTCTCTAAATTTAATGTAGACAATGTACATACATTTTTTATTTCAGCTCTTTTTCTTTTCATAAAATACTTAGATCTAGCAGATTCAAAAGAAAAAGATGGCCAACAGCCCAATTTATGGTAATTTCATTTAATACTTTTACTCTCATGTATCATCATATGCAACTGCTTGCCCACAAGGAGCTTTTAGGGGAAAAAAAGGATGAAGCCTTACTACAGAAGCAAACTAAAAACTAGATCTACAATTTATTTTATAATTATGAAATCTGAAAGTCATTGGTTTAAAACTATTAAATCTCTATTAAGTATAATAATAATTATATATATATATCTCACACTGAATCTCCCACTCTCTTTAGTCCAATATGCCATGACTACTGTCTGTTGACCACTGACAATGCTTTTTCAAAAGAAAAAGTCACAGATCTTGAGGATTCTGAATAACATTGTTGTTTTTTTTCAAACATCATTGAATATACAAGACCCTAGTTATACAAGACCCTAGTTATACAAAACCCTAGTTATACAAGACCCTAGTATGTGGTATAAGAAAGTGCCTTTATCTTTCTATCTTTCTGAGTATTTTTATTAGGTTGCATTTTTCTTTTTGAAAAATATGGTTCAGTGTTTTATGAATTATTGCTATTTCAGTTTTTAGTCTTCTGTCTCTAATTTTAGGGATTTTTACTAATGATGTTACTCTAGTCAAATATTCCTTTGTTATAATCTCCTATGTTTTCAACTTGGTTAAAATTAAATAAACTGTCTTTTGTCTCCTGGGGCTGAGAATCGTTTCATTGGTTCAAATTACCAAAAGCCTTTAGCTTGCAACTGAGAACTTTTAGTTCAAATCCTAATATGGATCCAAGGAACAAAATTTAAGGGTTTAATTTTTCTTTTTACTTCTTTCAAATGAACTTAAAAAATGAAGATCTCATCCTTATAAATGTCCAAAACACAAAAAAGAAGAGTAAATCAATTTTCTACTCAGATATTGAAACATTAAAAAATATATTAACCATTGAATGCCCACTGTGTTTCTTTTTATTCTAGAGGCAGATAATGACCACATGATGATCAAATTAATTTTACCCAGTGGAGATGTCAAAGAGAATTTTGTGATTAGAACCAAATCTAAAGTTGGCAGGGTATGAATCTTATTTCTCAATGTTCTATTTATCTATTTCTAAGCAAATGTTATGCAGAGCAAAATGTTTGTATATATTGCAATTGTCTTTATGTTTATGAAACATAGCAAAAGGAACTAAATCATTTATAAACAAGTTATATTTATAATCACTCAATTTATTGAAATTGAAAAGCCCCTAAAGAATTTACTTTTCCATATTACCATTTAAAAAAAAAATATATATTATACAAAATTTTCTACTTTTTCAAGAGAATTTAAGAAATAAATGTATTTATAATGTACTTTGTCGACTGTTAGCTTAGGGTAGATCAAGGGTGGCAACCTTAAGTTTCCATTCACCAATTTTTTCACTCCTGATTCAGATGGGCCACTTAAAATATTTTACAAATTTCAGTACTTTAAAGTATGGGGTCATTTATACATATTTGGTTTGTTATACACATTTGTGTAGAGTAGAGGAGGGGATTTAAGGCCAAATAAACTTTATTAATTAAGTCTGTCTTTGTTAACATTTTTAGTTTGCATTTATAATTTTAATTTATTATTTCTGTATGACATATAGACTAATTATAGTCTATTTACACGTTTTCCTAATTTTATTCAAATATTTCACAACTGGTGGCCATAACTTGCAAGTTATAAAGTGTTCCCCACACAACCTCTAAGGCAGTAATATCTCAGAAGAGGAAGCTAAAATTCTTTTAAACAACATTACATTTCCAGTAACTCTACCAGGGCTTTACTGTTTAGTTTGCTTTATTTAATTGATGATTTCCTAGACCTGACTTTGCTTCCTCAAATATGTCTGACCATCTGTTTTTTTCTTAGAGTGAATTGAGGCCAATAAATTCTTCGAAAATGTTGAAACTATCATGGTTTTTTTCTAATAACAAAAAGCTTGAATAGGTAACATAAAAAATGTCCAAAGCTAATGAAAAGTAAGAGAATACATATTTACAAAAAAAACAATGCTAACAATTACTTTGGTCTGATTAGTTTTATAAACATATTTGGGCATCATAATAGCCAGTAGGGAGTCTGGGGGAGTGCTGGGAGCCAAGCATTATTTCCAGTATTTAAAACTAAAAAAATGCCCCACTTTAATAGTACAATGCTCCACTTTTGGCGCATGATCCATAGGTTGGGCACCCCTTGGGTAGATATTATAAATGTTACAGAAAATAAATTATGGAACCTCATAATACTATATTTCAGTTTCTGTATTCTGTGTCATAAATGCAGCATTAACTTTAAAAGTCAATCTTTAGTTTAGTAATTAAATGCTGTTGTTGTTTTTTTAAACTAAAATCTTTAAATAACAAAAGAAAGATCATAAAAGCAAAATAAAAACTTATTGAAAATGTATAATTTACATTAGATTTTCAAACTATAGTGTCTGTTTGGTGTCATAGATCTACAAGTATTTATTAACTAAGTATTTTGTTTTATACTTGTTTTCTACATTTTGGATATTCAGAAGTGAAGATTATTATGCTTTACCCAAATATCTTACAGGCTGACATTGGACAGGGTTTGAACTTATACCATTGTGATGGCAGTCCTACGCTTCATTCCTTTGAATTAATCTATATATTAAGTAAAGTAAAGTTCCCCTTTCAGACCTTGTGGTCTATATGGCAGATGATGGAAAGGTCATCTGTTTCTGTGGCCCATGGTTAACAAGGTTGTCATGTGGCCAGCACAATGACCAACCGCCTTTACTTTTCCCTAACTAATGTCAGGTACCCATTAGAGCTGGGTGGACTCAGAGGCGCCCAAAGATTCCGAAATTAAAAATCCCAGTCTTCACCAGGATATGAACCCCAGTCCCCTGTTCAGAAGCCAAGCGCTTTACTGCTCAGCCACCGCACCTCCTAATCTATATATTATATAAGTATTTTTTTTGTGTGGATGTTTTGATAACTTCCAGTATTACACATCTTCTAGGAAAAGAGTAGAATTATTGCTGAAGCACAGGTCATGTCACCCCTTGAAAATGACCTAAGACTAATAGCTTTACTGATGGAAGGAAAAGAATTGGAATTGATAGATGACAATGACATGAAGATGTATATAAAAGATCTAAGTGGTTGTTCTGGACTTGAGTTAAGAGATATAAAGTAAGTAGGCTTAAAACAAAACCAAAAAAATAGACCTGAACAAAATAACATTTTAAATGTCCCTTTTGACATAATTTTCCTTGACTCATTTATGTAATTTGTATTGTTATTATTACTTGGCATTTTTATAAGTGGGAATACTAATGTAATAGTTTATGATTTTAAATTAGTTTTAATATATAGGCCTATATTTAAATATATATAAATATATATATATAGAGAGAGAGACATAATAGACATATAATACATACATAATAATATTTGTATGTATTATATGTCTATTATGTCTATATATTATTTTCTTTGTTCAGCTATACACAATAGTAGATTACACATGATTGCAGCCATTATATCATATATTGTCACCATTGAAATGTTATTTTTATATACTTTTTTTTTTTTGAAAGCTCATCATTGTCAAGTGGTTTCACTGTAAACCCTGAAATATTTGGATGCAAAATGAGGTCAACACCACAATAGAACAACTTACAGACTTTTTCAGCTGTAAAAGTATATATTTTTTATAATTTGTTAAAAATAAAAATGCACATAATTTAATGTGTGTACTTGTTTTGAAATTGATCCAGAAGAAAAAAAAAAAAACCATAGAATTGATATTTTGTTAAAAGAACTTAAAAGTGCTACACATATAAGAAGAAAATCTTTTTTTTTTTTGCAAGTTGCACTTATTGAATTCTATTGAATCTGTGATTATTAAAATAATTACATGCCTTACAAATACAATTTTTATTACATTTTTATTTTATTCAAACTCAATTTTAGTTTGTTGTGTCATCAAAAATTATTCTTGTTCTATAGTTTGATCATGTCTATACAAATCTCACTGTTTAAACATCTTCATTGTTATTTCTTTGCTTTTTTTTTTAATGAGAATATTTTCTTGCATACCATAATTGAGAAGTAATTAATTTTCAACATCTTGACTGCCTATCATTTTACTGTTTCAATTGTATCCCTGTCCCACTTTATCTGCGTTATGCCATTTTCTGAAAAGCTTTTTTTAATTATTGTCATTAGGTATTACAAATTTGTGATTTTTTATTGTATTTTACTTATAATATAATATGATATCAGGGACAAGGTTTTCATTCTGCCTTAGGGTACTCAGCAATCACTGCTTGAGTCGGGACTCAAACTTGAGCCCCTTGATAGGTAGCCATGTGGTTTATGCCACTTAGTCACACATCCCACTTTGTCTTGCTATCATGCTTCATCATGTCTTCAAAGAGTTGTCCACTTGTCCCTCTCAGAAGTCTGTTTCTGCAAAGAGCTCTTGTTTCTTTCTATATATAATATAACCAAAGACCTGTGCAATCTTTTAAAGGCATAATTTGGCATGAGTATGGATTATTAATGATGTTCTAGCTATTGTCTATATAGATGTCAATGTCAAAGCTTAATATGGAGATGGTGTGTACTAAAAGCAATTTTTTTCATTGAGCACAAGGAAGAAATGTGCAGTCCTCTATGGGATCACTTTAAGTAGGCCAGCTTACTTTACTGATATTTTTTGTTTTGTGATAAATTATTCCAAATTAGTTATTCCAAATTAATGTTTCATTAGCACAAACATTTATCTCACTTTTTGTTTTACCTTTCAAGCAGTATACAAAAAAACCCCCAAAGAAATTGTACAAACATTTCTCATTAGTGTAATGTATATGTAATTGAAGATCACTCTGGGATGTTATCAAGGTTTAAATTAGAATGCAGATATATGTATTATTCAGATATTTGTAAAACCAAACAATTGTGGAAAGTATTGTAAGACACTTTATTAAGTGTTGAAAGTTGTTTCTGTATGTATCTTAGCACAAATATTTATGGAACATTTCTGAAGAAGTTGAACATGAAGAGTGTTCTATCTATGGCAATGTATTAAATAATGAATAGACCAGTAGCTGTGGGGGTTTTGTTTGTGACATATGTATGAATGTCATTACAAGTTGCATCCCTTTGGAACATTTCCTGCATGCAGCCCTTTTTAATGGGATGAGGCAAAATAGAAGATGGATGTCAGATTGAGAGCAGATGTGGATTTTGGTAGTATATAATGTTCTAAAAGTATCTTAAATAGATTTTTAGAAATTTTATCATCAGAATAATTAAAATTTTTAAATTATTTCTCATTAAATTATAAATAGTTATGTATAAAAGCTCTCAACTTAAGGAAGATCTACTTAACTGAATGATATATTTTCTTATATTGTTTAATAATACATCTATATCCATTACACCCCTCCCCACCCACTCCTTAGAAGTTTAAGTATTCTGATGTAGGCTAGTTTTATCAATCTTTAGAGAAAAAAAAAGCACCAAAAATCTTGTCACAAACTTAATTTTCTTTTTGTATTGAAGTATAT
The DNA here is from genome assembly GCA_036873155.1 of Biomphalaria sudanica. NCBI lineage: Eukaryota > Metazoa > Mollusca > Gastropoda > Planorbidae > Biomphalaria > Biomphalaria sudanica. The sequence goes on along the minus strand of JAZGLO010006558.1, from coordinate 1,601,737 downwards.
CATTGTCTGTCAATGTTTTTTTTTAGTTTTTACAAAGCTTATATCAATTCACTCTGTTTGTCTGTCTGGTAAAAAGTTTGTACATGCTATTTCTACCACACCCAATCTTAGATCAAGCTGAATTTTTGCACAATTATTTCTTTTACCTGCTAGCACAAGAATCAATAATAAAAAAACACCAATTAGTTAATTAATTTAGTTACTTATACATAATTAAGCAATACATAATTATCTTTTTTTTTTTTTTGTCTGTATTACATAAGATACTAAGATCCTCCCACACTGTTTGGCGCATTGGGTGGCAAGTTGTCATCACAAAGTTCTGTCACTGGCAAAGTCTTTCTCCCCCCCCCCCCCCCTCCCTTTTTCCAACAGGTTGAGACAAGTGATAGGATTATAGCGTATTGAGAAAGCAAAAAAAAGAAAAATTGTGCTAAACAAAAATTATTTTTTTAAAAATATTTCTAGTGTTAGTGTAAATCTATTACAAATGACTGATCCATACTAATTGATACAACTACACTTAATTTAAGATTTGTTTTTTTTAAAAACATTTTTTTAGTATTTTACTTTTTAAATCATGTAATTATTTTTACTGAACTCTACAATATTGAAACTGTACATGCATAAAATTTACGTCTATCTATAATATGAACTAATATTGAAAAGCTGTCATGGAATCTTTATATTTCTCAGATGATAATAACAATTAAACAAGGCACTTGATTTTTCCACCCACATTTACAAAATTCTAAAATCAATGTTTGTACATTATGTGTGCCATTGAGCATTGGATAATTTTAAAGCAACTCTACATGCTTATAAATTAAAACAAAAATATTTGCCTTCTTTGTCATATTGTACTTGTTCTACATTAATTGATGTTGAAATGTCACTATTCATGTTACAGTAACCATATACACGCATTGTTCATTGTACGTTTATATTATAATAAAATACATGACTGATTACTGCACACAGCATTTCTGTTATTGACTGTAAATAATTAAGTGAGAACTTTTTTTTTTCTTACTTGGTACCTGCTAATCTTTCTGCAAAGCATGGAATGGCATGTGTCTGTCCCAGGGGCGGACTGGGTATCAAAATCGGCCCTGGCATTTTCCATATAACCAGGCCCACAAATGGCATGTCATACTATATGTGTATTATATATGTAGATACAGTTTGATAATGCATCGGAGACTGGATGTATGCTGTCGATGGATGACGTACAGTATCTTATACATGTATGTAGTCTGAAATCTACTAACAATACAATAGATGCCTTAATGGGTTTGAAATGAATATATTGTTTATCTCTGCACCTATATTGAAGCATATGGTGCGCACCAGGGCACTGTTTAGTGAATGTAGTCCTTTACTATCGTTCATGAGGCACGTAATGTGACCTGTGTTAGTGGCAAGATATAGAACCCTGTTTCAACCCTTTGCAACTTGAGTGATCTCTCCATTGCTGAGGGAAAGCTTGGGTGATAAATTTGTGAATGCTGGGTTTCCCATACTTCAACAATCATCACTCTTCCTTACTGACCAGATCCAAAGTGATGGAGAGCCATCGCAATAGGGTGTCAGGTGGATGGAGAGCTTGCCGGAGAGCTGTGATCTTACCTGAGTCCCCCTGCCTGCGGGGCTCCAGAACCGGATTTTTTGTTAGGATTCCTAAAACGATGCAAGAGCTGGAACGTGAAGAAGACTCTCAGCACCGTGCACGATAAGCGTTCATCGCCAGCTTGCCCATCACGACGAGAAGCAATTCTTCAGTAGTTATTGACAGTTTTGAGAACCACAGTCAATGTTTACAGTTTTTTGTGTTTTTTTTTCGACCGTATAGGAAAACACGGGCCGCACGGATAAAAATAACAACGTGTACAGTCAATAGTTTGTTCGCTTCTTTAGTTGTTTTGTTTTTAAATTTATTTCATGAAACAATTATATAAAAGGAGTGCGCACTAGCTCTTTTCTTTAGCAATCTGCGTAACTAGAAAGTGCTAAGAAAGTTAAAGCTACGACTTAAGCTATAAGTCGCAACTTGCAACCCCCTGCAAAAAATCATGCGGGTGCCCCTGGGTAAGGCCCTTAGTGGACGTAATTCCGGAGCTACATTCATATATTACGAGCATGCCACAAGCGGACACTTCACGTCAGTGTTGCCAGCCGGCTTAAGATTTAAAGTGTTAGCGTTAAAAAAGCGAAAAAAAATAATTAAAAAATTCTGAGACGTCGAAATTCCAATATACTTAGTGGGAAGTGTGGTCTAGAGGCTAAGCTTCAACTTGGCTTGGCTTGGCTACCTATGAAGGGTTCGACACCCGACTCAAGCTGAGCGCCTAAAAGCAGCTCGGAAAACCTTCTCCCAGATACCCCCCCTCCAAACACCCACTGGTCCAAATGATATTGGACCATAGTGCTCTGAATATCCTATAAGCATGAAATTAGTGCTATATAAAAGCTATTATTATATTTCCTTCTGGATGTAGTCCGTCCTGCCCTGCATTAAATCTAGCCCTGATTATATAAAATAAAAAATAAATCCCTTTCATTATGTATCGGATCTGACAGCGCTATATAAAACCAGTTCATTATCATAAGAATTGCCACCATTAATGACTTCATACGAAGCAAAAGCTTACCATTAATTACATTAGCAACCCCCCCCCCCCCCAAACAAAAAATAGTTTTTGGTTTTAGATCTACATTTTGATTATTAAAAACATACAATAATTTTTTTTTGTAAGCCCTCGGTGTTATTAAAAAAAAAAAAAAAGAATGCTTACTTTTTCCTCTACAAAACACAGAAAGAAGAACTCTATACCCATATTGAGCCATGAATTGGCTGGGTGGTTTGCATTTTCGCAGCTTTGTCTTTAAGTTAATTTCTAGTACTGCTAACTATGTTAAAGAGCTAATTGTCGCCCCTATTTCTAGCTTCTCTCTCACCCGTCTTTTTCGGTAACATTGTCAATGGAAACATTAAAAGACCGGGGTTGGGGGGGGGGGGTAAAGGAACAAAAACAAATGGATGTGCCATTAAACGTCCACGCCGACCAGCAAAATGATCCGCCAAACACAACCTCGAAGACATCAAAGCAGTGTTGAAGTCAATACCGCTCGTATATAATATAAAGTACGGTCTAACGTTTTGCAAATGATAATAAGTAGCTTACAGTTTGTATAGTGTAAAGATTTTTGATATTCTTGTTGAACAAACACAATTAATTGTAAAAAAAAATATTAAAAAAAACAACATGTTCGGGCATCTGTTTCTTGCTGCTGTCACTTTTTTGTTTAGTTGTCTTAATTGAAAAAAAAATGTCTCTGGTCACGACCAGACCGGCCCATTCGGTACCGGCCCACAGGGCATTTGCCCAAATGCTCATATAGCCAGTCTGCCCTGCAAAGCATGAAGTGTCAAGTGTCTGTCCTTTAAAGATGGACACATTTTTGTTGGTGACTTACAGCTTTATATATAGTACATATTATACATACATGTATACACAGGGCTTTTATGTGACAGTACACACAGGTACCGTACTTTTTCAGTGTGGGGAAGAAGTATTACTTTTCTTGTATTTTAACGTTTATTTTTAATTTATTAGTAGTTAAAAGTTATGCAATCCATCACTGAGTACCGGCACCTATTTTTGTTTTTTATATAAAAAAAAGCACTGTATATATCACTGTATATACACAAAAAGACTTTTTTTTGTTAGTGATGAAATATTATTTCAAAATTGTCTAGTTATGTAGCTTATGACGACATGTAGGGAACCATCAATGGTTGGACACTACAATGACTTTATAAGTAATAAAGAATAAAGAACAGATCTATTCACTATTCACGTTGTGAGTTATGATAGACAGGAAATATCTTAATAAAAGTCAAGCCCGCAATTTCATTTTTATTTGAAACTAATAAAAATTGTAAATAAAATACAAACCAGTGCCGAAAATAAGCTCATCTTTCAACAGTTTTTTGAAACAAATGATGAGAAAGATGTTAGACTTGTTGTAAACTAAAGTTCGCTAGATTTCGAAAGGGGTTTGTTATTGTTCATTTTGTTAAGCTCTAAAATACAATTTTTGATTTTTTTAAACAACTTTTGTTTTGAGTAACAGGGAGATTCAACGGTTGGCGATGACTTAAAGCAGGCTAAAAATAGTTTTACATGGTAGGCATCTAACGCAAATGAATGAAACCAGCCTCCGATAGCAAGCAAAGAAATTGACATTCATTTATTATATTATTTTCGCTTTTATCGAGATAGTAAATCTATTTTAAAGGATTTTACAATCTCACATAACGTGTTTGTTTACAAATGAATTATTTCTCAAGGACAAAGATATCTATGCAGTTCACCTAACAATGCTCTATGAAGAAATGACGATTCGCTTCTAGGATGTAAAAAAAATAATAAAAAAAAAAATATATAAATGACAATTATTAAACATCTGTTGTTGTTGTTACCATTGAGTTGCAGAAAAAATACATTTACAAAATTATGTCTTCAGTAAAAAGAATGTTAAAAAAGAAGGCACAACTGCTATATGGCTGAACTTGAATGTTTCAGTAAAATTTCATAACAGTGGTCCAAAATGGAATTATGTTTTAGCTTTTCCATTAACATACATGGTTAAACTAGATTTTTAATTTACATAAATAATTTACCAAATTGCATTACTTCAGGTACAAAAGTCAGATTATTTGCAGACGATTGCATAATATATAGAACAATAAAAACAACAGAAGACACAGATATTTTACAAAGAGAATTAGATGAATTACAGAAATGGGAATCAAATTGGAGCATGTCTTTCAACCCAGAAAAATGTCAGTTGTCAAGAGTAACAAAAAAACTAAAACAAATTAATTCCACTTATCTTATTCATGGCAAACCAGTAACACAGACTAAAAACGCAAAATACCTAGGTGTTATAATAAATGAAAAACTGTCATGGAATCCACATATTGATGAAACTATAAAAAAAATCAAACAAAGCATTAGGATTTATTAAAAGAAATTTCTATAAATCAAATAAGAACATAAAACTAAAATGTTATTTAACCTTGGTTAGGCCAATAATAGAATATGCATCCACCGTGTGGGACCCCTCAACTCAAGAAAACATTAAGAAACTGGAACAAACACAAAATAGAGCAGTGAGATTCATAACAAATGAATATTCACATTTGACTAGAGTAACACCTATAGTAAAATCACTAAATTTAGAAAGCCTTCAGGATAGAAGACTTAAAAGTGAAGTAGCAATTATACATAAAACACTGAACCATAATCTTCAAATACAAAAACAAAATTTAATAAAATACTCTGAAAGACACAAAGATTAAGGCACATTCCTTATCCCATATGCTAGGACAAATTTGTACAAATACTCCTTCTTCCCTAGTGCTATAGAGCATGGAATGGGTTGCCTGAGCTAGCCAGGAAAACCAGTGACTTGGCAGAATTTAAGTCATTGGTTAATATGCATGATTAAATGCATGACGCGTAGGACGTAATCATCTTCTTTTTTGAAGTAACGTCTGTATTATATAAGATAAGATAAGATTTAGTGCGTAGGCCCTAACAAACCCAATGAATAAGCAAAGAAATAGACTGGATGTGGCCAATAGATGAGACCTTCGCTTTGCATTGGCTAATTTAAAGCTTGAAATTTCTAATATTGTTGGATTGCAGGAAGCACAAGGTTCCCATTAGCTTAATTGTATTTTGTAGTGAATTCAGCAATAATAATATTTATATTAAAAATAAAAATAAATTTATAATTAAATCTAAAACAGTAGGCCCTAATATTAAATAATTTAAAATTGGATTATTCTTAGGATTGGAAAGAAAGTCATGACAATGAGATTAATTTGTGTGTGTGTCATCTCTGCAAAATATTTGACACAATTTTTGTATAATGATACAAATGACAATGTCTTCGATTTTGAAGATAAAGGCTGAGTGCAGTGTATCACATAACTACGCAAACCCAGTTGCGACCTGCATATTTTCCCAAATTTTATGCAGACAAAGCTGCTTTCTGCTGGCTGTCTATTAAAGTTTTATTTCCATCTTTTGCGCCTGTCTTCAATACTGTCTTTTCTTTGAGTCTCAAATGTTTGTCCCACAGCTTTTGTGAGAGCTCTCCAACAGTCTCTCTCAGAGGCCATCTGCTGCCAGAAAATGCTGCCAGGTACTTTCCTCTATGCCACCGAGGGCGAAATGGCGCCTGAGTGGATCTTTATAGCGCTTACGGGGGCACCTCTGTAATGCCGTCCTCCACTACGCTCGCCATAGAATATCGCCTTTAACATTCGGTCGTCTCCCATGCGGAATATGTGTTATTGACAGCATAAAAATTTACCAAGAGGCCCGTAAAAGACACTGGTCCCAAAACACCCCAATAGAAAGAAAATTATATGGCGAGCTCCCTGATTCGGAAACCACTGAGCAGTTCATCTTATATATATTGGTCTAGTCATCTGAACGTTCCAACATAACAATGAGAACGAGGAAGAAGAAGAAGAAGAAAAAATGATTTTGTGTTCAAATTTGCCTTTTCAAGTTTCTTTATAAGTGTTTTTATTAGAGCGGGGGGGGGAATGCTGGTGGATTTTTTTTAAGAAAAAAATACGAAAAGGGGACGGTAGGCCAAAGAAGGTTGAAGAACACTGACCTATATATAAGACAAACAAACAGCATTACCATCCCCTGACAATAGATAATGAAATATGGAATGCCCATCATCAGTGGCGTAGCAGGCATGGCGCAAAGGGGTTCAATGAACCCGGGCCATTAAAGGCACTTAAAAATGTGTTGAATTTAAAAATTTAACGTATTTAGGCCTAATTCTAATATTTTAACTTATCATTTATGATGTTATTATATTATATCTCTGACATAAATGCAAAAGAACAAATCGTCTTATGATGCAAAAGAACCCCCACTTCTATTTGGTGGCCATCGCGATGATAACACTAGTTAGAAAGAAAATTATTGAGCTGTGATATTTGTTTATTATTATTATTCAAGTATGTTCTGATGTGTGTAGAACTTCTTAAACTACAATACAAAAGTATCAACTACTTATAACGTCCCCTAAATGGGTGGCAATGTAATTGTTGTCAAAGAACAAAAGAAGATCCAATTCAACTTTTCTCTATAATTATGAACTTAGTATTCAAGACATTAATCACGCCAGTTTCTAATATTGTTTCGTGATCTTAGTTTACGGAATACCCAAAGAAATAAAAATCAAAGAGTTATTTCTGTTTTCATATCTGAGACTACAAGAAGTTGGCAGACTTGTTTAAGCAAATAGGCCTACATCTGGCAATGGAAAAATCATCCGTTGTCTTGAAATAAATAACTCTGCCCAGAGTACTGCCAGCCTGCATGATATAGCGCAAGACTGTTGAGAAGAAGAGAGAGATACCGCGGCTCGGCCCAAAACAACAAGATGCTACATGTGATTGAGGAGTAGTAGACCCCTCAGCCGGCGCCGCGCGCCGAATTCGCTGCCAAATTTTTGTCCGCCTAAAATCTGCCGAAAAAAATGTGTCGGGCCGTATTATTTTAATTAGCCGCCATATTTCGTCCAATTCGCCGAAAATGAATGATGCGCCGTAAAGTTTTTTTCTTTTTTCAATTTTTTCTTGGCATTCCGTTTTAAAATCGATTGCATTTGTAAATAAAGGTCGCCGGAAGTTTGATAAAGAGTTCTTGTCTAATGTCAAATTACAATTCTAATTTTATTAAACCCCAGTTAAAATACAATTTAAAAAAAATAATTCAATTAATTTAAGTTACCGTTTTTTTGTCAATAACACGATTTATTATCAATAATCTGTTTTATAAAATAAATGGCTCAGCGATCTTCTTCTTCTACTAGTAAAAAGGTAAGCCTATGTATAAAATAAATGGTCTTATGCCTAATTAAGCCTAAATTAACTGTTGCAATGAACTATACTAGCTTAATCTTGATGACAAGATGCAAATGATCAAGCAGTCAGTACTCAACCAACTTGACCATCGATTTCCTGTCAATGATAACATCAAGCTGCATCAGCTGCTTGATCGAGATTTAAAATCATTGATTCCACGGCCAGAAGCAACCACACTTCTGGAGAAAGCCATAGAGTCAGCTATGACCCGTGGATTCATCGTGTCTGAAGCTGATGTATCACATTCGCAACTAGTCAGTGAAGATGTTTCCGAAGAAAGCAGATGTAAGAGGTTGAGAATGGAGCTGATGAATGAATTGAAAATTGAACAGTCACCTAACGATTGTACCAATAAGGTATTTTATATTATTTTATTTGTATTTTTTAAATTCAAGCAGTAGTTTTAATATTAGGCTATTTAAGTACCTTTAGTGACATTTTAGAATAAGTTTTTATTCCAATAATTGTTTACTGTTATCTATTAACTGAACAAGATAAATATTACATTTACTGTGTACTGTAATGAAATGTTTTATAACCAAACAGTTAGTAAAATTGTATTTTGATTTTTTGAACTTTTTTTTCAGGTAGCAGTGGAAATAGCAAACTATTTGACGGCACCTATTGTTCAGTTTCATGATGTTCTCGATTTCTGGCGTAGCAGTGCTGCATCATCCTTGTATCCATATCTTACTCAACTGGCTCGACTTCACCTATCATCATCAGCATCATCTGTTCCAGTTGAGTGCATGTTTTCGGTTACCGGTTTGATAAAAAACAGCAAACGATCAAGTCTAACAGCTGATAAGCTACATCGTATTTGTTTCCTCCATGACAATTACAAACTGATATATTGAGTGGTTAACTTAAAAAATGGACTGCATTTTCATGCACTCTAAATATTGTAAATTATGACAGAATATAAAAGTGTTTTTTTTTATATATTTAAAATAAAGTTTTTTTCTGAAGTCTTTTATTCATGAAGTTTTATTACTTTATTACTGGCAAGGCATAAGCCCAAGGAGGTTATATTTAGATGGAGATGGCGTGACGTCACTAGGTTGAAGCAAATCGCAGCCATCTTGGTCTAATCAAATTAAAACGTGTAGTCTGTTGTTTTTTTTTTGAGAAATTTGTTCGACAATATTTCACGACATTATTTAAATATCTGTACATTGTAAAATATCTTATAAAACGTTAAAAACACAGTGTATAGAATAAAATAAACATTACAAATGCCTTCTTGTTCGGCATACGGTTGTACGCAATGACGACCAGAAAACGGGATATCACTTCATCGGTTAGTTTGGTTTTTAGTCACTAAAGACTAAACTTTAGTGAGTTAGAGTTTAGTTAATGTTGTTAGTGCCATTTAATTATTTATATAAATTTTGTTAAAAGTGCAATTTAGCGGTTAGTTAGCATTACTGTAACATTATTATTAGTAGTAGGTAGTAGTACTCTTTTCACTTCAATTTTATCAATTTTGTGGTGATTTCAGTGCGGTAAAAAGTATAAAAAATATAACAAACCTCTTGCAAATCATTTTTGTGCTTTTTTCAGCCCACAATAATGCTTAATTTCGATGTAATCATTATATTTCGGTTTTGTAGGCCTCAATCAGGTGATCGTATAAATCACTTTACATGCTCTACAGCGCTTTGTAATTGATCCATTGGAATATCTAGACCACCAGATATGAGCTTGGGCCTTAGAGGAGTTTAGAAAAAAACCTGATGACAAAATACGAGGCTTATTTGAGTCGTTACGAGAATTAGAAAACTGGTGTCGCAATGAAAACGGATGGAATGTTTTGAGTAAACCAATATGGCGAATAGGCTCCGCCCACTGGCTTCAACCGATAATGAACAAAAATTGAACATTTGATAGCAACCGCCATCTCCATCTAAATATAACCTCCTTGCATAAGCCGAACTAGCCGAATATTTTTCTAATCAGCCGGAAATCAGCCACAAATGCCAATTCACGGAGAAATCCGGCTAATCCGGATATCAGCCGAAAAATTATGTCAGCCAGCCGAAATCTTGAAAAAAATTCATCTGGCAGGTCTAAGGAGTAGAGTGGGCTGAGTGGTAAAGAAAGGCGTCCTTAGGACACTTTCGCCTTGCCTGATAACTGGCGTGTAGACCTCAGCAGCATTGGAAAGTTTGTTGTTGATCTGGAAAGAGTTTTGACAGAGTTTTGCCAGGAAGTTGAACCTAAGGAGTGTGAATCGAAGGCTTGAATGTGTTTGTCATTATGAATTAACATCAATGATTTTTTGTTGTTTTCTTTATCGATGGTTATAACTATATATTCTTTTCAACTTGCATGAAATCAAATCGCCGTGCCAACTTTCTCAACATATCTTAGTTCGTAAACATTTATTGGAAATATCCGCTATTACTTGTGACAATGACCAGACTTACGAAATGGTTTTTGTTGATAGTATTATAGTATGGTTTTACTATATAAATACAACTAGCATAAAAAAGTATTAAATATTGATCAGTCTGTAGTCTGTCTCTGTATGAAGTTTAGTAAATATCTGACAGAATAATGGCACACACGCTTTTGTTACAGTGATCATTTAGTTGAAGTTTAAAATTGGTGCCATTTTTTTTTCTGAGTAAATCAACCAAGACTAGAATCTAAATGACTAGAAATCCCTTTACTGCGGATCATCGAACTGTGTCTGTGTTTTTCACTACATTTTATTTCTGTAATTAATTTTCTACATTTGGATATCCATGGACATCATAGAAGGTAAAAAGTGCAATGGATTTGTCTAGAACAGATTCCCGAGGCCAGTGGTAAAAAAAACTTGCCAGCAAAAAGAGATAAATTAAATTAATTTACGGAATCGAAGTTGATTCAAAGAGCCATTTTTGTTAAAACGTTGGTAAACATTTTTGTATGGAAATAATAAGCACTTAAAAGTACAATGTGGTGCTTATATCTTTCTAACAATGCCTTAGTTTAACTAACTGTACATCCAATTGAACCTTTTGTTATACGTAGGCCTATATAAAGATAAGATTAAAAAAAAACAAAAAAAAACCCAAGTTGAATCATATTAAAGGTATCCTTTATAAGCATCACCAAATACTCTATTGGTTATTGCTTTCCTTCAAAAGTAAGGGGAAGTTTTAGTTTCTTGTTATCGCTGGAGGCACGATTCCATATTCTCGTCGATAAGTCAATTTCTTAATTTACTTTTGATACGTTCATTGCTTGATTGCATACATATTTTGACCCTCATAAAAAAAGAACAGCTATCGCTTGTTTCTTTATTTAATTCTACGAGTCAGGAAAACTATTCCAAGTGTTCAAAAACATTCTTTTTCCTCTCCAGATCTTTCAGAACAACTGCTCTGTAAACTTCATTGAAAGTTTTGTCTCCAAAATACTAATTCGGCACGAAGACGCTCGGAGTTTGAACTCCACAATTCTTTTTTTTTTTTTTTAATTCAGAAACTATTTCAATTCTACCAATGAAAAGGCGAAGAAAAAATTATTTCTGTAACATTAACATTCTTCAACGCAGAAACGCATTCTCCTGACGTCATCCTATTGAAAAGGACCTTTTGAATAATGGTCTACTTAAAAAATATTCTAATTTGAATTTACAGGCCCTTACTAAATTGCAAATACAACCGATTTGTTCCTTGAAAAGATAAGATACCCAAACATATTTAGATTAAGGTATTGAGGATCGCCGCTGAAAAAAAAAATTATTCGAGAAATAATATTTTTTTAAAAAGCTCATTTGTAAACGATACATTTTGTTTTATAGGCATGTTTGTAACTTTTTTTGTTACATAGCTATAATTCAAAGCTCTAAACAAAAAATTTCGTAAGTGGGAGGAGAAATTAAGTGGACCAATTAGATTCTACTCTATATTTTTTCCATTTTTAGGATTCAAGTATAAATTATAAGTTATAGTCCCAAATTCATTAATACTATAGAAAAATATCAGTATGGAAAAAGGTGACTAGGAAAATAATAATTGGGTTCAGAACTCATCTCAATTGTTACTCTTAGACTAAAAATTTCATATGAATTCTAAATTTTTCAAAATAATGTATTTTTTAAAACAACTATGTCGACCAAGATACCAGAAGGGTAGCGACATAATATAAACATGATATAGTAATTCAATTAATTTTGTTCACAAACTATGATTTCTCTATAATAGTAGGACCGCCCCCCCCCACTCAAAGAGCTTAGGTGGGAAGGACAGTAGATGTATTCGCCTCCCCCTCCCCTCCCCAACTTAATTGGCTAACAGGGAAACGACATAATATAAAGATCGGTTAAAATATCAATAACAAGTTTTAATCATATAGATATTTCATTAATTCTGTTAACAAGCTGTGATTTCTACAAATAAATTGGACCGCCCCGCCCACTCGAAAGTGTATGGTGGGGGGGGGGCGCGGATTGATGCCATTGCTACCTCCCCACCCCACCAAATCGGCCAACATACTGAGGGGGGGGGGGCGAAATAATCTAAGAATTTGGTTGAAATATAAATAACTAGTCGACCGGCGGCGTACCATACGCCGCTATTTTGCAGGGCTGGCCTTAGGCCACTGCAACCAAATCGACCGCAGTTGGCCCCGCACTTTCATAGGACCCACAAACTGTTAATTTTCACTTATTATCCGTATCCCTACCCAAACTGGGCCCCGCGAAATCCGTTTCGCATTGGGCCCATAATGGTTAAGTCTGGCCCTGCTATTTAGTGACGGGTGAATACTACTTCCCCCCCCCCCCCCCCCACCACCTCTTCTTTTTTTTGCCTCTAAAATTACGTGGGTATCTCTAGTCCGTCCGATTTGCAGAAATAAAAGAGTAATCTTTCCATTACATGGTGTCCAATCTCTTGAGCCATGAAGAGAATGGTCGGCCGAGTGGGGGGTCGATCGACCCAACCTCCCCCAACTTCGATTCGTCAGTGTGTCGAAAACTAACCAACATTCTTGTGCAACAGAAGAGTTTCATATCTATCTCAATAAGAAATTCTTTAAATTAGCGATGGCATAGAGCTATAGGCCTAACTACAGTGGATTTGATAATCATTATTACCAATTCCTCTAGTTTGAAAATCTCTTTAGGAAATGTGCTTCCTGATCTACAATAAACAGGGATGTATCTCGTGATTATTTTTGTTTCAAAATAAAATAGAACAGAGACAAGCTTTTCACTTACCATACATGTCACTTTATCTGTTGAAATCCAGGAAATAGGTATTCGTTGAATCACTCAGGAATAATATATTTCTATCTACTCCACGCATTTAAGTGGCAATCTCAATTGTTCTCAGAGGAGCCTTTAGTGGGGATAGGGCCTAATAACTTATTCAAACATTGCATGCAACTCTAACGCGCCTTCGTGATTCCGGTCGCTCAACTGTCCAACTAATGATAAAACAATGTATAGATGTACCTATGTTGCTTTGTTTATTGATATGACGCCCGCTAGGTGCAGCACTTTACCAGAACAGAGAGAATGATAGACGATGATACACTTAGTTACGAGCGACTATCCGTACTTTTTGGTGCTTTCTAAAAATATGCTAATTTCTGAAAGCTTAGGTTTGAAAAATGTTTCATCGTCTTTTACAAGGCAAATTAATACATTATATTCTGTGCCTATACTAAAATAATACATAATATTCTGTGCCTATACTAAAATAATACATTATATTCTGTGCTATACTAAAACTTTTTCACGAAGAGCAGCCAAAGGGTCAAAGAGCCGCAAGCGGCACGAGATCCACAGTTTGCGTCCACTGCGTAGGGTGACGAAGCTATAGAATTTAATTACATTGACGTAGGGCTATACTATATAAATGAATATTTTTAGTTTGTACTGAAATGAATTAATATTTTTAAATGTAAAATGAACAAGAAACCGATAGACTCCTTCCATATTTGCGACAGTATTTTGTTAATAATGCAATTAGTTTCAGATTACTGGATAAAAAGTTATTTTAATTGTATACCCTATAGCCTAAATAATAAAACTGAAACTGGATTGAATTAATTTTACACGTAGGGCCTACAACATAAATAGTAGAACTGAGAGCGTGTAAGATGCGTCATACAAAAGTAACTAATAAAACACACACACACACACAAACAAACAAAAAAAAACCAACAAAACAACAATCAAACCTGTGCCCAAGTAAAGAAAATTAAGAGCTTTGTAATCTAACACAGAAGAAGCTATTTCAGAGAATAACTTGCATTATCACAAAAACGAACTTTTAAAAATAGAGATAGGCTTTTAGGCCCCAGCTATTTTTCATGAAAATGTCTATCTTTCCAGAGTCTAACCTTAATCATGTTCAGGTGAACTTGAACGGGCGATTATACGAATTCAAGTTTTTGAACAACGAAGGTAATCTACAGACAGTTGCTGAGGTAGGTCCGCAGTTATCTTGTACATTTAGGCATGGGCGTAGCAAGGATTTTTTTTTGGTGGGGGGGGGGGAATTCCGCCCCCCCCCTCTCGCGAAAAAAAATAATAGTATGTATGTGTGTGTGTGTACATGATCTTTATTACATTCTGACCCTTCATTCGTTCGAAGACGTTTATTATGCCCTAGAATGTTTCTTCCTGGAGCTAGTGGAAAAATTGTTTATTCCCCGCAATTGCCTGCAATGGGGTCTGGGGAGCGCTTGGAGTTCCCCCCAGCGCGGGGCAAAGCCCCGCCGCCAAGCGCTATTTCTGGTAATGAAAGCCAACATAATGAATATTCTGAGGTATCTACTGCTATTAGAGTTTTATTTCAAAAACCTAAAATGCTGTTCTTACTGACTTACTGGCGCCAAGTTGTACTAAAATGTTATCGCAACACTTAGTATGCGTACTTCATTTTGTCGGAAAACATGTCCCGCAAACCTCATGCGACGCTCTGTCACAACCTTACTAAGGTGTCAACTCCCAATTCTGCATAGGATATCCTTGATATACACCCGATCTCTATGACTCCTAAAATCTGTCTTAGCCATCTTTGTTGAGCCACATTTAGTGTTTTTCAATTTCGGCAGATGACTATTCAATGCACTTTATTAATGGTGCCCCGCCACTGGTAGAACTGTGTAGCCTTTCTTGAATACGCTCTTGGAATTAGGTGACTGTAGGTTGCTTTATATCGAAAAGGGAAGTTTTAACGTCAAAATCATCTTTTCTGGATTTCAAACTAAAAAATCTCTGGAGTTGTTTTTTTCTTAATTCAAAACCCCATTTAGCTACAGACTTAGAATTTGGTAACTATAGTTTGCTTTACAATAATATTGAAGATGGAAGTTTTTGACCTAAAACTCTCTGTAGTGGGATTTCAAACTCAAAAACCATCTGGAGGGGTTTTAAACTTTTAAGAAAAGCCATCTGTAGGAGAGGGGTTTAAACTCGAAACCCCCAATTGGCTTGGCTACGCTCAATAAATTTTAGTGTGTAATTTGCTTTTTTATATTAAAGAGATATTTTTTTAGCATCAAACCCTGCTGAAAGGGGGTTTAAAATCAAAACCCCTTTTGGCAACTCTCATAGCATTTTGAGTGCTTAATTTGCTTTTTTTATATTGAAGAGTTATTTTTTTAGCTTCAAACCCCACTATAGGGCGTTTAAACTTAAAACCCCTTTGACTACACTCATAGAATTTTGAATGTATAATTTGCTTTGTTTTTATAATAAAGAGATATTTTTTACCTTCAAACCCCGATGAAAGGGGTTGAAACGCTCATAACATTTTAAGTGCATAATTTTTTTTTTCATTTTGAATAAGCATTTTTAGCTTCAAACCCCGCTGAATGGGGGTTTAATCTCAAAACTGAGTCGAAACCCATTAACATACGCTCATAATATTTTGAGTGCGTACTTTTGCTTTTTTTTTATTATGAAGAGGAATTTTTTAGCTTCAAACCCTACTGAAGGGGGGGGGGGGTTAAACTCAAAACACTCATTGAATTTTGAGTGTGTAATTTGCTTTTTTTATATTGAATATTGGGTTATAAAATCAAAATCTTTCTGAACTGTGCTCTTGGAATTTGGGGATAGTTGTTTGCTTTTTTTTTTTCGTTTTGTTTTTACAAGAGAGGGATTTAACTGCAAAAATCCCTGGTAGGGGGTTTTAAACTCAAAACCCCCAGGTAGGGGTTTTAAACTCAAACCCCCCCTGGTAGGGGTTTAAACTCAAAACCCCTTAGCTGCGCTGGGGTAAGTGATGTTATAGTATTGAAATGTCACCCAAAAATAACAGAATCAAAGCAAAAAATCAATTACTGAATTCCGATTGGGGGGGGGGATTTCATTTCTGTGGGTGGGGAGCGTTTAAATAGTTCAATGTATGTGTGGTGAATATTTAAATAGTTCAATGTATGCGTGAATATTTAAATAGTTCCATGTATGCGTGACTATTTAAATAGTTCTAAGTATGCGTAAATATTTAAAAAGTTGAATGTCGTATGAATGTTGTATCAGCTAAAAGGTGGTCGACGTAACAGAGGTGCCTCACGGAAACGCTTTAAAGACCAGCTTAGGCGCCAACTTGATTAAGCTGACATAGAAGAGAGCACCTGGTTGCATGCGGCTTCAGAACGAGACAGCTGGATGTCACTCACAAAGGCCGCGGGATACAATTTTGAGACCGAAAGAAAATCCGTTGCCGAGGACAGACGCAGACGGCGAAAAATAAATCTTAATCGACCACGGGCGGACAATGGTTATGCTTGCCTTCGATGTGGCAAAATATGTAGGTCACAGCTGGGGCTTCGTAGCCACGGGAAAAACTGCATTCCTCATTAATCTTTGGACTCGAAGACAAGCATTATTATTATTATTATTATTATTATCATTTAGTTAGGCCAATGTATGTGAGAACAATATTTAAGTAGGTCAATTTATGTGTGAATAGTTAAAATAAGAGCGAGCAATTCGACCTATGCCCCAAAATGTATCCAACATTTATCATATTTATTTACCTTCTATTATTTACCAAAACATTTATGATTACTATTTTGTTAATTAGGCGAAAGAGACAGCTCTGACGGAGAGTAATATGCAAGTACAGAATAGTGTTTGGGAAATACACTTGCCCAACACTACCAAGAAAGTGATGAACGACGAGGATCTGTTGATCGTCTACAAAGATGACTTGACCCAATGCTCATCGGTCACAACAAAGTATACGTGATCAGAGGCATAGTTCGGGGGGGGGGAGCATCGTACCCCGGGTGCGGGGTTTAGGGGGGGGGGGCGCCACTACTAAAATTGTATGAAACACTGTTGTAAGTATGCGCTGTTGTTAACGCTGGGAAACAGTGTGTGATGGGCCACCAACATTGGTTCTGACTGTAAGTAGAAAAGAGATCTATGTGTTCTCAAATCATTTTAAGACATTGTTACAACAACTGAATCTGTTAGCCCGTATGTCTTCACTTTCCTTAAAGCCTTCCCAAACCCCGCAGTGGGTTCTTACAGCGCTCACTTGGACCGCAGCTGGCTAAGGGTGGCCCTAACGAAATTATTTTTCGCCACTGGTAAAAATTTGAGAACCACTGATCTACAGTTTGTAAATGAAATATGATCGGATATAATATTTTGTAAAATATAGAATGCGTGTTAGCAAGTGTTTCTATAAATCTTGAAAAGGATTCTGAAGGCGAAAGCCATATCTATATACTTAACCTTAAGACATGCGATATTTGTTCTCTTAGCGAAAACAGAAGCTATAGTTAATTAACTTTTCGGTCAACAAAACTGTTCAAACTGAATCTGAAACACAACAGAGCGTCAGGACGCAAAGTGTTAACGTAGTTGGTTTAAAAAATTATAAAATTTGATATTAGCACGAGAAACTGTCCAGTATTTTGTAGAAGTGAAGTGAAGTAGTAACTATTTATAGGTAATTTTGAATTATATTATTATTATTTTTCTATTATATTCTACTCATGTAAATTATGAGTGAGTCTGGAGCGAATGTACATTTTTTTTTTTTATAGTTATAATGCTTTGTTTGGTGTAATGCACAAATTATAAGACACATTTTCTTACGGACAATAAAGATTATTATTATTATTATTATTGTTATTATTATTATCATTGAAAACAATCTATTTTTGTATGTTACAATGTGTTGTTTCTAGAAAAGAGAGGTAGGGGGACGCAAAACAAAACGTTATTCGCCGGATGCCTTCTATGCTCGCTACGCCTCTGTACAGGATTCTACTGGAAACGGTTGGGATTTGTCAGACATGACTATTCTCTCTATATAATTCTCTTTATGGCTCAAGAGTTTGGACAACAAGTAATGGAAAGATCATTTTTTTATTTCTGCAAGTCGGTCGGACTAAAGTTACCACACGTAATTTTAGAGGCGAAAAAAAAGAGGGGGAGGGGGAGAAGAAGCACTCTTTACTCGGCAATAAATAGCAGGGCCGGATTTAACCATTGTGACAAAGAAGTCACGGAAAGAGAAAAAGTAATCTAGTCTGTATTCACCCGTGAATAAATAGCAGGGCCTGACAACCATTGTGGGGCCCAATGAGAAACGGATTTCGCGGGGCCCAGTTTGGGTTGGGATACGGATAATAAGTGAAAATTAAGAGTTTGAATTAAAAAATATATTCGTCTTTGTAGTTTATTCATTCGTTAATACGCACATAATTACTTAACGAGCCTTGCGTGTAGCGAAGTCATGCAGTATATCATAAGAATTCTGTTTCCTACATAGATCAAGCTCAATAGCAAGAATTACCAAATGTTTCAATCTATCTACGAGAATTGTTGACCTCAAGTAAGTAATTCTTCATTAGTTTGAGGCGCGAGAAGCTTCTTTCACTAGATTTCACAATTACGGGTATTGCATAATGCCGTTTTTTTTTTTATCGCGCGTAGGATTGGCGTTTTCCTTATTGAATGACACCCCAAAATTATTTGTATGAGTTTTCTAAAGATTTTCTGGATATTTACAGGACGTTTTCGTATATTTTGCAACTTCAGGAGATTTCCAGGAGCTCCTGGTAAATGGACAGGAGGCCGCGGGAAATCTGTTATAAGTTTTAAAATGGTTTAAATTAATAACTTATACACCTAGATTTAACGCAGGCCCTATGAAAGTGCTGGTCCTATGAAAGCGCGGAGCCCACTGGGGTCGCATAGGTAGCAGTGGCCTAAAGCCGGCCCTGCAAAATATCGGCGTATGCTACGCCGCGGTCGACTAGTTTGCAATATATCCACTCTCCATTGTCGTTGGGCTAGGACATCTCGAGATAAGCTACTCTGTCAATGTGATAAAATAATTGAACAAGAACAAGTTTTAAATCTTATTTGTCATTGCGTCGTAATTGTATCCCATTGTATTATAAAAAAATTATATGTAAAATCTGTAAAGATCAAAATGAAATAAAGAACAGCAAGGATTGCCCTATTGTTTTGTCATTTTTTGGGACATCAAATCTATTTAAAACACATGTACCCATTTATTCTAATACTTATATATACCCATTATGGTGGTATCATAACGTTTCTTGTTAAATAATATTCATATAATCAAACTTATACTAATTTTCACATTGCATATAAATAGATAGTGTCGAGTACAACCAAACCAAGACTCTATAACACGACGTTCAGAAGTTCGAGAGGCCGGATATGGCCCGCGAATCGTAGTTTGAGCACATTGCATTAAAATATTCATCCACTATTTGTTGGTGTCACGGTTAAAAAGATCTTGGGATCTTTTGATGTTATAAAGCTAGACTGTCACAGCCTCTTATTAGTTGTTCTTTGCCGAATTGTCAGGGGTGCTGAGATCTAACCGTGATGCCGAGGATTCTGTATGATGTATATCTCAAGATCTAAAGACTATCTTAGAGATTAAATAGGTGAATATCCTTTTAAATTTAAATACAGAAACTTTAATTACTAACTTAAAATCACTAAACATATAGTACAGTACGTCTGTATTATATAAGATAAGATAAGATAAGAAATAAAATTATTCAAATTTACTACTAGATTTAATACAGATATAAGACTGTTCTCTACTAGTTCTAACTTCAAACTAATGTACGTCTATTCTCTACAAGATTCTTCTCCAGACTGCTCTATCTTCACGCCTTTGTTCTCACTTTTAATTATGACCTTTGGCTTAACCAATGAAATTGTTTCCTTCAACCAATCAAATAATTTTCTATCAAGTGTTATACGCGTGATAGCAAAGTCATTGGAATTACCGAGGTTGAACTCTAGCAAAGCCCTGGACAGAAACCCAGCTGTTTTGCGTAGTGATGCATGTCGCAATAAAGGTCGAGAATGTGTGGTTTCTGTCGAGACGGAGATCAACAAGTCTGGGCCAGTCAAAAAAAGTAAATGAGACACGGTTTCCTCTACCTCTCCAAAATGGTGGCAAAGTTGAGTCAAGGTTTCGCCTGAGCCGTCCGAAATATGAGCCAACGGGACAGTGGCCTGTCCTGTCCTGTGCTGTAATAGCTTAAGCTTGGGCAGCCTCCATCACGGGAAAGCTCGGTAGGGCGCTTCATTTGGTCCCAGGCAACGAGGGCTTGTTGGGACTGTAGCACTAGTAGACCAGAATGTGCTTCACAACTAGGAAGTAGCTACACGTTGAAGAAACGCATGAAGTGAAAATGATTTTTGAAGTTTAAATTAATGCAAAAACAAGGGAGGCAACTTAAAAAAAATCCCGTACACGCGTGAAAGGTCTAACTTTTACATGATTTATCTCTCTTATGCATAAAACTACCACACTCAACAAAATGCACTATGACAGACACTGAGATCTCGTTATGGATTTATCTCTTTTAAAATGGATATTGTTTTTTTTTTTTAGAGACACCCTGCTTACGTTAGTGTATTAGAAGGCTTTGATAATTATTTGCTAACCAAGATCTAAACATGCAAGCGTTTGGGAGTACAAACAATCTCCAAATAAATATAGAAGAACATCAAGTGAAGCCAAGCTGTCATGTGTCATAGAAAATCTTATGTTTTGATCCATTTCGAGAATGACCTGCTGAACTATCAAGTCTTCTCTCCATTTTGATATTTATTTTTCATACTAGTTAGTGATAGGCTCACCACATTGTCTTTTAACTTTCCGCAACCCTGTAGAGCAAATAACTGGATCCAGTAACTATATCTATGGTCCAGTCTCCCAGATTGGACCAGTTGGGGAGGAGGTATCAGGAGAAAGGTTTTCTGTTCATCCATTTGGCGCTCAGTAAACTCAGCTCTGCTCGAGTCGAGTGTCGAACCTCGAGACCCCTTGATAGGTAGCCAAGCTACGTCACAGTGTGGCCTTAGCCAGGGCTTTTTTTTTGTGACAGTACGCATCGGTACTGCGTACCGGCACCTTTTTGAATGTGGGGAAAAATTATTACTTTTCTTGTATTTTAACGCAAATTTTTAATTTATAAGTAGTTAAAAGTTAGGTAATCAATCACTGAGTACCAGCACCTATTTTTTTAAAAAAAAAAAAAAAGCACTCGCCTTGCTTAAATGTAAACAAGGCAACTGCCTAGGGCCTCCGATTGTTGGGGCCTCGTAAAGGAAATAAACCAATATTTTTGAGAAGAAATAGCCAAATTTGTCCCATTGTTGGAGCGCACTAGGATTAAATAACAAACAAAAAAAGAATCCCAATTGAAAAGTCAATAAGTTATGAAGATTTCTTTGTCATGAAAAACAAACAAAACAGCAACAACACAGAATGTGGACAATCCTTTAGTGCAGCTCTCAGTACTTTACTGTACATGTGTAGCAGCGGAGGAAAGTGTCAGTGTACAATTGATGTTCCCACAAGACTTGATCTTCTTCAGTTACTTCCACAATGAACATCCCATAAGTTTGTCTGATGTGCTCAGTGTTTTGAGATCATGACTTCAACACGCATTAGACCGTAGTGCAATTCTAAGGAGGAGGGAAAAAAGCAGAAAGAGAGAGAATACAGAGAGGGAGGGAGAGAGGGATGAAGAGAAAAAAGAAAAGAGAAACAGAGAAGAGAGAGGGAGAGAAGAGAGTGAGTGAGAGAGAAAAGCAAAGAAAAACCAAGAGAAAAAGAGAGAGACATTGAAAAGAGAAAGAGGTAGAAGAAAAAGAGTGAAGGCAAGAAGAAGAGAGAAGAAAGATAAAAGAGAGAGTTTAACGAGAGAAGTATGAGATTAAGAATTGACAGAGACAGAGAGAAAAGGAGAGTGAATGAAAGAGGAGATATAAAATAGAAATAAGAGAAAAGAGGGAGAAAGAGTGAGCAAGAAGAGAGAGAACGGGGAGGTAGAGAAAAGAGATGAAAGCTAGAACAAGAGACCGAGAGATTGATAAAGTGCAACATATAGAAAAATTGTAAATTGGGCAAATTTAATAATTTACCAAAAGAAAAAAAGTTCTTTGTTTCAACTTCGAAGACGATTTTTTTTCAGTCTTTTGAAAATCTTGATTAGTTGTTCAATTAATACAGATTCTTTAAAATTCTGAAAAAATAATAAAATCAATCGCTAGAAAAGTTTAGGCTAGTTTTAACAATTAAACATCAAGTGTAATCAACAATCTAATCAGTTTCACTCAAGTACCCCCCCCCCCCCAGAATGATGACAAATATTTCTTAAACTTTGTTTTTTTTTCCAAGTAAGGAAGGGGAAAGCAGCGACTCTTTTGCTTCAAATTGGTACAACACCAAGTTGTCAACTGGATGGGGACTTGGCTTATAAAAACTTAATGAGCTTAAAGTTGAACATCAAAATTTCAATACAATTACATGGACAAATATCTTTAGAAATACGCGACAGGCCACGTATATAATGGTGAGAGTGCTGGAGTCCAGTTAGAAAATAAAATAAAGATGAAGAGCTGAAAAAGAACAGATGAAGAGCTGAAAAAGAACAGATGAAGAGCTGAAAAACAGCAAATGAAGAGCTCGGTCCAAACTCTTCTACAATTTGAATAACGTTTAAATGGTGAAGGGCCCCAGTCGTGTCTCTTTAGTAGTCGAAGTTTTCACCTTGAAGTCCTAGTAGCAACTAAATAAAATAACATATAAAAAAAAAACAATGTCCGTGACGTCACTAAATGTCGCGTTCAAAGTCCGTCAACTATGGTGCGCCGCTACGCTAAGTGCCAAACAAGAGTAACATTTTGAACAAGGCATAAGAATACACATTACCGAGACACATTCCCATTTACACTCAATGAATAAATCTCACCTTATAATATACACACTTGCCTTAATAGCTATGTCTGGTGTAAAATGCCGATCTCTACCAGAAGACCAGACGAGTACAAAGAAATGCTGACAGTATAGTTAAGTTTCCATGTTGACTCACAGCCCAGCTTATGAACTTACACTGTAATCTTGTACAGGTCAGTGAAACAGGGAAAGACAAGACAGAAAGATTCCAGACCTAGATCTAGGTGGAAGAACCAAAGCAAATACAGACGAAAGAAATAAGCTTAGAGCCAGGTTCTTTTTATTCTTTTACGAAAAGTCTTTTATTGAATCGCCCAGAGGTTACATTTCCAAAAGTAGTTCTCAAACTAAATACAATCTACTTTTGACCATAGTATAATAGTACACTATTTAGAATAGTAGGCCCTAATGATTAAATTAGTCAAATTAATAACAGGAAGTATTGTAGTAACAATGGTCAGCGAGGTCATCTTTTGTTACTAAAATCTTGTGTGTTATTTGATATTCAGTTTAATAACGTACAGTTCAAAGTCTGTAGGTCTATGACTGTGTAGTAGATCTCAAACTCTCATAATCTACTCTTCCCTAACGTCAAGTCCAATGACATATTTTAGTCACGCACTATTATTTTATTACAAAGAGAAGTTATCTTATCTTATCTTATATAATACAGACGTTACTTCAAAAAAGAAGATGATTACGTCCTACGCGTCATGCATTTAGTCATGCATATTAACCAATGACTTAAATTCTGCCAAGTCACTGGTTTTTCTGGCTAGCTCAGGCAACCCATTCCATGCTCTAATAGCACTAGGGAAGAAGGAGTATTTGTACAAATTTGTCCTAGCATATGGGATGAGGAATGTGCCTTTATTTTTGTGTCTTTCAGAGTATTTTATTAAATTTTGTTTTTGTATTTGAAGATTATGGTTAAGTGTTTTATGTATAATTGCTACTTTACTTTTGAGTCTTCTGTCCTGAAGGCTTTCTAAATTTAGTGATTTTACTAATGGTGTTACCCTAGTCAAATGTGAATATTCGTTTGTTATGAATCTCACTGCTCTATTTTGTGTTTGTTCCAGTTTCTTAATGTTTTCTTGAGTTGAGGGGTCCCACACGGTGGATGCATATTCTATTATTGGCCTAACCAAGGTTAAATAACATTTTAGTTTTATGTTCTTATTTGATTTATAGAAATTTCTTTGAATAAACCCTAATGCTTTGTTGGATTTTTTTATAGTTTCATCAATATGTGGATTCCATGACAGTTTTTCATTTATTATAACACCTAAGTATTTTGCGTTTTTAGTCTGTGTTACTGGTTTGCGATGAATAAGATAAGTGGAATTAATTTGTTTTAGTTTTTTTGTTACTCTTAATAACTGACATTTTTTTGGGTGGAAAGACATGCTCCAATTTGATTCCCATTTCTGTAATTCATCTAATTCTCTTTGTAAAATATCTGTGTCTTGTTTTGTTTTTATTGTTCTATATATTATGCAGTCGTCTGCAAATAATCTGACTTTTGTTCCTGAACTAATGCAATTTGGTAAATCATTTATGTAAATTAAAAATAGTAGGCGACCCAAGACTGTTCCTTGAGGTACACCTGAGTTTACTGTTATTGGTTTTGATTTAGAGCCATTTATTATTACAGTTTGTTCTCTCCCTATCAGAAAATCTTTAATCCACTGATGCAGTGGACCATTAATGCCGAAATATTTTAATTTTTTTAAGCAAACTACGGTGGTGAACTTTGTCAAAAGCCTTGGAAAAATCTAGTAAGATAGCATCTATTTGTTCACTATTATCTAAACCTTTTGAAAAATCATCAATTAGTCCTATTAGTTGTGTTTCACATGATCTATATTTCCTAAAGCCATGTTGGTATGGGGTGAGGACATTATGTTTGTCTAAGTGGTTTATGATGTTGCTACATATTATGTGTTCTAGGATTTTACATGTGATGCTGGTAAGTGATACTGGTCAGTAGTTTCCTGGATCAGATTTTTCTCCTTTTTTAAATGGGGGGTGACATTAGCTTCTTTCCAGTCCTTTGGTACTCTGCCCTGGTTAAGCGATGCCTGAAAGAGTATTTTGAACACTGGGGCTAGCTCATTGCTTAGTTCTTTAAGTAATATAGCTGGAATACCATCAGGTCCAGACGCTTTATTTGGTTTGGTGTTGGCTAATAGTTTTTGAATTCCATTTTCTTGTACTACTAAATCTTCTATGTTGTCTACTTTGTTCAAATTAAGAATTATGTCTTTGTCTCCTGTTATTAGTTATTAATGGATGCTCTATCTTCATTTGTTTCTTCGACAAGTACTAGAGCAGTCATCCGTATAACGTAAGAGTGGGCGACCAGCGGCTTTCCCGCCTTCTATTAGATCGCCATACAGAATTTCTTGTGGAAGTCGACCTACTGGCTTTCTACGAACTTGGCCAAGCCAGCCAAGGCGTCTGCTGCTGATAACAGAGCGGATGTCCTGGCATCCTGCTCTTCGTAGCACTTCCTCATTGGTTATCCTATCTTGCCACCTTATTTTAAAGATCCGCTTTAGGCATCGGAGGTGGAAGACATTGAGCTTTTTTTCCTGCCATGAGTAAGTTGACCAAGTTTCACTACCGTATAGCAAGGTGCTCAATAGTCCGGTAGACTAGGGCTATAGTATTGTTAGTCAGGGTTATGTTGTCCCACACTCTTTTCTGCAACCGTGACATGGTGGCCATTGCTTTGGCTATCCAGTTGTTAATGTCTTTATCCAGTAGAGTATTGTTGGATATGATGGAGCCGAGATAGCAAAAGTAATCCACAATTTCTAGTGTTTGGCCATCATGGGCGTAGCCAGGGGGGGGGGGGTTGGGGTTCAACCCCCCCCCCGAAATGAAATCCCCCCTGCGGGGGGGGGACGGAATTAAGTGACTGATTTTTGCTTTCATTTTGTTTATTTTATGTGAGATTTTAATACTAAATCATCACTTACCACAGCACAGCCGAGGGGGTTTTGAGTTTAAAACCCCCTACCAGGGGATTTTGAGATTAAAAAAAACCCTATTAGGGGGTTTTGAGATACAAATCCCTCTACCAGGGGGTTTTGAGTTTAAAACCCCCTACCAGGGGCTTTGAGTTTAAAACCCCCTACAGGGGGTTTTGAGTTTTAAACTACCTACCAGAGGTTTTTGCAGTTAAATTTCCTCTTCTATAAAACAAAACAAAACAAATGCAAACAATAATCCCCCAATTCCAACAGCACAGTTAAGGAAGATTTTGATTTTAAAACCTCCTCCAAAATTTACGATAAATCCTTTCTTCAATATAAAAAAAAGCAAATTACACTCTCAAAATTCTATGAGCGTAGCCAAAGGGATTTTGAGTTTAACCCCCCCCCCCTCCAGTTGGGGTTTGAAGCTAAAAAGTACCTCTTCAATTTAAAGAAAAAGCAAATTACACACTATAAAATCTATGAGCGTAGCCAAAGGGGTTTTGAGTTTAATTCCCCCTTCTCCAGACGGCTTTTTCTTTAAAGTTTAAAACCCCTCCAGATAGTTTTGAGTTTAAAATTCCCCTACAGAGCGTTTATAGTTGAAAACCTCTCTCTTAGATATTATTTTAAAGCAAATTACAGTCACCAAATTCTATGATCGTACTAAATGGGGTTGTGAATTTAAAAAAAAAACGCCAGAGATTTTTTAGTTTAAAACCCCTCAACAGATGATTTGACGAAAAAACTTCCCTTTTCGATATAAAATCTAAAGCGCAATACAGGCATGTAATTCCAAGAGCGTAGTCAAGAAAGGTAACACATTTCTACAAGTGGCTTGGGCTCCATTAATAAAGTGTGAATAGTCTTCTGCCGAAATTGAAGAACACTAAATGTTGCTCAACAAAGATGGCTAAGACAGAATTTAGGAGTCAGTTATAGACATCAGGTCTAAATCAAAGAAATCATATGCCGAACTGGGAGTCGAATCCTTAGTAAGGTTGTGACAGAGCGTCGCATGAGGTTTTGCTTGACATGTTCTCCGACAAAATGAATTACGCAAAATAAGAGTTGCGGAAACAGCTTGCCGGAAAATGCGCCGAGCGGCGCGAGAGGGTCTAAGTCAGTAAGAATAGCACATTAGGTTTTTGAAATAAACATTTTTAATAGCAAGATAATGCACTGTAGATACCTCAGAATATGCATTTTGTTGGCTTTCAATACCAGAAATAGTGATCGGCGGCGGGGCTTCGCCCTGCACTGTGGTAGCGCTGCGAGCTCCCCAAGACCCCCTTGCTAGCAAGGGCGGGGAGTCTACAATAAACAATAAACGTCTTCCGAAAGGGTCAGAATGTAATAAAGATTAATTATGTACTTTGACTAATGTTTAAGCCTAAATATCTTCTGCTTGCCAGATTTTACAATACAAGTCTGCTATTACTACTTAGATGCTGAAGCTACTAATAATTTTATTTGAATGCTGTAAATAATACGATTAGATGTATGTTTGTATATGAATATATTCTTTTATACGTATATTTGTACAAGCGTGTAAGAGTGCGTGTCTTTGTGTAAGACTGAAACGAATTTGTGTTGTATTGTTTAACAGATATTTAATTTATTTTTTTGTATAAACAGCTGCACCAAATTCAGGCCTGCAATGTAATCAGTTTGTGCACCAAATTGAATTTTCTTCCGAAGGAAACAACTTTTCCTTGAGAACGATTTTATGTGTGTAAATATATGTCTGTCTTTAATTCCTCTCTGTCCATGCGTTGACTGATTTACACTCCAGTAAGTTTAATAATAAATACCTGATGATGGTTTAGTGTTTCTCTGTTTACTGTAATTTTGGGAGCAATAAATTACTGGTCCACTATAGTAGTCGCGATAAGATCTGATGTCAGAATAAAGTCTGACTCTTGTGTTAGACAATGCTACTGTTGAAGTGTTACCTCTATTTGTCTTACTCTCCTTGACAGACAGACAAAGAGGAAGCTGTGAGTGGACGACCTCCCTGACTTGGCAGATTCATTAGTTATTAATTGAAGATTTATCGATACCCGGCCTGAACAAACAGAACTACTGAAGAGTGAAGATATAATGGTGTTATTAATAGAATGGTTTTCAGGCGTTTATTGACCATTAAATTTTTTTTTACGTTCATTTTTTTTTAGTTGGTCATAGCCATTGCATAAGTTAGATATAACAAAGATAACTCGGGGTCTGTCAATGTGGCAGTTCTTGCGAGTAATCTGTATAAGTCATATGTTTGATGATATGGATGCCTTCTTTCTCTCCTTACAACTACTAATTAAACACAGACTAGCGTTGTTTTGTTTTCTAATCACAAAGAGGCTGGGCGTTCTCTAATCTACACAATAAACTAGTAAAGTTCTCCATTTAATTCCTTGCGATTTATAGGGCAGTTGGTGTAAATGTTATCTGTTTCTTTGGCAAACGGTTAACGAACAGGGTGTCATGTGGCAAGCGCAACGACCAACCGCTTTTATTTTCCCAAATAAAGTTAGGTACCCATTAGAGTTTGGTGGACCCTAATAATAATAAGGCATGCCTTCGAGTCCGAAGGTTAGTGAGGAATGCAGTATTTCCCGTGGCTGCACGGCCCCAGCTGTGACCTACATATTTAGCCACATCCAGGGCAAGCATAACCATTGTCCACAGGTGGTCGATTTAGATTTTCTTTTCGTTATCTGCGTCTGTCCTCGGCAGCGGATTTTCTTTTGGTCTCAAACATGTATCCCGCGGCCTTTGTGAGTGACCTCCAGCTGTCTCGTTCCGATGCCGCATGCAACCAGGTGCTCTCTTCTATGTCAGATAATGCAAGTTGGCACCTAAGCTGGACTCTAGGTTTCCTTAAAATCCCGAAATAAAAAAATCCCAATCTTTATCGAGATTCGAATCCTGGACCTCTCGGTAGTAAGCTAAATTAACGCCCAGCTACCAGGTTCCTCTCTGAATTTCAATGAACTCTAATAATTACTATAAGAATTCCAGTCTTCAATTTTAATTTCTTGTCATTGACTAGATTTATATATTCTGCTTACGTAGAGTGGTGCACTATGCATACCATTAGGTTTATCCTCGAGGTGCTGTCTATAGATCTATAAACCTTGAAAGGTTTAGCTAGTTATCAAAGCTCTCACGAAGCTGGTCTTCTATAAGTCACGTGGGATACTCGATGTACGTTTGTTGATCTGTTGGGTTTATATCCCAAGCTTGGAACTGGAACGCTGCTAAATAAAAAGAAATGTTTTAATGAAAAGCTTAACACTGTTACACACTGACTCTCCTACACAGGACAGTTGTTCAGAACTAAAGAAAGGGGATAGAAACATAATCCATAAGTGCACAAAGACTTACAAATTAAAAGAAACAATATAAAATACAATTGTATTAAGCTCGATTATAGGTGGAGGAACTTGCACCTATTCAAGTATCTGCAGATATGTTAGTGAACCCGAGGAAGCAAGTGTATAACTACAATGCACGTCAAACATTGTTCAACAAAAATTCACCAGACACCTTCTCAAGAAAATTATGAACAGCAGGTGGTTAAGGAATGGAACGTTAAAAAATGAACAAATTATTTCACCCCCATTTGCAGTCCGCCCTCCCTCTCCCTGCTGTATGTAGGCTGGCCACATCAAACCATCAATGGTAGTTCGTTGTATTTTGGGCTTGTTAACAGCGTCGTATACAGTCTGGGTCAGTCGGAAGGGTTTAAGAGTGTATAGAAAAGAAAAGAAGCTTACAGACTTATAATTATTCCACATTTTCACGATTTTCTTTGCATTGTAATTTTAAAAAAAAATCAGTCTAAATCTCTATATCTAAATCGACAAATAAATAAGATCCATTTATCGCAGTTTCTGTTGTAGGCCAAGAGAAATAGTTAGATTGATAAACATTGAGTCATAGTGTTCTATTTTGTTTAAGATCTGATCCAAGTTTCGTTTTTTTTTTCTAGTTTGTTTTTAGTCCTGTGCTAGGCCCCCACCAACTGGAGGCCCTTGGCGACTTTGCTTAAGGCCGGGCCCTGGGAGAAGGGAAGCGCCAAACAGATTGAGAAACACTGGTCTCGCTCTAGGTCCAGGACAATCTATACGTGAACAATACTCTCCAGAAGTTGGATGTATTCTTACTCGGTTAAATTTGCGTAATCTGTTAGAGCAGTGTTTCCCAAACTGGGTTCCGTGGAACCCTAGTGGTTCGTTAAGGGAAAAGTTTGGGAAACACTGTGTTAGAGCAATGGATGAAAAGTACGAGGACAAGGTGTTTACATTGGGAGCGTCTGACTAGGAATAATGGTGAATTGTTGAAAACTTAGATTTAGAAAATAAATAAATATATCAATGCGCGTGAGAGAATGTAACTAATCCAAGAATGAGGACAGATTTAGGAATATGCAAAGTGTGTGACGTCACATGGCCTCGATGATAGAGGCTCAAACCTCTTAACGATCTCGTGACTGTTTTCTTTCCCAAGCCCTAGACTACTAGAACAAACCAGTTATCAGCACCCCCATGGAAATGATCAAGGTCTTATCTCAGTTCTTGATATTCAGTCGTTTTACGTTTTGTTTCAATGCTTCGATTAGTTCCTTTATTTTTTTAAAAAAAGCTTATATCAAAACAATCTGAATCTCTGTCTGGTACAAATTTTGAATACGTTATTTCTCCCACACACATTCTTGGAGCAAGTTGAAACATGACACTTTTGTTCCTAACAAAACGCTTGCAAATAAAAACAAATGTTTCAATGATAGCTAAAATATGTTACAAACTGACATAAACATAAATTAATTAAAAAATTAACAAATAAGTCAATAATTTACTGGTAATTAATTATTGCGTTTGATACAAAAGGTGAAGCAAATTCTACATTATTGAGAGATATCGTTGGAAATATGGAGTTATTCTCCTTAGATAAGCTTTGTTTGTTTTTTTAAGTATTATCATATTTTGTTTGTTTATCAAAGAACATTTCATTATGGTGCAATGTATATTCATTGAATGATTTAATTGGATCAATTTTGTGTGTCTTACAGAATACATCATCAAATCTCCAACAGGATCTGTGTCTAATCATTTGAACTTGTCTTACAAGGTCAATTTGTTTATAAGGAACTCGCAGGGAAAGAGTTGATCATTTACACTCAGATCTCTAGCTAACTACTTGTAACAACTAGACCAAAAAAAATCAGCTTTCTCAAGTTTAAATCTAAACTAATACATTATTTTCTCTACTATGGAGTCATACATAAATCTTAGCACATTACCAGATCAAGGTGGAAGCTGAAGAACTTCTTCAACATGCTATTAAATTAAAAACAGACTTTCGATTCAGTTGGTCCACAGCTGCATGTGTTCCATTCATCGGTAACATGAACCACAGAATGAAGATTGAACGCCTACAATCCCCTACATACTCCTTAGATAATGACCCTGGAAGCCAATGAGAAGTCGTATTGTTTATCGCTGCGGGATTAAAATAATATACATTTCATACCATTAGATGCAGTTGATATAGACGCCATAGATCGTCATAATTAATTTAATATCAAGACTTATTTTATTATTATTTATTTATTTTTATTTTTTTTCAAAGAAAAACGATAAAGATCCTATGCCCCTCCCTCGCACACTCACTTATTTTTAGCGGCCCTCGAAAGGGGAAAAGACGCTATTAGTTTTGTGTGGCCTGTCTGTCCGTCCGTTCGTCCCGTTCAGATCTCAGAAACTAGAAGAGAAAATGAAAATCTGACAATATGAGATTTTAGATCATTCAAAGTTCTGATGCAACGGCTACTTTTTTTCTTTTCCGAAAGTGAACAATCTAAATTATAAATTATATATGCAAGCTGATTTGTCAAAAAATAATATCTATCTATCTATCTATCTATCTATCTATCTATCTATCTATCTATCTATCTATCTATCTATCTATCTATCTATCTATCTATATATATATATATATATATATATAGGGCTGTAAATATGGAGTCCTTCCCTTTAAATAGCTTTGTTTTACCTTGTTTGTTCTCTTCCTCTTCCCTCCTTTCTCTCAATATTTCTCTCCCTTTCTTTCTCTTACTCTTTTTTTAATACTCTTTTCTCCGTCTTTATGTTTTGTTTTGTTTTGTTTGTAAATAAATTACTTTTATGTTTTTAAAAAGCTGCCAAGAAAAGGTAACCGTGACATGGCAGGTGGAGATAAATATGTTATATCTGAGACACAGTTACCCCCCACTCCTCCAGTCAACACTTCAAGAATCTGGTGCCATAAATCTATTATTTGGTTTAGTTCCATCCAAGTGCTGAGGCTCTCTTGTCATAATAAATACACCGGCAGTTTATTTCACATAGGATTTGAACAGTGGAAAGCTTTCTGTATAGATCTGTCTCAGAATTCTAGGGTGATTCTAGTTGGCAGTACTCTTCCGTCTTACAAACCTCTCGGGACACGATTGAAGAGAAGAAACAGACAAAAAAAGGACATAAAAAAGTTAACTTAGTGAATTTTCTAAAAACAAAACAAAAGTTCTGTGCTTTTATTGATCAACTTTTATACATTATAGATAACATTAATAAATCATCGATTGATGTATCAAAAATCTCATATTATTTTTAATACTTAAGTCTTGTTGTTCAAAGCTATTCAAAGATAATGGGAGTTAGCCTTCTCATAAAACTCGTAGAAGGACCCTTTGAGTTCGATGTGAAGTAAAAATTGGAAGTTAAAGTAAAGATTTAATATTTTTAAGCATTATAAACATGGGGGTAAAATGAGAATTCAACGTCGTTTTGATGCATGAATAATTTACTTATAACTTTTAAAGTAGTTACTATTAATATTAAGACTTCAACGTACATTTAATTTAAAAATATTTCACATGTGGATAATGGAAAGTATGGAGTACAAATTATCAACAACAACAATCCTATATTCATCTATAACAAATGTACACTAGCAAAATCGTAAGACATAAATATAACTATGTCTCATTATGCATTATTTCAGCATCGTCTTTATAAAGTTTTCTGATTGTACTACGGGACTGCTCCTTATCTCACGCTTATCATTACAGCTAATACCAGGCTAGTTTAAAGAAACAAGATATTGCTTCCTAGAGAAATCTTACATTGGAAGCTTGGTTTTCAGACACACACACGAAATGCTGTGTAAACAATACACTTTTCCTTTCTTTGCGTATCGTAACGATGGAGCTGACCAACGCGTTTTCAAGGATTGACCTGTCAATTATTTTTTAGAATAAATGACATTGAAACTTAAGTTTATCAAGAAATCTAGAGTTCGCTTATTTTGGCTTCAGTGAAACCAATTTAAATTTCAAAACCCATGTTTTTATATGTATGTACGCTGTAAGGTAGAGGGGGGGGGGTGAAATTTCAAAACCCATGTTTTTATATGTATGTACGCTGTAAGGTAGAGGGGGGGGGTGAAATTTCAAAACCCATGTTTTTATATGCATGTACGCTGTAAGGTAGAGGGGGGGGGGTTGAATAGCAACTCATATAAATCTCATATTTTTTACACTATAAGAATTTTTTTTTGTTGTTTTAAGGACTTGATATTAGATTAGGAGGGTGGATATGCAAAAAAAAAAAAAAAAAAAAAAAAAATAATGCACAGATTGGGGCTAACATAAAATTAGATATCATAGAGCGGTTGAATATTTTGTTTCATGCATCTAATGTGCAAAGGTAACGTTTGATGTATCTATATAAATAGAAATACGCACAAGAATGTTTTGCAGAAGAAAAGATAAAGTTCAGATGGAACATGAAAATATTCATGTATATAAACATTCTCGTTATAACAAGGGGCGAATTATTACTCGTTCTACTGAATGTACGCACGCTTGACACATATTGATAAGATTCCTATGTCATTGGGCCAAAGTTAAGAACATAAAACGAACTTTATCCCTAAGAGTCCACATTGGTGCTAGTGTTGCCATAGCCTGCATTTTAACATTAGATTTTATTTTTAAAGTACTGAACATGAGTACAATATTGAAACGAGAAAAACATTTTTGTAAATACCCTTTGAAAGAAAAAGGGAAAAGGTGAATGTATTGAACTACTAAACTTCATAATATTACAATGAAAGGCCTTTAGATCTAGACTTAGATGACGATGCGTGAAATTTGCCTGAACATTAATTTATTAAATTTCCTTAATCAATAAAACCTAAATTCCTAAAAGTGATAATCCGTTCAAAAACGTTATAGTCCTTTCAAAACCGATGTTGGATCTAACCAAATTTAAATTAATTTTTTTTTTTTTTAAATTATAACCGTCGAATAACATTTTCCCCCATTTGACCAACTAGCTAGTATTACTTTTCTCAGTGACATATAGTGCTTTTTTTGTAAAAAAAAAATAATAGGTGCCGGTACTCAGTGATTAGGTGTCGGTACTGACTCGGTACTCAGTGATAGATTGCCTAACTTTTAAATACTAATAAATTAATAAATACAAGAAAAGTAATAATTTTTCCCCACATTAAAAAAATGTGCCGGTACCGTCACAAAAAAGCCCTGTATATATATATAGAGTGAGATATATCAACTTTTACATTTCTAGGAAATCGTTAGAGCATTTGTTTCGATCAGCCTCCAGGGTCCACCCTCCACCGTCCTCCCACCCAAAGTCCAGTTGTGACTTGAGTATGAAAAATGTTTGTCATGATTAGCGCTTTTGGGATACATTTCTTAGTCCAATCACCAGAACAAATATAGAATATAAGAAGATAAGACAGAAGGAAATTCTCTTAGCAGTTGAACCACTGACTCAGCTCTATTCATTTCCATGTGAGGATTTTTCAAGGCATTGTCTTCGACTCCAAAGATTAAGGATAAGTGTAGTAATAGTAGTAATTAACATTACTCACAAGCATTGGGTCTCAAAGGTGTGTCTGGCAACCCTAGTAAGATTTCTTTAGGTTTCTTTTTTTGAGGCCATCTGCCAGCTGTTTTCCTCAAACTTCGGTAAGAGCAAATTGACACCTGATGAGATCTTTAAAGCGCTTCGGAGGGGCACCTTTTTTTTTTTACGCCTAGGCTTGATATAAAAGATCGCCTTGGATGATAATACAGCAACATAAATGAAAATCATTTGATTAGTAATAGTACAGATGTTATAATAGTTGTATCCAGTCTTTGTAAACAAGGGTCAAACTTTCGACATCAGGGCCAACTTTCAACATGGAGGCTAAATTTCAAGATAGGGGCCAACTTTCGACACGCTTGTCACTAGACTGCATCATCTCAACAAAAACAAGGTTACAAAAGACAGTTTGTGTGGAAACACAAACTTAAAATCGGCCCCCGAAGTGGTCCACCCAGGCAGGCTTCAATATTTTCAGAAAGAACATTTGAATGAAATTATATCAAAGACAAATGAGAGATAAGAATGGAGAAAGAAGGTTAACAGATCTTGTGTAGTGCCCCAACGGTCCCGCAGATCAAAGGATAGGTGAAAGTGAATGTAAACTTAGATGTGAACCTGGCCTAACAAGTTCCCCTTTCAGACCTTGTGGTCTATAGGGCAAAGGATGTAAAGTTCATCTGTTTTTGTGGCCTACGG
The DNA here is from genome assembly GCA_036873155.1 of Biomphalaria sudanica. Lineage (NCBI taxonomy): Eukaryota > Metazoa > Mollusca > Gastropoda > Planorbidae > Biomphalaria > Biomphalaria sudanica. The sequence continues at coordinate 1,565,934 of JAZGLO010006558.1, read as the reverse complement.
TTAACGAGGGTGTCATGTAGCCAGCACAACGACCAACCGCCTTTACTTTTTCCCAACTAATGTCAGGTACCCATTACAGCTGAGTGGTGGACTAGAGGCGCCACCGCGCCTCCCCTGGCCTAACTGATGTCTTATAATTGATCTAATTGTTTTGAAATGCTCAATCTCTTATTCAAATCCTCAAAAAAAAAAAAAAAAAAAAAATTCCGCAATAAGGAAAAATATTAGGAAAATGAAGTTTACAACATTTGCTATTCGTGTTAAATTAGGTCTAACTTATAATGCATACTAATTAGCTTTTTCTCTTTAAAAACTGCTTGCATAACTGATTTTAAAAATTAGATTTTTCGCTTTCAGAAAAAAAAAGTAGCCGTTGCATCAGAACTTTGAATGGTCTAAAATATTGTGATGTCGGATTTTCAATATCTTTTCTAGTTTACGAGATCGGGACGGGACGGACGGACAGTCGGACAGACGGACAGACATTTCGCACAAAACTAATAGCGTCTTTTCCCCTTTCGGGGGCCGCTAAAAAAACGCTATACAAAAGAAATTTTTAAAAATGCCACTGTATTCCCATATAAACATTAATAAACATTTTTATGAACTTCAGAGTGTTTCATAGATGAATAGAAAGATTCTTCATGCTCTCCGGAGTTGAACTAAAATGTTTAAAACATTTTTTGTACTGTATCCAAAACTCATTGCACTAAAACCATCATTTTCTAATTGAATCAAATTAACGTATACAATGACAATATACGATAGGGATCCCAACAATTCCGTATGCGTGTGCGTGTGTGTGTGTGTTTAAATAAATACATATCTTTATCAGCTAATTGAAAAATAAATTCAAGTGTAATTTGATACGTCTGTGTACGAAAATAGAATGTGAAATGTAATAACATTTAGATAAATGTGTGAACAGTACAACACTGGTTAAAAAAAAAACTAAAACAAACTTCAAAATACATTAAACATTGACATTGGAAAACTATATTTTAGTTCATTTGAACAAGAAAGAAAAGAAAACTTTTGGTCTATTAGGCCCCATATTTTTTTTTCAAACTTATTTCGCTAATAATACGGTTAACTTTCATTGTATTGGGTTACACATGATATACAGATTTCATTAAATCTGGTCGATTTTCTGAAATGTAAAATTAAATCAGGGCTATGGCTACTAGAAGAACTGCTCTATAAGATGAACCCTGAACCATATTTATTTTACAACTGAGGGCGGCCAATATATCAGACATATAAATATACAGTACATAAATACATAGAGAACTTAAGGCACACATGTAGCTTGAAAATCAGGACAATAGTATGACAGAAACGACTAACGAACTGCTTCCAAACACACGTCAGGCAACAAATGGGGGACTCTCCCACTCTTTCCCCTCACATGCACACACTCACACAGAATGTATATACACACACACTCACACAGAATTTATATATACACACACACTCACACAGAATGTTTATATCTTTTCAAAGACAGAACCGAGTTGAAGTTGGTTCTTACGTTCTGTCCATCCCAAGAGCTGCTGCTGAATGTTTAACTCAAGTCTGTACAAGTACTTCAAAGTTATTTACTCATTAACTATTCATTCGACAACAATACGGTAGTATGAAAGAGAAAGAATTGAGAAAGAAAAAGTGAGATATTCAGTGAGAGGGAAAGAGAGATACAGAGAAAGAGTGAGAGAGAGATACAGAGAGAGAGAGAGAGAGAGAGATACAGAGAGAGATACAGAGAGAGAGAGAGAGAGGGAAGAATTTAAGAAAAAAAAAAACAGAACAAAAAAAAAACCAACAAAGTGGTGAGGGTGAAATAGTTGGGGGCCTCTTTTGGGCGTAACGCCTATGGTTCATCTCGCACACTTTTTCAGAACTGTGAAGCCCTATTTTGGAGAGACACTCCCGTCCACATATCGCAGGTTAAGTAGGCTTTTGCTTGGGTACTAGAGGAGCCGGTCATTTTACGGAGCTGACGCCCATTTTTTTTCGCGGTCCATAGCTTTCTTGGTCACCATCTCTTTCCACCCAGTGCGGTCTTCGCAACGATCAGAATCAATATTCACTGCTTTGAGGCCCTGTTTGATTGCATCCACGTAACGGAAGTGGGGCGACCAGTTTTTCTTGAGCAAGTTGCCCGCAAAGAATGATTTGCAGGTGTCCTCTGAGGATTGCGAGGATGCTGGGACGACCCGTTTGTGCACTCTCTTGCTTTATGAGTGTTAAGATCCTTCGGAGGCAGCACAATGGGAATGAATTTAGTTTTCTCTCTTGCTTTGCATAAAAATAAATGGTATATTAGCGAATTATAAAAGGAAAAGAGAGAGAGAGATGTATATATATATATATATATATTAGAGAGAGAGAGAGAGAGAGAGAAAGAGAGGGGAAGAGAGGAAAGGGATTAAGGAAGGAAGAAAAACAAAACTAAAGTAGTTATTCAAAAAAGTAGAGACCAATAGAAGAGTAAAAGTCATTTAAAATACACAAAAAAAAAAAAACAACAACAAAAAAACGAAAGAGAAATAAAAAAACAAACGAGAACACAGTAAAGGGAGTGTATGGTTAAAACAAGTCAAGACTTGACAACTGGGTAGGAACACCAAAAAGGGGCCACTAAAGATTAGGGGGTAGAGAGGGGATAATGGAAGGCAATGATTGAGAAGGGGAAGGAGTCAATGAAAGAGAGAAAAGATGTTTATGTGTAGAATGAAAAAGAAAAAAAAAAGATTAAATGGAGAGAGTGAACTAGAAAAAAAAAAGATATTTATTTGGGGTTAGTGAAACAGGGCGGGAGAGAAAGTATAAATGAGAGAAGGATAGAGACAAGTATAATGGGAAGGATAGAGAGAAGGATAAAGAAAAAGATAGACAAGAATAGAAAGAAGGATATAGAGAAGGATCGAGAAAAGGATCGCGTGAAGATTAGAGAAGTATAGAGAGAAGGATATTGAAGGATAGAGAGAAGAATACAGAGAATGATAGATAGAAGGATAGCGAATAATAGAGAAAAGGGTAGAGAAAAGGATAGAGAGAAGGATATAGAGAAGGATTGAGAGAAGGATAGAGAGAAGGATAGAATGAATGATAGAGAGAAGGATAGAGAGAAGTATAAACAGAAGGATAGAAAAGGATAGAGAGAAGGAGAGAGAAGGATAGAGAGAAGGATAGAGAAGGATAGAGAGAAGGATAGAGAGAAGTATAAACAGAAGGATAGAAAAGGATAGAGAGAAGGATAGAGAAGGATAGAGAGAAGGATAGAGAAGGATAGAGAGAAGGATAGAGATGCATAGATAGAAAGATAGAGAGAAGTATAAACAGAAGGATAGATAAGGATAGAGAGAAGGATAGAGAAGGATAGAGAGAAGGATAGAGAGAAGTATAAACAGAAGGATAGATAAGGATAGAGAGAAGGATAGAGAAGGATAGAGAGAAGGATAGAGAGAAGTATAAACAGAAGGATAGATAAGGATAGAGAGAAGGATAGATAAGGATAGAGAGAAGGATAGAGAGAAGGATAGAGAAGGATAGAGAGAAGGATAGAGAAGGATAGAGAGAAGGATAGAGATGCATAGATAGAAAGATAGAGAGAAGTATAAACAGAAGGATAGAGAAGGATAGAGAGAAGGATAGAGAAGGATAGAGAGAAGGATAGAGAAGGATAGAGAGAAGGATAGAGAAGGATAGAGAGAAGGATAGAGAAGGATAGAGAGAAGGATAGAGAAGGATAGAGAGAAGGATAGAGAAGGATAGAGAGAAGGATAGAGAAGGATAGAGAGAAGGATAGAGAAGGATAGAGAGAAGGATAGAGATGCATAGATAGAAAGATAGAGAGAAGTATAAACAGAAGGATAGAGAAGGATAGAGAGAAGGATAGAGAAGGATAGAGAAAAGGATAGAAAGAAGGATATAGAGAAGGATAGAGAGAAGGATAGAGAGAAGGATAGAGATGGATAGAGAGAAGGATAGAGATGCATAGATAGAAAGATAGAGAGAAGTATAAACAGATGGATAGATAAGGATAGAGAGAAGGATAGAGAAGGATAGAGAGAAGTATAAACAGAAGGATAGATAAGGATAGAGAGAAGGATAGAGAAGGATAGAGAGAAGGATAGAGAGAAGTATAAACAGAAGGATAGATAAGGATAGAGAGAAGGATAGAGAGAAGGATAGAGAGAAGGATAGAGATGCATAGATAGAAAGATAGAGAGAAGTATAAACAGAAGGATAGAGAAGGATAGAGAGAAGGATAGAGAAGGATAGAGAGAAGGATAGAGATGCATAGATAGAAAGATAGAGAGAAGTATAAACAGAAGGATAGAGAAGGATAGAGAGAAGGATAGAGAAGGATAGAGAGAAGGATAGAGAAGGATAGAGAGAAGGATAGAGAAGGATAGAGAGAAGGATAGAGAAGGATAGAGAGAAGGATAGAGAAGGATAGAGAGAAGGATAGAGAAGGATAGAGAGAAGGATAGAGAAGGATAGAGAGAAGGATAGAGAAGGATAGAGAGAAGGATAGAGATGCATAGATAGAAAGATAGAGAGAAGTATAAACAGAAGGATAGAGAAGGATAGAGAGAAGGATAGAGAAGGATAGAGAAAAGGATAGAGAGAAGGATATAGAGAAGGATATAGAGAAGGATAGAGAGAAGGATAGAGAGAAGGATAGAGATGGATAGAGAGAAGGATAGAGATGCATAGATAGAAAGATAGAGAGAAGTATAAACAGAAGGATAGATAAGGATAGAGAGAAGGATAGAGAAGGATAGAGAGAAGTATAAACAGAAGGATAGATAAGGATAGAGAGAAGGATAGAGAAGGATAGAGAGAAGGATAGAGAGAAGTATAAACAGAAGGATAGATAAGGATAGAGAGAAGGATAGAGAGAAGGATAGAGAGAAGGATAGAGATGCATAGATAGAAAGATAGAGAGAAGTATAAACAGAAGGATACAGAAGGATAGAGAGAAGGATAGAGAGAAGGATTGAGAAGGATAGAGAGAAGGATAGAGAGAAGGATAGAGAGAAGGATAGAGAAGGATAGAGAGAAGGATAGAGAAGGATAGAGAGAAGGATAGAGATGCATAGATAGAAAGATAGAGAGAAGTATAAACAGAAGGATAGAGAAGGATAGAGAGAAGGATAGAGAGAAGTATAAACAGAATGATAGAGAAGGATAGAGAGAAGGATAGAGAAGGATAGAGAGAAGGATAGAGAAGGATAGAGAAGGATAGAGAGAAGGATAGAGATGCATAGATAGAAAGATAGAGAGAAGTATAAACAGAAGGATAGATAAGGATAGAGAGAAGGATAGAGTGAATGATATCTATTATATATACTTAAAACTTTCGAGATGTTTCGGAAGGAACATTAAAGGTTAAATCAGATTTTCAATTGCTTTTAGAGTTGTTTTTTTGTTATCTAAACGTGACAGACAGACAGACCGGCAAACAAAACGCCCAAAAAATAAGCGTCTTTTATCCTGATGTGGGCACTAAACAAAAAATAAATAAAATCTGATTATTTAAAAATTTTGAGGAAACTGATTAGTAACAAGTTTTGCCGCTACTTGTTACTCTTTTGCACGAAAGTCGCTGCATAAAATTTCCGTTTAAAAAAATGTGATATTTACATACAAAGTGCATTTCTAGCCTTTAAAAAGATAAATGTTTTTTTAATTGTAGCAGCTAGTTGACCAGAAAAACACTTTTAACAAATATTTATATTTGTTGTGAACATTTCTAGTACATTTTATAGATTTGGTGATACTGCAAATACAGAAGTTCAATTATCTTTGTTAACATATTGTTACAGTTATGTAATTGTTTTAGAATTGGTGTATTTTTATGAAAAAAGCGCTTGCATAATTAATTTTATAAATTAAATGGTTTGCTTTTAGAAAACCAAAAGTAGACGTTGAACCTAAAATTTTCAAGCTGCATCGCATGGTGAAAAAAATATTTTTCATTTCTCTTCTAGTTTTCGAGCGGTTTTTCCCGTTACGGGGGCAGCTAAAAATTAGTATAAAGATTTCTGTGTTATGTCAATTTTTCTGCAACAAAGATTAAATAAATACAGTAAATACGATTTTATTTTTTTCGATTTGTTACAGGAAAAAAAAAATAATTTTAGTTTTCATTTACTTACATAGTAAAATAAGATATTAAGTAAAAAACACATTTCCTGTCGGGGTTTATATTCTAAATCTAAAAAACAGCTAAAAAATTCTTGTAAAATACGTAACAATCTAGACTTTCTTAATAATCCAATGACTGGATTTTTTTGGTCTGTTATTCAGCATTGCGAATTTGCAGTCTGTGAACTTTGTGGTTGGCTGTCTTGTCGCGTGGCATGCGTTCCTGTTGTCTCGACTGTTCTACTCTGCCTCGGGAGGCAACGATCGCTACAGGAAGTGAGTAAACGAATTTAATAGTGGAAGTGTTTAAAGGGAATGCAATAGCTTTCCGATTGCACAGTGCAAAGTTGTAAAAGAGCTTCCAGGAGCCGTTCCTGGAGGGACCGTAACACTAATGGCGAGTCCTGCACGGTTTGCGTGGTAAAACTTAGGAAAATGGCGGGGCTTTCCGGTGTGATCGGCCTTTGGCCATGTATTCTTGTCCATTGAAATCTAGATATAGACTTAAATCTAACTCTAGATCTAGACTTAAATCTATTTCTATATCAAAACTAAGATCTAGTTCTAGACCTAGACTTAGATCTTGAATCTAGATGTAGATCTAAAACTAGGTCTTGATCTAGCTAGATCTAGGTCTATTTTGTATGATAGATGACAATGGAGATATTAGTTTTTATTTGCGAGGGGAAAGTCTTGAGCTAAGTCATTTGTACACAATTGTAGCTTAAAGTAGGTCAAGAATTATTTATCTTTCTTAGTTTCTCTTTATTACATGTAACATGTTATTAATTTAGAATGTATGGGTAAGGATAATAATTATTATTTTAAAACATAAGTGTACGCTAAATGAATATATGGAGATGCTGTGGCTGAGGGGTAAAACACTTGGAACCGGAGTCCCATGTTCGAATGCTGGTGAAGACTCTCAGTGGACCACTTCGGGGGCCGAAACTGTCTTTGTAACCTTGTTTATTTATTTAAGAATTACATTGACGTCCTTAGGTGCTGGTTGAGAGGCTTGACGTTTTCGATGTTAAGAAAATATTGTGGAAATGAGAAACTTTATTTTGAGACGTGTCGCTGTGTATCCATTAGACTTCTTTGAAGAAACGTAATATAGTTTCAATTGGATTAAATACTTTTCTTGGCCTAACTTTTCTTTACGTTAGTCCAGAGTGTCTAAAACAACATTGTTTATAATGTCTTTGATAACCCATAGACACAGTAGTTGATCAAATAACTTACATATTTCTTTGACCTCATTCTCTCAATTATCTTTTCGGACCTAAACCAGTCAATGCAGTTATAGGAGTTTGAGAGTCGATCACATTTATTTTTACATTCAACCACCCATTTTATTCTTTTATTAGAATCTTTCAGACTTTCCACTATGCTAAAAGGATACAACTCTAGATAAACTCTTCTCTACAAGTCTCTCTTTTCATTCTGTCTTCTTTTCCCAATCTGTTTCTCACTACTCGTTGAATCCAGCCCGTCCATTTACTCCTCCCTGTCAACATGGAGATATCTGAAACCTCCCTGGAGATGCCACTAGTAAACACTGAGAGTCTACAATAGACAGTCTTGGCTTTACATGCTTTTTTTTTTAACTTAAGATTTCTAACAAATAGCATAAAGCTAAAAAAAAAAGCTATCTTACCAACCAATCATTCATCCAACAAGCCTAACAACCAATCAACCAGCTTTCAGCTAAACAACCAACCCACTAGCCAACCAACCAGCCTTCCAACTGTTCAACTACCCAGGTTTCTATTCTGTCTTTTAAACATCTATCAACTAGTATTCTAACCAAACAACCTTTCGACCGTCTCAGAAAACGGTCTTCTAGCCAGCTTTCCAACCAGTTTACCGACAGCAATTTTTTTGCCTTGCAACAATTTAACCAACCAGCCTTCCAACCATCCAGCCTTCCAACCATCCAGCCTCCCATCCATCCAGCCTTTCTTTATACAATAACAATTCAATAAAACTGATATTTCAAATAGTTTTACAACAAAAGCTCATTCTTGGAAGAAACAAGCCATTCAGCGATGTTTTACAGTCTGGTGCGGTATAGTTTGACCGTTATAAGTTTCAAAGTATAAAATAATTAATTTAAATTTGGCTAGAGGACAAGAAAATATTTATTTCGAACAGACTACGTCTTCAAGTATCACCGCATGTAGACCTGTTCATTGAAGAGTTTAATAAACTAATGTTCAGGGACATTTTGAGCACTGTTTAGATTTATAGACTTATTTATCATTAGAACATTATAAAGTCTAGAAGATTAAAACATCTTATCTTATATTATATTTTACAGACGTTACTTCAAAAAGAAGATACTTATATCCTACCCATATCATGTGTCAATCTAGTCATAAATATTAATCAATGACTTAAACTCTGCAACGTCGTTGGTTTTCCTGGCTGATTCAGGCAACCCATTCCATTCTCGAATGGCACTAGGGAAGAAGGAGAACTTCTACGCATTGGTTCTAGCGTATGGTCTAAGAAATGTACCTCTATCTTTGTGACTTTCTGAGTATCTCATTAGGTTTTGTTTTTCTATTTGTAAGTCATAGCTTAGTGTTTAATGTATTATTGCTACTTGACTTTTTATTCTTCTCTCATGAAGTGTCTATAAGTATAGTGATTTTACTAATGATGTTACTCTAATCAAATTGGAATATTCGTCTGTTATAAATAATCACTGCTCTATTTTGTATTTGTTCAAAGTTTCTTTATGTTTTCTTGAGTTGAGGGATCCCAAACAGAGGATGCCTATTCTAGCATTGAGTTGAGGGATCCCAAACAGAGGATGCCTATTCTAGCATTGAGTTGAGGGATCCCAAACAGAGGATGCCTATTCTAGCATTGAGTTGAGGGATCCCAAACAGAGGATGTGCCTATTCTAGCATTGAGTTGAGGGATCCCAAACAGAGGATGTGCCTATTCTAGCATTGAGTTGAGGGATCCCAAACAGAGGATGCCTATTCTAGCATTGAGTTGAGGGATCCCAAACAGAGGATGCCTATTCTAGCATTGAGTTGAGAGATCCCAAACAGAGGATGCCTATTCTAGCATTGAGTTGAGAGATCCCAAACAGAGGATGCCTATTCTAGCATTGAGTTGAGAGATCCCAAACAGAGGATGCCTATTCTAGCATTTGTTTAAACAGAATTCTGTCTCGGTGGGTGGGGTGGAGGGGGGAGAGAATGCGGCGGAGTGCACAATTCTTCTATTTGTATTTAAAACCTTTGATTTAGTTATAAAGAACAAAGTAATCGATGTGTACGTTTTACAAAGGAGGTATCGTCTTTTTTCAATTTTTTTTTTTATTTTCTTGCTTCTTTTCACGTTTTACTCAAAGCTTAATGTTGGCAGGTGAATTTTTCGTTAGAAATTTTTTGTTTTTTTAAATAATTGTTTCACTTCCACTTACAGTTACAATTTTTTAAACTTTTGTTTGAATGCTACAATTTTTTGTTTGTTTTCTTATAAAGTTGTTTCGACATTAAAATTGCAATATTTTTTTGTAAAATATTTGATATAGAATTGTAATAATTGTCTTACGTATTTGTGTCTACGCTGTTCGCAATGAAGCTGTTCGCAATGAAGCTGTTCGCCTTTTCTTTTACAATTCATCCTTTTTAGCAAGAAGAAATGCTGTACGAACTTGGAGACATTCCAGAATAACCCTTGTGACATTATTTTAAATCTTCTGACTGAATACCAGGTCTACATGCTAAAGTAATAATTTAAAAAGTTGAAAGCAGTTTTTGTCATGTAATGAGATATAGAACGAGGTCATGAACTTTAATAGGAACTGGGGAATGACCAAGACATCAAGTATTTTGACATTAAAGTTCAATTCTAAAATGCATCTTATAATGTGACTTGGTGACTTGTGTACAATTCATCTTATCATATTAATGCTAAGCTGTCAAATGTACATATAGACGTCACACAAGTGAGTGTACATAAAAAAAAAGAAAGAGAAACAACTTATTTGTGTTATTTACACATGGGTTTATTGCAAAATAATTGATTTCAATGTCACAAATCCTTCATAAGTCAGACGCCTTTATTAAAGTATTAAACAAAAAAAAAGAAATTGTTCAACCTTTTCTAAACAAATTGGGGACAGACAAGTAACGTGATCACAAAAATAATGAAGCTATTACAGTAAAACAACCACACCCCCCCCTCCTCCAAGTCTTAGTCTCTTCAACACTTTCATGATTGAATATTAGCAGAAACCAAAACAGAACTAAAATATTATAGAGTTAAAGTTGTATATTAATATTAAAAAAGACTTCTTTTCCGGCAAAGTACATTACAAACTGTAGGAATTGTTTTCATCTAGGACTAAGATGTAACATATAGTGCAGATTTACACGATTTAAAGGACGCTAATTGAACTTTACTGTTGCCAACTTCATAAAAATAATTGAAATGTCTATGCCTGTATTTCCATATGGCACAAATTTCCTTTATTACTGAAAATTGTTAGTTTTAATTTAAGTTTAAGCCCAGCGGAATAAAAGTCTAATGTTTCCCTCATATTGAAATTATTTTGTGATAAAAACGGAAGAGCTTAGAACACCAAAAGGCTTGCTACTTATTTCTTTTCCGCCATGCTATTTAAGAAGAGTTTGGTGTTGAGAGTCCATTAAGAAATAATAAACAACTAAAACCCCGTGTTTGTATCAACATTTTTATTTTCTCATCACTGCTATGAACTTTTTCTGGACACCCAACAAAATTGATATTCTGATGTAGTGTTTCACCAATTCCTTGTTACTTTTCAGTCTCAGTTTTAGCTCTATATTTTGTTTTCTCAATTACAACAAGACCGCATAAGTCTAGAGGTGACTACATAACCACACATACAGATGTCAATGTCTGATACCTTTCTGCTCACTGTACTGCAAGTAAAAGACTGAAGATTGTCCTTGAACAAAACGTGCCTAGTTGTACTCCATGTGTGACTGTCTCCAATCTTATGCTTTGTCAACTCTCAGTGACTCGAAACGTTTGCTGCCACATTAGACGTTTTCTTTTAGCTACTCAAAATATCATTATAGACTTTTGGATAGTATGAAGACAGTTTGATAACAGTATGGAGCTAGTATGAATATGAATAATAAACCAAATTTAGTTGACTAGTATACAATGGTGGCATGTACCTGTACTGTCAGCTAGCCCTAGGACAGATGAATATACATGCACGAACTGTGGCAAACTCTAGAATTGGCTTGATCAGTTACTCCAGATTCAAGACGAAACCAAAGCCAGTGACTCATCTAAGCGCATCAATTGTCTTCCGAGACAGTAGGAGCCATATGTATTTACCTCTACAAATCAGCGTTGGGTCAGCTGATATGTCTTGACTCTACTATGAAGTAAATTTGATTAACAAAGGTTTCCCATAGAGATTCCCATAAAGTTAGGGGTTTCAGATTTTTATGTTAGACAAACTTTAGTGTACATGTATCCGAGTATTCTGTGGTAGCAAGCTTATCATTTATCAAAGTGTTACATGTTGCTCTGGTAAATGTTTTCATAAATGATGGTAGATTTATTGTCGGGAATACAAAAGCTACGGCTACCTTTTTCAATCTAACAAAAGAAGAATTAAAAATTTACATTTTGTAAAATCCCATTGAAAAAATCAAGACAATGCCAATATTTTTTTGCGACTTATTTTAAATGAAAAAGAAAAAATTTTTTAAATAAGGAAAAAGTAAAACGTCAAACTAACTGTAAAAAAAGAACACAAGATATACAAATGTAAAAACAGCATCTTTTGCAGAACATCTTTGATCTCGTGTTAATTTAAAACAATAGTGGAGCAGATATCTTGTCCATACACTACACGACCAGTGTACGCTAGACATTGATTGAAGTAAATAGAATCAGACAAACTTGTGCAAACATTTCATTATAAAAGCAAATAAAATAAAAACACAACACGCTCTGGTGTCACAGTGAACTTTGAAACCACAAATCCTACATGTTATTATTATACAGTTCCATTGACATTCAAGTAAGCTTGGCACGTTTCGTAGACATGTTATTAACCATCTAATGATACTAAATATTTATGATCCAATTTGAAAAAGAGAAATAGATTAGATTAAATAACAAAATGAAGTTAAGTTTCTTTTTTTAATTATCTAAAATCATTAAAATTACATTAAAAAAAGTAACAGTTTACAATATTGAATAGTTTAAAAACTGAATGACGCTTGAAAAGCACCAGTTTGTAACTGGAAATCTAATGAGTCTCTAACATGCATGACTTTGACGAATTAGTTGTTTTTTTTCTTCAAGATACAGAAATGTTAACATTCAGATTTGTGAATGGACATTTTATTTTGCATTGTTATGCTTGAAGGTGTATTGGTTATAAGTTATAAAGTGATGTTGACACACACACACATTCAAATTGGTTGAAAATTATGCCTTCTAACACTCATATCATTAGCAGCAAGGTAATAGTGAACACTTTAAGTCCAGAGAGAATAGAAATGATGCTGTCATGAAAACTTCCCCCCCAAAAAAATAAGTGAGATTTCTCTCATACGATGGATAGCATGCCAGCAAAAAAAAATGGTTCTAAATGTGCCAAATTCTTGACATTCAGATACTCAGTAATATAAGTTGACATATTGTAAGGTATTATCAAATGTTGTGTCCAATCGTATTCATAAAATCTATCTACGGTATTTGTGAGGGCATACATTTGTGAGGGCATACATTTGTGAGGGCATACATTTGTATCATTATGTCATTTTTCTGGGTGGAGTGGTGGCTGAGCGGTAAAGCGCTTGGCTTCATAACCGGGGGTCCTGGGTTCAAATGTTGGTGAAGACTTGGATTTTTAAATTTCTGGATCTTCGGGCGCCTCTGAGTTCACCCAGCTCTAATGGGTACCTGACGTTAGTTGGTGAAAAGTAAAGGCGGTTGGTCGTTGTGCTGGCCACATGACACCATCGTTAACCGTAGGCAGAAACAATCTGCCATATAGATCACAAGGGGTGAACGAGGAACTTTACTTTTATATAATCTTAGAGCAATCTCTGACTAAAAGTTAACTAGGGTGTTACGCAACAAGCACAATGACCCATGGACTATCGTTATTAAATGACTCGCTGAAACGTCACTGGGGATTCGAACACAAGATATTCGTGCATCTTCGACTACCTAGCTTTGTAGTTAGTAAGACCTTGCAATCTATAGGGCTGATGATGTACTAAAAGTTGTGTAAAATCGCTATGGACATGAAAGGGATTTTCAAACCACAAAGGAATAGGACATCTTTAGGAAATAAAATTGGAAGATAATTATTTTCTTTGAACCTTAAATCGGTTGATGGAACTACACTCTGATCCATCGCTCAAGAACATGTGCTACAAGACTATTTCAGCGTTTTAAAATTCAGCCCGAATTATTCGCTGGTCCAATAATCTTGAGACATGATAGACTCCACTCTATGTTAGAGCCTTCTCAGGAATTTAATCTATTAAAAGAAAAATAGAACGATGTGTGTGTGTCTGTAGGTGGCGAGGGGAGATCATTGCCTCATTTTGCCGATCACCTTGACCTAAATAAATCTCTAAATCTTAAAAATAAGATTGTATGATTTTACTTCAGACGATATTTGCAGTGATTGCTATTAAAGCAAGTTTATATGTTTAGTTACATTTGACATCTTGTTAGTTTAGCACAGCTTTATCCGCCACTCATATTCCTGGAGATTAAGTAGACTGTCTTAAGTAAAGTGTCAGTTGAGTTATCGGACCTTTTTTTCATTTTTTTTCTATTGCTTATATCCAATTTTTACTGATTTTTTCCCCATTTATTTTATTAATGTATGTTTCAGGGCTATCTGATTGATACGAATTCATACAAAGTTGCTAAATGATTTTTTTCTTATTTGGGACTAAAATTTGTTAGCTGATATGTGGGCCCTAACTATCTATCCTTCTAAGTCGCCTTCGCTTCTTAAGTGATTTCATTTTTTGTCCCCAGTTTTTTACAAGCATCTCGTTGGCTTGCTCGCGTGTCCAAATGAGGGTCTAAATAGTCTAGACCTAATGTGTTTAGAGTATTGTAGTGCATACGTTCAGGAACATTTTGTATTAATTGAAGGGACATTTTTACATTGAAAAATTGATTAAATTTAAGCTTTTATATAGCGCTACTTTAATGCTTATAGCATGCTCAGAGTGCTATGGTCCAATCTCATTTGTGGACCAGTCGGGGGAGGGGGTATCTGGGAGAAGGTTATTCCGTGCTGCCTTTAGGCGCTCAGTAAATACAACTCTGCTCGAGTCGGGTGTCGAACCTCGAGCCCCTTCATAGGTAGCCAAACCAAGCCAAGTACAAACGTTCTTAGCCTCTCGACCAGGCATGCCAAAATAAAAGGAATAGCTTACACGTAATCACTCTCTATAAAAAGAAAATATATATCATACAAGGGCTGCACATTTCTTAATCTGCACGCTAGGACAAAATCATACATGAAATCGTTTCTTTTTAAGTGTCATGTTGACATTATAAGGACTGCTCAAAAACAAGAAATCCAAGCCAGACGTACACTTACATTGCAAGTAATGTCAACTGTTGTTGAAGGAAACGTATGCATGTTTCCTCAATAAGATAAGAAAAAAGAAATGCATGAAAGTAGATATATACTACATGACAGGAATGGAAATTGTCTATGATACAACGAATTGCAACTTGCACACTTTAGTTAGACTATTGGAAAAGTGAGAAACTATTAGGACTAATGTATTTCAGCTCCGTCAAATGGTATGGCAGTACGGATAAAAGGAAGATCTAACATTCAATGGACGTGGAAACTAAATAGCAAACATCAGACACAGAAGTTACGCCTAGAAGATGGACATAACTGTCTCTCATAATCTTGTGCCTCCCGGACAATATCTACCCCTATTTTAGTAAAGCCGAACAGACGGATTGTACATCATTAGTCTCTGACTTATGACTAGTCTCTGACTTATGACTAGTCTTTGATTTAACAGTCGCGTCATTTTATCCCTAGCATCATAAAGAAATAAACTCTTCCCGAGACTTGGGACGGATATTTAATTGTTCATTCCCTAAAGCTAATGATGAGTAATCATTTTTTTTTTAGTATAATAAACAAAAATAATCCAAGAAAAGGAAAACCGCCGCCAGCTACCTAAATTAAGAATAATTGCAATGGTGTCTGATTGGCTGGTTTATAAGCAGACATTCGTAGGGACTTTAAATTGCAATACCGTCAGTGCTGGACAGTGAAGAAACATTTATGTAATTATTATGTGTGTGTGTGTCGCTAGTTTATCAGTTGTGTAATATAATTACTTGATACAAGGGTAACAGTTCAGCAAGGTCAATGGTGAACGATTTACAAAAAGACGACAAATTATTCTCATGAGTTACACATTAAAAGGAAAGTAGATAAGACATATATCACAGGCGATGGGCCTAATATTAGAGCACAATTCATGTACAAAAGTAATGTTATTGTTGATTAAAATCAGTTTTAAACAAAATCAAAGTACAACACAAAGACTTTAGATCAAAAGTTAAAAAAAAAAAGTAGCTACAGTATATCCAGTGTTGTATAAAAAAGAAACAACTTCAAACTTATATAGTTTGTATACAAATTAGAAGCAAGTTTGCTTGGTGTGGGTCAACATTCTATTCAAAAGTGAATTTAAAGATATAGTTTGACGTGTTTTGTTATGTATCGCTGTCAGAGCCCTGTGGGCGTGAACGATCATGAGAAATAGAAAAGAGCATCAGTCATCCTGGAGTAAACACAGCAAGTGCCGCACGTTGACCGTTCAAACACACATGAACCATAGTATTAAGATTGATACCCTAAATACATTCATTTAAATCAGTGAGATGATCTATCATGTTAGAAGAACATGCTCTAACATACCACATCAAATAAATGTTTCCAATGAAATAAGAAAGGCAATATGAACTGATTTCAAAACATTCGGCTGTCACAAAATACATTTTTCTGCCAGATTTCAAATGATACTTTGTCTAAATGATCTGATATGACACCACGGTGTCGTTGTTGTACTAGAACCAATTCGGTACAACAAACAACATTTCAAAACAAAAACTGTACGATGAACTGACAAAGTGTTCACAAAGATATGAAATTAACATTTGGTTACTGTTTAAAAAGTTACAACTCTTTGATGTCAGCGTACTCGAGTTGTAGCTAATATACTTATCCAGCTCATAATCTTATCCTGTTCATACACTTATCCTTTAGATCATGGGCGTAGCCTGTAATCAGTATTATTAATTTTTATAGATCTTCTGACAAACGTTGGCACCAGATAGAAGTGTCGAGGCGCACCAGAGTGTCGAAGAAAGTTAAATAAGGCTTCATTGAGTTCCTGTTTTAATGTCACGTCTCAACGGCGTTCAAATATAAACTCATTGTAGTGTTGCCACTTTGACTCTTCTGTGTCTAGTCCTGGCTTGACTTCTCCTGCGCTATTGGTTCCAGAGCCACAACTGCCAACCATAATGAAGCCTTCCTCCTGAAGCATGTCGAAGGCCTGTTCCAGAAATGAATGCTTCAGAAAAAATCTACTAGTGTAGCGGTCAAACTCCCCGCGGTCAGGGTCACGGCTCTCGTTCAGTGTGTCCTTGAAAACTTCCCGGCAGAGCGAGACTTTCCCGCAGACGATAATGCGGCTCAGCTTCCGGAACTTCACGTCTGCTAGACCGTCTCGTCCGAATGCGAAGGTTCCCCGGTACCCCACGGTGATGAACCCGCTGGCTCGCTCGCTGATCGGGGACGGTGAGGAATTGATGTTGTTGACCATGGGCTCTGCCGTGGGCGACACAGAGTCCACGGGGGGTGAAGCAGGGGGCTTCGAGGCGGAAGCTGGCTGAACTGGAGACAGGTGTGTGGAAGCTCCAGTCTGCGGGTCCTTCGAGGCCACCAAAGTGGGAAGCGGTGCGTGCAGATGACGTGACGTGTAAGCGTTGATGATTATGACCAAATTCGGAAGCTGGAAAAATTCGGCCTCCTGGCGCAATCGATCTTTTTCATGGAAGTTCTCAGGGAGCACAAGTTTGAGATTTCGTAGGTAATCAAGGATATACCTGGAATAGAGGACAAAAAACAACAACGATATAAACATTTAAGGACTTAAAATTAATACGGACACTCTTTTTACTGTTGTCTTTTGTCTTCCGATTATAAATCCAAATGGTTAATTTGTTACTTAAAGTAAAAAAGTGAACATATTCGGGAGATATATAGAATATATTTTACATTTTCACAACAAACTCAACACTATCCAAGACACTATCCAAGACATTATGCAAGACATTATCCAAGACGCTATCCAAGAAACTATCCAAGACACTATCAAAGACGCTATTTTGAACTTTAATCTTACCAACTAAAAGAAAAAAGAGCTTCGTAGAATTGAAAATGTGATTAAAGAATGTTGCATAATATATATATGTAGGCAGGGCCGGTCCTAACAATCGCGGGGCTCTATGCGAAACTGATTGCGCGGGGCCTAGTCTGGGTGGGAATAAGGATAATACGTGAAAATTAACATTTTGTTAATGACATGTGACTTTGCATTTTATTCATTCTTTAATAAGTACAAAATTGCGATCATATTCACTTTACTTTACGAACCTTGCAACCTATGGCATATTTATATGCCAGTGACTATAAAAGTAAATAAGGTATTGGAACTTTCGGTTTAGGATAACATTCGTCCGATTATTACATGAAAGCTGACAATGCCTTTTTTATTGCACGTAGGATTGGCGTTTTCCGTAATAAATGACACCCACTAATGAAAATTGTGTCTATTTTTCAGGAGATTTTTATGAGATTTCAGGAGATTTTAATAAATGCAGGAATTTTTCGTATACATTTTCAATTTAATAATTAACATAGAATTGGCGCGGGGCCTATGAAAGCGCGGGGCCCACTGCGACCGCATAGGTTGCAGTGGCCTAAGACCAGCTCTGTATGTAGGTCGCAGCTGGGACTGCGTTGCCTCGTAAAATATTGTACTCTTTATTAGTATTAGGACTAGAATACATCAAATTCTTTAATCTTTAAGAGTTATATTCCAGGTGTAAAAATCAACTAATTTTCCCTGTCCATATCTTTCAGACCAGTTTAGCTGTAAACTTTATTTACATTTAGTTTTCTGCAATAATTCTACATAGGCTCCGCACAGTGTGCACTTGACATACCCGTGGGTCCATTCAAAGTCCCTGACTCAAAACAAACAAGCAACGCACCACCCCAAAATTCTGTATTTGTTTAAATCCAGCAATTCATTTCAAAGCTGCTACTATCAATATTAAAAGGCGAAAAATTGTATTTTCTATTAATGTAGCAATCAGAGTTTTTTTTTTTTCTCTCTTTTCTTTCGTTTCTATTTTATACATATCTCTATTGCTTTCTGTCTTTTTCTTTTTCTCTACTCCTTTCTCATTCTCTATTTCTCTAAATCACTTTCTCTCTTTTTCAATTTCTTTCACATTCTCTCTTTCTTTCTGATGCATTTACACTTTTTCTTTCCTTCCATTCTTCCTATTCACTCTCGTTCTCCCCTTTCCCTTCCATTTTTATAAATCTAGTACTAGTTGGTTCTATTTCTTTCTCACCTGAACAATACTCCATCTCTGTCTAAGAAATACTTTCCCTTTGCATCTCTAATGGCTTTGTGTCTGTTGGCGTCAGAGAACAATTTGGCCAGGTGACTATCTGGCTCGTTGCGCAGGGTCTCCAGGCTGGTGCTGTAATAGACTCCTCCTACGTTCAGTTCCACAATGATGGGGCTGTCGTTCATCATAGCTGTAGCAGACACTTTATCTGACATCTCACGGGAAACAGCACCTGGCATATAAAGACAGATGTTAAAATTTTCATGCCAGGATAGCCTACGGCAGAAAAAGAAATTGTTTAAAAATTCAATATTAATTAATTAACTCATTATAAAGGGAAAAAAAGAATGAGTTGAAATTAATAATAATGTATAGGTCTGCAAGAAGTTGTCTAAATTTTTAAATATTAAAAAATTAATCAAAGAGACATTTTCAAGTAAAATCTGAATTTAAAGTGCAAACGTCCTTTTAAAGTGCTGTCAAAAAATCCCAACTCTTCATAAAGTAGACGTATGATGTAGGTCAGTGATATTTAAAGCATGATATAAATCAATGATTCCCAAAGTATAATATAGATCAATTAAACGTAAAGTATGAAAAAGATCAGAGATGCTCAAACTATGATATTGGTCAGTTATTGCCAAAGTATGCTATAGATCAGAAAGGACTAAAATAAGATATAGGTCAGTGATAATCAAAGTATGACATAGATCAGTGATACTAAATAATAATAGAGATCAGAAATGCCCAAAGTATTAATGATACCCAAAATATGATATAGGTTAATGATACCCGAAATATGATTAAGTGAATGATACCCAAATATAATATAGAACAGCGATGCTAAAAAAATAAATAAAGGTCAGTGATGCCCAGCTTTTTTGGACTCAAGACTGCCATTCCAACACGCAAAGAACTGTCTGTGCTAATGAAACCGTGGGAAGAAGTTTCGAAATGTCTATTAACTTCACTTTCTAATAAACTCACTTTTTCTATACAAACCTAATGAATTAATTTCATCTATTTGATTGACTAATTTTTTTTATTGATTCCTGTATTGTCACCGACTATGAATAATCATGCAAAATTTCAACTTGATCCGAGAATGGTAATTAGGAGAAAAACGTGTACAAAACTTAATCTGAGGAATAAATCCACATATACAGCCACATGTCTAGATAAGAAGCATTTATTTCCATGTTTAATACCAAACTAAATAATTAATTACAACGAATAAATTAACTGATTTATTATTTTTTCTATTGATTCAATTTTTGTTAGGTAAAACAAACAAAAGATCCGAGAATGGGTGTGGGAGAATTAAGGTGCACACAAATTCAGACAGACAGACGGACAGAGAGAGAGACAGAGAGAGAGAGAGAGAGACAGAGACAAATAGATGCTATCTTACTAGATTTTTCCAAGGCTTTTGACAAAGTTCACCACCATAGTTTGCTTAAAAAATTAAAATATTTCGGCATTAACGGTCCACTGCATCAGTGGATTAAAGATTTTCTGATAGGGAGAGAACAAACTGTAATAATAAATGGCTCTAAATCAACACCAATAACAGTAAACTCAGGTGTACCTCAAGGAACAGTCTTGGGTCCACTACTATTTTTAATTTACATAAATGATTTACCAAATTGCATTAGTTCAGGAACAAAAGTCAGATTATTTGCAGACGATTGCATAATATATAGAACAATAAAAACAAAACAAGACACAGATATTTTACAAAGAGAATTAGATGAATTACAGAAATGGGAATCAAATTGGAGCATGTCTTTCCACCCAGAAAAATGTCAGTTGTTAAGAGTAACAAAAAAACTAAAACAAATTAATTCCACTTATCTTATTCATGGCAAACCAGTAACACAGACTAAAAACTCAAAATACCTAGGTGTTATAATAAATGAAAAACTGTCATGGAATCCACATATTGATGAAACTATAAAAAAATCCAACAAAGCATTAGGGTTTATTAAAAGAAATTTCTATAAATCAAATAAGAACATAAAGCTAAAATGTTATTTAACCTTGGTTAGGCCAATAATAGAATATGCATCCACCGTGTGGGACCCCTCAACTCAAGAAAACATTAAGAAACTGGAACAAACACAAAATAGAGCAGTGAGATTCATAACAAACGAATATTCACATTTGACTAGGGTAACACCATTAGTAAAATCACTAAATTTAGAAAGCCTTCAGGACAGAAGACTCAAAAGTAAAGTAGCAATTATACATAAAACACTGAACCATAATCTTCAAATACAAAAACAAAATTTAATAAAATACTCTGAAAGACACAAAAATAAAGGCACATTCCTCGTCCCATATGCTAGGACAAATTTGTACAAATACTCCTTCTTCCCTAGTGCTATTAGAGCATGGAATGGGTTGCCTGAGCTAGCCAGAAAAACCAGTGACTTGGCAGAATTTAAGTCATTGGTTAATATGCATGACTAAATGCATGACGCGTAGGACGTAATCATCTTCTTTTTTGAAGTAACGTCTGTATTATATAAGATAAGAAGATAAGATAAGAGAGAGTTGATATAAGCTTTGTAACTAGAAAGCAAGTATCTTGCACTAGAAAGTTTCAGTCAATCCAGTGCTCCCCCCCCCCCCCACCGCACACACATTTGTTGCTCATAAAAAAAAGTATTGTTTCAACATTTTTATATAGTAACTGGAAATATATACTTCATTCTTAAATCGTGTGATATAAATAAAAATAAATATTAGGCGAGGTGTACATTTCATTCCCTCTAAGTTACCAACCACATTGAGTGGACAGGAAACTATCGTGAGCCTTACAATGACACAGCGTCTTTAAAATTAATTTCATTCCTTTATTCCCTTCTCTAACGTAGAGTATACCAACAGAAGATCAGTCCCTGCTGTCTGGAAGTATACCAACAGAAGATCAGTCCCTGCTGTTTGGAAGTATACAAACAGAAGATCAGTCCCTGCTGTCTGGAAGTATACCAACAGAAGATCAGTCCCTGCTGTTTGGAAGCATACAAACAGAAGATCAGTCCCTGCTGTTTGGAACGTAATGAATGGAGAGACACAAAGCTACAAAAAATAAATAAATCCGCAGTTCAATAACTAATCAAGCTTATATCCCAGTCGAAAATAAAGTCTAAGATCCACGGCATGCTCGGACTACAAGATAGGTTCTTTATCAGGGCCCCGACGCACCCCTCACCAGGTCACCCACTATGACGACTCTTCCAGACTCAATTTAGGATTGCGTCCGCATCACAAAAGAGCAAGCACGCGCTTCATCTACATAGAGATAGGGTCAGCGGGTTGGATTTGACCACCACGACCGGACAGAGATGTTCCCATAACCCTGTCTCTGCATGTCCAATTGCTTCGATCTCAATGTTTTTTGTTGTTTTTTTACTGATAACAAAAAAAAAAAACACACCACGAATTAGTGTTTCTATTTAAAGAACTATTGACTGAGACACAGACGTTGCGACACAAGGTCGATAGGTTTCAGATTTTAAAATGTTAAATCTGTTATCAAAATCGATCAGAAGCTTTAACCTTAAAATAATTGCAAGATCGATACATCCAAATGTCTAGTCAGCGATGTCACATTAAAAAAGATATAACTTTGTATTCCGGGAATGAACGAATATTCTTTCCTTTTATTTAATGATCATTATTATACTATTGAAAAGCACAAACAAATTACAAAGACATAACAAATATATATTTCATTTAATATTGTAACAGTGCACCATTCTATAATACATCGGACATCCAGTATCCTCCATAGCTAACTACCGTCGCCATCTACTTGGCATCGTTCCAATGACAGTCCATCGTCTACAAAACATTCTCGCATGTTGACCCTGGGGTAACTCTGAGTTTTCCCTATTTGCGTCGACATGTTTTAGAAAATGTTGACGCAAGAATTAAGACTCCTAGAACCTGTGATCCAGAGGAGAATAGAATGTACTTTTCAGTAGAAATTAGGCAATGTATGAAAATAATGAGTTAATACGGTCAGTTGATTTTCGGTAGTTTATTTTATTCTTTTGTTTTGTCATGCACTCCGTTGAAAAAGAAAACAAGTGAATTCCATAAATCGGTTGGAAATATGAAATTGAAAGAAAAAATGGAATAGATGCTTATACGATTACTTTCGACACGCCCGCAACTCGCTACCGCCCCCCCCCAACTCGCTACCGTCCCCCAACTCGCTACCGCCGCATCTGGCCGAGTATATGATATAGATAACATGCAATGGTGCCTGTTGGGGTGTGGGAGGGGAGACAATTTCTTGAAATCTGCAGGTAACAGGTTTGATTATTTTGTTCTCTCTTCGTCTGGAGTTGCCCAGATCTAGACATCAGTGTGTAAACATTGAAATATTTCAGACACAAAATGCAAGTGTAGATTGAACATACGAGAATGTAAAATTTAAAGCAGATCCTTGGTTTTTTTTTTTACTTCTGGTTGCCTTT
Organism: Biomphalaria sudanica; assembly: GCA_036873155.1. Taxonomy (NCBI): domain Eukaryota; kingdom Metazoa; phylum Mollusca; class Gastropoda; family Planorbidae; genus Biomphalaria; species Biomphalaria sudanica. The sequence goes on along the minus strand of JAZGLO010006558.1, from coordinate 1,542,586 downwards.
TTCAGGAATATGTTCACTTTTCATATCGCAACTAATAAAACTAGTTCATGAAGAATTCGAAACAAAACATTGTTCTCCTTACGGTTCCTTAATTATGTTTTTCTAGAGTCATATTTCAATACTTGTATTTCAGGGGGAATGAGAGGGCGTGAGAGAGAGAGAGAGAGAGGGAGAGAGAGAGAGAAAGGAGAAAGACAATAAAATATAATTAGAGAGAGAGAGAGGGAGGAAGAGAGATAATAGTATAATAATAGATAATATTAGTAGGCACTGTTAGAAACACAGAAAGAGATAATAGATGGTACATTAAAAAAGACAGAAAGATATAATAGATGGTACATTGATAAGACAGAAAGAGATAATAGATTGGTACATTGATAAGACAGAAAGAGATAATAGATGGTACATTGATAAGACAGAAAGAGATAATAGATGGTACATTGATAAGACAGAAAGAGATATTATATTGGTACATTGATAGGACAGAAAGAGATATTATATTGGTACATTGATAGGACAGAAAGAGATAATAGATGGTACATTGATAAGACAGAAAGAGATAATAGATGGTACATTGATAAGACAGAAAGAGATAATAGATGGTACATTGATAAGACAAAAAGAGATAATAGATTGATACTTTGATAAGACAGAAAGAGATAATAGATGGTAAATTGATAAGACAGAAAGAGATAATAGATTGGTACATTGATAAGACAGAAAGAGATAATAGATGGTACATTGATAAGACAGAAAGAGATAATAGATTGGTACATTGATAAGACAGAAAGAGATAATAGATGGTACATTTATAAGACAGAAAGAGATAATAGATGGTACATTGATAAGACAGAAAGAGATAATAGATTGGTACATTGATAAGACAGAAAGAGATAATAGATGGTACATTGATAAGACAGAAAGAGATAATAGATTGGTACATTGATAAGACAGAAAGAGATAATAGATGGTACATTGATAAGACATAAAGAGATAATAGATGGTACATTGATAAGACAGAAAGAGATAATAGATCGGTACATTGATAAGACAGAAAGAGATAATAGATTGGTACATTGATAAGACAGAAAGAGATAATAGATGGTACATTGATAAGACAGAAAGAGATAATAGATGGTACATTGATAAGACAGAAAGAGATAATAGATTGGTACATTGAGAAGACAGAAAGAGATAATAGATGGTAAATTGATAAGACAGAAAGAGATAATAGATGGTACATTGATAAGACAGAAAGAGATAATAGTTGGCAGAGGAAGAGAAAGAGAAAGAGAGATAATAGATGACAAAGTTAGAAAGAAAGAGATAATAATTGGCAGAGTGAGAGTGAGCTAAAAAGATAATCGGTACAAGTGGATTGGTTGTACCAGTATTGTTGAGCTGAGTTGTTTAATGAAAATTTTAGCTTTCTTACAAAAAATTTCTTGGTATAAACGGAAAGGGTTGAATATTGTCCAGACAAGTGATAGCATTAATATCTCAAGTTTTGATAGGTTCTCTTAAGAGTTGTCTCAAATAAGTGTTATTATTTGTTGTTGTTGTTTAAAGCGACTATTTCATCCTATAGTCCATTAGATATGTCATGTACCAGGTTAAGTTATTTATTTTGTTGTAAAACATACGAATCGACCAGCACAACAAAAATGCGGCCAATGTTAATCTACCTATCGACTTATAGAGCAATCCTCACCACTGAGACATATTTGTTTGTTTCATTTCCAATCTTCTTATTACCCCGTGCGTCTCATTCTCTAAGTAGCCTGTGCCATTGGACAAAACACTCATCTCTCGGTTCACATCCATCTAAAAGAAGTTTAAAAAACAACAACAAAGACTTGCATTAAACCGTCTCTACGAGTGAGATACGGCGAGCGTTTGAGCTTCGGTTGAGATCGTGACACCGGGCAACTCCCCGAGCTCAAGAACCCTGGAAGTAAAGAGAATAGATCTATAACAGGCTGACACAGAGGTGTCGCCGCGTTCCCATTTTTGAGGGTTCATGATAGCCAAGGGAGTCTCGGACTCGTCGCTACGAGGAAACGACTGATAGCTAAGGATTAGATTGGAATAAAAAACGACAAAATCGTCGTGTAGAAAAGCTGATAAAAATTTTTTTGTTCTGATGATGACAAAAATATTTTGTTTTTAGATCTTCACAAAAGTGGATGAAATAAATAGTTATTTTTTTGTGTCCATTTCCTGAAATTCACACTCAAGGGAAATGGATAAAATTGTAATAAAAATTGTTTTCATTTGCAGACTATGCCGTTAGTAGAATCAACATTGACAAGTTTTATTGAATAGAATTAAAGCTTATTAATCGCATGCAGCACGTAGAAAAAGTGTTTACATTTGATTGATTCGTGACGCTCAAATTGACAGGCCCAAAAGTCAAGGATTGGAGAATGTTCCAACTAAACAAATACGAAAATTCACGGGGACAAACGTATTTATGGTAGAGCGTTAACTTTCGGTCCTTAGTATTACAAGGTTTTAAAAAAAAAGGAGAAGGGTCCCTGACGAAATCAACAATTCATAATCTGAAAACAAATCAACGTACGTAGCCTGTGGGTAATAAAAGTAAAGTTCCCCTTTCAGACCTTGCGATCTATAGGACAGATGATGTAAAGGTCATCTGTTTCTGTGGCCTACGTTAATGACGGTGTCATGTGGCCAGCACCTCAACCAACCGCTCTTACTTTTACCCAACTAATGTAAGTCAGTCTTAAGAGCTGGGTGGACTCAGAGGCGCCCAAAGATCCAGAAATAAAAAAATCCCAGTCTTCATCAGGATTCGAACCCGGGACTACTCAGCCATCGCGCCTTCTCCTGTGAGTAATGCTAGTAGTAAATAGAAGTAAAATGAGGTTTCAATTCAAAACGAAGCTTTAGTACAACAAGAAAGAGTAGATAACTAATTCTTGGGTATATAATGAAAGCTTTGAGACTTGGCCAGACAAGAGATTGCATTAGCATCTAACATTTCAAGAACTTCTCTAAGTGTTGTCTCAAAATAAGAGTTTAAAAAAAAAAAGACTTTTCAGTTTTTGTTCATTTGGTTTAAAAGCTACTCAGGCTGGGTTACTCTATTAGCTAAACAGCAGTTGGCCGGCATGGTACTCAGATCTGGTCCTGGGTAATTATAGTCTCCGTTGGAGAGAGGAGGAGGTGGAGGAGGAGGACAGGGAGAGAGAGAGAGAGAGGGAGAGAGAGGGAGAGAGAGAGAGAGAGAGAGAGAGAGAGAGAGAAGAAGAATTTGACAGTGGAGCTACACTCAATACATCAATGTAAAAGGGATAGAGAAGACGGAATGAGAAAGGTAAATAGAGAGTGACAGACTTATGGAAATAGAGAGTGTGAGAGAAAGACGGAATCAGAAATGTATATACTATATATGTGTAGAAAGAGATAGAGAAACAGGGCAAGATAAAGAGAAAACGAAAGAAAGAGAAAGATGAGGATGATAGTTTCAAGATGAATTAGTCAGCACACAAAAAAGTATGCGAGTGAATGAAAAAAGAAAAAGGGTTTTGGTTTGATGTTTATCTGCTGTTTGTTAGCACAGCTCATGTTTCCTTGTTGTGCGGTCACTTCACGGTAACAAAAGACAGAACTAGACGAATTTTAAATGAACAAAAAAAAATCGATTTCCAAATGTTCTAGCTTCTTATTAGAAACTAGAGTCTAGCTATGTTCTGAATCATCAAAGAAGTGGGACAGTCAAGTCTTGGTGTAACAAAGCATTTCATTTGAGTGTGTCTCAAAGAGTGAACAAGACGTTTTAGAGAAGCATTTCTGAGCGAATCAACGAGAGACGGATAGACAGACGAACAGAGAGATGAGATTGAGAGAGAGTTTTACTATGAGAGAGAAAAAGAGAATGAGAGAGAGAGAGATAGACGTAAAACAACAACAACAACAACAACAACAACAACAACAACAACAACAACAACAACAACTTCCTAGAGCTCCTCAAGACATGAACACGTTGTAGGTCGCCCGTGTTATAGGAGACTAATAGTTGTAAATATGGCTTGTACACACTTCCTGGTTGAAAACATTGCTATGGATGTATATTACTTTTACTTTAAATGGTTATTTCTAGATTTTCTATGACTCACTAAACTAGTTTTCATAAAATACTAATGGACTGTAGTATCAAAGTTTGAACATCTTTTTTTTCTTGTAGTTACAACATTTACGGTTATGTGAATTATCTTTTTTTGGCGAATAATAAACAATTATAATAATATACACTTATAATAATGTACAATTATAATAATGTACAATTATAATAATATACAATTATAATAATATACAATTATAATAATATACAAATATAATAATATACAATTATAATAATATACAATTATAATAATATACAATACACGCTACTAGCTTGTTGCTGCAAAACTAAACTAAACAGATTACTGTGAACATCAATGCTTGTGGCACACTAGGACATATAGACTTTTGAACTTAGTGTGACAAACTTGACTACCAATGTATACCACGACATACAGATAGAGCTCAGAAACTGGAACTCAAATGCTATACTTACGTTGTCCGTGTGTTGACTTATGCCCTGGTCGTTTTTTGTGCATTGCAATTCAGACTGTTACTAAGCTAGACAAACAGATGTAAACTTTTGCTCCATATATAATAGTCTTTGAGAAGCCTTAACAAGCAACAGACTTTGATAATCCCAAAAAATTAACAGACTTTGATAAGCCCTATAATTAACAGATTTTGATAAACCCTAAAAATTAACAAATTTTGATAAACCCTAAAAATTAACAGACTTTGATAAGCTCTAACAAATTAACAGACTTCAACAATTCCTACAATCAACAGACTTTAACAAGCTCTAACAGACTTGGATTTAAACTTCAACATACTTTTTAAAAAATCTCCTTTCTACGTACAGCAGACTGAAATATGTCTAGAACAATAGAAACACTTTGACATTTCCCTCAGACTGAAATATGTCTATATTAATTGACAGAATTTGAAATTGACACTCCCTTGAGACTACTCAGACTGAGATGTAACAGTAGACTCACTTCCTTCTGACTACTCAGACTGAGATATCTCTATAACAATAGACAGACCTTGAAACCGACAGAATACACATACTCTGAGGAATACTTTAACACTAGATCCTAACAATCAAGCTCCATTCAGAATCCTGCTTCTTTTATACACAAATAGTTCTTAGATAATCCAAACTCCCGCTGGCCATGACCCAGATCCTCAATGCATTGGGAATGTCACTTATTTAAATGTATTGATTTTTTGAATACTCTTCTTATTTTGAATCCAGCTAACGATGCTTGCCTACACAATTACGCTAATCAAGTGTCAGATCTTGATTTATGTCAATGTTTTAAAGAAAAAAAATGTAATGGTATACTAGATTGTAGGATTCCATCTAGCTATGGAAGGGTATCACTAGAAATTGAGAAAATAAGTGGTTTTCATTATATCTAACGACGCCTATTAGAACTAATTGATTTCTTTACAATTTCGGAGAATGTCTGAGGTAAGCATCAAATCGCAACTTCCTAAAGATATATATAGAATTAGTTTTACTCTTGGTTATTTTCACTAATTAAAATGTCAATTAATTCTATAATAATTGCATTACTGAGCTATCAAACCCCAAATACCATTCAACAAATAATACAAAATAAGATTGAATGCCTGTTGGTTCACTTGTATTACAAGATAGAATTTTTTTCCCCAATGAATTTTTAATGGTATTTATGTTTGTGTCAAATGGACAGCCTTCAGACCCAGATCCACGGATCACTATCTGCAGCTCTCTGAGAGCCCACTCTCTTACTTTCTCTCCGTCCCTTCCTCTTGTCTTAGGTCTCTCAGTCTCAGTCGACTTTTTAAAAAATAATATTCTCTTTCTTTAGAATAGTGTCCTTATCAGTTTAGTGGTAACATTAACTCTTTCTCTCCCAATTGACGATACCATTGTTGATTTGACCTCATTAAATGAAATTAATGTTGACTTTTATAAACTTTATTTTGTGTTATATAAACAGAGCATCCATTCTCCTTTAAGTCTAGACCAAATACAACAGTTTCTGGTAACAAACGACAAAGCTATTAAAGCTTAATAAATAACAGGGGAGTGAAATAGTAATGAGCAAAATGAAGAATTCCGTCGAAACGTGGAAAAATAATTACGGAGAGAAAGAGTTAATTCACATTTACAAACAATTGTCTTTGGCATTTGTATCTCTGTTTCTCTCAAGTGTTTTGCTTTACATATAATAAAGAAAGAGAGAGAGAGAGAAATCAAGGAAAATAAACTGTTCATTGTATTCTTACCCTCTATACATGGGACCGCTAGATAAAAACACAAACCTTTTTTATACGATTCCACTATGGTCATTTTGTTACTATGACATTCATACTGTTATTTTTTTCTATGACTCATTGATTTTTATTATTTCCCTATGACTCATTTACTTTTATTATTTTTCTGTACGATTTTTTTTATCTTTCCATTTTTTTTATTTTTTTATTTTTTGTTTTATTTTCTTAGTCATTTTTATGTTCTGAAGTTTCCGACAACAACACAGCTCCGGTTTCCGGCCCTTTTCCGTCCCAGACTACACAACGTCCCTCTGTTTGCTCCATTACATCTCATCCCAGGCCCGACACGGCCAGTAATGACGGTTAATTTAGGATCCAAGAGAAATGGAATGTTCTTCTGGGTAGCCCTCCCCTGATTTTGTTTCTACCAATTCCAGTTCTAGACATAGCTGAAATAATGTTGGCGGATTCATCTCTGATTATTTTGTGGTTGTTTTTTTTTTAGTGTTAGATTTGGTAGAGTAGTTGCTTCAATAACCAAGTGGAATAGGAAGGAACAAGATTTGGAACAGATATTTGTATTTTATTTGCAGCGTGGCACTTCCTTGCCATCGATGTTGTGTTCCATTTTTACAGAGCTTATATCAGCTCTGTCTGTCTGGTAAAAAGTTTCTACACCATATTCTCCCAACACCCATTTTCGGATCAAGTTTAAATTTTGCACAATTATTTCTTGTACCTAACAAAACAAGATTCAATTTTTTTTAAAAAGTTAATTAATTATTGGTAACTAATTATTTTGTTTGGTATCGAACATGGGAAAGAAATCGTACTCAACAGATTTGGTGGTATAAGTTGAATTAGTTCCCTTAAGGATGATTTATCCCTGAGAGAAAAAGTTTTTTTTTTTTATGCATTTGAAAAGTGATCACGGTAACATTCATTCTTCCCCACCCCCTTTTCCAAATGATCAAGCGCTTTGAAAAAGCTAAACCATGAAAAAGCGCTAAACAAAAACAAATGGTTAAAATGTTTATAATCGCAAAGATTTCTTATTGTCAGGCTAGATCTGTAACAAATGTTATCACATGGCTGATCCAAAATAATCGATACAATAACACTAAATACAAACTTTGTTTTTTTCTTTTATTGTTTTCTTTCTTAAATGTTTACCCTTAGAGCAGCTTGTCATAGTGGTCAATGGATCTAAAATTGTATGTAATGCTGGACCATTTTTGAAGAGGTAGAGAGAGAGAGACAAGGTAGAGAGAGAAAGTAGAGAGAGAGAGAGATGGAGATAGAAGTAGGGAGAGAGAGAGTTATATATAGAAGAGGTATATATATGGAGGGAGGGAAAGAGAGGGAGAGAAAATGCATTGACAAAAAGCACACATTGTTCCGTGGAAACGCCACTCTGAGATAATCTTCGATCTTCCAATCAATGCCAACAACCTCGAACAGACAAATTCAATAATATTCTGAATGTAACATTGATTTTCAAATTAACTTACAGCAAACAGACAAACACCTATACGTTAGAATGAGTCTTACTTCCAGCAACGAGACAAACACACGACCACTATAACCTCTTTACATTTACCAAACAGGACAAACACACATACAGCCTAGCCAATTGTCAAGCCTTTTTGAATTCAAAATGCAGATGCAAACATTATGACTGCTCATACAGCTTGAGTGGGTCATGCTACACCATTATCATACGGCCTGAGTGGGTCATGCTACAACATTATCATACGGCCTGAGTGGGTCATGCTACAACATTATCATACGGCCTGAGTGGGTCAAGCTACAATATTATCAAACGGCCTGAGTGGGTCATGCAACAATATTATATTACGGCCTGAGTAGGTCATGCTACAACATTATCATACGGCCTGAGTGGGTCATGCTACAATATTATCATACGGCCTGAGTAGGTAATGCTACAACATCATTATACGGCCTGAGTAGGTCATGCTACAATATTATATTACGGCCTGAGTAGGTCATGCTACAATATTATCATACGGCCTGAGTAGGTAATGCTAAAACATCATCATACGGCCTGAGTGGGTCATGCTACAACATTATCATACGGCCTGAGTAGGTGTCACGGCCTGGTTTTTGTTATAGGCCTGATGACGCGAATGTCGTGTTGCAGATACCTCTTCTGGTACTACTGTAATGTTCTTCTTAACTAAATACTCTCTTACACGCACTAGATTTGCAGGTGCATGGGAACACTAACATACTGAACTCTCCGACCACAACACTAAGAATTATTAATAGACTCCAGGTTAGCAGACATGGTTTTATTCACATAATATATGAAATATAATTCACAAAAGATATTGGCGACTTCAGCCATCCGAAATTACATATCCACAAGAAATAACTCTGATTACTTAATAATAATCACTTAGTACTTAAACTTTCTACTCGAGGAGATAGCAACGCTCCTCTCTCTACAAGAGTACAAGATCAACTGTGGTGTTCACCTCGTGGTCACTCTCCGACCAGGAAAAATCTCGTGCAAACTGCACGGAATAGTTAAGTGACTACTAGTCACCAAATGTTGCAAGGGTTCTAAAACTGGTATATGACAGTAGGTCATGCTACAACATTATCATACGGCCTGAGTGGGTCATGCTACAACATTATCATACGGCCTGTGCGGGTCAAGCTACAACATTACGACTGCTCATACGGTCTGTGTGAGTCATGCTAAAACTATTGTTGAATCGTTGTAGATTTGATTATATAAGATAAGACCAGTCTCTAGGGATATCCTTTTTAAAACTTAGGGAAGATGTACAAATGATATACAGATAAAAAAAATGTATGTGGTTGCCCACAGCCTTAAGCACTGAAGTCTCAGAATGCTTTTATAACTATTGCCTATGGCGACAAGATTGAGGAGAAACAGCCTTGATTAACAGAAGGGATAACACATTGCACTATGATCAAGCTATGACACTGATTCAATATTTACGCCCATCAACTGCGGCAAACCGCCACTCGAGAAGAGCTTGGTTAGTCACAAGAGATTCTCTCCATAGATTAAGAACGACATAATCCGTCCGGAACTGGAGTTCATTTTGTTGTTTCTCCATAGAGAAGGAATATTTTGTTTTATTGTACCTAACTCAAAGCTAAATATTGCCTATCCCCCCCCCAAAAAAAAAAAAGAAAAACTACATATATAAAAGAATATACTAACTTGCTATTTAACTGTGAATAAGGAGAAACACGCCCTTGCCTATCTGGTAGAGAGTGCTAAAAATACATCGATCGAACTATCAGTATACACATAAATTGTGAGAATTAAAAATGCCGTGTATCAAATGCCAGATCCAAATATAGACCAGTCAATCTAATACGCCGGTATTACTTGTGTCGTTCTCATATAGGCAACAAGCATTAGATGCTAAATTTAGATAAAGTATTCATTGTAGCAGCTACATGCAGGCATGTCAGGATGGGTACGCAATAGTTTGGAGGGATTTAATATATAATTTAAAGAAAAAAAAATTAGCAGTTGATTGCCATGTTGAAACAGACTTAGGAGTTCTAAGTATTCTTGTTGGAAAAATGAATTGCGCTACACCCAGTTTAAAATAAATTATCACTATGCTGTTGAATACTACTAACGTAAACATCAGCTATTCTTCACAACTAATGGATTGTATTTAGAGAATAAATACTACATTTCATTTTTTAAAATATTGAGCAAAAACATAGTTCATCATACATTTTTTGCACACATTTTTTTTGTTAATCATGTGAATTAAGTTAGATGTGTAGAGTTCACTTTAGAGTTAAGAAAGAAAAATAAAACGTACGCCACTATAAAGGTAAGTAAATAAAGGAGGAGGGGGGGCAATCAGAAACAAACTGGTTCACTGTTGCCTCAAGAATACGACTGTAAATGTACAGTGATACATTGAATGCCAACGGAATGAATTGAGGGCTATTGGGGCTCGACCAATCTTTATAGTAGGCCTCAACATTGACCTGTGACGTGGCAACGAGCTATTGGTTTCCACTGCCCACAGGTTGCGGCGTTGCAGGTCAGTGCTCAGGCCTTCTATGACCATTGGTGTCGATATAATTTAACTATATTGGGCTCAGCTGAAGTATCTCTGGCATGAGACAACGTTATGAGCGAAAGAATGTCCCCGTTGATGTGGGAATAATCTCTGTGTTACGTGTTCAAGCTCCTACTCTAACTTTCTAATATGTAGACTAGTAATTAATATTAGAATGGCTGAAGACTTTTAGACCATGGAATGCGCACATTGATTGGTTGAGATAAAGTGATTGAATAAAGTCAAAGTCAAAAGTGAAAATGTGTAGAGATAAAAATAAGCATACCAACACGTTTTCTACACAGCAAACATTTGTTTTAAGTGTTGATGTTTTTTAATATTGTTCTTTTTTTTTTCAAAACATATCATTTCTCAAGAGTTTTTAATAATGTTAAAGCATTTATACGACGGTGTTAGTGATGTGTTAGAAAGAAGGGAGTTAATCGCAGAAATGTCATTACAGTCGTACACACATACGCAGACACAACACAAAGAGGCACTTTCAATAGGAGAATATCTGTTGGCGAGAAGATAATGGAATATAGGAGGGTGGATGGTGGGGGGGGGTAGGGAGATATTTGCATGACTGTGAAAGAAGAACTGATCAGTGGTCTACACGTACATAAATAATGCAGTATGTCTTGCAGACGTCGCAGCCATTTTGGCGGATATGGAGATGAGCATACAGCGTGGAGACTTTTTGGGACACGGGGGGGGGGGGGAGGGGGGAGGAGGAGAGGGGGAGGCTGCATTGTAACGAGACCAATTGTTATAGAAGGCCTGAACACTGACCTGCAACGTTACAACCTTTGGGCAGTTTAGACCAATAGATCGTTGCTACGCCACAGGGTCTGTACGACGTGGCAACGAGGAATTGGTATTAACTGCCCCTATGTGACGTTGCATGTCAGTGTTAAGGTCTTCTATAACGATTGGTCTCGACTTTACTCGCCTTAACAGTGCCCTGGGCAGATGTTCTTTGCATGGCATAACCTAACTCTAGTCAAGAGCTTCCAAGGTAATTGGTAATAGATGCCGAAGTGGTTTCGTCACAATTGAGTAGCAAGTCCTTGTACTGTTTGCGAATAAATCCACCACAATGTGTTTTATCCTATAGTATAAAGTATTGGTATGGATCAGCTGAATACTTGGTACAGTTCTCATATTTGTATTAAGGTAGCAGATGAATTTTTATATCGCTGGCTCCCTTCACTCTCGTAATCTTGGGCGGTGGCCCCCTTTCTCTACCCGCAAAAGGCCGCCATAGTTTATCCGAGTAAAAAAGTCTCTAACGTAGATATTTCTATCGCCTGACACTAAAAGGGGAATACTTATTTTGTTTTTTTTTATGTCAGGAAGCTATCTCCCTCCTGCCCGACCTTCTCAGTGTACCGAGTGCACAATTTGAACCCGATAAAATCTTTTTGAAAAGAAAAACGTCAAGCCTGGAAGAGAGTGTCATAAATATGTCATTGGTGATGGGGGCATACCATTAACGTTTAGAACTGTTAGAAGATAAAGAAGATAATAATAAAACCAGAGGGATGACCGTGATAGACTCTGGTAGACCAGTGTAGTCTCAATGTCTAGAGACGCGGTGGCAGAGTGGTAAAGCGCATTGTGACGACTTCCTAATTTTAATGAACCACAAAACATTGAAGTAACAAACTCGACTAGCTTTCTTTTCTATTAATACAGTACTTTATTTCCTCTCTAGTTTCTACCTCACAACCTACACTAACAGGCCTAGCCGCTCTACTGAGCTTCTGCATTCCTGACCTCTCGCTACCCCGCTAGGCTGACCCATTCAACCGCTGGCCAGGTACAGAACAGGGGCGTAACTTAAGGGTGACACTCATGCTCCGCGACATACACACACACACACACACCAAGATCCTTTCACAACACCTTTCAGAAGCTGTTGGTACAACAGCACAACAAACTATCCCAAAACTAACATTTTAACTATCATATGAAAGGGATTTATAAAATAGGAACGAATTTCAGATAAAGTATGAATCACACAATAAATGAGCATAAGGATACAAGACAAGATACGCATCAAAATTAAAGGACCTGGAACATAAGGAAGCATTTCATAAAAGAGTAATAAAAAAATAAATGTAATGATAATAATTATAATAATCATAATAACAGCAATGAAATCAGCTCTTGACGACATTCATGTTTTTCGTTCAGAGCGACTTCCATGTGAATATGTGCGGGTCGTCCATGAAAGTTAATGCACATTGAAAATCCCCGTCAATGTTGTTACACACAATGTTCCTTTGTAGTCTTGAAGTTCAAGTTGGAATTCATAGAGCTACAATTTGTTGCTGTCAGGGTTACCAGGAGATACTGTTCAACAATAGTTATAATGAAATTTGTTGTTGTTAAAGTCATTGTTTATATGTAGAGTTGTGTGTAAGTTGACATGGAATGGTATAGCAAAATTAAGCAGTTACCTTCCTCTTTATAAAAAAAAGTGAACTTTTATTTTATTTCTCCAGCCCATAGTTGAACATTCAGACACTTACCGTGGACATCATGACCTTATTTAGTTACACTTAGATTTTGGAGGGTGGAGAAGAAAACGAACTTACCGTCAAGGGACTGTTCTAGACATTCCGCGACAATGTGTCTGCAATAACGTTTCCCTTGCCAGGCACCACTTGAAACGTAAAGCCCTGAAGACTCAGAGCCCAACGTGTCAGTTTTGCACTGGTCATCTTCTTAGTATTTAATGCTATAAGAGGTGCATGGTCAGTGTGCAGAACAAATGGTGCCCCTGCTAAGTATTTGGACAACTTATTGATGGCTCACAGAATTGCCAAACATTCCCTTTCTATTACTGCATACCTTTTTTCTGTTTCCAATAGTTTTCTGCTGGAATATAATACTGGATGTAAATCACCATGTACTTCCTGCATAAGGCAGGCTCCTAAGCCAACGGATGAGGCATCAGTGAAAAGGGTAAAAGGCTTTGATACATCAGGCAATTTCAGAATAGGTTCCGTCTGAAAGGCCTGTCTCAAGTTCTGCAAGGCCTGCTCACATTCATCATTCCATGTGAGCTTCTTGGATGTCCTGAGCTCTGTGTCTGTGTTTCTCCCGTAAGTTTTAGTTCTCGTTAACGAAGTAATAGGTTCCAACAACGATGCGAAATTTGGGATAAACTTCCTATAATAGTTGCAAAGACCTATCAAAGCTCGCACTTCTTTAAGTGATGTAGGCGTCTTCAGCTCTAAAATTTTCTGCGCCGTTCCATGGACAGGTTTTAATTGACCTTTACCAACGACGTGCCCTAAAAATTGGATTTCGTCCATTCCAACCTCTGTCTTACTGGGTCTGGCCGTCAAACCATGCTGTCTCAATAACAATAGCAGGGATTGTATGCCCTTTACATGCTCATCCCAACTGTTGTCATCCAAATAAGCTACAACATCTGTACGACCCTCAAGCACTCTTCGAACTAGTTTGTTGAAGGTGGACGGTGCATTGGAGAGGCCAAAGCTCATGTAGTTCAAATGGTAGAGTCCAAAAGGCGTGATAAAGGCGGTGAGTGGCTTCGCTCTTTCTGTAAGGGGTATCTGATAATATCCCCGAGACAAATCTAACTTGCTGAAAATTCTTGCTGTGCTAACTGAACAAACAAATCTTCTGGATTTGGCATGGGTTCACAATCTGGCACTGTTACTTTGTTGAGGTGACGGCAATCTACGCATAATCTTATCTCATCCTTATTTTTTTTTCTTAAAATAATAATTGGTGCTGAGTAGGGTGAGTCCGATCTCTCGATGATTCCTTCTTCCAGTAGCTCATGTATTTCCTTTAGCACTGCATCTCTGTGATGTAATGGGATGTTATATGGCCGCAACTTAATCGGTTTTGTCGACGTTAACTTTATGTCATGTCTAATTGTCGTTGTTCTTCCTGGTGTAGGAGTTAATATGTCTTTAAAAGACTCTAACACCTCCAGTATTTTCATTCTAACTCCCTGTGGTGCAGCTCCTATTTTGACATCTTGCCAGTCTTCTTTTCCTCTTGGAAATAGCGGTAATTCTGGACCTACGTCATCTCCATCATTTTCTTCACAAAGAAATGCACACGCTATTTGAGCTATGCCACTTGTCACTGCCGATTCAGTTGTACCATTGCCGTTGGCCAGTTCTAATTCGCAAGGTCGTAGGTGAAAATCACTAAGAATATTTGAGTGAAAAAATTTTCTTTGCCCTCTAATTTCAACTTCATAATCCACATTGGATATCCTTTTCGTGACTGCAAAAGGTCCTTGCCATGCTAGTTGCAATTTATTTGTTTTTGAAGGGAGAAGAACCCTAATTTGTTGCCCGGATTTAAAAAGTCTTAATTTTCGCCCTCTGTTGACTCTTTGTCTAACTAGTTCCCTCCTTTCTTCTAGGGCCGCTCTCGCTGCCTGACATGCAGTGACGATTCTGCTTTGGAGATCTATCACTTTCTCGTACGTGGTGCGGCTGTCGGGGTCAATGTTCTGTTTGTACACCAATGTTTTCAGAATGTCTATAGGGCCCCTAGGCTTTGTTCCATATACTAGCTCAAAGGGTGAAAATCCTGTGAAAGTTTGGGGTATTTCTCGATACGCAAACAAAACGCAAGGAAGAAGTAGATCCCAGTTTTCTGGTTTCTCGGACGACACCTTACTCAGTATACTTTTGATTGTTCCATTCAGTCTTTCACAGACCCCATTGCTCTGAGGGCAATATGGTGAGGTAAATACTTGATGAATTCCTAGAGTGCCAGTTATTTGCTTGGTTAGTTCAGCTACGAACTGGGGTTCTCTGTCTGAGAGAATGGTATCTGGGAGCCCCGTTCTAGCGAACAACTTAATCAATGCCGACGTAATATCATCAGCAGTTGTGGACTTCAGAGGAATAGCTTCTGGCTACCTTGTAGCGAGATCAACTACTGTGAGAATGTATCGATGGCCCCTGGCTGACATTGGGTTCATTGGTCCCACTATATCAATGGCTATTTTTTCAAAGGGTTTCTTAGCTAGATCTGTTCGCTGTAATGGAGCCCGTCTTGGTGGTCGTTTGTCTTTAAGCATACAAACCTGACATGACCTAACATAATTTGTTACATCCTTAGTCATATTGGGCCAGTAGAAGGCTGTCTGGATTCTTTGTTTCGTCTTTAATATACCCAAATGACCTGCAACTGACAAGTCATGGGCTTGATGCAAAATTTGGGGTCTATATTTTTGTGGCGCCACAAGCTGTATGAGCTCCCTTTTTGTATCTGTATATTTCCGTACCAACATGTTGTTTTTGATCAGAAACGAATGTTCCGTTTTTTTTTCGACTTCACCACTGAGTTCTCTATGGCAAATTTAAATAGTTTCTCTAGTGACGGATCGGACCTCTGCCCTTCTTGAAACTCCTCTGGCGACCACATTTGACTCTCGCTATGAGACTCGCACTGCCATTTTCTTCTAGAGCCGTATCTGTTGCGTTCTCCATTATGCCGGGTTCACTAATCAAAGTTTTTGCTTCAGTCTCTTCTCTCTGTCTTTGTCTAGCTTGTTGTCTGGTCTCCATTAAAAGGACTTCTTCTCTGCACCATTTGTTGATTTCACCTTTTCTTAAATGTGGCATTCGTGAATGTATGTTACCTATGATCAAATCATATGGGCCATCTTTAAAAACTACAGCCATCACCTCTCCCTTCACATACGGTGTATTTATAATCACTTTAGCCACCGGCCAGCTGTACCTTTGTCCTCCAAAGACCTCAACCTGCTTCCAGGTCCCGGTATATTGGTCTTTCTCGACAAATGCATCTCTGACTGCGATTAGTGTTGCCCCCGTATCCCTGATAGTCAAGGCTTTCTTCTAGCCTACACGCGTAGTGAAGCAAGTAACTTCCCCATCACCCTTGTTAAGCACTGCAACATAGGCTCTGTTATTGTCATCTGATCTGTACCCCGCTTGTTGATGCAGGCCTCCTCTTCCTCCCCTATTTCTCTGTCGACTATTGTTACAGTTTCTGGCTATATGTCCGTACGTGCCACATTCAAAACAGCGCCTTGATTCTATCGTGGACAAACTCCTAGGCCTCATGCCTTCATTCTGTTGCCTAAGTGTAGGTCTAGAACGCTGCCCCACTTGTATATTCGATTCATTTCTAGTGGCAAATACAATGTCAGGTTGCTCAGTCTGGCAAGTTACTCGTTTGTCCGGATGAGCAGCCATATACCTTTGACACAGTTCTGTCAAACTTTTGAGATCTCGGGGTTGTCTTTCTTGTATAAATCCAAATAATTGTCGTCACACAAAGTTAGTACTCTGTCTATTAAGAGGAACTCTTTGAGCTTACTAAAAGTTTTGTCTAGACCGGTCGCTTCAAACCATTTATCGAATGTCGTTGTCAGATCATTAACAAAAACTTTAAAATCCTGTCCGTCTTTGGGTTTCGTAGCGTAGTATCTTTGTCTGTAACCGTCCTCTGTAAAGTCGTAGAATTCCAGTAAAGTCTTTTTTAATGTCTTATAATCTTTCATGCCTGATTCAGTCAGGGTCTGACATGCATCTAGCCCTTTACCCCCTATTAATGTCAGTAGTTGCGGTCCCCAAAGTTCCTGTCGGGTATCTGTGGATATCGCTATGGTCTCAAATCTACGTATTTATAGTCTATGTTATCCATTTGTTCGTCAAATTTGGGAATTTTTTCAAATAGTCGGCTACTTCGTCCTGGCATGTCCGTCTTATTTCTTTCTTCTCCTGGCATGTCCGTCTTATTTCTTTCTTCTCCTGGCATGTCCGTCTTATTTCTTTCTTCTCCTGGCATGTCCGTCTTATTTCTTTCTTCTCCTAGCATGTCCATCTTATTTCTTTCTTCTCCTGGCATGTCCGTCTTATTTCTTTCTTCTCCTGGCATGTCCGTCTTATTTCTTTCTTCTCCTGGCATGTCCGTCTTATTTCTTTCTTCTCCTGGCATGTCCGTCTTATTTCTTTCTTCTCCTGGCATGTCCGTCTTATTTCTTTCTTCTCCTGGCATGTCCGTCTTATTTCTTTCTTCTCCTGGCATGTCCGTCTTATTTCCCTCTTTACTTACTTTTTTTGACTAGTTCCTTGTTGGCCTTTTAGTTTTTCTAAAGTCAGTTTATGCTCATTTTCCAATTTAATTTTTTCTAACTGCTGCTTTCTATCCGCCTCTGCTTCTCTTTCTTTTCTTTCCGCCTCTGCTTCTCTTTCTTTTCTATCCGCCTCTGCTTCTCTTTCTTTTCTTTCCGCCTCTGCTTCTCTTTCTTTTCTATCCGCCTCTGCTTCTCTTTCTTTTCTTTCCGCCTCTGCTTCTCTTTCTTTTCTTTCCGCCTCTGATTGCTTATCTTTCCTATCTGCCTCACGTTTGCTCTTTCACTTTCCTGGTCCAGACAATTTTGCACCCACTGGTCAAGCTCTGTCCCCGATAACCCTCTTCTCTTTCCCAACGCATAATATCTTTCTACTTTCTTAACTTTTCTCCATGTCAACACCGCCACACAGCTCAAAGCTAAAATAAAAATGATTGAACTAGTAGCCTGGCAATGGAAATACTTACCCACTACAAGGATTGAACTAGTAGCCTGGCAATGGAAATACTTACCCACTACAAGGATTGAACTAGTAGCCTGGCAATGGAAATACTTACCCACTACAAGGATTGAACTAGTAGCCTGGCAATGGAAATACTTACCCACTACAAGGATTGAACTAGTAGCCTGGCAATGGAAATACTTACCCACTACAATGATTGAACTAGTAGCCTGGCAATGGAAATACTTACCCACTACACAGACTACAGCAACACGTCTTTTACAGTATTCTACAGCTCATTGGGAGTTAACTTTTTTTTAGATGAAATAAGGAACGATAAAACAGGTACTGTCAAACTTTTATCCATATAGACACAGGGCAAAAATAAACAGATTTTATGTTAGCGATCTAGAAGATTAGAGTAAACAGAATGTATGTACAACCCTGTCACATCTAATATATAAGTATTTATGATCAAAAGAGAGTCTTGCGCTTGATACGACAATGCGCCCTTTACCCTAGGACACTCTCTACTGACAAGAAACACACACTAGAACAAGCTATGCAATAAAATAATCAACACCTACACATCATACATTAGAAACTATTAGCTGAATGTTCAACTCAATACTCAAAACCCCTAAATATTAACGTTTAATTTTGACAACGAGGAAAGGTAAGCTACTTAGATGCTAGAATGCTTCAATGTTGCTGTCTCTCCTCCTTTGAACACACACACACAGTTGTCAATGTGTCCGAAGACTCACACGGTTCTAAATGGTTGCAGCTTGAATCTGTCTACGTTTCACCCACACGGAAATGGAAATATTGTCTTGAATATCAAACACTGCTTTAGTTAAAGTGTCTTCTAGATTGCATTGATGACGTCACAATGCAGTCCAATGTTAATCGATGTACGATGTACTAAAAGTGCAATTCTAAGAGGTACACTAATGATTTTCGCTGCTATATATCCGTAGAACTATACAGAACTCCTGCCACAAGATAGGCCTATTCGTTAGTCAGATACGTATGGATACGAGATACAGTGTATTCAAAGTACCGGTATTTCACACGCAGGTATCAAGACTTGCTAGACTGGGTGTGACAACTAGCGGTGTAATAAAGCCAGATATTAAGTCCTGACGTGCCGAACAAGGCGACCGTTACACACTGTAAATAACAACAGTGGACACTGTAGGGCTGGATCGAACTACTGCTCCGCCAAACATGTGATGACTTCCTAATTTTAATGAACCACAAAACATGGAAGTAACAAACTCGACTAGCTTTCTTTTCTAATACAGTACTTTATTTCCTCTCTAGTTTCTACCTCACAACCTACACTAACAGGCCTAGCCGCTCTACTGAGCTTCTGCATTCCTGACCTCTCGCTACCCCGCTAGGCTGACCCATTCAACCGCTGGCCAGGTACAGAACAGGGGCGTAACTTAAGGGTGACACTCATGCTCCGCGACATACACACACACACACCAAGATCCTTTCACAACACGCATGGCTTCCGAACCGGAGGGTCAAGGGTTCGAATCCTGGTGAAAACTGGGATTTTAAATTTCGAGATCTACCCATCTCTTGTGAGTACGTGACATTAGTTGGGGAAAAGTAAAGTCGTTTTCTGGCTACATAGCACCCTCGTTAACGGTGGGCCAGAGAAACACATGCAAGGTAGATCAGAGCTCAGAGCCCTATAGACCGCATGGTCTGAAAGGGGAACTTAACTTTACTAACCTTAATGTCTAGAGGATATTTCGTGTTTAGGTTCATTTTGAAAAATTAAAATCCTGGTTCAATGAAAGGTTGTAATATTAATATACAATCAAAGCAGAAAGTAAGGCGTGTTTATGTTATGTTTGTGTGTGTATGTGAATGCATGTGTGTATGTATATCCCGAATACAAACCAAAACATAAATGTTCCTTGTATACTAACATATGTAAAGAAGCCCTAAAACAAACTTAAGCCACTCCAAAAAAAAAAGTTGCCTAACTCTATGACATTATTACTATTTCATGGATCTATGTTATATAGCCATGTTTACATGAGACAAGACCGAATGATTACGCATGCATAGAACGGAAAATCTCGCGAAGTCTAGATCTTATCTTCGTAAAGATAGTTTTTTACTTTAACACATAAACATTTGAAATATAGTCTATTCGTTGAATAAGTTGGTGAAATTAACCTTCAAATTTGTGTTTCAAAAGCAGTTCGCTAATGCTGTGACTTGATCCGTCTTGACGTACACTTAACAGCCTTCATGATATCACGCGCTTCTTACATTAGACACTACCGAAAGATCACGCATGCGCAGGGCATAACATTTTTACATTCACGCATTCGCTTCATTTAGAACATTATTATTTTGTTTAAGTGTTTCTAAAAAAAGAGACTATATACTAGTGATATGCAAATAAAGACCCGTGGGCAGCGGGTTATTTATGGCTACTGTTCAAATAAAATCGTTGACCTCGAGTTATATCTTTAGTAGCGACATCTTATCTACAGACATTGCTAGAATAATGAAGATTATCCATTGTATATGTATCCATGTGTTAATCTCGTCGAGCATGATATTCCCGGCTGATTCAGGCAACTCGTCTCATGCTCTAATAGCTCTAGGGAAGAAGGAGCACCAAAACCTTAGGGATTTTTTCTAAGGGAGCCACTACAAATAGTTAAAACACTTATGTATGTATATCCTAATGTGTGTATGTGTAAAATATTTCAGAGATTTAGTTTTACACTAATTGTGTTTCATTTCATTCTGATCAATTACGGCTAATGTTGTGACTTCAAATTTACTCAGCAAGTCACTAATTCCTTGCAAATTAGAAAATCAAAGTCCTTTTTAGAACTAATTTGGTCCCTTTGTCCAATTAGTGCGTCAGCTTAATTAACTCTTAGTGTTCTGCAAAGTTTACAGCCTTGAAACCAGATTAACGCCCTTAAGAAATCAATGCTCACGTCACGGGGGAGGGAGGGGGAAGGAGGGACACATGGGAGGAGGGAGGGGTATGAGTGCAATAGGTTGACATCACCAGCTTTGATCTACCTTGCAGGAAGTACGTTGACATAAGTACCTGGCTAAACCTGGGGCACCAAGGGTTAGAAATAGCTCCAGACTGTTATTGCTTTGAGTGCACCACACTGAAGCAGAGAATCAAATTAACGCGGTTGGTGTGAGTATTGGATTTTTTTTTTTTTGATTCGTTGAAATGGAAATCTGGTCGATTGGGGAAAAACTAACGTGGATGTATATAGAATGGGCAAATAAAACGATTTTTGTTCTCTTTGGGTTGAAGAATTACATTTGAAGAACTTTGATGACATCTTACTTACACATAAAAGGTTTTAGGTTTATGAGATCGTTACTGAGTAAATTTCATCAGTTCAAACAGAATGATGTCTCTAATGAGCTCGGGGACAGTATTTCGCTACGTGTTCAACGCCATTATATGGAAATAAACTTATTAGTACATTTGGGAATTTCATTAGTGTATATTCCTTTAAAGTTTATAAAGAATCACATGATCTCTAAAGGTCATGACCCATACTGAAGCTGATAGAGGTGAGCTTTTGAAGTCATGACATGTGCTAAAACTAATCAGGTGACATTCAATGCCATGCTAATTAACAGGTCTCTCTTTCAATTGGTTAATTCCAGTAGCAGATGTAGGTCTCCTCATAGAGAAGCATGGGTACCAAAGCTGATGTAAAGTAGATCTACAAAATATTTGCGACAGGTGCTATGTTGGGTGACACTTTGCAACATTTGAAACGCTGATTACATCTTATGAATTCTAAATCAGAAATATAAGTCCAGAGTCTATACTCGGTTTGAACCAATTTAAAAAAAATATTTCATTATATTTTAAATTTGTTAATGGAGATATTTTCTTAAAAAATGTATACAAAAAATGTTTTTTCATATATAATCGGTCTTTGCAGTGAATTTAACTGACATTCTAAGACAGTATTAAGCTGTGTAGATTGTGCTGACGAATGGAAAAAGATGAATTGGTTGAACTCGACTTGAAGGGTGTCTATGTTGATCAAAGAGATGTATTAAAACAGACTTAAGTCACAACATCTGAAAAGATTTGTCAAGAGATCGATCTGCCAGGCATACCACTGTCATTGAAGAAGACACAGAGAGAAGGAGATGAACTCTGAATGAGGTCAGGACAAGAAGGTTGGCTACTCCCGACGTGCTTTGGCAGGAAACTCGTCTGTACAACGTAACGCATCGCAGTTCCCACACAGACACAACTTGAGATACATTCCATCTAGGAGCTGGGGGGACATTCGTACAATATATGCACTACTCGATGACGCATAGTTAAACATCCCAGGATAACTTAAAGCCACGAACTTTTAGTCATGTATAAGGTAATGTACGCAAAAGGATATTTTGATGTACACTTAACTCTGTACACATTCAGGAAAGGAGTAACAATAACTCATTTTGAACGTTACTTGCCCTGGTTCTGTTACAAGACATTGTCTTTTGTAAAACATGTACAGTATATTCCTTAAAGTTACGCAGCTCTAATTAAGTGCGTAGCAAAGATGAGAAATATATATATATATATGGAGAGAGAGTGACAGAGAGAGAATGTATATATATACAATATAAACCAAAACAATCAGAAATCGAAATTTCTAAAATTATATAAGATGTCATGAATTATCATTGAATTTATAATTGGCCACTTTACTCTAGAAAAAAATACGATACGTTGACATTTCATAACCTTTCATTACGATCATTCACTCCTTCTTTACCAGCAGCTTATTGAAATCATCAATGAAATATGGATTTGTGGCAAAATGGTATAAACCTCTTACCTACTTGTGAGTTCGAGGTCTAACCTGTAGGAATACAGTGAGTATTGAGAGGCTGAGATCCAGGTAAGTTTTCTACCCTACACCTTTCTCATGTTAGCCCGTGGGTCACAGGCGCGTCAAGGTTGCCAGAGAAGTGTAAAATAAAAGTTCTTTACATTCTAGTAGCCTGCAGTTTCTACAACTAAGAGTAACAAAGGAAATAATTCGCATCTTGCGCGAGTTTATTCTGGAAATTTTTGTTTGAAAAAATATACATAAAGGGCACGAACTCATTTAAGGGTTCAAAATCAGTTTGTTGAGTCTATAAGTTTGAAGCTTCATGTGAAGTCAAAATATTATACATTTATTATTGAAAATTGAAATTGAATTATACAGTTTTGACATCCTTCGATATATATATATAAAGTAAAAAAAAAGTTTCCCCTTTCAGATCTTGAGATCTATGGGGCAGATGATGTTAAGGTCATCTGTTTCCTTGGCCAGCGGTTAACAAGCAGGGTGCTATGTGGCCAGCACAGCGACCTACCGCCTTTACTTTCCCCATTAAAGTCAGGTACCCATTAGAGTTGGGTGGGCTCAAGGGTGCCCTAAAAATCCTGAAATTCAAAATCCCAGTCTTCACCGAGATTCGAAAGCAGGGTCCCAGGTTTGGAAGCCAAGTGCCTAACCACTCAGCCACCGATATATATATATATATATATATATATATATATATATATCTTCAATATTTCATGCTTTCTTCTTGAAGGATTCAATAACGTTGATTTCGTAAACAGGAATTCTGCTCTTCAAGTAACCTAGCATCTCAGGCGTACTGTTGGATAGTGGTCAACTCTCGTCAACTGATAGAACTTTTTGAAAATACTGTTATGGCACGATTAGGAATTAGTTATTAGTTTCATACAAAGGGAAAGTTTTGACTTTGAGACAATGACGCGACTAGTAAAAACAATGTCTAGTATTTGATGACTAATAGCGAAATGTAAACAGCTTTTACTTGTTCAGGCTGTAGAGAGGAGGTAGTTTTAATGAACGTAGAGATTTAACTGGAAGACATTCGATGGCTTCCTTCGTTAATGTTAAGCTTCTTATTCGACATTCACTATTAGAGTCAACTCACTTCTAGTGTTGGCCTTTCGACTGTCTTATTGAAATTCGTTATTTGACCTCCGTTTGATTTACCTGCATAAGACACAGCACGGAAGCGCCTAACAATACTTAGACCTATTCACTACTCATTCTTAAGCAATACACACACACACACACTCACTTACATCGATGAAGAGAGTTAGAGAAGGGAAAGAAAGAGAATGAAACAAAGAGACACTGAGAGAGAGAGAGAGAGAGAGAGAAAAAGAGAGTGAGATAGATAAAGAGATAGATAGAGGGAGAGAGATGATTTTATAAGTACTTTTTATAATGCAAGCGAGTTGTTTTTACAAAGTTTATATTAACTCACTCTGTCTGATACAATTTTCGTACACGTTATTTCTCCCGTACCCAATCTCGGATCAAATCCAAAGTGTTTGCAATTATTTTATTTTTACCTAACAATACAATCAATAAAAAAATATGTAATTAATTTATGGCAATTAATTATTTATTTGGTATCGATGTGGCGGTATACTTTGAATTAGACTACTTTATACATTAGATCGTCCCTTAAAAGTTTGAAATTTATAATAAATAGCTGTAAAACCTTCTAATTCATAACCACTTTATTGGCACAGTGGTTAGTGTGTTGGCTTTAGGCGGTTTGAGCCCTCGAGTTCGAATTCAGGTCGTCCAACTTATTTTTAATAAAAGCCACTTCTTCCCCCCCCCCTCCCATTTTTCCTAAATGTTCCAGACGAGCGACAAGCTCAGAGCACATTAAGAAAGCTATAAGCATGAAATTGAACTAAACATAATCTATTTATACGAATATTGCGAATCGCATACATTTATCATTTCTAGACTAGATTTTTAGATTCAAATGTAGAATGTATTTTAATTTATATTATTTGCTTGTTTTTTTTTTTGTGGGTTTTTTTTTTGCTTCGAGATAGTCCAAGTTTACCAAAGTTTCAAGAAAGTCTCTCTTAGAGCCAACAAATCTCTGTCTGGCTTCTACCTTTTCATTGAATACCTATTTAGAAGTTTATTGTATAAACACTTTATGATATCTCTTTTCTTAAACACCTCTGTTTAGTATTGTCTTTATTATACAGTAGTCTCCCCCAAGTTTTCTTGACGACTTCCGCCACAAGATCTAGGTCAGAGTAACGATCTCATCCACACAGCGGCTAATTATGGCCAGATGGTCAAGATATCCTGCTTCCTGGAAGTGTTTAATGGTGTGACCAAATGTCTGGAGACTTGGAAGTAATTGTCATTAGAACTTGATCACGTCCTTTTTACTCATCATTTTTTTCTCCCCTCGTTCTCAGTAGTGCCGTTCTTTCGATTTCATTTGTTTGCACTTCTTCCGTTTCCTGTTCTCTTTCTTCTGTTCCCTTAGAAGTTTTGATCTACCTTAATAGACAACTTCATCAATTAAATGCATAAATAATACACAACACAATCAAACATGTACAGACACACTCATGCAAATGGATACATACATACACTGACTGTATACTTAGTAGCGTCGGGTGATATTTGCTTGCATCGAATCCAAGACTATAATGGTGCCCACCCCAGACGTGGACAAAGGCAAGGCGAGCTAAGAGCGCTTATAGAAAAAAAAAAGGTACGTATTGTGACGTAATGAATTCCATCCCATTGTGGAATCAAATGTAACGAAAGAGCCGACTGTTTGGCAAAGCTACTCAACCCACGAAAGAAACCGCAAACATAAAAGAGTGCATGAGCAAGGATTTGTTAATGTTTCGACAGCTAGAATCATTGTAGCACAGGACGGGAAGTCTGGACATGACTAAAATGCCCAAACATAGTAGACGAGTGTTGGCGGCTAGAAGGAAAGGATCAAACAATTCTAGCGCGTTTTCGTATTGGCCATAGTCCGATAAGAGCCTACTTCGGTAGGACCTGAGAAAGCTTCTATTCCACATGTCGACACTGTCCAGAGAACATCACAATGATGAAACATGTCCTACACGATTGGAAGATGTTCAAAAACCAGTTCCAACGTTACGTTTGGTCTTGATAGATCTGGTGCGCGTGGGCTGTTCTCCATGTACGGAGATAAGTAAATCCCGAAGAACACTGCAAGATATCTGTATGGAGATAGGTAAACCCTGAGGAACACTGCAAGATATCTGTATGGAGATAGGTAAACCCTGAGGAACACTGCAAGATATCTGTATGGAGATAAGTAAATCCCGAAGAACACTGCAAGATATCTGTATGGAGATAGGTAAACCCTGAGGAACACTGCTAGATATCTGTATGGAGATAGGTAAACCCTGAGGAACACTGCTAGATATCTGTATGGAGATAGGTAAACCCTGAGGAACACTGCAAGATATCTGTATGGAGATAGGTAAACCCTGAGGAACACTGCAAGATATCTGTATGGAGATAGGTAAACCCTGAGGAACACTGCTAGATATCTGTATGGAGATAGGTAAACCCTGAGGAACACTGCAAGATATCTGTATGGAGATAGGTAAACCCTGAGGAACACTGCAAGATATCTGTATGGAGATAGGTAAACCCTGAGGAACACTGCAAGATATCTGTATGGAGATAGGTAAACCCTGAGGAACACTGCAAGATATCTGTATGGAGATAGGTAAACCCTGAGGAACACTGCAAGATATCTGTATGGAGATAGGTAAACCCTGAGGAACACTGCAAGATATCTGTATGGAGATAGGTAAACCCTGAGGAACACTGCAAGATATCTGTATGGAGATAGGTAAACCCTGAGGAACACTGCTAGATATCTGTATGGAGATAGGTAAACCCTGAGGAACACTGCTAGATATCTGTATGGAGATAGGTAAACCCTGAGGAACACTGCTAGATATCTGTATGGAGATAGGTAAACCCTGAGGAACACTGCTAGATATCTGTATGGAGATAGGTAAACCCTGAGGAACACTGCTAGATATCTGTATGGAGATAGGTAAACCCTGAGGAACACTGCTAGATATCTGTATGGAGATAGGTAAACCCTGAGGAACACTGCTAGATATCTGTATGGAGATAGGTAAACCCTGAGGAACACTGCTAGATATCTGTATGGAGATAGGTAAACCCTGAGGAACACTGCAAGATATCTGTATGGAGATAGGTAAACCCTGAGGAACACTGCAAGATATCTGTATGGAGATAGGTAAACCCTGAGGAACACTGCTAGATATCTGTATGGAGATAGGTAAACCCTGAGGAACACTGCTAGATATCTGTATGGAGATAGGTAAACCCTGAGGAACACTGCTAGATATCTGTATGGAGATAGGTAAACCCTGAGGAACACTGCTAGATATCTGTATGGAGATAGGTAAACCCTGAGGAACACTGCTAGATATCTGTATGGAGATAGGTAAACCCTGAGGAACACTGCTAGATTCTTAGACCTTATCCTATCTTATAAAATACAGACGTTACTTTAAAAAGATGATTACGTCCTACGTATGTCCCTGTACCTTTATTACTTTTGTTTTACATGTTCAGATGTTGTTATTTTCAAAATTAAAAGATTATAACTTCCTGCCCAACTATACCACAGGCCTGCTGTGGATGGCGGTGTTCGAACCCCGGAACATCGTCACGACAGTCCCCAGCACATACCACACGACCATGCCTCAGTAATGCTAAAAGAGACTTAAAATTCAGTACACTTACAAAGACGCAAAATATATAATACACTATAACTAGTATAAAAATAAAACACTAAACATACATACTCTAAAAATAAAACACTACATTTTTCAATGATCAACCATAAAAAAAGACCTATCAATGGTTACCAGGGCAACAACAGAGAACATGATCATTTCATAATATAAAAGTTTCCAATGACGGGGTCGAGTTCCACTGTATCATTGTCATATTACTTAAGCTATACAAATTGTAAAGATAATTCTTGAAATCAAAGCCATTTCCAACATAGCGTATGTGTCTAGTTTGGTTCTGTTTTTGAAAATCAATAGTAATGCTTAACATGATCTGAGTTCATTAGTAAAGTGAAATGTGAGCAAGTTCTCTTGTTTTAAAATCTGAGCTTTAAATATAGGAGATAAAAAGAATGAATGCTTCTCTTCAAACTGTTACAACCATTAAGTAAGTTCACCTTTCAGAATTTACCCTCTATAGGGCAGATGATGTAAATATCATTTGTTTCTATGGCAGAAGTTAACGAGGGTGTGATGGGGCCAGCACAATGACCAACCGCTTTACTTTCCCTAACTTAAGTCAGGTACCCATTAGAGTTGAGTAGGCTCAGGAGCGCTCTTAAAAATCCCGAAGTTAAAAATCCCTGTATTCACCGAAATTCGAACCGGGTAGCCCCGTAAACCAAGCGCTATAACACTCGGCCACCGTTCACCCCCCACTCACACACACAGACCTACACACACCCCAACCATTAACCAGTAGAAAAAAAGTAACATTCTTCAGCTGTGCAAAGATTAAAATTAGGGTTTGCTAGTGAATCTAATTGATACCAATTTTAAATGCAATTAAATTAAATTAATTACATTTAAAATTAACTAACTCCACATTTTACGTTCAGTTCATATATTTAAAAATATCTTTAAATTGTGATAGTAATCATATCCAATAGTGCCCTGTTATGGCCTCTTGATAAAGAACGCATTTTCGAAGGAAATGGTCAGCATTATCTCGTGGGCAAATTTCTCAGGTCCCAATTTATAGTTTCCGGAACATATATTGTCTCATTCTGATGTGCCCGGTTCTGATGTGAAAAATTAGGTATTGGTCGCAATGGGATAATTTATAATAGGCGTGCAATATTTTGTTTTTAATTCGCATGCGAGCTTGTCTAGTTCTCGTTTATTCTATTCACTATGAAGTACGCTGTTCAATTGTGTTGTTGTTCTCCTATAGTTGGCAAGTATTCCTTCTCATTTCTTTCTAGTTCAATATGTGCTGGTATCCATTGAATAACAGTTTCTATGCTTTGTAGGACTCTTTTTGCATCCGTTACAATGCCAATCAGATTAAAGTACCTGGGTGATTTACTAGCTTCGTAGCTGATAGTTCTAGTGCTCCCCTTTCTGTCCTGTGGCTGTTAGAGAGCTCACCATTTGCAATGTCAATTTCTGAATTAGTTTTTCTCCATTGGGTGATGAGCATTCCATCTCCTCGGTTTGTGGTGGCTTCTTGATATCAACCATATGCGTAAAATTGGATCCATTGGTTTTAGGGTAATGAATGTGTAGAAGAGTTCACTACATTCTTGAGCTCTGTTGGAATGTACTCAAAATATTTCTTTCTTTTATGCATTACTTTGCAAATAACATACTTCGCCACTCGATATATTTCTTTATACAGCTGGCTGGTAATGAAGTATTTTTAATGGCGAATGTTCGACTCATTATAGATCAAGAAATCAACGAAAAACTGTTATTTGTAAAACTTTTACAATGATACTAAAGACAAAAAAATATTTAATGTTTTGAAGAACTACTTCATAGAACAACAAATCCCGTCACAAATCATAAGATGGTGAGCTTCCGAATCTCTGAAAACAAAGCGTTTGTTAATTGTATGTAATAAATATCAACTTTTATTTTGATAAGTTTAAATTAGAATTCTATTAATAATTTATTTCAAAATAGATACAACTTTAAATTTAGCTTTCAATTACCTGTTCACTATTTGACTCACTAGTTAGAAATAAAACACACACACACAAAACGTGAAGTTTGAAGTTAATGAATTTCCAAAAATGCAATACAACTTAAGCAGGGGTCTACCGAAAACTGGAAAACATAGCAAGGGGTCTACGAGACAAAAAAGTTTGGGAACCACTGTTGTAGATGGACAAAGGTTGTGCAAAGTATAAAATTAAGTAATTAAAATGCCCAGAAGTACGGGAGAGTGCAGAGAAACACAACAGTAAATAGTGCAGAAAAGAAAATACAGATCAAATCAGATAAAGGCTTTGAAGAGGATCAAAATCTTCAAGGTAACGCCACGAGGATGAAAGAATAATTATATATGACCTTATTTAAAAAATACTCAGTTTATATTAATGTTACAAAAACTATTGCCAGTTACTGATACACATTTTTCAATTAACCAAATAATTATTCAAATTCTAAATCTTAGTTCTCATGCCGCAAACTCTTGCTAGTTTAATGTAGTCAGTATAAGTAAATAAAGAAAACCAGGACCTAAAGTAAACCCTGGTTTTTGTATTTTCCCACTCCATTTAATCTAGCTACTTATATGATTCAGTAAGCTACGGTCCTGAAATCCATCGACTTAAAACTCCACTCGTGATTCCCTTAGATAACGTTCAGGCTTCACTTTAAGCCTCCACAGTGCAGATGTGACATATTTAATGATCATCCTAGTTCTCGGCTTTTTACCCCTCAGTTCCCCAACCCAAACACACACACACACACACGTCTTTCTTTTAACCATCGCACTTGAAACTGATCCTGACCTCGAGGTATTTCCGGACCGGGTCTGTCCGGCTTATCCGGGCTGGTCAAAAGGCACTTCCGGAGTGTCCAATGCCTGACAAAATTTGGAAAGGTACAAATGACATGGCAGCGCGTAAGTTACGGAATGTGACGTAGCTACTCGAAGTAGCTAGCACTCTACATTGTAACATTACTACAGCACTCCACATTGTAACATTACTACAGCACTCTACATTGTAACATGACTACAGCACTCTACATTGTAACATGACTACAGCACTCTACATTGTAACATGACTACAGCACTCTACATTGTAACATGACTACAGCACTCTACATTGTAACATGACTACAGCACTCTACATTGTAACATGACTACAGCACTCTACATTGTAACATGACTACAGAGAAATGTACATTATAGAAAACAAATCTTAGTGCTACATGCTACTATATGTGAATATATATATATATATTGCTTCAACAAAATAATAGACTCTAGCTATAAAATGTCCTTTCTAAATGCATTATAGAATATCAAATGACAATTAAGTCCAATGAAAACATGCCTGTCGACTAAAGCTAAAGTTAATCTTATCTTATCTATTACAGACCTTACTTCAAAAAAAGAAGATAATTACGTCCTTCGCATTTCTTCAGAAGGAAAGACTAATTACTCCACATTAAACAACTCGGAAGTACACGATTTATTCAGATCCTTTTTTTTAGCCCCTACATGTATTTTCCGAGGAATTCATTTCTTAGGGAGGCGTGGTGGTAGAGCGCTTGGCTTCCAAACCGGAGATCTCAGGCTCGAATTCTGGTTAGCGGGGATTTTTATATCAAGATCTTAAAGGCGCCTCTGAGACTGAGTCCACCCAACTCTAATGGGTACTGGACATTAGTTTGGGAAAAGTAAAGGCGGTTGGTCGTTGTACTCGCCTCGTTAAAATGCGCTTAAGGGGAGTTAATATTTTAAAAAATCCATTTATATTGTATAGTGGAACTTTTATTCTTATGCATGCTCAGTGCACTGCACTTCAATATCATAAGCGAAAATGTATCTGGGAGGTCTCTGTGCTGTTTTTAGGTCATCAGTTAACGCAGCTCTGCTGTCAAGACGCTCGATTCTAAATCCCGATCCCAGAAGAGTTAGAAGAGTCTTATTATTGACGACGTGTAGTCCTATTTGCTTTCAAGTGAAAAATAACGCTAAATGATTTCTTTTTAAATTATATAAATTTAAACGATCATAACAAGACTTGAATATTCCTGGTCCATGTGCATTCACAGGGGCTGCCTCTAAGTTTGTGTGATAACACAAACTCTCTTAGCAATCTTATTATTTCTGAATTTCTAAATAAAATAGATAATATATACAAATAAAAACTTAGAAGAGTAAAAGATTGAATTATTGCCTTCTCATTAAGTAATCTGCTCTCTCTCACACACACACACACACACACACACACAGAAACACCTTTTCCTCATACTCATGTCCAATAATCTATTTGGACTAATGCAATTTTCTGGTCCAAAATTAGCGCTTTAGTCCAACATTTTGTGTGCCGAGGGATGAGTGAAATCATTACTAGCTGTCACAAGACAGAAAATTCCCCCATGGGAAATCTTGGTGGAAAATTCGAGACATTTCCTTTGAGGAAAAAAAAAAGTTACACCATAAAATGAGCTTCTCACTTTGGAAGTCTCAGAAAAGATTCTTGTTCTAGAGAGTGTTCTAGGCGCGCTTGGACGTTTGTCTTGTCACGTGTTGCCCATAAAACAATCGATCATTACAATTATTTCATTTGGTGTGCAAGAAAGAAGAACATCTTAAAGATAAAAAAAAAACCACCCTGAAAGGAAACAGAAAGAAAATGTAATGACATTCCAACTAATGCATATTGTTGCGCGGATAGGAAAACAGCTTAAAGAAGGAAGAGGGTCATTTGTGTGTGAAAGGGCCAGGGGGATGGGGAGAAATAGTTGGACCCGAAAAAGAATTGCGTTCACATTTTGTCCATAAGAAGAAACAGAAGTAGCAATGATATTTATAGAGATCATCGTCAATTCTGTAGAGTCAAAGATAACTAGAAGCTTAAACAAGCAAAATGCACACAAAATCTGTTCCAAAACAAAGCTTATCTAAGGGGATATTATATGGCACATATCTAAATAGTGCATAAATAGGGTCGTTTTTCTATATAAAGAAAATGTAATTTAATATTATAAGTTGAGTAACTAACTGGTAATTTGTTTTACATATTCATATATTGCCATCAAATCTGTGAAATACTTTTGCGAAATTTCCACTTGATCCAAGAACGGGAAGTGGGAGAACAAAATAATTGTACACAAATGTAATAAGGGGAATAACTCAGCATATACAGCCACATCTCTCAATAAGCAGCCTTTAGTTCTCTTGCTCTATACCAAACACAATTAGTATTTTTTCCATTCGTGTTTTGTTAAGTACAACAACTAGTAGTGTTAAGTTTCAACAGACAGAATGAGTTGATATAAGCTTTGTAAAAAAATAGTATAAATAAATTACTACAAGAAATTATAATAATAAATAACATTGACAAAAAAATAAAGTAGTCATTGTATACATAAGTTTAGTACCACCTCCAAGTGCTTTACAGACCATTAATAAAACAGACTATAAAATCCCATTTAGTTTGTATAACTCCCGCCCTGTTCTACCCCCTTCATTCTCGGGTTACCACCCCTTGTTTGCCCCATTTCACTTTACGAACTACTTTTGATATTCTCAAACGGAAGATTTGTAACCTTCCCTGCCATTTGAAGGATTCAAGTGGTTAATGACGATGAGAAAAACGTGTCTGTACGACTCTCAGTGACAACAAAACAACGGCCCTCGTTCGATCCTACACAATGACAGCCAGTCAGCGCCATTCAAGTAGCGATCCTAGTGTTGGCAAGATCAACAAGACCAGGGGTCAATCCACAGTAATATTCCGTTAGTGGTTTGTGACCAATTAGTAAAAGCACTGGTGACAAAAAGTGAGGGAATGTGTTTGTAAGTGTGTGTGTGGGAGTGTTGATGTGCGAAAAGGTGTGTGTTTGGGTATGTGTGTGGGAGTGTTGATGTGCGAAAAGGTGAGTGTTTGGGTATGTGTGTGAAGAAAAAAGAAAAGAAACCCAAAAAACCCATCGACCAGTTTCCCAATTGACGGTCAGGGGCACTGTATCGGGGATGATATTTGCACTGGCCACCAATATGTACTCACCCACATATACGCACAAACAAATGCAAAGATGTGTCATGATGTCATTGTTTCTTTGTTCTGTAGGACGAATAACATTTTAGTGGAACAATAGACGGGTTGAACTAGTCAAGTTATTCATTTAGTGGGACAACAAAAGGGTTGAACTAGTCAAGATAGACGTTTTAATTACACTCGACGAATATGAACGGCATCCAGGGGGGCCTTAGTTGCGGTATTACTGATCTACTGGATTGAATTTAGACCTATGTCAAGCTTGGAGAATGTTCCCTTCAAATTTTTTATTTTGCCACGAAAATGAAAGTAGAGCATGAAAATGGGTTTACCCGTCCAGCCTACATATCTATACTATAAAGTAGAAAGTAAGACGTATGTATGTATTTATGTATTTATGTATGTATGTCCCGCATAGAAATCAAAACCGTTTGACCAATCTTGATAAAACTTGGCAGAAATGTTCCTTGGGTACTAACTTAGACCTTAGTGTATGTTTTGTAGCCCTAAACCAAACTTAAGACCCTCAAAAAAAAGTTGACCAACTCTATTAAACTATTAGTATTTAATAAATCTAGGCCATGTTTATCATGGTTACATGAGAGAAGATCGAAAGGATCTAGATCTAGATCTAATTTTAAAACTATACTTTGCACAGATAGTTTTTTACTTTGATACACAAAAATTACAAAATATAGTCTATTGATTTCATTATTTAATAAAATTAAGCTTCAAATCTGTCTTTTAAAAGTATTTTTACATAAACTCGTTCCTTATATCTGAGAATTTAGAAGTCCTGACGTACATTTTTTCATTAGACAAGACCGATCTGTTACACATCTCTCTATTCAACTCTAACTTCTCGCAAAGATAGTTTTATGCTTTAACACATGAACATACTAATTATAGTCCATTTCATATTTAATCCAATTAACATTTAAATTTGGTTTTCTAAAGCTTTTTCATACATTTTTTTGCTATAGCTGCGATGCTGTGTTGACAGACGTTCTAATACTTTCATTCATGTGTCGCGCAAACCTTACATGCGCAGTGAAAACACGCTGTGATTGGACAGGCAAATGAGGCTCTATATGGGTGATATTAAATATACTAACATAAAATAATTAATAAGCTTATTAAACCTTAAATTCAACCTTAAACTCATAGATCAAGAATGTTTAGTGAAAATATATGTATTTTACTTAATTTAAACAAATTAATCTACCTTTAATCTAGGTCAAAAACTATATTAGACTCTAGATCTAGATCTCAATATATATGCAAGCAAATCTTTTTGTAACAAAATGGATTTAGGTCGATTAGCTATTTTAATAGCACTATTCTTACTATTTTTACATTCACGCATTCGCTTTACTTATACCATTATTATTTTGTTTAATTGTTTCTAATTATTATGATAGCTTTTATATAGCGCTACTTTAATGCGTATAGAATGCTCAGAGCGCTATGGTCCATTCAAATTTGTTTCCGTGCTGCCTTTAGGTGCTCAGTAAACACAGCTCAACTCGAGTCGGGTGTCGAGCCTCGAGCCCCCTTCATAGGTAGCCAAGCCAAGTTCAAGCGTACTCAGCCTCTCGACCACGCTTCCCACAAACTATTCTAATGTACTATATCAGTAACACCATATGGCTAGTCCAATGTAAATGACTGTGAAAACGGGTTTACCCGATTTGTTTAAAAGTTTCGTTATTTAAAAGAAATACAATCAAGTCCTTTTTGTCTATTTTTAGGGCCCTCCGGTTGTGGGAGGGAATTAAACATAAACTACAGTCTCCGCCATGATCTAAGGAACTTTTATGTCAAGTCTTATCAAGATTAGTCAAACGGTTTTGATTTATATGAAGGACATACAATCATACATACATACATACATACGCCTTACTTTCTGCTTTATAAATTAGATATACGCAAAGAATATTTACAAGCACAAACATTGATGACATAAGCCAACTATATCAATGGAGCTCTGGAAGTCATTTGGACCCCAAATGGACTCTGTCAATACGGCTGTCTAGAAACTCAGCACCGGGACAGACCTCCCATCCGAAAGTCATTGAAACGGACACCTCGAGACAGGAAGCCCCTGGTCGGAGAAAATCGTCTGGTCAAGAATAATGACAACAACAGACGTGTCGAGTGAGGGGTGCTAAGATGGGGAAGGGGCGTGACCCTCCGGGGGGGGGGGGATTGACGTAACTAACGCTTTCTACGTAGTTTCTATGTTAATGTCACAGACTGAGTGGCTGAGTTGGTGAGCAAAGTGTTTGTGTCATGACGTGTACGTTGGAGCGTGTGTGTGTGTGCGTATCTGTGAATAAAGGGATCAGTCTCTTAAGACTGGGAAAACCTGGCCCATTGCATAATTAATTTTTGAGGACGCTGATTGTTATAGCTGCTATGGGCGAGAGTTCGATGAGGCATAAGTCCTTTATTTGAACTAATTCACACACCCACCCCCAAACCACCACCAATTCTCTGTTTCCCTTCCATAGCCCGTCTGATTACTTGTGATTAAAGCTCAAACTAACATCAAATTTAAACAGAACACGCATGTGTACATTATTCAAGAGTTTCGAAGAAGAAAGGGAAACAACCTATCATCGCTTTTACTTTCAAGTCAACAGGTTCATTCGAATCGATACAAACTCCCCAGACGGCCTGCCCTCTTAGGATAGGACATTACCAGAAGATGACACATTTGATTGTACAGTAGTCTCCCTGTCTCTTGAACAGTGTGGCATGGTCATTTATGTCCTCCATAAGACTGGTCACTCACTAAAGATTTAAAAGCATAATGTTGTCAGGCCGCCCATCCCAGACTAAGATAAATATATATACTTTACAGGGTTTCGTTTCTCTAAGGTCTACGTAATGACTACGTTTGACGGCAAGTCCCTTCTGTCCACACGTAAATACCATTAGATCAATGCTTATAGCTCCCAAGGTGGAACGTTTTCAGACATGGAGATCTAGTTTCTGTGCAGAATTAGCAGTGTAAATGCCTTCTAATGTAGTAACCAAATTAAGATCCTACATAAATCTCCTTAAAAACGTTTGAGCCTATAATCATCTCTAGTATATATGGTCAAGGAAAACAAGCAGGGAATTCAGAACAGTATTCGTATTGATACTATGATATTAAGATTCTGAATTTGCGACTAACCCACTGAGACGTCTGCGAACCACAGGCAGCAATTAAAGTACGTGGGAGTAAAGAACATACGACCGGACTGCAAAGAGACAGACTGTGCGTCCTGGTAAGAACTTCGCCGAGAGCAAAAGAAACGAAGCTGACTTAGTCAAGAAGAAGAAAGAAAGCTACCCTGTCTGCTAGCCCTAAAACAGATGCATTCACATGCACGAACTGTGTCAAACTTTTGCCACTCCAAAGTTGGCTTGATTAGTCACACAAGATTCTACCGCGTCTCAATTAGAAACTAAAACCAGTGACTCATCTGGGTGCATTCTCTCTGTCTCTCTCTTTATCTCTGGAGGTCACTTACAAAGGCCGAGGGATACACATTTGAGACCAAAAGAAAGTCCGCTGCCGAGGACAGACATAGGCGGCGAAAAGAAAATCTAAATCGACCACCGGTGGACAATGGTTATGCCTGCGCTACATGTGGCGAATTATGTAGGTCACAGCTGGGGTTGCGTAGCCACGGGAAATACTGTATTCCTCATTGATCTTCGGTATTTGTGCTGGCCACATGACACCCTCGTTAACCGTAGGCCATAGAAACAGATGCCCTTTAAATCGCCTGCCCTTTAGACCACAAGGTCTGAAAGGGGAACTTTATTTTTCGGACTTGTAGACAAGCCTTTATATATCCATATATGAATATCTGTAAGCGAATGAGTGGGAGAGACAAAGGGGTAAGAAATGAGGATTAAAAAGGGTAGACAATTTCAGTTATTATGACCTAAAGAACAGTCACATAGGTTACGGCCCTGGATTATTTAAATGGCTTCAAGTTTAGATGTTAGCATACTGTGTTTTTCTATTGTCAGTTTCTTCCTGGTAAGTTCTCTTATCTTCTTTACTACCTTCCTCTATCACAGCATCACGGGAAGCCCTGCAACGTCTAGCCACAAACTTTGGTCTTTACCATCACTGAGTTCAACATTTCCCTGGCCTGACTATAGCTCCATTCAGTCGTCTGACCCTCCCAGTGTCCCGACTGACCTATTTTCACCCCACACCAAACGGAGGTCTCATTTATCTGGTCATCATGCTCGACTCAATCAAGGGAAGTGCCCTCAGATGGCCGCAGAGAGAACAAGTTGAAAAAATAAAAGTTAACTTGAAGCTTGAAAGGAGCCTGGCATGGAAATCCATTGACTGGTTGTGTGTTTATATACGTGTGTATGTGTGTATCGTGTGTGTGTGTGCGTGTGGGTATTTCATGCCAAAAACTAACACAAGTGATCCAGATGGACACTAAATGAATTAGACTGCTATGCTTTCATGTGTGGGTGTGTAAGCGTATCTGTGTGTGTATGTGTGTTGGCTTTTAGGCTTGCTGAGACACCATCAATGTATATAAAGGACCAAATAGAATCTTGAGGGTGTCATTGCTTACTTCAGTTCTTGGCGTCTGACGTCATCGTCGTTTCTTCCTATTCCACGTCCATAGCCAGCTCGATCAAATTCTCTTGGTCGCCATGGACCTCCCCATCTGTCTCGGTTACCATAATATCTGTTGACTGGTGGGCTGCCATAATATCTGTTGACTGGTGGGTTGCCATAGTTGCGTCTGTAACAAGGTCTACGTCCTTGATAGCCTTGATATCTTTGAGGCTGGAATTTTCCTTGGTCCTCTGGGTACTGCCGCCTTCCTCCATTGCCATTTTCTCTGTACCATAGATACCATCCACTCGTCCTAGAGCTACTTCTGTCAGCAGAATCTCTACTGCCCTGCACATTAGAAGCCTCTGGACCAGTTACGTTTGCTGTTTCTTTTCGTTTCACTTGTTCGACGACGTCAAATTCCGTTTTTCTGCCTTCTGTAACACTTGCAGGGAATTTTCTTGGGTTGCTTTTACATATGGCCGTCTGGTGCACAAATAAATCTTCCTTATTTTCGTCACTGCCAACATGATCATAACTTTCTTGTTCTGGTTTTAGTTTTTGTTGTCTGTCTTCAACAGTTACGCGCTCTTGACAAGATGGCTGCTCCCTGTTTACAGTTATCATAGATGAGTTAAATTTTCGTTTTGTTGTATATAAACCAAATAGAATTCCTTTAAAAAGCTATTCAACTAATAAACTAATATCTTTAAATTATAGATTTAACTTAATTTAGCATTATTTCCACTAATTAATTCAAATTAACAACTCTTAGTTTAGGTATTTTTATATTCTTAGATTTTAGATCTAGTCAGTCTTAGACTTAGACTTTAATTAAGGCCTTAGATCTACTAATCATCTACAAATACTACTAATTATAAACTAATAGTAATACTCTATATAGTTAGTTAAAGTTAGTTAAACACATAAATATATTGATCTACAATTAGATCTAGATCTTGAATTAGATCTGGATCTAGTCTAGGTCTATATTTTGAATAAACCATTTGATTGTCATTGTAAATTAGCTATCACTTTAGACTTAGCTTAGGCCATCTTAGGCATTTTTAACCTTAAACTATTTTAGACTAGACCTTTTAAAACTAAAATCAACAACAGTCATCATGAAATTGCTCTGGCTATTTATCCTAATAATTACTAAATACACACTAGCTGAACACAGAACTAGATCTACCTCAGTCAACACTAAACTTAAAAATGAAGCAACAGTCATAATCAATCATCACACTTTAGATCAATGCAACTTCAAAAATAACCTAACATACACATCAATAACATTAAAGAAGATTACCCATCACAAATGGAAGTTCTCAATCAGACACAGTAGAAATAAATACCTTTCACTGTTAATATTAATAGCAGGAGATGTAGAGTCAAATCCAGGGCCTAGATCTAAAGATAGATGCAACATCTGCAAAAAAGTATGCACCATGAAACAGAAAGCCATTCAATGTGACACCTGCGATGAATGGTACCATGCATCATGTCTCCATATGAATACACCTGTGTATTATGCCTTAGGCAACAAAGATGCATCATGGCACTGTGTACCGTGTGGGTTACCTCAGTTTACATCAGGACTGTTTGATTCCTTTGATGCGGACACTTCTAACCCATACAACATCTTAAACACCATCCCAAAACCAACTCACCAACCACTAGCCAGATCCACTCCTGTTAAACCTAAATCTACTAAAATTAATACAACAGCCTCACTAAACAAACCTCCTAAAGAAGTAATACCAAAATACCTTAAAACCTTAGTAATAAATTTTCAAAGTATTAGGAACAAAACAGCAGACTTAGAAATTTTATTAGAATGTGAGAAACCAGACATAATTGCAGGAACAGAAACTTGGCTACATCCTGAAATTTATAATGCAGAAATTTTCAATAGTAATTATGAAATTTTTAGAAAAGATAGGGCTGATAATCATGGAGGAGTTCTCTTAGCAATAAAAAACACTCTTATAGCTGAAGAAATTACCTTACCTAACTCAAAAAACATAGAATCTACATTTTGTAAAATTAATACCACCTCAACATCCCTTATAATAGGCAGCATTTACAGACCACCAAATTCTAGTTTAGAATACATGCAGGAACTATGTAATCAGATTACTACACTTAAAGAGACAAATAAAAATGCAGTTTTTTGGATTATGGGTGACTTCAACCTACCTGATATAAATTGGAAAACACTAACCATAGATAAACACCAAAACCTTAAGGACATAAATGAGCTTTTCATAGAAACTTTACACAACCTAAGTTTAGATCAAATCATTAAAAAGCCAACTAGATTAAACAACACATTAGATCTCTTCTTAACCAACAGACCTGGATTAGTAGTTGATTATGATATTATCCCTGGTCTATCAGACCATGAGATCATAAAAATACACAGTCAGATAAAAGCAGTAGCCAATACAAAAACCAAAAGAAAAATCTTACTCTGGAATAAATGTAACCTAACACAACTACACCAAGCTGCATTAAACTTTCAACAAACATTCTTATTAGAAAAAGACATTAACCAACCAGTCGATGACCTCTGGAATTTCATTAAAAACCATCTTAAAAGCATTATAGAAAATCATATACCAACTAAATACACATCAAACAAAATAAATAAATGCTGGTTTAATAATAGACTAAAGAAGCTTTGTAAACAGAAGGAAAACCTATATAGAAAATTTAAAGAAACCAAGGCAGAAAGAGTTTACAAAAAGTATATAAAAATTAAACACCTAACCCAAAAAGTAAGCAGACAGCTGCAGAGTGAATACATAAACAATGTAATATCTAAAGATAACAACAAAAACCTATGGTCATACATTAAGTCTAAGAAAATGGAAACAACAGGCATAGCGCCATTAAAAGATGAACATAACATAATACATAATGATAATGAAACTAAAGCAAACATCCTAAACAAATACTTTGCATCAGCATTCTCAGCCCCAGGAGACAAAGACATATTTCTTAATTTGAACCAAGTAGACAACATAGAAGATTTAGTAGTACAAGAAAATGGAATTAAAAAACTATTAGCCAACACCAAACCAAATAAAGCGTCTGGACCTGATGGTATTCCAGCTAGATTACTCAAAGAACTAAGCAATGAGCTAGCCCCAGTGTTCAAAATACTCTTTCAGGCATCGCTTAACCAGGGCAGAGTACCAAAGGACTGGAAAGAAGCTAATGTCACCCCCCTATTCAAAAAAGGAGAAAAATCTGATCCAGGAAACTACAGACCAGTATCACTTACCAGCATCACATGTAAAATACTAGAACACATAATATGTAGCAACATCATAAACCACTTAGACAAACATAATGTCCTCACCCCATACCAACATGGCTTTAGGAAATATAGATCATGTGAAACACAACTAATAGGACTAATTGATGATTTCTCAAAAGGTTTAGATAATAGTGAACAAATAGATGCTATCTTACTAGACTTTTCCAAGGCTTTTGACAAAGTTCACCACCATAGTTTGCTTAAAAAATTAAAATATTTCGGCATTAACGGTCCACTGCATCAGTGGATTAAAGATTTTCTGATAGGGAGAGAACAAACTGTAATAATAAATGGCTCTAAATCAACACCAATAACAGTAAACTCAGGTGTACCTCAAGGAACAGTCTTGGGTCCACTACTATTTTTAATTTACATAAATGATTTACCAAATTGCATTAGTTCAGGAACAAAAGTCAGATTATTTGCAGACGACTGCATAATATATAGAACAATAAAAACAAAACAAGACACAGATATTTTACAAAGAGAATTAGATGAATTACAGAAATGGGAATCAAATTGGAGCATGTCTTTCCACCCAGAAAAATGTCAGTTGTTAAGAGAAACAAAAAAACTAAAACAAATTAATTCCACTTATCTTATTCATGGCAAACCAGTAACACAGACTAAAAACTCAAAATACCTAGGTGTTATAATAAATGAAAAACTGTCATGGAATCCACATATTGATGAAACTATAAAAAAATCCAACAAAGCATTAGGGTTTATTAAAAGAAATTTCTATAAATCAAATAAGAACATAAAACTAAAATGTTATTTAACCTTGGTTAGGCCAATAATAGAATATGCATCCACCGTGTGGGACCCATCAACTCAAGAAAACATTAAGAAACTGGAACAAACACAAAATAGAGCAGTGAGATTCATAACAAACGAATATTCACATTTGACTAGGGTAACACCATTAGTAAAATCACTAAATTTAGAAAGCCTTCAGGACAGAAGACTCAAAAGTAAAGTAGCAATTATACAT